>OY293413.1:47042510-47642510 GCA_958502065.1 Chrysolina americana
TCAGAACATGTTTGGACAATCCGGGACAAGTCGAGACAAGTCGGGACAAGTCGGGACAAGTCGTGACAAGTCAGGACAAGTCAGGACAAGTCGACACAAGTCGAAACAAGTCGGGACAAGTCGGGACAAGTCAGGACAAGTCAGAACAAGTCGGGACAAGCCGGGACAAGTCTGGACAAGTCGAGACAAGTCGGGACAAGTCAGTACAAGTCGGGACATGGCGTGACAAGTTAGAACAAGTCAGAACAATCCGGGACAAGTCGTGACAAGTCGGAACAAGTCAGGACAAGTCGGGACATGGCGTGACAAGTTAGAACAAGTCAGAACAAGCCGGAACAAGTCGGGACAAGTTAGAACGAGTCAGAACAAGCCGGGACAAGTCGGAACAAGTCGGAACAAGTCAGTACAAGTCGAGACATGGCGTGACAAGTTAGAACAAGTCAGAACAAGCCGGGACAAGTCGGGACAAGTCTGGACAAGTCGGGATAAGACGTGACATGTCAGATCAAGTCGGGACAAGTCGGGACAAGTCGGGATAAGTCGGGAAAAGTCAGGACAAGTCGAGAAATGTCGGGACAAGTTTGGACAATAATGGACAAGTCGGGACAAGTTTGGACAATGAGGGACAAGTCAGGACAAGTCGGGACAAGTCGGTACAAGTCGGGACAAGTTTGGACAATCCAAGACAAGATGGGACAAGTCGGAACAAGTCGGTACAAGTCGGGACATATTTGGACAATCCGGGACAAGTTGTGACAAGTCAGGACAAGACAGGACAAGTCGAAACAAGTCGAAACAAGTCGGGACAAGTCGGGACAAGTTTGGACAATAAGGGACAAGTCGGGACAAGTTAGGACAAGTCGGTACAAGTCGGGACAAGTCGTGACAAGTCAGGACAAGACAAGACAAGTCGAAACAAGTCGAAACAAAACGGGACAAGTCGGGACAAGTCAGGACAAGTCAGAACAAGTCGGGACAAGTTAGGACAAGTCGGTACAAGTCGGTACAAGTCGGGACAAGTCGTGACAAGTCAGGACAAGTCGGGACAAGTCGGGACAAGTCAGAACAAGTTTGGACAATCTGGGACAGGTCGGGACAAGTCGGTACAAGTCTGGACAAGTCGGGACAAGTCGGTACAAGTCGGGAAAAGTTTGGACAATACGGAACACGTTGGGACAAGTCGGTACAAGTTGTGACAATCCGGGACAAGTCGGTACAAGTCGGGACAAGTCGGTACAAGTTGGGACAAGTTTGGACAATCCGGGACAAGTCGAGACAAGTCGGGACAAGTCGGGACAGGTCGTGACAAGTCAGGACAAGTCAAGACAAGTCGAAACAAGTCGAAACAAGTTGGGACAAGTCGGGACAAGTCAGAACAAGTCGGAACATGTCTGGACAAGACGTTACAAGTCGGGACAAGTCGGTACAAGTCAGGACAAGTTTGAACAATCCGGGACAAGTCGGGACAAGTCGGTACAAGTCAGGACGAGTCAAAACAAGTCAGGACAAGTCGGGACAAGTCGGGACAAGACGTGACAAGTCAGAACAAGTCGGGACAAGTCGGGACAAGTCAGGACAAGTCGGGACAAGTCGAGACAAGTCGGGACAAATCGAAACAAGTCAGGACAAGTCGAAAAAATTTGAAAGAAGTCGGGACAAGTCAGGACAAATCGGGACAAGTCGGAATAAGACGTGACATGTCAGAACAAGTCGGGACAAGTCGGGACAAGTCGGGACAAGTCGGGACAAGTCGGGACATGTCGAGACTAGTCAGGACTAGTCGAGAAATGTCGGGACAAGTTTGTACAATAATAGACAAGTCGGGACAAGTTTGGACAATATGGGACAAGTCGGGACAAGTCGGTACAAGTCGGGACAAGTTTGGACAATCCAAGACAAGTAGGGACAAGTCGGAACAAGTCGGTACAAGTCGGGACATGTTTGTACAAACCGGGACAAGTTGTGACAAGTCAGGACAAGTCAGGACAAGTCGAAACAAGTCGAAACAAGTCGGGACAAGTCCGGACAAGTCCGGACAAGTCAGGACGAGTCAGAACAAGTCGGGACAAGTCAAGACAAGTCGGGACAAGTCGGGACAAGTCGGGACAAGTCGGGACAAGTCGGAACAAGTCGGGACATGTCGGGACAAGTTTGGACAATCTGGGACAGGTCGGGACAAGTCGGTACAAGTCTGGACAAGTCGGGACAAGTCGGTTCAAGTCGGGAAAAGTTTGGACAATACAGGACACGTTGGGACAAGTCGGTAAAAGTTGGGACTATCCGGGACAAGTCGGTACAAGTCGGGACAAGTCAGTACAAGTCGGGACAAGTTTGGACAATCCGGGACAAGTCGAGACAAGTCGGGACAAGTCGGGACAGGTCGGGACAAGTCGGGACGAGTTGGGACAAGTTAGGACAAGTCAGTACAAGTTTGGACAATCTGGGACAGGTCGGGACAAGTCGGTACAAGTCTGGACAAGTCGGGACAAGTCGGTTCAAGTCGAGAAAAGTTTGGACAATACGGGACACGTTGGGACAAGTCGGGACAAGTCGGGACAAGTCGAAACAAGTTGGGACAAGTCGGGACAAGTCAGGACAAGTCAGAACAAGTCGGGACAAGTCATGACAAGTCGGTATAAGTCGGGACAAGTCGTGACAAGTCAGGACAAGTCAGGACAAGTCGGGACAAGTCGAAACAAGTCGGGACAAGTCGGTTCAAGTCGGAAAAAGTTTGGACAATACGGGACACGTTGGGACAAGTCGGGACAAGTCGGGACAAGTCGGGACAAGTCGGGACAAGTCGAAACAAGTTGGGACAAGTCGGGACAAGTCAGGACAAGTCAGAACAAGTCGGAACAAGTCGGGACAAGTCGAAACAAGTTGGGACAAGTCGGGACAAGTCGGTTCAAGTCGGGAAAAGTTTGGACAATACGGGACATGTTGGGACAAGTCGGGACAAGTCGGTACAAGTCGGGACAAGTCGGGACAAGTCGGTACAAGTTGGGACAAGTCAGGACAAGTCAGGACAAGTCGGGACAAGTCGAGACAAGTCGGGACATATCGAAACAAGTCAGGACAAGTCGAAAAAAGTCGAAAGAAGTCGGGACGAGTCAGGACAAGTCGGGACAAGTCGGGATAAGACGTGACATGTCGGAACAAGTCGGGACAAGTCGGGACAAGTCGGGACAAGTCGATACAAGTCAGGACAAGTCAGGACATGTCGGGACAAGTTTGTACAATAAGTGACAAGTCGGGACAAGTTTGGACAATAAGGGACAAGTCGGGACAAGTCGGTACAAGTCGGGACAAGTCGGTACAAGTCGGTACAAGTCAGAACATGTTTGGACAATCCGGGACAAGTCGAGACAAGTCGGGACAAGTCGGGACAAGTCGTGACAAGTCAGGACAAGTCAGGACAAGTCGACACAAGTCGAAACAAGTCGGGACAAGTCGGGACAAGTCAGGACAAGTCAGAACAAGTCGGGACAAGCCGGGACAAGTCTGGACAAGTCGAGACAAGTCGGGACAAGTCAGTACAAGTCGGGACATGGCGTGACAAGTTAGAACAAGTCAGAACAATCCGGGACAAGTCGTGACAAGTCGGAACAAGTCAGGACAAGTCGGGACATGGCGTGACAAGTTAGAACAAGTCAGAACAAGCCGGAACAAGTCGGGACAAGTTAGAACGAGTCAGAACAAGCCGGGACAAGTCGGAACAAGTCGGAACAAGTCAGTACAAGTCGAGACATGGCTTGACAAGTTAGAACAAGTCAGAACAAGCCGGGACAAGTCGGGACAAGTCTGGACAAGTCGGGATAAGACGTGACATGTCAGACCAAGTCGGGACAAGTCGGGACAAGTCGGGATAAGTCGGAAAAAGTCAGGACAAGTCGAGAAATGTCGGGACAAGTTTGGACAATAATGGACAAGTCGGGACAAGTTTGGACAATGAGGAACAAGTCAGGACAAGTCGGGACAAGTCGGTACAAGTCGGGACAAGTTTGGACAATCCAAGACAAGATGGGACAAGTCGGAACAAGTCGGTACAAGTCGGGACATATTTGGACAATCCGGGACAAGTTTTGACAAGTCAGGACAAGACAGGACAAGTCGAAACAAGTCGAAACAAGTCGGGACAAGTCGGGACAAGTTTGGACAATAAGGGACAAGTCGGGACAAGTTTGGACAAGTCGGTACAAGTCGGGACAAGTCGTGACAAGTCAGGACAAGACAGGACAAGTCGAAACAAGTCGAAACAAAACGGGACAAGTCGGGACAAGTCAGGACAAGTCAGAACAAGTCGGGACAAGTTAGGACAAGTCGGTACAAGTCGGGACAAGTCGTGACAAGTCAGGACAAGTCGGGACAAGTCGGGACAAGTCAGAACAAGTTTGGACAATCTGGGACAGGTCGGGACAAGTCGGTACAAGTCTGGACAAGTCGGGACAAGTCGGTTCAAGTCGGGAAAAGTTTGGACAATACGGAACACGTTGGGACAAGTCGGTACAAGTTGTGACAATCCGGGACAAGTCGGTACAAGTCGGGACAAGTCGGTACAAGTTGGGACAAGTTTGGACAATCCGGGACAAGTCGAGACAAGTCGGGACAAGTCGGGACAGGTCGTGACAAGTCAGGACAAGTCAAGACAAGTCGAAACAAGTCGAAACAAGTTGGGACAAGTCGGGACAAGTCAGAACAAGTCGGAACATGTCTGGACAAGACGTTACAAGTCGGGACAAGTCGGTACAAGTCAGGACAAGTTTGGACAATCCGGGACAAGTCGGGACAAGTCGGTACAAGTCAGGACGAGTCAAAACAAGTCAGGACAAGTCAGGACAAGTCGGGACAAGTCGGGACAAGACGTGACAAGTCAGAACAAGTCGGGACAAGTCGGGACAAGTCAGGACAAGTCGGGACAAGTCGAGACAAGTCGGGACAAATCGAAACAAGTCAGGACAAGTCGAAAAAATTTGAAAGAAGTCGGGACAAGTCAGGACAAATCGGGACAAGTCGGAATAAGACGTGACATGTCAGAACAAGTCGGGACAAGTCGGGACAAGTCGGGACAAGTCGGGACAAGTCGGGACATGTCGGGACTAGTCAGGACTAGTCGAGAAATGTCGGGACAAGTTTGGACAATAAGGGACAAGTCGGGACAAGTTTGGACAATAAGGGACAAGTCGGGACAAGTTTGGACAATATATGACAAGTCGGGACAAGTCGGTACAAGTCGGGACAAGTTTGGACAATCCAAGACAAGTAGGGACAAGTCGGAACAAGTCGGTACAAGTCGGGACAAGTTTGGACAATCCGGGACAAGTCGAGACAAGTCGGGACAAGTCGGGACAGGTCGTGACAAGTCAGGACAAGTCAAGACAAGTCGAAACAAGTCGAAACAAGTTGGGACAAGTCGGGACAAGTCAGAACAAGTCGGAACATGTCTGGACAAGACGTTACAAGTCGGTACAAGTCAGGACAAGTTTGGACAATCCGGGACAAGTCGGGACAAGTCGGTACAAGTCAGGACGAGTCAAAACAAGTCAGGACAAGTCAGGACAAGTCGGGACAAGTCGGGACAAGACGTGACAAGTCAGAACAAGTCGGGACAAGTCGGGACAAGTCAGGACAAGTCGGGACAAGTCGAGACAAGTCGGGACAAATCGAAACAAGTCAGGACAAGTCGAAAAAATTTGAAAGAAGTCGGGACAAGTCAGGACAAATCGGGACAAGTCGGAATAAGACGTGACATGTCAGAACAAGTCGGGACAAGTCGGGACAAGTCGGGACAAGTCGGGACATGTCGGGACATGTCGGGACTAGTCAGGACTAGTCGAGAAATGTCGGGACAAGTTTGGACAATAAGGGACAAGTCGGGACAAGTTTGGACAATATGGGACAAGTCGGGACAAGTCGGTACAAGTCGGGACAAGTTTGGACAATCCAAGACAAGTCAGGACAAGTCAGAACAAGTCGGGACAAGTCAAGACAAGTCGGGACAAGTTGGGACAAGGCGGGACAAGTCGGGACAAGTCGGAACAAGTCGGGACATGTCGGGACAAGTTTGGACAATCTGGGACAGGTCGGGACAAGTCGGTACAAGTCTGGACAAGTCGGGACAAGTCGGTTCAAGTCGGGAAAAGTTTGGACAATACAGGACACGTTGGGACAAGTCGGTAAAAGTTGGGACAATCCGGGACAAGTCGGTACAAGTCGGGACAAGTCAGTACAAGTCGGGACAAGTTTGGACAATCCGGGACAAGTCGAGACAAGTCTGGACAAGTCGGGACAGGTCGGGACAAGTCGGGACGAGTTGGGACAAGTTAGGACAAGTCAGTACAAGTTTGGACAATCTGGGACAGGTCGGGACAAGTCGGTACAAGTCTGGACAAGTCGGGACAAGTCGGTTCAAGTCGAGAAAAGTTTGGACAATACGGGACACGTTGGGACAAGACGGGACAAGTCGGGACAAGTCGAAACAAGTTGGGGCAAGTCGGGACAAGTCAGGACAAGTCAGAACAAGTCGGGACAAGTCAGGACAAGTCGGTACAAGTCGGGACAAGTCGTGACGAGTCAGGACAAGTCAGGACAAGTCGGGACAAGTCGGTACAAGTCTGAACAAGTCGGGACAAGTCGGTTCAAGTCGGGAAAAGTTTGGACAATACGGGACACGTTGGGACAAGTCGGGACAAGTCGGGACAAGTCGGGACAAGTCGGTACAAGTCGGGACAAGTCGGTACAAGTCGGGACAAATTTTGACAAACCGGGACAAGTCGGGACAAGTCGGTACAAGTTGGGACAAGTCAGGACAAGTCGGGACAAGTCGAGACAAGTCGGGACATATCGAAACAAGTCAGGATAAGTCGAAAAAAGTCGAAAGAAGTCGGGACAAGTCAGGACAAGTCGGGATAAGACGTATTATGTCGGAACAAGTCGGGACAAGTCGGGACAAGTCGGGACAAGTCGGGACAAGTCAGGACAAGTCAGGACATGTCGGGAGAAGTTTGTACAATAAGTGACAAGTCGGGACAAGTTTGGACAATAAGGGACAAGTCGGGACAAGTCGGTACAAGTCGGGACAAGTCGGTACAAGTCGAGACAAGTTTGGACAATGCAAGACAAGTAGGGACAAGTCGGGACAAGTCGGTACAAGTCGGTAGAAGTCGGGACATGTTTGGACAATCCGGGACAAGTCGAGACAAGTCGGGACAAGTCGGGACAAGTCGTGACAAGTCAGGACAAGTCAGGACAAGTCGACACAAGTCGAAACAAGTCGGGACAAGTCGGGACAAGTCAGGAAAAGTCAGAACAAGTCGGGACAAGCCAAGACAAGTCTGGACAAGTCGAGACAAGTCGGGACAAGTCAGTACAAGTCGGGACATGGCGTGACAAGTTAGAACAAGTCAAAACAATCCGGGACAAGTAGTGACAAGTCGGAACAAGTCGGGACAAGTCAGGACATGGCGTGACAAGTTAGAACAAGTCAGAACAAGCCGGAACAAGTCGGGACAAGTTAGAACAAGTCAGAACAAGCCGGGACAAGTCGGAACAAGTCAGAACAAGTCAGTACAAGTCGAGACATGGCGTGACAAGTTAGAACAAGTCAGAACAAGCGGGGACAAGTCGGGACAAGTCTGAACAAGTCGGGATAAGACGTGACATGTCAGACCAAGTCGGGACATGTCGGGACAAGTCGGGATAAGTCGGGACAAGTCAGGACAAGTCGAGAAATGTCGGGACAAGTTTGGACAATAATGGACAAGTCGGGACAAGTTTGGACAATGAGGGACAAGTCAGGACAAGTCGGGACAAGTCGGTACAAGTCGGGACAAGTTTGGACAATCCAAGACAAGTTGGGACAAGTCGGAACAAGTCGGTACAAGTCGGGACATATTTGGACAATCCGGGACAAGTTGTGACAAGTCAGGACAAGACAGGACAAGTCGAAACAAGTCGAAACAAGTCGGGAAAAGTCGGGACAAGTTTGGACAATAAGGGACAAGTCGGGACAAGTTTGGACAAGTCAGGACAAGTCGAAACAAGTCGAAACAAAACGGGACAAGTCGGGACAAGTCAGGACAAGTCAGAACAAGTCGGGACAAGTTAGGACAAGTCGGTACAAGTCGGGACAAGTCGTGACAAGTCAGGACAAGTCGGGACAAGTCGGGACAAGTCAGAACAAGTTTGGACAATCTGGGACAGGTCGGGACAAGTCGGTACAAGTCTGGACAAGTCGGGACAAGTCGGTTCAAGTCGGGAAAAGTTTGGACAATACGGAACACGTTGGGACAAGTCGGTACAAGTTGTGACAATCCGGGACAAGTCGGTACAAGTCGGGACAAGTCGGTACAAGTTGGGACAAATTTGGACAATCCGGGACAAGTCGAGACAAGTCGGGACAAGTCGGGACAAGTCGTGACAAGTCAGGACAAGTCAAGACAAGTCGAAACAAGTCGAAACAAGTTGGGACAAGTCGGGACAAGTCAGAACAAGTCGGAACATGTCTGGACAAGACGGTACAAGTCGGGACAAGTCGGTACAAGTCAGGACAAGTTTGGACAATCCGGGACAAGTCGGGACAAGTCAGTACAAGTCAGGACGAGTCAAAACAAGTCAGGACAAGACGGGACAAGTCGGGACAAGACGTGACAAGTCAGAACAAGTCGGGACAAGTCGGGACAAGTCGGGACAAGTCAGGACAAGTCGAGACAAGTCGGGACAAGTCGGGACAAGTCGGTACAAGTCGGGACAAGTCGGAACAAGTCGGGACAACTTGGGAAAAGTTAGGACAAGTCAGGACAAGTCAGGACAAGTCAGGACAAGTCGGGATAAGTCGGGACAAGTTGGAACAAGTCGGGACAATTCGGGACAGTTCGGGACAAGTACGGACAGGTCGGGACAAGACGTGACAAATCAGAACAAGCAGGGACAAGTCGAGACAAGTCGGGACAAGTCGGGACTAGTCGGTTAAAGTCGGGACAAGTCGGTACAAGTCGGGAAAAGTTTGGACAAACCGGGACAAGTCGGGACAAGTCGGGACAAGTCGGTACATGTTGGGACAAGTCGGGACAAGTCAGGACAAGTCGAGACAAGTCGGGACAAGTCGGGACAAATCGGGACAAGTCAGGACAAGTCGAGAAATGTCGGGACAAGTTTGGACAATAAGGGACAAGTCGGGACAAGTTTAAACAATAAGGGACAAGTCGGGACAAGTCGGTACAAGTCGGGACAAGTCGGGACATGTTTGGACAACCTGGGACAAGTCAGGACAAGTCGGGACATGGCGTGACAAGTTAGAACAAGTCAGAACAAGCCGGGACAAGTCGGGACAAGCCTGGACAAGTCAGTAAAAGTCGGGACATGGCGAGACAAGTTAGAACAAGTCAGAACAAGCCGGGACAAGTCGGAACAAGTCTGAAAAAGTCGAGGCAAGTCAGTACAAGTCGGGACATGGCGTGACAAGTTAGAACAAGTCAGAACAAGCCGGGACAAGTCGGGACAAGTCGGAACAAGTCAGGACAAGTCGGGACATGGCGTGACAAGTTAGACCAAGTCAGAACAAGCCGGAACAAGTCGGGACAAGTTAGAACAAGTCAGAACAAGCCGGGACAAGTCGGGACAAGTCGGGACAAGTCGGAACAAGTCAGGACAAGTCGAGACATGGCGTGACAAGTTAGAACAAGTCAGAACAAGCCGGGACAAGTCGGGACAAGTCTGGACAAGTCGGGACAAGTCGGGACAAGTCTGGACAAGACGGGACAAGTCGGGACAAGTCTGGACAAGTCAGGACAAGTCAGGACAAGTTTGGACAATGCGGGACAAGTCGGGACAATCCGTGACAAGTCGGGACAAGACGGAACAAGTCACGACAAGTCGGGAAAAGTCGGGACAAGACATGTCGGAACAAGTCGGGACTTTTGGGTCGGGTCGAGGAAAATATTATTGTAAATATATCTTTTGATAGAATCATTTTGAATTTCAAATAATTTTGGACTTTTCACCAGGGCTCCTTACCCAGATATTTTATCCTGATTTCATTTGTACATTTTACAAAGAATTTCCACCTGGACTTCTTCACCCAGACTTTCTTCTTGGAATTTTATTTGGATTTCTTTGAAGTAGTTTGTGAAAAAAAATCAGAATTACAAAAAAAAAACTAAAGATTTTAATATTTGTTTCAAATATTTCAGCAAAAATTCAATTATCAAAAAATTTCAAAAAATATTTATTTTTCAGATTTTTTTTAATTTTATCAAAATTGTGAACTGAAACAACTTTCACAATCCAATTTCTATTCAAGAAGAAACAAAAAAGTATCTCATTAAACACAGAATTAAAATAAAAAAGTTTTGAAAAAAAAATCTTGGAAAATTACATTTTTCACAAAGAAAATATTTGAGTCAGTCAATTTCTGAATATTTTGGTATCGAATCATCACGCCAAAATTTTTTAAAACGGAAAGAAATTTAATTTTTTTTTTCTGAAAAAAAAATTTACTTCACAAGGTCAAATCGAGTCAATGTTATGGCACTAATATTCATCTTATCGTCTTGGACTCTATTCGCAATTAGGTCGGGTCGGGTAGGGTCGGGAAATGAGCTTTCAGAAAAAAAAATTTACTTCACAAGGTCAAATCGAGTCAATGTTATGGCACTTATATTCATCTTATCGTCTTGGACTCTATTCGCAATTAGGTCGGGTCGGGTAGGGTCGGGAAATGAGCTCTCAGATTTTTTGTCAATCCAACAAATATTATGAACCATGACAAATGTGACAAGTCGGGACAAGTTGGGACAAATCGGGACAAGTCTGGACAAGTCAGGACAAGTTGGGACAAATCGGGACCAGCCGGGATATTATGAAAAATATGAAAACTACAAAAATTTTATAAACAAAAAATTTGAATGTTTTTTTTATATTTCAGCCAAAATTTAAACAGTTTTGAGAAAATAAGCTTACAGATTTTTTGTCAATCCAACCAAAATTATGAACCAAAACAAGTGTGACAATCAATTTTTGTTCGAACTGAAATTGACAAGTCGGAACAAGTCGGGACAAGTATGGACAAGTCGGGACAAGTTTGGTCAATCCGGGACAAGTCGGGACAAGTCGGGACGATTCGGGACAAGTCGGTACAAGTCGGGACAAGTTTGGACATTACGGGACAAGTCGGGACAAGTCGGTACAAGTCGGTATAAGTCGGTACAAGTCGGGACAAGTTTGTACAATCCGAGACAAGTCGGGACAAGTCGGTACAAGTCAGGACGAGTCGGAACAAGTCAGGACAAGTCGGGACAAGTCGGGACATGACGTGACAAGTCAGAACAAGTCGGAACAAGTTGGGACACAAGTCGGGACAAGTCGGGACAAGTCGGGACATGTCGGGACTAGTCAGGACTAGTCGAGAAATGTCGGGACAAGTTTGGACAATAAGGGACAAGTCGGGACAAGTTTGGACAATATGGGACAAGTCGGTACAAGTCGGGACAAGTTTGGACAATCCAAGACAAGTAGGGACAAGTCGGAACAAGTCGGTACAAGTCGGGACATGTTTGTACAAACCGGGACAAGTTGTGACAAGTCAGGACAAGTCAGGACAAGTCAGGACAAGTCGAAACAAGTCGAAACAAGTCGGGACAAGTCCGGACAAGTCAGGACAAGTCAGAACAAGTCGGGACAAGTCAAGACAAGTCGGGACAAGTCGGGACAAGTCAGGACAAGTCGGGACAAGTCGGAACAAGTCGGGACATGTCGGGACAAGTTTGGACAATCTGGGACAGGTCGGGACAAGTCGGTACAAGTCTGGACAAGTCGGGACAAGTCGGTTCAAGTCAGGAAAAGTTTGGACAATACAGGACACGTTGGGACAAGTCGGTAAAAGTTGGGACAATCCGGGACAAGTCGGTACAAGTCGGGACAAGTCAGTACAAGTCGGGACAAGTTTGGACAATCCGGGACAAGTCGAGACAAGTCGGGACAAGTCGGGACAGGTCGGGACAAGTCGGGACGAGTTGGGACAAGTTAGGACAAGTCAGTACAAGTTTGGACAATCTGGGACAGGTCGGGACAAGTCGGTACAAGTCTGGACAAGTCGGGACAAGTCGGTTCAAGTCGGGAAAAGTTTGGACAATACGGGACACGTTGGGACAAGTCGGGACAAGTCGGGACAAGTCGGGACAAGTCGAAACAAGTTGGGACAAGTCGGGACAAGTCAGGACAAGTCAGAACAAGTCGGGACAAGTCATGACAAGTCGGTATAAGTCGGGACAAGTCGTGACAAGTCAGGACAAGTCAGGACAAGTCGGGACAAGTCGGGACAAGTCGGGACAAGTCGGGACAAGTCGGTTCAAGTCGGGAAAAGTTTGGACAATACGGGACACGTTGGGACAAGTCGGGACAAGTCGGGACAAGTCGGGACAAGTCGGGACAAGTCGAAACAAGTCGAAACAAGTTGGGACAAGTCGAGACAAGTCAGGACAAGTCAGAACAAGTCGGAACAAGTCGGGACAAGTTGGGACAAGTCGGGACAAGTCAGGACAAGTCAGAACAAGTCGGGACAAGTCAGGACAAGTCGGTACAAGTCGGGACAAGTCGTGACAAGTCAGGACAAGTCAGGACAAGTCGGGACAAGTCGGGACAAGTCGGTACAAGTCTGAACAAGTCGGGACGAGTCGGTTCAAGTCAGGAAAAGTTTGGACAATACGGGACACGTTGGGACAAGTCGGGACAAGTCAGGACAAGTCGGGACAAGTCGGGACAAGTCGGTACAAGTCGGGACAAGTCGGTACAAGTCGGGACAAATTTGGACAAACCGGGACAAGTCGGGACAAGTCGGTACAAGTTGGGACAAGTCAGGACAAGACGGGACAAGTCGAGACAAGTCGGGACATATCGAAACAAGTCAGGATAAGTCGAAAAAAGTCGAAAGAAGTCGGGACAAGTCAGGACAAGTCGGGACAAGTCGGGATAAGACGTATTATGTCGGAACAAGTCGGGACAAGTCGGGACAAGTCGGGACAAGTCAGGACAAGTCAGGACATGTCGGGAGAAGTTTGTACAATAAGTGACAAGTCGGGACAAGTTTGGACAATAAGGGACAAGTCGGGACAAGTCGGTACAAGTCGGGACAAGTCGGTACAAGTCGGGACAAGTTTGGACAATGCAAGACAAGTAGGGACAAGTCGGGACAAGTCGGTACAAGTCGGTAGAAGTCGGGACATGTTTGGACAATCCGGGACAAGTCGAGACAAGTCGGGACAAGTCGGGACAAGTCGTGACAAGTCGAGACAAGTCGGGACAAGTCAGTACAAGTCGGGACATGGCGTGACAAGTTAGAAAAAGTCAAAACAATCCGGGACAAGTCGTGACAAGTCGGAACAAGTCAGGACAAGTCGGGACAAGCCGGGACAAGTCTGGACAAGTCGAGAAAAGTCGGGACAAGTCAGTACAAGTCAGGAAAAGTCAGAACAAGTCGGGACAAGCCGGGACAAGTCTGGACAAGTCGAGACAAGTCGGGACAAGTCAGTACAAGTCGGGACATGGCGTGACAAGTTAGAACAAGTCAAAACAATCCGGGACAAGTCGTGACAAGTCGGAACAAGTCAGGACAAGTCGGGACATGGCGTGACAAGTTAGAACAAGTCAGAACAAGCCGGAACAAGTCGGGACAAGTTAGAACAAGTCAGAACAAGCCGGGACAAGTCGGAACAAGTCAGAACAAGTCAGTACAAGTCGAGACATGGCGTGACAAGTTAGAACAAGTCAGAACAAGCCGGGACAAGTCGGGACAAGTCTGGACAAGTCGGGATAAGACGTGACATGTCAGACCAAGTCGGGACATGTCGGGACAAGTCGGGATAAGTCGGGACAAGTCAGGACAAGTCGAGAAATGTCGGGACAAGTTTGGACAATAATGGACAAGTCGGGACAAGTTTGGACAATGAGGGACAAGTCAGGACAAGTCGGGACAAGTCGGTACAAGTCGGGACAAGTTTGGACAATCCAAGACAAGTTGGGACAAGTCGGAACAAGTCGGTACAAGTCGGGACATATTTGGACAATCCGGGACAAGTTGTGACAAGTCAGGACAAGACAGGAGAAGTCGAAACAAGTCGGGACAAGTCGGGACAAGTTTGGACAATAAGGGACAAGTCGGGACAAGTTTGGACAAGTCAGGACAAGTCGAAACAAGTCGAAACAAAACGGGACAAGTCGGGACAAGTCTGGACAAGTCAGAACAAGCCGGGACAAGTTAGGACAAGTCGGTACAAGTCGGGACAAGTCGTGACAAGTCAGGACAAGTCGGGACAAGTCGGGACAAGTCAGAACAAGTTTGGACAATCTGGGACAGGTCGAGACAAGTCGGTACAAGTCTGGACAAGTCGGGACAAGTCGGTTCAAGTCGGGAAAAGTTTGGACAATACGGAACACGTTGGGACAAGTCGGTACAAGTTGTGACAATCCGGGACAAGTCGGTACAAGTCGGGACAAGTCGGTACAAGTTGGGACAAATTTGGACAATCCGGGACTAGTCGAGACAAGTCGGGACAAGTCGGGACAAGTCGTGACAAGTCAGGACAAGTCAAGACAAGTCGAAACATGTCGAAACAAGTTGGGACAAGTCGGGACAAGTCAGAACAAGTCGGAACATGTCTGGACAAGACGGTACAAGTCGGGACAAGTCGGTACAAGTCAGGACAAGTTTGGACAATCCGGGACAAGTCGGGACAAGTCGGTACAAGTCAGGACGAGTCAAAACAAGTCAGGACAAGTCGGGACAAGTCGGGACAAGACGTGACAAGTCAGAACAAGTCGGGACAAGTCGGGACAAGTCGGGACAAGTCAGGACAAGTCGAGACAAGTCGGGACAAGTCGGGACAAGTCGGTACAAGTCGGGACAAGTCGGAACAAGTCGGAACAAGTCGGGACAAGTTGGGACAAGTCAGGACAAGTCGAGACAAGTCAGGACAAGTCAGGACAAGTCAGGACAAGTCGGGATAAGTCGGGACAAGTTGGGACAAGTCGGGACAATTCGGGACAGTTCGGGACAAGTACGGACAGGTCGGGACATGACGTGACAAATCAGAACAAGCAGGGACAAGTCGAGACAAGTCGGGACAAGTCGGGACAAGTCGGGACTAGTCGGTTAAAGTCGGGACAAGTCGGTACAAGTCGGGAAAAGTTTGGACAAACCGGGACAAGTCGGAACAAGTCGGTACAAGTCAGGACGAGTCGGAACAAGTCAGGACAAGTCGGGACAAGTCGGGACATGACGTGACAAGTCAGAACAAGTCGGTACAAGTCGGGACAAGTCAGGACAAGTCGGGACAAGTCGGGACAAGTCGGGACTAGCCGGTACAAGTTGGGACAAGTCGGTACAAGTCAGGACGAGTCGGAACAAGTCAGGACAAGTCGGGACAAGTCGGGACATGACGTGACAAGTCAGAACAAGTCGGTACAAGTCGGGACAAGTCAGGACAAGTCGGGACAAGTCGGGACAAGTCGGGACTAGCCGGTACAAGTTGGGACAAGTCGGTACAAGTCGGGACAAGTTTGGACAAACCGACACGAGTCGGGACAAGTCGGTACAAGTTGGGACAAGTCGGGACAAGTCAGGACAGGTCGGGACAAGTCGAGACAAGTCGGGACAAATCGAAACAAGTCAGGACAAGTCAAAAAAAGTCGAAAGAAGTCGGGACAAGTCAGGACAAATCGGGACAAGTCGGGATAAGACGTGACATGTCAGAACAAGTCGGGACAAGTCGGGACGAGTCGGGACAAGTCGGGAAAAGTCGGGACATGTCGGGACTAGTCAGGACTAGTCGAGAAATGTCGGGACAAGTTTGGACAATGAGGGACAAGTCCGGACAAGTTTGGACAATAAGGGACAAGTCGGGACAAGTCGGTACAAGTCGCTACAAGTCGGGACAAGTTTGGACAATCCGAGACAAGTCGGGACAAGTCGGTACAAGTCAGAACGAGTCGGAACAAGTCAGGACAAGTCGGGACAATTCGTGACATGACGTGACAAGTCAGAACAAGTCGAGACAAAACGGGACACAAGTCGGGACAAGTTTGGTCAATCTGGGACAAGTCGGTACAAGTCGGGACAAGTCGGTACAAGTCGGAACAAGTTTATACAAGTCGGGACAAGAAGGGACAAGTCGGTACAATTCGGAACAAGTTTGTACAAGTCGGGACAAGGAGGGACAAGTTTGGACAATCCGGGACAAGTCGGGACAAGTCGGTACAAGTCAGGACGAGTCGGAACAGGTCAGGACAAGTCGGGACAAGTCGAGACATGACGTGACAAGTCAGAACAAGTCGGGACAAGTCGGGACAAGTCGGGACAAGTCGGGACAAGTCGGGACAAGTCGGGACTAGCCGGTACAAGTTGGGACAAGTCGGTACAAGTCGGGACAAGTTTGGACAAACCGGGACAAGTCGGAACAAGTCGGTACAAGTTGGGACAAGTCGGGACAAGTCAAGACAAGTCGGGACAAGTCGAGACAATTCGGGACAAATCGAAACAAGTCAGGACAAGTCGAAAAAAGTCGAAAGAAGTCGGGACAAGTCAGGACAAATCGGGACAAGTCGGGATAAGACGTGACATGTCAGAACAAGTCGGGACAAGTCGGGACAAGTCGGGACAAGTCGGGACAAGTCGGGACAAGTCGGGACAAGTCGGTACAAGTCGGGACATGTTTGGACAATCCGGGACAAGTCGAGACAAGTCGGTACAAGTCGGGACAAGTCGTGACAAGTCAGGACAAGTCAGGACAAGTCGGGACAAGTCGGGACAAGTCGGGACAAGTCGGGACAAGTTTGGACAATCTGGGACAGGTAGGGACAAGTCGGTACGAGTCTGGACAAGTCGGGACAAGTCGGTTCAAGTCGGGAAAAGTTTGGACAATACGGGACACGTTGGGACAAGTCGGGACAAGTCGGGACAAGTCGAAACAAGTTGGGACAAGTCGGGACAAGTCAGGACAAGTCAGAACAAGTCGGGACAAGTCAGGACAAGTCGGTACAAGTCGGGACAAGTCGTGACAAGTCAGGACAAGTCAGGACAAGTCGGGACAAGTCGGGACAAGTCGGGACTAGTCGGTTCAAGTCGGGACATGACGTGACAAGTCAGAACAAGTCGGGACAAGTCGGGACAAGTCGGGACAAGTCGGGACAAGTCGGGACAAGTCGGGACAAGTCGGGACTAGCCGGTACAAGTTGGGACAAGTCGGTACAAGTCGGGACAAGTTTGGACAAACCGGGACAAGTCGGGACAAGTCGGTACAAGTTGGGACAAGTCGGGACAAGTCAGGACAAGTCGGGACAAGTCGAGACAAGTCGGGACAAATCGAAACAAGTCAGGACAAGTTGGGACAAGTCGGGACAATTCGGGACAGGTCGGGACAAGTCCGGACAGGTCGGGACAAGACGTGACAAATCAGAACAAGTAGGGACAAGTCGAGACAAGTCGAGACAACTCGGGACAAGTCGGGACAAGTCGGTTAAAGTCAGGACAAGTCGGTTAAAGTCGGGACAAGTCGGTACAAGTCGGGAAAAGTTTGGACAAACCGGGACAAGTCAGGACAAGTCGGTACAAGTCAGGACAAGTCGGGACAAGTCGAGACAAGTCGGGACAAATCGAATCAAGTCATGACAAGTCGAAAAAAGTCGAAAGAAGTCGGGACAAGTCAGGACAAGTCGGGACAAGTCGGGACATGTCGGGACAAGTGGGGACAAGTCGGGATAAGACGTGACGTGTTAGAACAAGTCGGGACAAGTCGGGACAACTCGGGACAAGTCGGGACAAGTCGGGACAAGTCAGGACAAGTCGAGAAATGTCGGGACAAGTTTGTACAATAAGGGACAAGTCGGGACAAGTTTGGACAATAAGGGACAATTCGGGACAAGTCGGTACTAGTCGGGACAAGTCAGTACAAGTCAGGACAAGTTTGGACAATTCAAGAAAAGTTGGGACAAGTCGGAACAAGTTGGTACAAGTCGGGACATGTTTGGACAACCTGGGACGAGTCGTGACAAGTCAGGACAAGTCGAAACAAGTCGAAACAAAACGGGACAAGTCGGGACAAGTCAGGACAAGTCAGAACAAGTCAGGACAAGTTAGGACAAGTCAGGACAAGTCATGACAAGTCGGGACAGGTCGGGACGAGTCGGTACAAGTCTGGACAAGTCGGGACAAGTCGGTTCAAGTCGGGAAAAGTTTGGACAATACGGGACACGTTGGGACAAGTCGGTACAAGTTGTGACAATCCGGGACAAGTCGGTACAAGTTGGGCACTAGTCGGTACAAGTTGGGACAAGTTTGGACAATCCGGGACAAGTCGAGACAAGTCGGGACAAGTCGGGACAGGTCGGAACAAGTCGGTACAAGTCTGGACAAGTCGGTTCAAGTCGGAACAAGTCGGGACATGGCGTGACAAGTTAGAACAAGTCAGAACAAGCCGGGACAAGTCGGGACAAGTCTGGACAAGTCGAGACAAGTCGGGACAAGTCAGTACAAGTCGGGACATGGCGTGACAAGTAAGAACAAGTCAGAACAATCCGGGACAAGTCGAGACAAGTCGGAACAAGTCAGGACAAGTCGGGACATGGCGTGACAAGTAAGAACAAGTCAGAACAAACCGGAACAATTTGGGACAAGTTAGAACAAGTCAGAACAAGCCGGGACAAGTCGGGACAAGTCGGAACAAGTCAGGACAAGTCGAGACATGGCGTGACAAGTTAGAACAAGTCAGAACAAGCCGGGACAAGTCGGGACAAGTCTGGACAAGTGAGAACAAGTCAACACGAGTCGGGACAAGTCGGAACAAGTCAGGACAAGTCGGGACATGGCGTGACAAGTTAGAACAAGTCGGAACAAGTCGGTACAAGTCGGGACAAGTCGGGACAAGTCGGTACAAGTCGGGACAAGTCGGTACAAGTCGGGACAAGTTTGGACAAACCGGGACAAGTCGGGACAAGTCGGTACAAGTTGGGACAAGTCGAGACAAGTCGAGACAAGTCGGGACATATCGAAACAAGTCAGGACAAGTCGAAAAAAGTCGAAAGAATTCGGGACAAGTCAGGACAAGTCGGGACAAGTCGGGACAAATCGGTACAAGTCGGGACAAGTTAGAACAAGTCAGAACAAGCCGGGACAAGTCGGGACAAGTCTGGACAAGTCGGTACAAGTCTGGACAAGTCGGTTCAAGTCGGAACAATTCGGGACATGACGTGACAAGTTAGAACAAGTCGGGACATGTGGGGACAAGTCAAGACAAGTCGGGACAAGTCGGAACAAGGCAGGACAAGTCGGGACATGGCGTGACAAGTTAGAACAAGTCAGAACAAGCTGGGACAAGTCTGGACAAGTCGAGACAAGTCGAGGCAAGTCAGTACAAGTCGGGACATGGCGTGACAAGTTAGAACAAGTCAGAACAAGCCGGAACAATTTGGGACAAGTTAGAACAAGTCAGAACAAGCCGGGACATGTCGGGACAAGTCGGAACAAGTCAGGACAAGTCGAGACATGGCGTGACAAATTAGAACAAGTCAGAACAAGCCAAGACAAGTCGGGACAAGTCTGGACAAGTCGGGACAAGTCGGGACAAGTGAGAACAAGTCAAGACGAGTCGGGACAAGTCGGAACAAGTCGGGACATGGCGTGACAAGTTAGAACAAGTCAGAGCAAGCCGGAACAATTTGGGACAAGTTAGAACAAGTCCGAACAAGCCGGGACAAGTCGGGACAAGTCGGAACAAGTCAGGACAAGTCGAGAAATGGCGTGACAAGTTAGAACAAGTTAGAACAAGCCGGGACAAGTCGGGACAAGTCGGGACAAGTCGGGACAAGTGAGAACAAGTCAACACGAGTCGGGACAAGTCGGAACAAGTCAGGACAAGTCGGGACATGGCGTGACTAGTCAGGACTAGTCGAGAAATGTCGGGACAAGTTTGGACAATGAGGGACAAGTCCGGACAAGTTTGGACAATAAGGGACAAGTCGGGACAAGTCGGTACAAGTCGCTACAAGTCGGGACAAGTTTGGACAATCCGAGACAAGTCGGGACAAGTCGGTACAAGTCAGGACGAGTCGGAACAAGTCAGGACAAGTCGGGACAATTCGTGACATGACGTGACAAGTCAGAACAAGTCGAGACAAAACGGGACACAAGTCGGGACAAGTTTGGTCAATCTGGGACAAGTCGGTACAAGTCGGGACAAGTCGGTACAAGTCGGAACAAGTTTATACAAGTCGGGACAAGAAGGGACAAGTCGGTACAATTCGGAACAAGTTTGTACAAGTCGGGACAAGGAGGGACAAGTTTGGACAATCCGGGACAAGTCGGGACAAATCGGTACAAGTCAGGACGAGTCGGAACAAGTCAGGACAAGTCGGGACAAGTCGGGACATGACGTGACAAGTCAGAACAAGTCGGGACAAGTCAGGACAAGTCGGGACAAGTCGGGACAAGTCGGGACTAGCCGGTACAAGTTGGGACAAGTCGGTACAAGTCGGGACAAGTTTGGACAAACCGGGACAAGTCGGAACAAGTCGGTACAAGTTGGGACAAGTCGGGACAAGTCAAGACAAGTCGGGACAAGTCGAGACAAGTCGGGACAAATCGAAACAAGTCAGGACAAGTCGAAAAAAGTCGAAAGAAGTCGGGACAAGTCAGGACAAATCGGGACAAGTCGGGATAAGACGTGACATGTCAGAACAAGTCGGGACAAGTCGGGACAAGTCGGGACAAGTCGGGACAAGTCGGGACAAGTCGGGACAAGTCGGGACAAGTCGGTACAAGTCGGGACATGTTTGGACAATCCGGGACAAGTCGAGACAAGTCGGTACAAGTCGGGACAAGTCGTGACAAGTCAGGACAAGTCAGGACAAGTCGGGACAAGTCGGGACAAGTCGGGACAAGTCGGGACAAGTTTGGACAATCTGGGACAGGTAGGGACAAGTCGGTACGAGTCTGGACAAGTCGGGACAAGTCGGTTCAAGTCGGGAAAAGTTTGGACAATACGGGACACGTTGGGACAAGTCGGGACAAGTCGGGACAAGTCGAAACAAGTTGGGACAAGTCGGGACAAGTCAGGACAAGTCAGAACAAGTCGGGACAAGTCAGGACAAGTCGGTACAAGTCGGGACAAGTCGTGACAAGTCAGGACAAGTCAGGACAAGTCGGGACAAGTCGGGACAAGTCGGGACTAGTCGGTTCAAGTCGGGACATGACGTGACAAGTCAGAACAAGTCGGGACAAGTCGGGACAAGTCGGGACAAGTCGGGACAAGTCGGGACAAGTCGGGACAAGTCGGGACTAGCCGGTACAAGTTGGGACAAGTCGGTACAAGTCGGGACAAGTTTGGACAAACCGGGACAAGTCGGGACAAGTCGGTACAAGTTGGGACAAGTCGGGACAAGTCAGGACAAGTCGGGACAAGTCGAGACAAGTCGGGACAAATCGAAACAAGTCAGGACAAGTTGGGACAAGTCGGGACAATTCGGGACAGGTCGGGACAAGTCCGGACAGGTCGGGACAAGACGTGACAAATCAGAACAAGTAGGGACAAGTCGAGACAAGTCGAGACAACTCGGGACAAGTCGGGACAAGTCGGTTAAAGTCAGGACAAGTCGGTTAAAGTCGGGACAAGTCGGTACAAGTCGGGAAAAGTTTGGACAAACCGGGACAAGTCAGGACAAGTCGGTACAAGTCAGGACAAGTCGGGACAAGTCGAGACAAGTCGGGACAAATCGAATCAAGTCATGACAAGTCGAAAAAAGTCGAAAGAAGTCGGGACAAGTCAGGACAAGTCGGGACAAGTCGGGACATGTCGGGACAAGTGGGGACAAGTCGGGATAAGACGTGACGTGTTAGAACAAGTCGGGACAAGTCGGGACAACTCGGGACAAGTCGGGACAAGTCGGGACAAGTCAGGACAAGTCGAGAAATGTCGGGACAAGTTTGTACAATAAGGGACAAGTCGGGACAAGTTTGGACAATAAGGGACAATTCGGGACAAGTCGGTACTAGTCGGGACAAGTCAGTACAAGTCAGGACAAGTTTGGACAATCCAAGAAAAGTTGGGACAAGTCGGAACAAGTTGGTACAAGTCGGGACATGTTTGGACAACCTGGGACGAGTCGTGACAAGTCAGGACAAGTCGAAACAAGTCGAAACAAAACGGGACAAGTCGGGACAAGTCAGGACAAGTCAGAACAAGTCAGGACAAGTTAGGACAAGTCAGGACAAGTCGGGACAAGTCGGGACAGGTCGGGACGAGTCGGTACAAGTCTGGACAAGTCGGGACAAGTCGGTTCAAGTCGGGAAAAGTTTGGACAATACGGGACACGTTGGGACAAGTCGGTACAAGTTGTGACAATCCGGGACAAGTCGGTACAAGTTGGGCACTAGTCGGTACAAGTTGGGACAAGTTTGGACAATCCGGGACAAGTCGAGACAAGTCGGGACAAGTCGGGACAGGTCGGAACAAGTCGGTACAAGTCTGGACAAGTCGGTTCAAGTCGGAACAAGTCGGGACATGGCGTGACAAGTTAGAACAAGTCAGAACAAGCCGGGACAAGTCGGGACAAGTCTGGACAAGTCGAGACAAGTCGGGACAAGTCAGTACAAGTCGGGACATGGCGTGACAAGTAAGAACAAGTCAGAACAATCCGGGACAAGTCGAGACAAGTCGGAACAAGTCAGGACAAGTCGGGACATGGCGTGACAAGTAAGAACAAGTCAGAACAAACCGGAACAATTTGGGACAAGTTAGAACAAGTCAGAACAAGCCGGGACAAGTCGGGACAAGTCGGAACAAGTCAGGACAAGTCGAGACATGGCGTGACAAGTTAGAACAAGTCAGAACAAGCCGGGACAAGTCGGGACAAGTCTGGACAAGTGAGAACAAGTCAACACGAGTCGGGACAAGTCGGAACAAGTCAGGACAAGTCGGGACATGGCGTTACAAGTTAGAACAAGTCGGAACAAGTCGGTACAAGTCGGGACAAGTCGGGACAAGTCGGTACAAGTCGGGACAAGTCGGTACAAGTCGGGACAAGTTTGGACAAACCGGGACAAGTCGGGACAAGTCGGTACAAGTTGGGACAAGTCGAGACAAGTCGAGACAAGTCGGGACATATCGAAACAAGTCAGGACAAGTCGAAAAAAGTCGAAAGAATTCGGGACAAGTCAGGACAAGTCGGGACAAGTCGGGACAAATCGGTACAAGTCGGGACAAGTTAGAACAAGTCAGAACAAGCCGGGACAAGTCGGGACAAGTCTGGACAAGTCGGTACAAGTCTGGACAAGTCGGTTCAAGTCGGAACAATTCGGGACATGACGTGACAAGTTAGAACAAGTCGGGACATGTGGGGACAAGTCAAGACAAGTCGGGACAAGTCGGAACAAGGCAGGACAAGTCGGGACATGGCGTGACAAGTTAGAACAAGTCAGAACAAGCCGGGACAAGTCTGGACAAGTCGAGACAAGTCGAGGCAAGTCAGTACAAGTCGGGACATGGCGTGACAAGTTAGAACAAGTCAGAACAAGCCGGAACAATTTGGGACAAGTTAGAACAAGTCAGAACAAGCCGGGACATGTCGGGACAAGTCGGAACAAGTCAGGACAAGTCGAGACATGGCGTGACAAATTAGAACAAGTCAGAACAAGCCAAGACAAGTCGGGACAAGTCTGGACAAGTCGGGACAAGTCGGGACAAGTGAGAACAAGTCAAGACGAGTCGGGACAAGTCGGAACAAGTCAGGACAAGTCGGGACATGGCGTGACAAGTTAGAACAAGTCAGAGCAAGCCGGAACAATTTGGGACAAGTTAGAACAAGTCCGAACAAGCCGGGACAAGTCGGGACAAGTCGGAACAAGTCAGGACAAGTCGAGAAATGGCGTGACAAGTTAGAACAAGTTAGAACAAGCCGGGACAAGTCGGGACAAGTCGGGACAAGTCGGGACAAGTGAGAACAAGTCAACACGAGTCGGGACAAGTCGGAACAAGTCAGGACAAGTCGGGACATGGCGTGACAAGTTAGAACAAGTCGGAACAAGTCGGTACAAGTCGGAACAAGTCGGGACAAGTCGGTACAAGTTGGGACAAGTCGAGACATATCGAAACAAGTCAGGACAAGTCGAAAAAAGTCGAAAGAAGTCGGGACAAGTCAGGACAAGTCGGGACAAGTCGGGATAAGATTAGACATGTCGGAACAAGTCGGAACAAGTCGGGACAAGTCGGGACAAGTCGGGACAAGTTTGTACAATAAGTGACAAGTCGGGACAAGTTTGGACAATACGGGACACGTTGGGACAAGTCGGGACAAGTCTGTACAAGTCGGGACAAGTCGGGACAAGTCGGTACAAGTCGGGACAAGTCGGTACAAGTCGGGACAAGTTTGGACAAACCGGGACAAGTCGGGACAAGTCGGTACAAGTTGGTACAGGTCGGGACAAGCCAGGACAAGTCGGGACAAGTCGAGAGAAGTCGGGACATATCGAAACAAGTCAGGACAAGTCGAAAAAAGTCAAAAGAAGTCGGGACAAGTCAGGACAAGTCGGGACAAGTCGGGATGAAATTAGACATGTCGGAACAAGTCGGGACAAGTCGGGACAAGTCGGGACAAGTCGGGACAAGTCAGGACAAGTCAGGACATGTCGGGACAAGTTTGTACAATAAGTGACAAGTCGGGACAAGTTTGGACAATAAGGGACAAGTCGGAACAAGTCGATTTAAGTCGGGACAAGTCGGTACAAGTCGGGACAAGTTTGGACAATCCGGGACAAGTCGAGACAAGTCGGGACAAGTCGATACAAGTCGTGACAAGTCAGGACAAGTCAGGACAAGTCGACACAAGTCGAAACAAGTCGGGACAAGTCAGGACAAGTCAGGACAAGTCGAAACAAGTCAGGACAAGTCAGAACAAGTCGGGACAAGTCAGGACAAGTCGGTACAAGTCAGGACAAGTTAGGACAAGTCAGGACAAGTCGGGACAAGTCGGGACAAGTTTGGACAATCTGGGACAGGTCGGGACAAGTCGGTACAAGGCTGGACAAGTCGGGACAAGTCGGTTCAAGTCGGGAAAAGTTTGGACAATACGGGACACGTTGGGACAAGGCAGTAAAAAATGTGACAATCCGGGACAAGTCGGTACAAGTCGAGACATATCGAAACAAGTCAGGACAAGTCGAAAAAAGTCGAAAGAAGTCGGGACAAGTCAGGACAAGTCGAAACAAGTCGGGATAAGATTAGACATGTCGGAACAAGTCGGGACAAGTCGGGACAAGTCGGGACAAGTCAGGACAAGTCAGGACATGTCGGGACAAGTTTGTACAATAAGTGACAAGTCGGGACAAGTTTGGACAATACGGGACACGTTGGGACAAGTCGGGACAAGTCTGGACAAGTCGGGACAAGTCGGGACAAGTCGGTACAAGTCGGGACAAGTCGGTACAAGTCGGGACAAGTTTGGACAAACCGGGACAAGTCGGGACAAGTCGGTACAAGTTGGTACAAGTCGGGACAAGCCAGGACAAGTCGGGACAAGTCGAGAGAAGTCGGGACATATCGAAACAAGTCAGGACAAG
The DNA here is from genome assembly GCA_958502065.1 of Chrysolina americana. Lineage (NCBI taxonomy): Eukaryota > Metazoa > Arthropoda > Insecta > Coleoptera > Chrysomelidae > Chrysolina > Chrysolina americana. The sequence continues at coordinate 47,068,105 of OY293413.1, forward strand.
TCGAAAAAAGTCGAAAGAAGTCGGGACAAGTCAGAACAAGTCGGGATAAAATTAGACATGTCGAAACAAGTCGGGACAAGTCAGAACAAGTCGGGACAAGTCAGGACAAGTCAGGACATGTCAAGACAAGTTTGTACAATAAGTGACAAGTCGGGACAAGTTTGGACAATAAGGGACAAGTCGGGACAAGTCGGTTTAAGTTGGGACAAGTCGGTACAAGTCGGGACAAGTTTGGACAATCCGGGACAAGTCGAGACAAGTCGGGACAAGTCGATACAAGTCGTGACAAGTCAGGACAAGTCAGGACAAGTCGACACAAGTCGAAACAAGTTGGGACAAGTCAGGACAAGTCGAAACAAGTCAGGACAAGTCAGAACAAGTCGGGACAAGTCAGGACAAGTCGGTACAAGTCAGGACAAGTTAGGACAAGTTAGGACAAGTCGGGACAAGTCGGGACAAGTCGGGTCAAGTTTGGACAATCTGGGACAGGTCGGGACAAGTCGGTACAAGTCTGGACAAGTCGGGACAAGTCGGTTCAAGTCGGGAAAAGTTTGGACAATACAGGACACGTTGGGACAAGTCGGTACAAGTTGTGACAATCCGGGACAAGTCGGTACAAGTCGGGACAAGTCGGTACAAGTTGGGACAAGTTTGGACAATCCGGGACAAGTCGAGACAAGTCGGGACAAGTCGGGACAGGTCGGGACAAGTCGGTACAAGTCTGGACAAGTCGGTTCAAGTCGGAACAAGTCGGGACATGGCGTGACAAGTTAGAACAAGTCAGAACAAGCCGGGACAAGTCGGGACAAGTCTGGACAAGTCGAAACAAGTCGGGACAAGTCAGTACAAGTCGGGACATGGCGTGACAAGTAAGAACAAGTCAGAACAATCCGGGACAAGTCGGGACAAGTCGGAACAAGTCAGGACAAGTCGGGACATGGCGTGACAAGTTGGAACAAGTCAGAACAAGCCGGGACAAGTCGGGACAAGTCTGGACAAGTCGAAACAAGTCGGGACAAGTCAGTACAAGTCGGGACATGGCGTGACAAGTAAGAACAAGTCAGAACAATCCGGGACAAGTCGGGACAAGTCGGAACAAGTCAGGACAAGTCGGGACATGGCGTGACAAGTTAGAACAAGTCAGAACAAGCCGGAACAATTTGGGACAAGTTAGAACAAGTCAGAACAAGCCGGGACAAGTCGGGACAAGTCGGAACAAGTCAGGAGAAGTCGAGACATGGCGTGACAAGTTAGAACAAGTCAGAACAAGCCGGGACAAGTCGGGACAAGTCTGGACAAGTCGGGACCAGTCTGGACAAGTCAGAACAAGCCGGGACAAGTCGGGACAAGTCTGGACAAATCTGGACAAGTCGAAACAAGTCGGGACAAGTCAGTACAAGTCGGGACATGGCGTGACAAGTAAGAACAAGTCAGAACAATCCGGGACAAGTCGGGACAAGTCGGAACAAGTCAGGACAAGTCGGGACATGGCGTGACAAGTTAGAACAAGTCAGAACAAGCCGGAACAATTTGGGACAAGTTAGAACAAGTCAGAACAAGCCGGGACAAGTCGGGACAAGTCGGAACAAGTCAGGAGAAGTCGAGACATGGCGTGACAAGTTAGAACAAGTCAGAACAAGTCGGGACAAGTCGGTACAAGTCGGGACAAGTTTGGACAAACCGGGACAAGTCGGGACAAGTCGGTGCAAGTTGGGACAAGTCGACACATATCGAAACAAGTCAGGACAAGTCGAACAAAGTCGAAAGAAGTCGGGACAAGTCAGGACAAGACGGAACAAGTCACGACAAGTCGGGAAAAGTCGGGACAAAACATGTCGGAACAAGTCGGGACTTTTGGGTCGGGTCGAGGAAAATATTATTGTAAATATATCTTTTGATAGAATCATTTTGAATTTCAAATAATTCTGGACTTTTCACCAGGGCTCCTTACCCAGACATTTTATCCTGATTTCATTTGTACATTTTACACGGAATTTCCACCTGGACTTCTTCACCCAGACTTTCTTCTTGGAATTTTATTTGGATTTCTTTGAAGTAGTTTGTGAAAAAAAATCAAAATTACAAAAAAAAACTAAAGATTTTAATATTTGTTTCAAATATTTCAGCAAAAATTCAATTATCAAAAAATTTCAAAAAATATTTTTTTTCCAGATTTTTTTTAATTTTATCAAAATTGTGAACTGAAACAACTTTCACAATCCAATTTCTATTCAAGAAGAAACAAAAAAGTATCTCATTAAACACAGAATTAAAATAAAAATGTTTTGAAAAAAAAATCTTGGAAAATTACTTTTTTCACAAAGAAAATATTTGAGTCAGTCAATTTCTGAATATTTTGGTATCGAATCATCTCGCCAAAATTTTTTATAACGGCAAGAAATTTAATTTTTTTTTTTTCTGAAAAAAAAATTTACTTCACATGGTCAAATCGAGTCAATGTTATGGCACTAATATTCATCTTATCGTCTTGGACTCTATTCGCAATTAGGTCGGGTCGGGTAGGGTCGGGAAATGAGCTTTCAGATTTTTTGTCAATCCAACAAATATTATGAACCATGACAAATGTGACAAGTCGGGACAAGTTGGGACAAATCGGGACAAGTCTGGACAAGTCAGGACAAGTTGGGACAAATCGGGACCAGCCGGGATATTTTGAAAAAAATGAAAGCTACAAAAATTTTATAAACAAAAAATTTGAATTTTTTTTTTATATTTCAGCAAAAATTTAAACAGTTTTGAGAAAATAAGCTTACAGATTTTTTGTCAATCCAACCAAAATTATGAACCAAAACAAGTGTGACAATCAATTTTTGTTCGAACTGAAATTGACAAGTCGGAACAAGTCTGGACAAGTATGGACAAGTCAGGACAAGTCGGGACAAGTCGGGACGATTCGGGACAAGTCGGTACAAGTCGGGAAAAGTTTGGACAATACGGGACACGTTGGGACAAGTCGGTACAAGTTGGGACAATCCGGGACAAGTCGGGACAAGTCGGTACAAGTCGGGACATGTTTGGACAATCCGGGACAAGTCGAGACAAGTCGGGACAAGTCGGGACAAGTCGTGACAAGTCAGGACAAGTCAGAACAAGTCGGGACAAGTCAGGACAAGTCGGTACAAGTCGGGACAAGTCGTGACAAGTCAGGACAAGTCAGGACAAGTCGGGACAAGTCGGTACAAGTCGGGACAAGTCGGGACAAGTCAGGACAAGTTTGGACAATCTGGGACAGGTCGGGACAAGTTGGTACAAGTCTGGACAAGTCGGGACAAGTCGGTTCAAGTGGGGAAAAGTTTGGACAATACGGGACACGTTGGGACAAGTCGGGACAAGTCGGGACAAGTCGGTACAAGTCGGGACAAGTCGTGACAAGTCAGGACAAGTCAGGACAAGTCGGGACAAGTCGGGACAAGTCAGGACAAGTCGGGACAAGTCGTGACAAGTCAGGAAAAGTCAGGACAAGTCGGGACAAGTCGGGACAAGTCGGGACAAGTCGGTTCAAGTGGGGAAAAGTTTGGACAATACGGGACACGTTGGGACAAGTCGGGACAAGTCGGGACAAGTCGGGACAAGTCAGGACAAGTCAGAACAAGTCGGGACAAGTCGGGACAGGTCGGTTCAAGTCAGGAAAAGTTTGGACAATACGGGACACGTTGGGACAAGTCGGGACAAGTCGGGACAAGTCGAGACAAGTCAGGACAAGTCAGAACAAGTCAGGACAAGTCGGGACAAGTCAAAACAAGTCGGGACAAGTCAGGACAAGTCAGAACAAGTCGGGACAAGTCAGGACAAGTCGGTACAAGTCGGGACAAGTCGTGACAAGTCAGGACAAGTCAGGACAAGTCGGGACACGTTGGGACAAGTCGGTACAAGTCTGAACAAGTCGGGACAAGTCGGTTCAAGTCGGGAAAAGTTTGGACAATACGGGACACGTTGGGACAAGTCGGGACAAGTCGGGACAAGTCAGGACATGTCGGGACAAGTTTGTACAATAAGTGACAAGTCGGGACAAATTTGGACAATAAGGGACAAGTCGGGACAAGTCGGGACAAGTCGGTACAAGTCGGTACAAGTCGGGACATGTTTGGACAATCCGGGACAAGTCGAGACAAGTCGGGACAAGTCGGGACAAGTCGTGACAAGTCAGGACAAGTCAGGACAAGTCGGGACAAGTCGAAACAAGTCGGGACAAGTCAGGACAAGTTTGGACAATCCGGGACAAGTCGAGACAAGTCGGGACAAGTCGGGACAGGTCGGGACAAGTCGGTACAAGTGTGGACAAGTCGGTTCAAGTCGGGAAAAGTTTGGACAATACGGGACACGTTGGGACAAGTCGGTACAAGTTGGGACAATCCGGGACAAGTCGGGACAAGTCGGTACAAGTCGTGACATGTTTGGACAATCCGGGACAAGTCGAGACAAGTCGGGACAAGTCGGGACAAGTCGGGACAAGTCGTGACAAGTCAGGACAAGTCAGAACAAGTCGGGACAAGTCAGGACAAGTCGGTACAAGTCGGGACAAGTCGTTACAAGTCAGGACAAGTCAGGACAAGTCGGGACAAGTCGGTACAAGTTGGGACAATCCGGGACAGGTCGGGACAAGTCGGTACAAGTCTGGACAAGTCGGGACAAGTCGGTTCAAGTCAGGAAAAGTTTGGACAATACGGGACACGTTGGGACAAGTCGGGACAAGTCGGGACAAGTCGAAACAAGTTGGGACAAGTCGGGACAAGTCAGGACAAGTCAGAACAAGTCGGGACAAGTCAGGACAAGTCGGTACAAGTCGGGACAAGTCGTGACAAGTCAGGACAAGTCAGGACAAGTCGGGACAAGTCGAGACAAGTCGGGACAAGTCGGTTCAAGTCGGGAAAAGTTTGGACAATACGGGACACGTTGGGACAAGTCGGGACAAGTCGGGACAAGTCGGGACAAGTCGGAACAAGTCGAAACAAGTTGGGACAAGTCGGGACAAGTCAGGACAAGTCAGAACAAGTCGGGACAAGTCGGGACAAGTCGAAACAAGTTGGGACAAGTCGGGACAAGTCAGGACAAGTCAGAACAAGTCGGGACAAGTCAGGACAAGTCGGTACAAGTCGGGACAAGTCGTGACAAGTCAGGATAAGTCAGGACAAGTCGGGACAAGTCGGGACAAGTCGGTTCAAGTCGGGAAAAGTTTGGACAATACAGGACACGTTGGGACAAGTCGGGACAAGTCGGGACAAGTCGGGACAAGTCGGAACAAGTCGGTACAAGTCGGGGCAAGTTTGGACAAACCGGGACAAGTCGGGACAAGTCGGTACATGTTGGGACAAGTCAGGACAAGTCAGGACAAGTCGGGACAAGTCGAGACAAGTCGGGATATATCGAAACAAGTCAGGACAAGTCGAAAAAAGTCGAAAGAAGTCGGGACAAGTCAGGACAAGTCGGGACAAGTCGGGATAAGACGTAAAATGTCGGGACAAGTCGGGACAAGTCGGGACAAGTCAGGACAAGTCAGGACATGTCGGGAGAAGTTTGTACAATAAGTGACAAGTCGGGACAAGTTTGGACAATAAGGGACAAGTCGGGACAAGTCGGTACAAGTCGGGACAAGTCGGTACAAGTCGGTACAAGTTTGGACAATGCAAGACAAGTAGGGACAAGTCGGGACAAGTCGTGACAAGTCAGGACAAGTCAGGACAAGTCGACACAAGTCGAAACAAGTCGGGACAAGTCGGGACAAGTCAGGAAAAGTCAGAACAAGTCGGGACAAGCCGGAACAAGTCTGGACAAGTCGAGACAAGTCGGGACAAGTCAGTACAAGTCGGGATATGGCGTGACAAGTTAGAACAAGTCAGAACAATCCGGGACAAGTCGTGACAAGTCGGAACAAGTCAGGACAAGTCGGGACATGGCGTGACAAGTTAGAACAAGTCAGAACAAGCCGGAACAAGTCGGGACAAGTTAGAACAAGTCAGAACAAGCCGGGACAAGTCGGAACAAGTCGGAACAAGTCAGTACAAGTCGAGACATGGCGTGACAAGTTAGAACAAGTCAGAACAAGCCGGGACAAGTCGGGACAAGTCTGGACAAGTCGGGATAAGACGTGACATGTCAGACCAAGTCGGGACAAGTCGGGACAAGTCGGGATAAGTCGGGACAAGTCAGGACAAGTCAAGAAATGTCGGGACAAGTTTGGACAATAATGGACAAGTCGGGACAAGTCTGGACAAGTCGGGATGAGACGTGACATGTCAGAACAAGTCGGGACAAGTCGGGACAAGTCGGGACTAGCCGGTACAAGTTGGGACAAGTCGGTACAAGTCGGGACAAGTTTGGACAAACCGGGACAAGTCGGAACAAGTCGGTACAAGTTGGGACAAGTCGGGACAAGCCAAGACAAGTCGGGACAAGTCGAGACAAGTCGGGACAAATCGAAACAAGTCAGGACAAGTCGAAAAAAGTCGAAAGAAGTCGGGACAAGTCAGGACAAATCGGGACAAGTCGGGATAAGACGTGACATGTCAGAACAAGTCGGGACAAGTCGGGACAAGTCGGGACAAGTCGGGACAAGTCGGGACAAGTCGGGACAAGTCGGGACAAGTCGGTACAAGTCGGGACATGTTTGGACAATCCGGGACAAGTCGAGACAAGTCGGTACAAGTCGGGACAATTCGTGACAAGTCAGGACAAGTCAGGACAAGTCGGGACAAGTCGGGACAAGTCGGGACAAGTCGGGACAAGTTTGGACAATCTGGGACAGGTAGGGACAAGTCGGTACGAGTCTGGACAAGTCGGGACAAGTCGGTTCAAGTCGGGAAAAGTTTGGACAATACGGGACACGTTGGGACAAGTCGGGACAAGTCGGGACAAGTCGAAACAAGTTGGGACAAGTCGGGACAAGTCAGGACAAGTCAGAACAAGTCGGGACAAGTCAGGACAAGTCGGTACAAGTCGGGACAAGTCGTGACAAGTCAGGACAAGTCAGGACAAGTCGGGACAAGTCGGGACAAGTCGGGACTAGTCGGTTCAAGTCGGGACATGACGTGACAAGTCAGAACAAGTCGGGACAAGTCGGGACAAGTCGGGACAAGTCGGGACAAGTCGGAACAAGTCGGGACAAGTCGGGACAAGTCGGGACTAGCCGGTACAAGTTGGGACAAGTCGGTACAATTCGGGACAAGTTTGGACAAACCGGGACAAGTCGGGACAAGTCGGTACAAGTTGGGACAAGTCGGGACAAGTCAGGAAAAGTCGGGACAAGTCGAGACAAGTCAAGACAAATCGAAACAAGTCAGGACAAGTTGGGACAAGTCGGGACAATTCGGGACAGGTCGGGACAAGTCCGGACAGGTCGGGACAAGACGTGACAAATCAGAACAAGTAGGGACAAGTCGAGACAAGTCGAGACAACTCGGGACAAGTCGGTTAAAGTCAGGACAAGTCGGTTAAAGTCGGGACAAGTCGGTACAAGTCGGGAAAAGTTTGGACAAACCGGGACAAGTCGGGACAAGTCGGTACAAGTCAGGACAAGTCGGGACAAGTCGAGACAAGTCGGGACAAATCGAATCAAGTCATGACAAGTCGAAAAAAGTCGAAAGAAGTCGGGACAAGTCAGGACAAGTCGGGACAAGTCGGGACATGTCGGGACAAGTGGGGACAAGTCGGGATAAGACGTGACGTGTTAGAACAAGTCGGGACAAGTCGGGACAACTCGGGACAAGTCGGGACAAGTCGGGACAAGTCAGGACAAGTCGAGAAATGTCGGGACAAGTTTGGACAATAAGGGACAAGTCGGGACAAGTTTGGACAATAAGGGACAATTCGGGACAAGTCGGTACTAGTCGGGACAAGTCAGTACAAGTCGGAACAAGTTTGGACAATCCAAGAAAAGTTGGGACAAGTCGGAACAAGTTGGTACAAGTCGGGACATGTTTGGACAACCTGGGACGAGTCGTGACAAGTCAGGACAAGTCGGGACAAGTCGAGAGAAGTCGGGACATATCGAAACAAGTCAGGACAAGTCGAAAAAAGTCGAAAGAAGTCGGGACAAGTCAGGACAAGTCGGGACAAGTCGGGATAAAATTAGACATGTCGGAACAAGTCGGGACAAGTCGGGACAAGTCGGGACAAGTCGGGACAAGTCAGGACAAGTCAGGACATGTCGGGACAAGTTTGTACAATAAGTGACAAGTCGGGACAAGTTTGGACAATAAGGGACAAGTCGGAACAAGTCGGTTTAAGTCGGGACAAGTCGGTACAAGTCGGGACAAGTTTGGACAATTTGGGACAAGTCGAGACAAGTCGGGACAAGTCGATACAAGTCGTGACAAGTCAGGACAAGTCAGGACAAGTCGACACAAGTCGAAACAAGTCAGGACAAGTCAGAACAAGTCGGGACAAGTCAGGACAAGTCGGTACAAGTCAGGACAAGTTGGGACAAGTCAGGACAAGTCGGGACAAGTCGGGACAAGTTTGGACAATCTGGGACAGGTCGGGACAAGTCGGTACAAGGCTGGACAAGTCGGGACAAGTCGGTTCAAGTCGGGAAAAGTTTGGACAAGACGGGACACGTTGGGACAAGGCAGTACAAGTTGTGACAATCCGGGACAAGTCGGTACAAGTCGAGACATATCGAAACAAGTCAGGACAAGTCGAAAAAAGTCGAAAGAAGTCGGGACAAGTCAGGACAAGTCGGGACAAGTCGGGATAAGATTAGACATGTCGGAACAAGTCGGGACAAGTCGGGACAAGTCGGGACAAGTCAGGACAAGTCAGGACATGTCGGGACAAGTGTGTACAATAAGTGACAAGTCGGAACAAGTTTGGACAATACGGGACACGTTGGGACAAGTCGGGACAAGTCTGGACAAGTCGGGACAAGTCGGTACAAGTCGGGACAAGTCGGTACAAGTCGGGACAAGTTTGGACAAACCGGGACAAGTCGGGACAAGTCGGTACAAGTTGGTACAAGTCGGGACAAGCCAGGACAAGTCGGGACAAGTCGAGAGAAGTCGGGACATATCGAAACAAGTCAGGACAAGTCGAAAAAAGTCGAAAGAAGTCGGGACAAGTCAGGACAAGTCGGGATAAAATTAGACATGTCGAAACAAGTCGGGACAAGTCAGAACAAGTCGGGACAAGTCGGGACAAGTCTGGACAAGTCAGGACATGTCAAGACAAGTTTGTACAATAAGTGACAAGTCGGGACAAGTTTGGACAATAAGGGACAAGTCGGGACAAGTCGGTTTAAGTTGGGACAAGTCGGTACAAGTCGGGACAAGTTTGGACAATCCGGGACAAGTCGAGACAAGTCGGGACAAGTCGATACAAGTCGTGACAAGTCAGGACAAGTCAGGACAAGTCGACACAAGTCGACACAAGTCGAAACAAGTTGGGACAAGTCAGGACAAGTCGAAACAAGTCAGGACAAGTCAGAACAAGTCGGGACAAGTCAGGACAAGTCGGTACAAGTCAGGACAAGTTAGGACAAGTTAGGACAAGTCAGGACAAGTCGGGACAAGTCGGGTCAAGTTTGGACAATCTGGGACAGGTCGGGACAAGTCGGTACAAGTCTGGACAAGTCGGGACAAGTCGGTTCAAGTCGGGAAAAGTTTGGACAATACGGGACACGTTGGGACAAGGCAGTACAAGTTGTGACAATCCAGGACAAGTCGGTACAAGTCGAGACATATCGAAACAAGTCAGGACAAGTCGAAAAAAGTCGAAAGAAGTCGGGACAAGTCAGGACAAGTCGGGACAAGTCGGGATAGGATTAGACATGTCGGAACAAGTCGGGACAAGTCGGGACAAGTCGGGACAAGTCGGGACAAGTCAGGACAAGTCAGGACATGTCGGGACAAGTTTGTACAATAAGTGACAAGTCGGAACAAGTTTGGACAATACGGGACACGTTGGGACAAGTCGGGACAAGTCTGGACAAGTCGGGACAAGTCGGGACAAGTCGGTACAAGTCGGGACAAGTCGGTACAAGTCGGGACAAGTTTGGACAAACCGGGACAAGTCGGGACAAGTCGGTACAAGTTGGTACAAGTCGGGACAAGCCAGGACAAGTCGGGACAAGTCGAGAGAAGTCGGGACATATCGAAACAAGTCAGGACAAGTCGAAAAAAGTCGAAAGAAGTCGGGACAAGTCAGGACAAGTCGGGATAAAATTAGACATGTCGAAACAAGTCGGGACAAGTCAGAACAAGTCGGGACAAGTCGGGACAAGTCTGGACAAGTCAGGACATGTCAAGACAAGTTTGTACAATAAGTGACAAGTCGGGACAAGTTTGGACAATAAGGGACAAGTCGGGACAAGTCGGTTTAAGTTGGGACAAGTCGGTACAAGTCGGGACAAGTTTGGACAATCCGGGACAAGTCGAGACAAGTCGGGACAAGTCGATACAAGTCGTGACAAGTCAGGACAAGTCAGGACAAGTCGACACAAGTCGAAACAAGTTGGGACAAGTCAGGACAAGTCGAAACAAGTCAGGACAAGTCAGAACAAGTCGGGACAAGTCAGGACAAGTCGGTACAAGTCAGGACAAGTTAGGACAAGTTAGGACAAGTCGGGACAAGTCGGGACAAGTCGGGTCAAGTTTGGACAATCTGGGACAGGTCGGGACAAGTCGGTACAAGTCTGGACAAGTCGGGACAAGTCGGTTCAAGTCGGGAAAAGTTTGGACAATACGGGACACGTTGGGACAAGTCGGTACAAGTTGTGACAATCCGGGACAAGTCGGTACAAGTCGGGACAAGTCGGTACAAGTTGGGACAAGTTTGGACAATCCGGGACAAGTCGAGACAAGTCGGGACAAGTCGGGACAGGTCGGGACAAGTCGGTACAAGTCTGGACAAGTCGGTTCAAGTCGGAACAAGTCGGGACATGGCGTGACAAGTTAGAACAAGTCAGAACAAGCCGGGACAAGTCGGGACAAGTCTGGACAATTCGAAACAAGTCGGGACAAGTCAGTACAAGTCGGGACATGGCGTGACAAGTAAGAACAAGTCAGAACAATCCAGGACAAGTCGGGACAAGTCGGAACAAGTCAGGACAAGTCGGGACATGGCGTGACAAGTTGGAACAAGTCAGAACAAGCCGGGACAAGTCGGGACAAGTCTGGACAAGTCTGGACAAGTCGAAACAAGTCGGGACAAGTCAGTACAAGTCGGGACATGGCGTGACAAATAAGAACAAGTCAGAACAATCCGGGACAAGTCGGGACAAGTCGGAACAAGTCAGGACAAGTCGGGACATGGCGTGACAAGTTAGAACAAGTCAGAACAAGCCGGAACAATTTGGGACAAGTTAGAACAAGTCAGAACAAGCCGGGACAAGTCGGGACAAGTCGGAACAAGTCAGGAGAAGTCGAGACATGGCGTGACAAGTTAGAACAAGTCAGAACAAGCCGGGACAAGTCGGGACAAGTCTGGACAAGTCGGGACAAGTCGGGACAAGTGAGAACAAGTCAACACGAGTCGGGACAAGTCGTGACAAGTCAGGACAAGTCAGGACAAGTCGACGCAAGTCGAAACAAGTCGGGACAAGTCAGGACAAGTCGAAACAAGTCAGGACAAGTCAGAACAAGTCGGGACAAGTCAGGACAAGTCGGTACAAGTCAGGACAAGTTAGGACAAGTTAGGACAAGTCGGGACAAGTCGGGACAAGTCGGGACAAGTTTGGACAATCTGGGACAGGTCGGGACAAGTCGGTACAAGTCAGGACAAGTCGAGACATGGCGTGACAAGTTAGAACAAGTCAGAACAAGCCGGGACAAGTCGGGACAAGTCTGGACAAGTCGGGACAAGTCGGGACAAGTGAGAACAAGTCAACACGAGTCGGGACAAGTCGGAACAAGTCAGGACAAGTCGGGACATGGCGTGACAAGTTAGAACAAGTCGGAACAAGTCGGTACAAGTCGGGACAAGTCGGGACAAGTCGGGACAAGTCGGTACAAGTCGGGACAAGTCGGTACAAGTCGGGACAAGTTTGGACAAACCGGGACAAGTCGGGACAAGTCGGTACAAGTTGGGACAAGTCGAGACAAGTCGAGACAAGTCGGGACATATCGAAACAAGTCAGGACAAGTCGAAAAAAGTCGAAAGAAGTCGGGACAAGTCAGGACAAGTCGGGACAAGTCGGGACAAATCGGTACAAGTCGGGACAAGTTAGAACAAGTCAGAACAAGCCGGGACAAGTCGGGACAAGTCTGGACAAGTCGGGACAAGTCGGGACAATTGAGAACAAGTCAACACGAGTCGGGACAAGTCGGAACAAGTCAGGACAAGTCGGGACATGGCGTGACAAGTTAGAACAAGTCGGAACAAGCCGGGACAAGTCGGGACAAGTCTGGACAAGTCGGGACAAGTCGGGACAAGTGAGAACAAGTCAACACGAGTCGGGACAAGTCGTGACAAGTCAGGACAAGTCAGGACAAGTCGACGCAAGTCGAAACAAGTCGGGACAAGTCAGGACAAGTCGAAACAAGTCAGGACAAGTCAGAACAAGTCGGGACAAGTCAGGACAAGTCGGTACAAGTCAGGACAAGTTAGGACAAGTTAGGACAAGTCAGGACAAGTCGGGACATGGCGTGACAAGTTAGAACAAGTCGGAACAAGTCGGTACAAGTCGGGACAAGTCGGGACAAGTCGGGACAAGTCGGGACAAGTCGGGACAAGTCAGGACAAGTCAGGACATGTCGGGACAAGTTTGTACAATAAGTGACAAGTCGGAACAAGTTTGGACAATACGGGACACGTTGGGACAAGTCGGGACAAGTCTGGACAAGTCGGGACAAGTCGGGACAAGTCGGTACAAGTCGGGACAAGTCGGTACAAGTCGGGACAAGTTTGGACAAACCGGGACAAGTCGGGACAAGTCGGTACAAGTTGGTACAAGTCGGGACAAGCCAGGACAAGTCGGGACAAGTCGAGAGAAGTCGGGACATATCGAAACAAGTCAGGACAAGTCGAAAAAAGTCGAAAGAAGTCGGGACAAGTCAGGACAAGTCGGGATAAAATTAGACATGTCGAAACAAGTCGGGACAAGTCAGAACAAGTCGGGACAAGTCGGGACAAGTCTGGACAAGTCAGGACATGTCAAGACAAGTTTGTACAATAAGTGACAAGTCGGGACAAGTTTGGACAATAAGGGACAAGTCGGGACAAGTCGGTTTAAGTTGGGACAAGTCGGTACAAGTCGGGACAAGTTTGGACAATCCGGGACAAGTCGAGACAAGTCGGGACAAGTCGATACAAGTCGTGACAAGTCAGGACAAGTCAGGACAAGTCGACACAAGTCGAAACAAGTTGGGACAAGTCAGGACAAGTCGAAACAAGTCAGGACAAGTCAGAACAAGTCGGGACAAGTCAGGACAAGTCGGTACAAGTCAGGACAAGTTAGGACAAGTTAGGACAAGTCGGGACAAGTCGGGACAAGTCGGGTCAAGTTTGGACAATCTGGGACAGGTCGGGACAAGTCGGTACAAGTCTGGACAAGTCGGGACAAGTCGGTTCAAGTCGGGAAAAGTTTGGACAATACGGGACACGTTGGGACAAGTCGGTACAAGTTGTGACAATCCGGGACAAGTCGGTACAAGTCGGGACAAGTCGGTACAAGTTGGGACAAGTTTGGACAATCCGGGACAAGTCGAGACAAGTCGGGACAAGTCGGGACAGGTCGGGACAAGTCGGTACAAGTCTGGACAAGTCGGTTCAAGTCGGAACAAGTCGGGACATGGCGTGACAAGTTAGAACAAGTCAGAACAAGCCGGGACAAGTCGGGACAAGTCTGGACAATTCGAAACAAGTCGGGACAAGTCAGTACAAGTCGGGACATGGCGTGACAAGTAAGAACAAGTCAGAACAATCCGGGACAAGTCGGGACAAGTCGGAACAAGTCAGGACAAGTCGGGACATGGCGTGACAAGTTGGAACAAGTCAGAACAGCCGGGACAAGTCGGGACAAGTCTGGACAAGTCTGGACAAGTCGAAACAAGTCGGGACAAGTCAGTACAAGTCGGGACATGGCGTGACAAATAAGAACAAGTCAGAACAATCCGGGACAAGTCGGGACAAGTCGGAACAAGTCAGGACAAGTCGGGACATGGCGTGACAAGTTAGAACAAGTCAGAACAAGCCGGAACAATTTGGGACAAGTTAGAACAAGTCAGAACAAGCCGGGACAAGTCGGGACAAGTCGGAACAAGTCAGGAGAAGTCGAGACATGGCGTGACAAGTTAGAACAAGTCAGAACAAGCCGGGACAAGTCGGGACAAGTCTGGACAAGTCGGGACAAGTCGGGACAAGTGAGAACAAGTCAACACGAGTCGGGACAAGTCGTGACAAGTCAGGACAAGTCAGGACAAGTCGACGCAAGTCGAAACAAGTCGGAACAAGTCAGGACAAGTCGAAACAAGTCAGGACAAGTCAGAACAAGTCGGGACAAGTCAGGACAAGTCGGTACAAGTCAGGACAAGTTAGGACAAGTTAGGACAAGTCGGGACAAGTCGGGACAAGTCGGGACAAGTTTGGACAATCTGGGACAGGTCGGGACAAGTCGGTACAAGTCAGGACAAGTCGAGACATGGCGTGACAAGTTAGAACAAGTCAGAACAAGCCGGGACAAGTCGGGACAAGTCTGGACAAGTCGGGACAAGTCGGGACAAGTGAGAACAAGTCAACACGAGTCGGGACAAGTCGGAACAAGTCAGGACAAGTCGGGACATGGCGTGACAAGTTAGAACAAGTCGGAACAAGTCGGTACAAGTCGGGACAAGTCGGGACAAGTCGGGACAAGTCGGTACAAGTCGGGACAAGTCGGTACAAGTCGGGACAAGTTTGGACAAACCGGGACAAGTCGGGACAAGTCGGTACAAGTTGGGACAAGTCGAGACAAGTCGAGACAAGTCGGGACATATCGAAACAAGTCAGGACAAGTCGAAAAAAGTCGAAAGAAGTCGGGACAAGTCAGGACAAGTCGGGACAAGTCGGGACAAATCGGTACAAGTCGGGACAAGTTAGAACAAGTCAGAACAAGCCGGGACAAGTCGGGACAAGTCTGGACAAGTCGGGACAAGTCGGGACAAGTGAGAACAAGTCAACACGAGTCGGGACAAGTCGGAACAAGTCAGGACAAGTCGGGACATGGCGTGACAAGTTAGAACAAGTCGGAACAAGTCGGTACAAGTCGGGACAAGTCGGGACAAGTCGGGACAAGTCGGTACAAGTCGGGACAAGTCGGTACAAGTCGGGACAAGTTTGGACAAACCGGGACAAGTCGGGACAAGTCGGTACAAGTTGGGACAAGTCGAGACAAGTCGAGACAAGTCGGGACATATCGAAACAAGTCAGGACAAGTCGAAAAAAGTCGAAAGAAGTCGGGACAAGTCAGGACAAGTCGGGACAAGTCGGGACAAATCGGTACAAGTCGGGACAAGTTAGAACAAGTCAGAACAAGCCGGGACAAGTCGGGACAAGTCTGGACAAGTCGGTACAAGTCTGGACAAGTCGGTTCAAGTCAGAACAAGTCGGGACATGACGTGACAAGTTAGAACAAGTCGGGACATGTGGGGACAAGTCAAGACAAGTCGGGACAAGTCGGAACAAGGCAGGACAAGTCGGGACATGGCGTGACAAGTTAGAACAAGTCAGAACAAGCCGGGACAAGTCTGGACAAGTCGAGACAAGTCGAGGCAAGTCAGTACAAGTCGGGACATGGCGTGACAAGTTAGAACAAGTCAGAACAAGCCGGAACAATTTGGGACAAGTTAGAACAAGTCAGAACAAGCCGGGACAAGTCGGGACAAGTCGGAACAAGTCAGGACAAGTCGAGACATGGCGTGACAAATTAGAACAAGTCAGAACAAGCCGGGACAAGTCGGGACAAGTCGGGACAAGTCGGGACAAGTGAGAACAAGTCAAGACGAGTCGGGACAAGTCGGAACAAGTCAGGACAAGTCGGGACATGGCGTGACAAGTTAGAACAAGTCAGAGCAAGCCGGAACAATTTGGGACAAGTTAGAACAAGTCAGAACAAGCCGGGACAAGTCAAGATAAGTCGGAACAAGTCAGGACAAGTCGAGACATGGCGTGACAAGTTAGAACAAGTTAGAACAAGCCGGGACAAGTCGGGACAAGTCTGGACAAGTCGGGACAAGTCGGGACAAGTGAGAACAAGTCAACACGAGTCGGGACAAGTCGGAACAAGTCAGGACAAGTCGGGACATGGCGTGACAAGTTAGAACAAGTCGGAACAAGTCGGTACAAGTCGGAACAAGTCGGGACAAGTCGGTACAAGTTGGGACATGTCGAGACATATCGAAACAAGTCAGGACAAGTCGAAAAAAGTCGAAAGAAGTCGGGACAAGTCAGGACAAGTCGGGACAAGTCGGGATAAGATTAGAAATGTCGGAACAAGTCGGGACAAGTCGGGACAAGTCGGGACAAGTCAGGACAAGTCAGGACATGTCGGGACAAGTTTGTACAATAAGTGACAAGTCGGGACAAGTTTGGACAATACGGGACACGTTGGGACAAGTCGGGACAAGTCTGTACAAGTCGGGACAAGTCGGGACAAGTCGGTACAAGTCGGGACAAGTCGGTACAAGTCGGGACAAGTTTGGACAAACCGGGACAAGTCGGGACAAGTCGGTACAAGTTGGTACAAGTCGGGACAAGCCAGGACAAGTCGGGACAAGTCGAGAGAAGTCGGGACATATCGAAACAAGTCAGGACAAGTCGAAAAAAGTCGAAAGAAGTCGGGACAAGTCAGGACAAGTCGGGACAAGTCGGGATAAAATTAGACATGTCAGAACAAGTCGGGACATGTCGGGACAAGTCGGGACAAGTCGGGACAAGTCGGGACAAGTCAGGACAAGTCAGGACATGTCGGGACAAGTTTGTACAATAAGTGACAAGTCGGGACAAGTTTGGACAATAAGGGACAAGTCGGAACAAGTCGGTTTAAGTCGGGACAAGTCGGTACAAGTCGGGACAAGTTTGGACAATCCGGGACAAGTCGAGACAAGTCGGGACAAGTCGATACAAGTCGTGACAAGTCAGGACAAGTCAGGACAAGTCGACACAAGTCGAAACAAGTCAGGACAAGTCAGAACAAGTCGGGACAAGTCAGGACAAGTTGGTACAAGTCAGGACAAGTTAGGACAAGTCAGGACAAGTCGGGACAAGTCGGGACAAGTTTGGACAATCTGGGACAGGTCGGGACAAGTCGGTACAAGGCTGGACAAGTCGGGACAAGTCGGTTCAAGTCGGGAAAAGTTTGGACAATACGGGACACGTTGGGACAAGGCAGTACAAGTTGTGACAATCCGGGACAAGTCGGTACAAGTCGAGACATATCGAAACAAGTCAGGACAAGTCGAAAAAAGTCGAAAGAAGTCGGGACAAGTCAGGACAAGTCGGGACAAGTCGGGATAAGATTAGACATGTCGGAACAAGTCGGGACAAGTCGGGACAAGTCGGGACAAGTCAGAACAAGTCGGAACATGTCTGGACAAGACGTTACAAGTCGGGACAAGTCGGTACAAGTCAGGACAAGTTTGGACAATCCGGGACAAGTCGGGACAAGTCGGTACAAGTCAGGACGAGTCAAAACAAGTCAGGACAAGTCAGGACAAGTCGGGACAAGTCGGGACAAGACGTGACAAGTCAGAACAAGTCGGGACAAGTCGGGACAAGTCAGGACAAGTCGGGACAAGTCGAGACAAGTCGGGACAAATCGAAACAAGTCAGGACAAGTCGAAAAAATTTGAAAGAATTCGGGACAAGTCAGGACAAATCGGGACAAGTCGGAATAAGACGTGACATGTCAGAACAAGTCGGGACAAGTCGGGACAAGTCGGGACAAGTCGGGACATGTCGGGACTAGTCAGGACTAGTCGAGAAATGTCGGGACAAGTTTGGACAATAAGGGACAAGTCGGGACAAGTCTGGACAATATGGGACAAGTCGGGACAAGTCGGTACAAGTCGGGACAAGTTTGGACAATCCAAGACAAGTCAGGACAAGTCGAAACAAGTCGAAACAAGTCGGGACAAGTCCGGACAAGTCAGGACAAGTCAGAACAAGTCGGGACAAGTCAAGACAAGTCGGGACAAGTTGGGACAAGTCGGGACAAGTCGGGACAAGTCGGAACAAGTCGGGACATGTCGGGACAAGTTTGGACAATCTGGGACAGGTCGGGACAAGTCGGTACAAGTCTGGACAAGTCGGGACAAGTCGGTTCAAGTCGGGAAAAGTTTGGACAATACAGGACACGTTGGGACAAGTCGGTAAAAGTTGGGACAATCCGGGACAAGTCGGTACAAGTCGGGACAAGTCAGTACAAGTCGGGACAAGTTTGGACAATCCGGGACAAGTCGAGACAAGTCGGGACAAGTCGGGACAGGTCGGGACAAGTCGGGACGAGTTGGGACAAGTTAGGACAAGTCAGTACAAGTTTGGACAATCTGGGACAGGTCGGGACAAGTCGGTACAAGTCTGGACAAGTCGGGACAAGTCGGTTCAAGTCGAGAAAAGTTTGGACAATACGGGACACGTTGGGACAAGTCGGGACAAGTCGGGACAAGTCGAAACAAGTTGGGGCAAGTCGGGACAAGTCAGGACAAGTCAGAACAAGTCGGGACAAGTCATGACAAGTCGGTATAAGTCGGGACAAGTCGTGACAAGTCAGGACAAGTCAGGACAAGTCGGGATAAGTCGGGACAAGTCGGGACAAGTCGGTTCAAGTCGGGAAAAGTTTGGACAATACGGGACACGTTGGGACAAGTCGGGACAAGTCGGGACAAGTCGGGACAAGTCGGGACAAGTCGGGACAAGTCGGGACAAGTCAGGACAAGTCAGAACAAGTCGGAACAAGTCGGGACAAGTCGAAACAAGTTGGGACAAGTCGGGACAAGTCAGGACAAGTCAGAACAAGTCGGGACAAGTCAGGACAAGTCGGTACAAGTCGGGACAAGTCGTGACGAGTCAGGACAAGTCAGGACAAGTCGGGACAAGTCGGGACAAGTCGGTACAAGTCTGAACAAGTCGGGACAAGTCGGTTCAAGTCGGGAAAAGTTTGGACAATACGGGACACGTTGGGACAAGTCGGGACAAGTCGGGACAAGTCGGGACAAGTCGGTACAAGTCGGGACAAGTCGGTACAAGTCGGGACAAATTTTGACAAACCGGGACAAGTCGGGACAAGTCGGTACAAGTTGGGACAAGTCAGGACAAGTCGGGACAAGTCGAGACAAGTCGGGACATATCGAAACAAGTCAGTATAAGTCGAAAAAAGTCGAAAGAAGTCGGGACAAGTCAGGACAAGTCGGGATAAGACGTATTATGTCGGAACAAGTCGGGACAAGTCGGGACAAGTCGGGACAAGTCGGGACAAGTCAGGACAAGTCAGGACATGTCGGGAGAAGTTTGTACAATAAGTGACAAGTCGGGACAAGTTTGGACAATAAGGGACAAGTCGGGACAAGTCGGTACAAGTCGGGACAAGTCGGTACAAGTCGAGACAAGTTTGGACAATGCAAGACAAGTAGGGACAAGTCGGGACAAGTCGGTACAAGTCGGTAGAAGTCGGGACATGCTTGGACAATCCGGGACAAGTCGAGACAAGTCGGGACAAGTCGGGACAAGTCGTGACAAGTCAGGACAAGTCAGGACAAGTCGACACAAGTCGAAACAAGTCGGGACAAGTCGGGACAAGTCAGGAAAAGTCAGAACAAGTCGGGACAAGCCAAGACAAGTCTGGACAAGTCGAGACAAGTCGGGACAAGTCAGTACAAGTCGGGACATGGCGTGACAAGTTAGAACAAGTCAAAACAATCCGGGACAAGTAGTGACAAGTCGGAACAAGTCGGGACAAGTCAGGACATGGCGTGACAAGTTAGAACAAGTCAGAACAAGCCGGAACAAGTCGGGACAAGTTAGAACAAGTCAGAACAAGCCGGGACAAGTCGGAACAAGTCAGAACAAGTCAGTACAAGTCGAGACATGGCGTGACAAGTTAGAACAAGTCAGAACAAGCAGGGACAAGTCGGGACAAGTCTGGACAAGTCGGGATAAGACGTGACATGTCAGACCAAGTCGGGACATGTCGGGACAAGTCGGGATAAGTCGGGACAAGTCAGGACAAGTCGAGAAATGTCGAGACAAGTTTGGACAATAATGGACAAGTCGGGACAAGTTTGGACAATGAGGGACAAGTCAGGACAAGTCGGGACAAGTCGGTACAAGTCGGGACAAGTTTGGACAATCCAAGACAAATTGGGACAAGTCGGAACAAGTCGGTACAAGTCGGGACATATTTGGACAATCCGGGACAAGTTGTGACAAGTCAGGACAAGACAGGACAAGTCGAAACAAGTCGAAACAAGTCGGGAAAAGTCGGGACAAGTTTGGACAATAAGGGACAAGTCAGGACAAGTTTGGACAAGTCAGGACAAGTCGAAACAAGTCGAAACAAAACGGGACAAGTCGGGACAAGTCAGGACAAGTCAGAACAAGTCGGGACAAGTTAGGACAAGTCGGTACAAGTCGGGACAAGTCGTGACAAGTCAGGACAAGTCGGGACAAGTCGGGACAAGTCAGAACAAGTTTGGACAATCTGGGACAGGTCGGGACAAGTCGGTACAAGTCTGGACAAGTCGGGACAAGTCGGTTCAAGTCGGGAAAAGTTTGGACAATACGGAACACGTTGGGACAAGTCGGTACAAGTTGTGACAATCCGGGACAAGTCGGTACAAGTCGGGACAAGTCGGTACAAGTTGGGACAAATTTGGACAATCCGGGACAAGTCGAGACAAGTCGGGACAAGTCGGGACAAGTCGTGACAAGTCAGGACAAGTCAGGACAAGTCAGAACAAGTCGGGACAAGTCAGGACAAGTCGGTACAAGTCGGGACAAGTCGTGACAAGTCAGGACAAGTCAGGACAAGTCGGGACAAGTCGGGACAAGTCGGGACAAGTCGGGACAAGTCAGGACAAGTTTGGACAATCTGGGACAGGTCGGGACAAGTCGGTACAAGTCTGGACAAGTCGGGACAAGTCGGTTCAAGTCGGGAAAAGTTTGGACAATACGGGACACGTTGGGACAAGTCGGGACAAGTCGGGACAAGTCGAAACAAGTTGGGACAAGTCGGGACAAGTCAGGACAAGTCAGAACAAGTCGGGACAAATTAGGACAAGACGGTACAAGTCGGGACAAGTCGTGACAAGTCAGGACAAGTCAGGACAAGTCGGGACAAGTCGGGACAAGTCGGGACAAGTCGGTTCAAGTCGGGAAAAGTTTGGACAATACGGGACACGTTTGGACAAGTCGGGAGAAGTCGGGACAAGTCGGGACAAGTCGGGACAAGTCGAAACAAGTTGGGACAAGTCGGGACAAGTCAGGACAAGTCATAACAAGTCGGGACAAGTCGGGACAAGTCGAAACAAGTTGGGACAAGTCGGGACAAGTCAGGACAAGTCAGAACAAGTCGGGACAAGTCAGGACAAGTCGGTACAAGTCGGGACAAGTCGGTACAAGTCTGAACAAGTCGGGACAAGTCGGTTCAAGTCGGGAAAAGTTTGGACAATACGGGACATGTTGGGACAAGTTGGGACAAGTCGGGACAAGTCGGGACAAGTCGGGACAAGTCGATACAAGTCGGGACAAGTCGGTACAAGTCGGGACAAGTTTGGACAAACCGGGACAAGTCGGGACAAGTCGGTACAAGTTGGGACAAGTCAGGACAAGTCAGGACAAGTCGGGACAAGTCGAGACAAGTCGGGACATATCGAAACAAGTCAGGACAAGTCGAAAAAAGTCGAAAGAAGTCGGGACAAGTCAGGACAAGTCGGGACAAGTCGGGATAAGACGTGACATGTCGGAACAAGTCGGGACAAGTCGGGACAAGTCGGGACAAGTCGATACAAGTCAGGACAAGTCAGGACATGTCGGGACAAGTTTGTACAATAAGTGACAAGTCGGGACAAGTTTGGACAATAAGGGACAAGTCGGGACAAGTCGGTACAAGTCGGGACAAGTCGGTACAAGTCGGTACAAGTCAGAACATGTTTGGACAATCCTGGACAAGTCGAGACAAGTCGGGACAAGTCGGGACAAGTCGTGACAAGTCAGGACAAGTCAGGACAAGTCGACACAAGTCGAAACAAGTCGGGACAAGTCGGGACAAGTCAGGACAAGTCAGAACAAGTCGGGACAAGCCGGGACAAGTCTGGACAAGTCGAGACAAGTCGGGACAAGTCAGTACAAGTCGGGACATGGCGTGACAAGTTAGAACAAGTCAGAACAATCCGGGACAAGTCGTGACAAGTCGGAACAAGTCAGGACAAGTCGGGACATGGCGTGACAAGTTAGAACAAGTCAGAACAAGCCGGAACAAGTCGGGACAAGTTAGAACGAGTCAGAACAAGCCGGGACAAGTCGGAACAAGTCGGAACAAGTCAGTACAAGTCGAGACATGGCGTGACAAGTTAGAACAAGTCAGAACAAGCCGGGACAAGTCGGGACAAGTCTGGACAAGTCGGGATAAGACGTGACATGTCAGATCAAGTCGGGACAAGTCGGGACAAGTCGGGATAAGTCGGGAAAAGTCAGGACAAGTCGAGAAATGTCGGGACAAGTTTGGACAATAATGGACAAGTCGGGACAAGTTTGGACAATGAGGGACAAGTCAGGACAAGTCGGGACAAGTCGGTACAAGTCGGGACAAGTTTGGACAATCCAAGACAAGATGGGACAAGTCGGAACAAGTCGGTACAAGTCGGGACATATTTGGACAATCCGGGACAAGTTGTGACAAGTCAGGACAAGACAGGACAAGTCGAAACAAGTCGAAACAAGTCGGGACAAGTCGGGACAAGTTTGGACAATAAGGGACAAGTCGGGACAAGTTAGGACAAGTCGGTACAAGTCGGGACAAGTCGTGACAAGTCAGGACAAGACAAGACAAGTCGAAACAAGTCGAAAAAAAACGGGACAAGTCGGGACAAGTCAGGACAAGTCAGAACAAGTCGGGACAAGTTAGGACAAGTCGGTACAAGTCGGGACAAGTCGTGACAAGTCAGGACAAGTCGGGACAAGTCGGGACAAGTCAGAACAAGTTTGGACAATCTGGTACAGGTCGGGACAAGTCGGTACAAGTCTGGACAAGTCGGAACAAGTCGGTTCAAGTCGGGAAAAGTTTGGACAATACGGAACACGTTGGGACAAGTCGGTACAAGTTGTGACAATCCGGGACAAGTCGGTACAAGTCGGGACAAGTCGGTACAAGTTGGGACAAGTTTGGACAATCCGGGACAAGTCGAGACAAGTCGGGACAAGTCGGGACAGGTCGTGACAAGTCAGGACAAGTCAAGACAAGTCGAAACAAGTCGAAACAAGTTGGGACAAGTCGGGACAAGTCAGAACAAGTCGGAACATGTCTGGACAAGACGTTACAAGTCGGGACAAGTCGGTACAAGTCAGGACAAGTTTGGACAATCCGGGACAAGTCGGGACAAGTCGGTACAAGTCAGGACGAGTCAAAACAAGTCAGGACAAGTCGGGACAAGTCGGGACAAGACGTGACAAGTCAGAACAAGTCGGGACAAGTCGGGACAAGTCAGGACAAGTCGGGACAAGTCGAGACAAGTCGGGACAAATCGAAACAAGTCAGGACAAGTCGAAAAAATTTGAAAGAAGTCGGGACAAGTCAGGACAAATCAGGACAAGTCGGAATAAGACGTGACATGTCAGAACAAGTCGGGACAAGTCGGGACAAGTCGGGACAAGTCGGGACATGTCGGGACTAGTCAGGACTAGTCGAGAAATGTCGGGACAAGTTTGGACAATAAGGGACAAGTCGGGACAAGTTTGGACAATATGGGACAAGTCGGGACAAGTCGGTACAAGTCGGGACAAGTTTGGACAATCCAAGACAAGTAGGGACAAGTCGGAACAAGTCGGTACAAGTCGGGACATGTTTGTACAAACCGGGACAAGTTGTGACAAGTCAGGACAAGTCAGGACAAGTCGAAACAAGTCGAAACAAGTCGGGACAAGTCCGGACAAGTCAGGACGAGTCAGAACAAGTCGGGACAAGTCAAGACAAGTCGGGACAAGTCGGGACAAGTCGGGACAAGTCGGGACAAGTCGGAACAAGTCGGGACATGTCGGGACAAGATTGGACAATCTGGGACAGGTCGGGACAAGTCGGTACAAGTCGGTACAAGTCTGGACAAGTCGGGACAAGTCGGTTCAAGTCGGGAAAAGTTTGGACAATCCAGGACACGTTGGGACAAGTCGGTAAAAGTTGGGACTATCCGGGACAAGTCGGTACAAGTCGGGACAAGTCAGTACAAGTCGGGACAAGTTTGGACAATCCGGGACAAGTCGAGACAAGTCGGGACAAGTCGGGACAGGTCGGGACAAGTCGGGACGAGTTGGGACAAGTTAGGACAAGTCAGTACAAGTTTGGACAATCTGGGACAGGTCGGGACAAGTCGGTACAAGTCTGGACAAGTCGGGACAAGTCGGTTCAAGTCGAGAAAAGTTTGGACAATACGGGACACGTTGGGACAAGTCGGGACAAGTCGGGACAAGTCGAAACAAGTTGGGACAAGTCGGGACAAGTCAGGACAAGTCAGAACAAGTCGGGACAAGTCATGACAAGTCGGTATAAGTCGGGACAAGTCGTGACAAGTCAGGACAAGTCAGGACAAGTCGGGACAAGTCGAAACAAGTTGGGACAAGTCGGGACAAGTCAGGACAAGTCAGAACAAGTCGGGACAAGTCATGACAAGTCGGTATAAGTCGGGACAAGTCGTGACAAGTCAGGACAAGTCGGGACATGGCGTGACAAGTTGGAACAAGTCAGAACAAGCCGGGACAAGTCGGGACAAGTCTGGACAAGTCTGGACAAGTCGAAACAAGTCGGGACAAGTCAGTACAAGTCGGGACATGGCGTGACAAATAAGAACAAGTCAGAACAATCCGGGACAAGTCGGGACAAGTCGGAACAAGTCAGGACAAGTCGGGACATGGCGTGACAAGTTAGAACAAGTCAGAACAAGCCGGAACAATTTGGGACAAGTTAGAACAAGTCAGAACAAGCCGGGACAAGTCGGGACAAGTCGGAACAAGTCAGGAGAAGTCGAGACATGGCGTGACAAGTTAGAACAAGTCAGAACAAGCCGGGACAAGTCGGGACAAGTCTGGACAAGTCGGGACAAGTCGGGACAAGTGAGAACAAGTCAACACGAGTCGGGACAAGTCGTGACAAGTCAGGACAAGTCAGGACAAGTCGACGCAAGTCGAAACAAGTCGGGACAAGTCAGGACAAGTCGAAACAAGTCAGGACAAGTCAGAACAAGTCGGGACAAGTCAGGACAAGTCGGTACAAGTCAGGACAAGTTAGGACAAGTTAGGACAAGTCGGGACAAGTCGGGACAAGTCGGGACAAGTTTGGACAATCTGGGACAGGTCGGGACAAGTCGGTACAAGTCAGGACAAGTCGAGACATGGCGTGACAAGTTAGAACAAGTCAGAACAAGCCGGGACAAGTCGGGACAAGTCTGGACAAGTCGGGACAAGTCGGGACAAGTGAGAACAAGTCAACACGAGTCGGGACAAGTCGGAACAAGTCAGGACAAGTCGGGACATGGCGTGACAAGTTAGAACAAGTCGGAACAAGTCGGTACAAGTCGGGACAAGTCGGGACAAGTCGGGACAAGTCGGTACAAGTCGGGACAAGTCGGTACAAGTCGGGACAAGTTTGGACAAACCGGGACAAGTCGGGACAAGTCGGTACAAGTTGGGACAAGTCGAGACAAGTCGAGACAAGTCGGGACATATCGAAACAAGTCAGGACAAGTCGAAAAAAGTCGAAAGAAGTCGGGACAAGTCAGGACAAGTCGGGACAAGTCGGGACAAATCGGTACAAGTCGGGACAAGTTAGAACAAGTCAGAACAAGCCGGGACAAGTCGGGACAAGTCTGGACAAGTCGGGACAAGTCGGGACAAGTGAGAACAAGTCAACACGAGTCGGGACAAGTCGGAACAAGTCAGGACAAGTCGGGACATGGCGTGACAAGTTAGAACAAGTCGGAACAAGCCGGGACAAGTCGGGACAAGTCTGGACAAGTCGGGACAAGTCGGGACAAGTGAGAACAAGTCAACACGAGTCGGGACAAGTCGTGACAAGTCAGGACAAGTCAGGACAAGTCGACGCAAGTCGAAACAAGTCGGGACAAGTCAGGACAAGTCGAAACAAGTCAGGACAAGTCAGAACAAGTCGGGACAAGTCAGGACAAGTCGGTACAAGTCAGGACAAGTTAGGACAAGTTAGGACAAGTCAGGACAAGTCGGGACATGGCGTGACAAGTTAGAACAAGTCGGAACAAGTCGGTACAAGTCGGGACAAGTCGGGACAAGTCGGGACAAGTCGGGACAAGTCGGGACAAGTCAGGACAAGTCAGGACATGTCGGGACAAGTTTGTACAATAAGTGACATGTCGGAACAAGTTTGGACAATACGGGACACGTTGGGACAAGTCGGGACAAGTCTGGACAAGTCGGGACAAGTCGGGACAAGTCGGTACAAGTCGGGACAAGTCGGTACAAGTCGGGACAAGTTTGGACAAACCGGGACAAGTCGGGACAAGTCGGTACAAGTTGGTACAAGTCGGGACAAGCCAGGACAAGTCGGGACAAGTCGAGAGAAGTCGGGACATATCGAAACAAGTCAGGACAAGTCGAAAAAAGTCGAAAGAAGTCGGGACAAGTCAGGACAAGTCGGGATAAAATTAGACATGTCGAAACAAGTCGGGACAAGTCAGAACAAGTCGGGACAAGTCGGGACAAGTCTGGACAAGTCAGGACATGTCAAGACAAGTTTGTACAATAAGTGACAAGTCGGGACAAGTTTGGACAATAAGGGACAAGTCGGGACAAGTCGGTTTAAGTTGGGACAAGTCGGTACAAGTCGGGACAAGTTTGGACAATCCGGGACAAGTCGAGACAAGTCGGGACAAGTCGATACAAGTCGTGACAAGTCAGGACAAGTCAGGACAAGTCGACACAAGTCGAAACAAGTTGGGACAAGTCAGGACAAGTCGAAACAAGTCAGGACAAGTCAGAACAAGTCGGGACAAGTCAGGACAAGTCGGTACAAGTCAGGACAAGTTAGGACAAGTTAGGACAAGTCGGGACAAGTCGGGACAAGTCGGGTCAAGTTTGGACAATCTGGGACAGGTCGGGACAAGTCGGTACAAGTCTGGACAAGTCGGGACAAGTCGGTTCAAGTCGGGAAAAGTTTGGACAATACGGGACACGTTGGGACAAGTCGGTACAAGTTGTGACAATCCGGGACAAGTCGGTACAAGTCGGGACAAGTCGGTACAAGTTGGGACAAGTTTGGACAATCCGGGACAAGTCGAGACAAGTCGGGACAAGTCGGGACAGGTCGGGACAAGTCGGTACAAGTCTGGACAAGTCGGTTCAAGTCGGAACAAGTCGGGACATGGCGTGACAAGTTAGAACAAGTCAGAACAAGCCGGGACAAGTCGGGACAAGTCTGGACAATTCGAAACAAGTCGGGACAAGTCAGTACAAGTCGGGACATGGCGTGACAAGTAAGAACAAGTCAGAACAATCCGGGACAAGTCGGGACAAGTCGGAACAAGTCAGGACAAGTCGGGACATGGCGTGACAAGTTGGAACAAGTCAGAACAAGCCGGGACAAGTCGGGACAAGTCTGGACAAGTCTGGACAAGTCGAAACAAGTCGGGACAAGTCAGTACAAGTCGGGACATGGCGTGACAAATAAGAACAAGTCAGAACAATCCGGGACAAGTCGGGACAAGTCGGAACAAGTCAGGACAAGTCGGGACATGGCGTGACAAGTTAGAACAAGTCAGAACAAGCCGGAACAATTTGGGACAAGTTAGAACAAGTCAGAACAAGCCGGGACAAGTCGGGACAAGTCGGAACAAGTCAGGAGAAGTCGAGACATGGCGTGACAAGTTAGAACAAGTCAGAACAAGCCGGGACAAGTCGGGACAAGTCTGGACAAGTCGGGACAAGTCGGGACAAGTGAGAACAAGTCAACACGAGTCGGGACAAGTCGTGACAAGTCAGGACAAGTCAGGACAAGTCGACGCAAGTCGAAACAAGTCGGGACAAGTCAGGACAAGTCGAAACAAGTCAGGACAAGTCAGAACAAGTCGGGACAAGTCAGGACAAGTCGGTACAAGTCAGGACAAGTTAGGACAAGTTAGGACAAGTCGGGACAAGTCGGGACAAGTCGGGACAAGTTTGGACAATCTGGGACAGGTCGGGACAAGTCGGTACAAGTCAGGACAAGTCGAGACATGGCGTGACAAGTTAGAACAAGTCAGAACAAGCCGGGACAAGTCGGGACAAGTCTGGACAAGTCGGGACAAGTCGGGACAAGTGAGAACAAGTCAACACGAGTCGGGACAAGTCGGAACAAGTCAGGACAAGTCGGGACATGGCGTGACAAGTTAGAACAAGTCGGAACAAGTCGGTACAAGTCGGGACAAGTCGGGACAAGTCGGGACAAGTCGGTACAAGTCGGGACAAGTCGATACAAGTCGGGACAAGTTTGGACAAACCGGGACAAGTCGGGACAAGTCGGTACAAGTTGGGACAAGTCGAGACAAGTCGAGACAAGTCGGGACATATCGAAACAAGTCAGGACAAGTCGAAAAAAGTCGAAAGAAGTCGGGACAAGTCAGGACAAGTCGGGACAAGTCGGGACAAATCGGTACAAGTCGGGACAAGTTAGAACAAGTCAGAACAAGCCGGGACAAGTCGGGACAAGTCTGGACAAGTCGGGACAAGTCGGGACAAGTGAGAACAAGTCAACACGAGTCGGGACAAGTCGGAACAAGTCAGGACAAGTCGGGACATGGCGTGACAAGTTAGAACAAGTCGGAACAAGTCGGTACAAGTCGGGACAAGTCGGGACAAGTCGGGACAAGTCGGTACAAGTCGGGACAAGTCGGTACAAGTCGGGACAAGTTTGGACAAACCGGGACAAGTCGGGACAAGTCGGTACAAGTTGGGACAAGTCGAGACAAGTCGGGACATATCGAAACAAGTCAGGACAAGTCGAAAAAAGTCGAAAGAAGTCGGGACAAGTCAGGACAAGTCGGGACAAGTCGGGACAAATCGGTACAAGTCGGGACAAGTTAGAACAAGTCAGAACAAGCCGGGACAAGTCGGGACAAGTCTGGACAAGTCGGTACAAGTCTGGACAAGTCGGTTCAAGTCAGAACAAGTCGGGACATGACGTGACAAGTTAGAACAAGTCGGGACTTGTGGGGACAAGTCAAGACAAGTCGGGACAAGTCGGAACAAGGCAGGACAAGTCGGGACATGGCGTGACAAGTTAGAACAAGTCAGAACAAGCCGGGACAAGTCTGGACAAGTCGAGACAAGTCGAGGCAAGTCAGTACAAGTCGGGACAAGTCAGGACAAGTCGGTACAAGTCGGGACAAGTCGTGACAAGTCAGGACAAGTCAGGACAAGTCGGGACACGTTGGGACAAGTCGGTACAAGTCTGAACAAGTCGGGACAAGTCGGTTCAAGTCGGGAAAAGTTTGGACAATACGGGACACGTTGGGACAAGTCGGGACAAGTCGGGACAAGTCAGGACATGTCGGGACAAGTTTGTACAATAAGTGACAAGTCGGGACAAATTTGGACAATAAGGGACAAGTCGGGACAAGTCGGGACAAGTCGGTACAAGTCGGTACAAGTCGGGACATGTTTGGACAATCCGGGACAAGTCGAGACAAGTCGGGACAAGTCGGGACAAGTCGTGACAAGTCAGGACAAGTCAGGACAAGTCGGGACAAGTCGAAACAAGTCGGGACAAGTCAGGACAAGTTTGGACAATCCGGGACAAGTCGAGACAAGTCGGGACAAGTCGGGACAGGTCGGGACAAGTCGGTACAAGTGTGGACAAGTCGGTTCAAGTCGGGAAAAGTTTGGACAATACGGGACACGTTGGGACAAGTCGGTACAAGTTGGGACAATCCGGGACAAGTCGGGACAAGTCGGTACAAGTCGTGACATGTTTGGACAATCCGGGACAAGTCGAGACAAGTCGGGACAAGTCGGGACAAGTCGGGACAAGTCGTGACAAGTCAGGACAAGTCAGAACAAGTCGGGACAAGTCAGGACAAGTCGGTACAAGTCGGGACAAGTCGTTACAAGTCAGGACAAGTCAGGACAAGTCGGGACAAGTCGGTACAAGTTGGGACAATCCGGGACAGGTCGGGACAAGTCGGTACAAGTCTGGACAAGTCGGGACAAGTCGGTTCAAGTCAGGAAAAGTTTGGACAATACGGGACACGTTGGGACAAGTCGGGACAAGTCGGGACAAGTCGAAACAAGTTGGGACAAGTCGGGACAAGTCAGGACAAGTCAGAACAAGTCGGGACAAGTCAGGACAAGTCGGTACAAGTCGGGACAAGTCGTGACAAGTCAGGACAAGTCAGGACAAGTCGGGACAAGTCGAGACAAGTCGGGACAAGTCGGTTCAAGTCGGGAAAAGTTTGGACAATACGGGACACGTTGGGACAAGTCGGGACAAGTCGGGACAAGTCGGGACAAGTCGGAACAAGTCGAAACAAGTTGGGACAAGTCGGGACAAGTCAGGACAAGTCAGAACAAGTCGGGACAAGTCGGGACAAGTCGAAACAAGTTGGGACAAGTCGGGACAAGTCAGGACAAGTCAGAACAAGTCGGGACAAGTCAGGACAAGTCGGTACAAGTCGGGACAAGTCGTGACAAGTCAGGACAAGTCAGGACAAGTCGGGACAAGTCGGGACAAGTCGGTTCAAGTCGGGAAAAGTTTGGACAATACAGGACACGTTGGGACAAGTCGGGACAAGTCGGGACAAGTCGGGACAAGTCGGGACAAGTCGGTACAAGTCGGGGCAAGTTTGGACAAACCGGGACAAGTCGG
Source organism: Chrysolina americana (assembly GCA_958502065.1). Taxonomy (NCBI): domain Eukaryota; kingdom Metazoa; phylum Arthropoda; class Insecta; order Coleoptera; family Chrysomelidae; genus Chrysolina; species Chrysolina americana. The sequence continues at coordinate 47,099,102 of OY293413.1, forward strand.
GACAAGTCGGTACATGTTGGGACAAGTCAGGACAAGTCAGGACAAGTCGGGACAAGTCGAGACAAGTCGGGATATATCGAAACAAGTCAGGACAAGTCGAAAAAAGTCGAAAGAAGTCGGGACAAGTCAGGACAAGTCGGGACAAGTCGGGATAAGACGTGAAATGTCGGGACAAGTCGGGACAAGTCGGGACAAGTCAGGACAAGTCAGGACATGTCGGGAGAAGTTTGTACAATAAGTGACAAGTCGGGACAAGTTTGGACAATAAGGGACAAGTCGGGACAAGTCGGTACAAGTCGGGACAAGTCGGTACAAGTCGGTACAAGTTTGGACAATGCAAGACAAGTAGGGACAAGTCGGGACAAGTCGTGACAAGTCAGGACAAGTCAGGACAAGTCGACACAAGTCGAAACAAGTCGGGACAAGTCGGGACAAGTCAGGAAAAGTCAGAACAAGTCGGGACAAGCCGGAACAAGTCTGGACAAGTCGAGACAAGTCGGGACAAGTCAGTACAAGTCGGGATATGGCGTGACAAGTTAGAACAAGTCAGAACAATCCGGGACAAGTCGTGACAAGTCGGAACAAGTCAGGACAAGTCGGGACATGGCGTGACAAGTTAGAACAAGTCAGAACAAGCCGGAACAAGTCGGGACAAGTTAGAACAAGTCAGAACAAGCCGGGACAAGTCGGAACAAGTCGGAACAAGTCAGTACAAGTCGAGACATGGCGTGACAAGTTAGAACAAGTCAGAACAAGCCGGGACAAGTCGGGACAAGTCTGGACAAGTCGGGATAAGACGTGACATGTCAGACCAAGTCGGGACAAGTCGGGACAAGTCGGGATAAGTCGGGACAAGTCAGGACAAGTCAAGAAATGTCGGGACAAGTTTGGACAATAATGGACAAGTCGGGACAAGTCTGGACAAGTCGGGATGAGACGTGACATGTCAGAACAAGTCGGGACAAGTCGGGACAAGTCGGGACTAGCCGGTACAAGTTGGGACAAGTCGGTACAAGTCGGGACAAGTTTGGACAAACCGGGACAAGTCGGAACAAGTCGGTACAAGTTGGGACAAGTCGGGACAAGCCAAGACAAGTCGGGACAAGTCGAGACAAGTCGGGACAAATCGAAACAAGTCAGGACAAGTCGAAAAAAGTCGAAAGAAGTCGGGACAAGTCAGGACAAATCGGGACAAGTCGGGATAAGACGTGACATGTCAGAACAAGTCGGGACAAGTCGGGACAAGTCGGGACAAGTCGGGACAAGTCGGGACAAGTCGGGACAAGTCGGTACAAGTCGGGACATGTTTGGACAATCCGGGACAAGTCGAGACAAGTCGGTACAAGTCGGGACAATTCGTGACAAGTCAGGACAAGTCAGGACAAGTCGGGACAAGTCGGGACAAGTCGGGACAAGTCGGGACAAGTTTGGACAATCTGGGACCGGTAGGGACAAGTCGGTACGAGTCTGGACAAGTCGGGACAAGTCGGTTCAAGTCGGGAAAAGTTTGGACAATACGGGACACGTTGGGACAAGTCGGGACAAGTCGGGACAAGTCGAAACAAGTTGGGACAAGTCGGGACAAGTCAGGACAAGTCAGAACAAGTCGGGACAAGTCAGGACAAGTCGGTACAAGTCGGGACAAGTCGTGACAAGTCAGGACAAGTCAGGACAAGTCGGGACAAGTCGGGACAAGTCGGGACTAGTCGGTTCAAGTCGGGACATGACGTGACAAGTCAGAACAAGTCGGGACAAGTCGGGACAAGTCGGGACAAGTCGGGACAAGTCGGAACAAGTCGGGACAAGTCGGGACAAGTCGGGACTAGCCGGTACAAGTTGGGACAAGTCGGTACAATTCGGGACAAGTTTGGACAAACCGGGACAAGTCGGGACAAGTCGGTACAAGTTGGGACAAGTCGGGACAAGTCAGGAAAAGTCGGGACAAGTCGAGACAAGTCGGGACAAATCGAAACAAGTCAGGACAAGTTGGGACAAGTCGGGACAATTCGGGACAGGTCGGGACAAGTCCGGACAGGTCGGGACAAGACGTGACAAATCAGAACAAGTAGGGACAAGTCGAGACAAGTCGAGACAACTCGGGACAAGTCGGTTAAAGTCAGGACAAGTCGGTTAAAGTCGGGACAAGTCGGTACAAGTCGGGAAAAGTTTGGACAAACCGGGACAAGTCGGGACAAGTCGGTACAAGTCAGGACAAGTCGGGACAAGTCGAGACAAGTCGGGACAAATCGAATCAAGTCATGACAAGTCGAAAAAAGTCGAAAGAAGTCGGGACAAGTCAGGACAAGTCGGGACAAGTCGGGACATGTCGGGACAAGTGGGGACAAGTCGGGATAAGACGTGACGTGTTAGAACAAGTCGGGACAAGTCGGGACAACTCGGGACAAGTCGGGACAAGTCGGGACAAGTCAGGACAAGTCGAGAAATGTCGGGACAAGTTTGGACAATAAGGGACAAGTCGGGACAAGTTTGGACAATAAGGGACAATTCGGGACAAGTCGGTACTAGTCGGGACAAGTCAGTACAAGTCGGAACAAGTTTGGACAATCCAAGAAAAGTTGGGACAAGTCGGAACAAGTTGGTACAAGTCGGGACATGTTTGGACAACCTGGGACGAGTCGTGACAAGTCAGGACAAGTCGGGACAAGTCGAGAGAAGTCGGGACATATCGAAACAAGTCAGGACAAGTCGAAAAAAGTCGAAAGAAGTCGGGACAAGTCAGGACAAGTCGGGACAAGTCGGGATAAAATTAGACATGTCGGAACAAGTCGGGACAAGTCGGGACAAGTCGGGACAAGTCGGGACAAGTCAGGACAAGTCAGGACATGTCGGGACAAGTTTGTACAATAAGTGACAAGTCGGGACAAGTTTGGACAATAAGGGACAAGTCGGAACAAGTCGGTTTAAGTCGGGACAAGTCGGTACAAGTCGGGACAAGTTTGGACAATTTGGGACAAGTCGAGACAAGTCGGGACAAGTCGATACAAGTCGTGACAAGTCAGGACAAGTCAGGACAAGTCGACACAAGTCGAAACAAGTCAGGACAAGTCAGAACAAGTCGGGACAAGTCAGGACAAGTCGGTACAAGTCAGGACAAGTTGGGACAAGTCAGGACAAGTCGGGACAAGTCGGGACAAGTTTGGACAATCTGGGACAGGTCGGGACAAGTCGGTACAAGGCTGGACAAGTCGGGACAAGTCGGTTCAAGTCGGGAAAAGTTTGGACAAGACGGGACACGTTGGGACAAGGCAGTACAAGTTGTGACAATCCGGGACAAGTCGGTACAAGTCGAGACATATCGAAACAAGTCAGGACAAGTCGAAAAAAGTCGAAAGAAGTCGGGACAAGTCAGGACAAGTCGGGACAAGTCGGGATAAGATTAGACATGTCGGAACAAGTCGGGACAAGTCGGGACAAGTCGGGACAAGTCAGGACAAGTCAGGACATGTCGGGACAAGTGTGTACAATAAGTGACAAGTCGGAACAAGTTTGGACAATACGGGACACGTTGGGACAAGTCGGGACAAGTCTGGACAAGTCGGGACAAGTCGGTACAAGTCGGGACAAGTCGGTACAAGTCGGGACAAGTTTGGACAAACCGGGACAAGTCGGGACAAGTCGGTACAAGTTGGTACAAGTCGGGACAAGCCAGGACAAGTCGGGACAAGTCGAGAGAAGTCGGGACATATCGAAACAAGTCGGGACAAGTCAGTACAAGTCGGGACATGGCGTGACAAGTAAGAACAAGTCAGAACAATCCGGGACAAGTCGGGACAAGTCGGAACAATTCAGGACAAGTCGGGACATGGCGTGACAAGTTGGAACAAGTCAGAACAAGCCGGGACAAGTCGGGACAAGTCTGGACAAGTCTGGACAAGTCGAAACAAGTCGGGACAAGTCAGTACAAGTCGGGACATGGCGTGACAAATAAGAACAAGTCAGAACAATCCGGGACAAGTCGGGACAAGTCGGAACAAGTCAGGACAAGTCGGGACATGGCGTGACAAGTTAGAACAAGTCAGAACAAGCCGGAAATATTTGGGACAAGTTAGAACAAGTCAGAACAAGCCGGGACAAGTCGGGACAAGTCGGAACAAGTCAGGAGAAGTCGAGACATGGCGTGACAAGTTAGAACAAGTCAGAACAAGCCGGGACAAGTCGGGACAAGTCTGGACAAGTCGGGACAAGTCGGGACAAGTGAGAACAAGTCAACACGAGTCGGGACAAGTCGTGACAAGTCAGGACAAGTCAGGACAAGTCGACGCAAGTCGAAACAAGTCGGGACAAGTCAGGACAAGTCGAAACAAGTCAGGACAAGTCAGAACAAGTCGGGACAAGTCAGGACAAGTCGGTACAAGTCAGGACAAGTTAGGACAAGTTAGGACAAGTCGGGACAAGTCGGGACAAGTCGGGACAAGTTTGGACAATCTGGGACAGGTCGGGACAAGTCGGTACAAGTCAGGACAAGTCGAGACATGGCGTGACAAGTTAGAACAAGTCAGAACAAGCCGGGACAAGTCGGGACAAGTCTGGACAAGTCGGGACAAGTCGGGACAAGTGAGAACAAGTCAACACGAGTCGGGACAAGTCGGAACAAGTCAGGACAAGTCGGGACATGGCGTGACAAGTTAGAACAAGTCGGAACAAGTCGGTACAAGTCGGGACAAGTCGGGACAAGTCGGGACAAGTCGGTACAAGTCGGGACAAGTCGGTACAAGTCGGGACAAGTTTGGACAAACCGGGACAAGTCGGGACAAGTCGGTACAAGTTGGGACAAGTCGAGACAAGTCGAGACAAGTCGGGACATATCGAAACAAGTCAGGACAAGTCGAAAAAAGTCGAAAGAAGTCGGGACAAGTCAGGACAAGTCGGGACAAGTCGGGACAAATCGGTACAAGTCGGGACAAGTTAGAACAAGTCAGAACAAGCCGGGACAAGTCGGGACAAGTCTGGACAAGTCGGGACAAGTCGGGACAAGTGAGAACAAGTCAACACGAGTCGGGACAAGTCGGAACAAGTCAGGACAAGTCGGGACATGGCGTGACAAGTTAGAACAAGTCGGAACAAGCCGGGACAAGTCGGGACAAGTCTGGACAAGTCGGGACAAGTCGGGACAAGTGAGAACAAGTCAACACGAGTCGGGACAAGTCGTGACAAGTCAGGACAAGTCAGGACAAGTCGACGCAAGTCGAAACAAGTCGGGACAAGTCAGGACAAGTCGAAACAAGTCAGGACAAGTCAGAACAAGTCGGGACAAGTCAGGACAAGTCGGTACAAGTCAGGACAAGTTAGGACAAGTTAGGACAAGTCAGGACAAGTCGGGACATGGCGTGACAAGTTAGAACAAGTCGGAACAAGTCGGTACAAGTCGGGACAAGTCGGGACAAGTCGGGACAAGTCGGGACAAGTCGGGACAAGTCAGGACAAGTCAGGACATGTCGGGACAAGTTTGTACAATAAGTGACAAGTCGGAACAAGTTTGGACAATACGGGACACGTTGGGACAAGTCGGGACAAGTCTGGACAAGTCGGGACAAGTCGGGACAAGTCGGTACAAGTCGGGACAAGTCGGTACAAGTCGGGACAAGTTTGGACAAACCGGGACAAGTCGGGACAAGTCGGTACAAGTTGGTACAAGTCGGGACAAGCCAGGACAAGTCGGGACAAGTCGAGAGAAGTCGGGACATATCGAAACAAGTCAGGACAAATCGAAAAAAGTCGAAAGAAGTCGGGACAAGTCAGGACAAGTCGGGATAAAATTAGACATGTCGAAACAAGTCGGGACAAGTCAGAACAAGTCGGGACAAGTCGGGACAAGTCTGGACAAGTCAGGACATGTCAAGACAAGTTTGTACAATAAGTGACAAGTCGGGACAAGTTTGGACAAGTCGGGACAAGTCGGGACAAGTCGGTTTAAGTTGGGACAAGTCGGTACAAGTCGGGACAAGTTTGGACAATCCGGGACAAGTCGAGACAAGTCGGGACAAGTCGATACAAGTCGTGACAAGTCAGGACAAGTCAGGACAAGTCGACACAAGTCGAAACAAGTTGGGACAAGTCAGGACAAGTCGAAACAAGTCAGGACAAGTCAGAACAAGTCGGGACAAGTCAGGACAAGTCGGTACAAGTCAGGACAAGTTAGGACAAGTTAGGACAAGTCGGGACAAGTCGGGACAAGTCGGGTCAAGTTTGGACAATCTGGGACAGGTCGGGACAAGTCGGTACAAGTCTGGACAAGTCGGGACAAGTCGGTTCAAGTCGGGAAAAGTTTGGACAATACGGGACACGTTGGGACAAGTCGGTACAAGTTGTGACAATCCGGGACAAGTCGGTACAAGTCGGGACAAGTCGGTACAAGTTGGGACAAGTTTGGACAATCCGGGACAAGTCGAGACAAGTCGGGACAAGTCGGGACAGGTCGGGACAAGTCGGTACAAGTCTGGACAAGTCGGTTCAAGTCGGAACAAGTCGGGACATGGCGTGACAAGTTAGAACAAGTCAGAACAAGCCGGGACAAGTCGGGACAAGTCTGGACAATTCGAAACAAGTCGGGACAAGTCAGTACAAGTCGGGACATGGCGTGACAAGTAAGAACAAGTCAGAACAATCCGGGACAAGTCGGGACAAGTCGGAACAAGTCAGGACAAGTCGGGACATGGCGTGACAAGTTGGAACAAGTCAGAACAAGCCGGGACAAGTCGGGACAAGTCTGGACAAGTCTGGACAAGTCGAAACAAGTCGGGACAAGTCAGTACAAGTCGGGACATGGCGTGACAAATAAGAACAAGTCAGAACAATCCGGGACAAGTCGGGACAAGTCGGAACAAGTCAGGACAAGTCGGGACATGGCGTGACAAGTTAGAACAAGTCAGAACAAGCCGGAACAATTTGGGACAAGTTAGAACAAGTCAGAACAAGCCGGGACAAGTCGGGACAAGTCGGAACAAGTCAGGAGAAGTCGAGACATGGCGTGACAAGTTAGAACAAGTCAGAACAAGCCGGGACAAGTCGGGACAAGTCTGGACAAGTCGGGACAAGTCGGGACAAGTGAGAACAAGTCAACACGAGTCGGGACAAGTCGTGACAAGTCAGGACAAGTCAGGACAAGTCGACGCAAGTCGAAACAAGTCGGGACAAGTCAGGACAAGTCGAAACAAGTCAGGACAAGTCAGAACAAGTCGGGACAAGTCAGGACAAGTCGGTACAAGTCAGGACAAGTTAGGACAAGTTAGGACAAGTCGGGACAAGTCGGGACAAGTCGGGACAAGTTTGGACAATCTGGGACAGGTCGGGACAAGTCGGTACAAGTCAGGACAAGTCGAGACATGGCGTGACAAGTTAGAACAAGTCAGAACAAGCCGGGACAAGTCGGGACAAGTCTGGACAAGTCGGGACAAGTCGGGACAAGTGAGAACAAGTCAACACGAGTCGGGACAAGTCGGAAAAAGTCAGGACAAGTCGGGACATGGCGTGACAAGTTAGAACAAGTCGGAACAAGTCGGTACAAGTCGGGACAAGTCGGGACAAGTCGGGACAAGTCGGTACAAGTCGGGACAAGTCGGTACAAGTCGGGACAAGATTGGACAAACCGGGACAAGTCGGGACAAGTCGGTACAAGTTGGGACAAGTCGAGACAAGTCGAGACAAGTCGGGACATATCGAAACAAGTCAGGACAAGTCGAAAAAAGTCGAAAGAAGTCGGGACAAGTCAGGACAAGTCGGGACAAGTCGGGACAAATCGGTACAAGTCGGGACAAGTTAGAACAAGTCAGAACAAGCCGGGACAAGTCGGGACAAGTCTGGACAAGTCGGGACAAGTCGGGACAAGTGAGAACAAGTCAACACGAGTCGGGACAAGTCGGAACAAGTCAGGACAAGTCGGGACATGGCGTGACAAGTTAGAACAAGTCGGAACAAGTCGGTACAAGTCGGGACAAGTCGGGACAAGTCGGGACAAGTCGGTACAAGTCGGGACAAGTCGGTACAAGTCGGGACAAGTTTGGACAAACCGGGACAAGTCGGGACAAGTCGGTACAAGTTGGGACAAGTCGAGACAAGTCGAGACAAGTCGGGACATATCGAAACAAGTCAGGACAAGTCGAAAAAAGTCGAAAGAAGTCGGGACAAGTCAGGACAAGTCGGGACAAGTCGGGACAAATCGGTACAAGTCGGGACAAGTTAGAACAAGTCAGAACAAGCCGGGACAAGTCGGGACAAGTCTGGACAAGTCGGTACAAGTCTGGACAAGTCGGTTCAAGTCAGAACAAGTCGGGACATGACGTGACAAGTTAGAACAAGTCGGGACATGTGGGGACAAGTCAAGACAAGTCGGGACAAGTCGGAACAAGGCAGGACAAGTCGGGACATGGCGTGACAAGTTAGAACAAGTCAGAACAAGCCGGGACAAGTCTGGACAAGTCGAGACAAGTCGAGGCAAGTCAGTACAAGTCGGGACATGGCGTGACAAGTTAGAACAAGTCAGAACAAGCCGGAACAATTTGGGACAAGTTAGAACAAGTCAGAACAAGCCGGGACAAGTCGGGACAAGTCGGAACAAGTCAGGACAAGTCGAGACATGGCGTGACAAATTAGAACAAGTCAGAACAAGCCGGGACAAGTCGGGACAAGTCGGGACAAGTCGGGACAAGTGAGAACAAGTCAAGACGAGTCGGGACAAGTCGGAACAAGTCAGGACAAGTCGGGACATGGCGTGACAAGTTAGAACAAGTCAGAGCAAGCCGGAACAATTTGGGACAAGTTAGAACAAGTCAGAACAAGCCGGGACAAGTCAAGATAAGTCGGAACAAGTCAGGACAAGTCGAGACATGGCGTGACAAGTTAGAACAAGTTAGAACAAGCCGGGACAAGTCGGGACAAGTCTGGACAAGTCGGGACAAGTCGGGACAAGTGAGAACAAGTCAACACGAGTCGGGACAAGTCGGAACAAGTCAGGACAAGTCGGGACATGGCGTGACAAGTTAGAACAAGTCGGAACAAGTCGGTACAAGTCGGAACAAGTCGGGACAAGTCGGTACAAGTTGGGACAAGTCGAGACATATCGAAACAAGTCAGGACAAGTCGAAAAAAGTCGAAAGAAGTCGGGACAAGTCAGGACAAGTCGGGACAAGTCGGGATAAGATTAGAAATGTCGGAACAAGTCGGGACAAGTCGGGACAAGTCGGGACAAGTCAGGACAAGTCAGGACATGTCGGGACAAGTTTGTACAATAAGTGACAAGTCGGGACAAGTTTGGACAATACGGGACACGTTGGGACAAGTCGGGACAAGTCTGTACAAGTCGGGACAAGTCGGGACAAGTCGGTACAAGTCGGGACAAGTCGGTACAAGTCGGGACAAGTTTGGACAAACCGGGACAAGTCGGGACAAGTCGGTACAAGTTGGTACAAGTCGGGACAAGCCAGGACAAGTCGGGACAAGTCGAGAGAAGTCGGGACATATCGAAACAAGTCAGGACAAGTCGAAAAAAGTCGAAAGAAGTCGGGACAAGTCAGGACAAGTCGGGACAAGTCGGGATAAAATTAGACATGTCAGAACAAGTCGGGACATGTCGGGACAAGTCGGGACAAGTCGGGACAAGTCGGGACAAGTCAGGACAAGTCAGGACATGTCGGGACAAGTTTGTACAATAAGTGACAAGTCGGGACAAGTTTGGACAATAAGGGACAAGTCGGAACAAGTCGGTTTAAGTCGGGACAAGTCGGTACAAGTCGGGACAAGTTTGGACAATCCGGGACAAGTCGAGACAAGTCGGGACAAGTCGATACAAGTCGTGACAAGTCAGGACAAGTCAGGACAAGTCGACACAAGTCGAAACAAGTCAGGACAAGTCAGAACAAGTCGGGACAAGTCAGGACAAGTTGGTACAAGTCAGGACAAGTTAGGACAAGTCAGGACAAGTCGGGACAAGTCGGGACAAGTTTGGACAATCTGGGACAGGTCGGGACAAGTCGGTACAAGGCTGGACAAGTCGGGACAAGTCGGTTCAAGTCGGGAAAAGTTTGGACAATACGGGACACGTTGGGACAAGGCAGTACAAGTTGTGACAATCCGGGACAAGTCGGTACAAGTCGAGACATATCGAAACAAGTCAGGACAAGTCGAAAAAAGTCGAAAGAAGTCGGGACAAGTCAGGACAAGTCGGGACAAGTCGGGATAAGATTAGACATGTCGGAACAAGTCGGGACAAGTCGGGACAAGTCGGGACAAGTCAGAACAAGTCGGAACATGTCTGGACAAGACGTTACAAGTCGGGACAAGTCGGTACAAGTCAGGACAAGTTTGGACAATCCGGGACAAGTCGGGACAAGTCGGTACAAGTCAGGACGAGTCAAAACAAGTCAGGACAAGTCAGGACAAGTCGGGACAAGTCGGGACAAGACGTGACAAGTCAGAACAAGTCGGGACAAGTCGGGACAAGTCAGGACAAGTCGGGACAAGTCGAGACAAGTCGGGACAAATCGAAACAAGTCAGGACAAGTCGAAAAAATTTGAAAGAATTCGGGACAAGTCAGGACAAATCGGGACAAGTCGGAATAAGACGTGACATGTCAGAACAAGTCGGGACAAGTCGGGACAAGTCGGGACAAGTCGGGACATGTCGGGACTAGTCAGGACTAGTCGAGAAATGTCGGGACAAGTTTGGACAATAAGGGACAAGTCGGGACAAGTCTGGACAATATGGGACAAGTCGGGACAAGTCGGTACAAGTCGGGACAAGTTTGGACAATCCAAGACAAGTCAGGACAAGTCGAAACAAGTCGAAACAAGTCGGGACAAGTCCGGACAAGTCAGGACAAGTCAGAACAAGTCGGGACAAGTCAAGACAAGTCGGGACAAGTTGGGACAAGTCGGGACAAGTCGGGACAAGTCGGAACAAGTCGGGACATGTCGGGACAAGTTTGGACAATCTGGGACAGGTCGGGACAAGTCGGTACAAGTCTGGACAAGTCGGGACAAGTCGGTTCAAGTCGGGAAAAGTTTGGACAATACAGGACACGTTGGGACAAGTCGGTAAAAGTTGGGACAATCCGGGACAAGTCGGTACAAGTCGGGACAAGTCAGTACAAGTCGGGACAAGTTTGGACAATCCGGGACAAGTCGAGACAAGTCGGGACAAGTCGGGACAGGTCGGGACAAGTCGGGACGAGTTGGGACAAGTTAGGACAAGTCAGTACAAGTTTGGACAATCTGGGACAGGTCGGGACAAGTCGGTACAAGTCTGGACAAGTCGGGACAAGTCGGTTCAAGTCGAGAAAAGTTTGGACAATACGGGACACGTTGGGACAAGTCGGGACAAGTCGGGACAAGTCGAAACAAGTTGGGGCAAGTCGGGACAAGTCAGGACAAGTCAGAACAAGTCGGGACAAGTCATGACAAGTCGGTATAAGTCGGGACAAGTCGTGACAAGTCAGGACAAGTCAGGACAAGTCGGGATAAGTCGGGACAAGTCGGGACAAGTCGGTTCAAGTCGGGAAAAGTTTGGACAATACGGGACACGTTGGGACAAGTCGGGACAAGTCGGGACAAGTCGGGACAAGTCGGGACAAGTCGGGACAAGTCGGGACAAGTCGAAACAAGTTGGGACAAGTCGGGACAAGTCAGGACAAGTCAGAACAAGTCGGAACAAGTCGGGACAAGTCGAAACAAGTTGGGACAAGTCGGGACAAGTCAGGACAAGTCAGAACAAGTCGGGACAAGTCAGGACAAGTCGGTACAAGTCGGGACAAGTCGTGACGAGTCAGGACAAGTCAGGACAAGTCGGGACAAGTCGGGACAAGTCGGTACAAGTCTGAACAAGTCGGGACAAGTCGGTTCAAGTCGGGAAAAGTTTGGACAATACGGGACACGTTGGGACAAGTCGGGACAAGTCGGGACAAGTCGGGACAAGTCGGTACAAGTCGGGACAAGTCGGTACAAGTCGGGACAAATTTTGACAAACCGGGACAAGTCGGGACAAGTCGGTACAAGTTGGGACAAGTCAGGACAAGTCGGGACAAGTCGAGACAAGTCGGGACATATCGAAACAAGTCAGTATAAGTCGAAAAAAGTCGAAAGAAGTCGGGACAAGTCAGGACAAGTCGGGATAAGACGTATTATGTCGGAACAAGTCGGGACAAGTCGGGACAAGTCGGGACAAGTCGGGACAAGTCAGGACAAGTCAGGACATGTCGGGAGAAGTTTGTACAATAAGTGACAAGTCGGGACAAGTTTGGACAATAAGGGACAAGTCGGGACAAGTCGGTACAAGTCGGGACAAGTCGGTACAAGTCGAGACAAGTTTGGACAATGCAAGACAAGTAGGGACAAGTCGGGACAAGTCGGTACAAGTCGGTAGAAGTCGGGACATGCTTGGACAATCCGGGACAAGTCGAGACAAGTCGGGACAAGTCGGGACAAGTCGTGACAAGTCAGGACAAGTCAGGACAAGTCGACACAAGTCGAAACAAGTCGGGACAAGTCGGGACAAGTCAGGAAAAGTCAGAACAAGTCGGGACAAGCCAAGACAAGTCTGGACAAGTCGAGACAAGTCGGGACAAGTCAGTACAAGTCGGGACATGGCGTGACAAGTTAGAACAAGTCAAAACAATCCGGGACAAGTAGTGACAAGTCGGAACAAGTCGGGACAAGTCAGGACATGGCGTGACAAGTTAGAACAAGTCAGAACAAGCCGGAACAAGTCGGGACAAGTTAGAACAAGTCAGAACAAGCCGGGACAAGTCGGAACAAGTCAGAACAAGTCAGTACAAGTCGAGACATGGCGTGACAAGTTAGAACAAGTCAGAACAAGCAGGGACAAGTCGGGACAAGTCTGGACAAGTCGGGATAAGACGTGACATGTCAGACCAAGTCGGGACATGTCGGGACAAGTCGGGATAAGTCGGGACAAGTCAGGACAAGTCGAGAAATGTCGGGACAAGTTTGGACAATAATGGACAAGTCGGGACAAGTTTGGACAATGAGGGACAAGTCAGGACAAGTCGGGACAAGTCGGTACAAGTCGGGACAAGTTTGGACAATCCAAGACAAATTGGGACAAGTCGGAACAAGTCGGTACAAGTCGGGACATATTTGGACAATCCGGGACAAGTTGTGACAAGTCAGGACAAGACAGGACAAGTCGAAACAAGTCGAAACAAGTCGGGAAAAGTCGGGACAAGTTTGGACAATAAGGGACAAGTCAGGACAAGTTTGGACAAGTCAGGACAAGTCGAAACAAGTCGAAACAAAACGGGACAAGTCGGGACAAGTCAGGACAAGTCAGAACAAGTCGGGACAAGTTAGGACAAGTCGGTACAAGTCGGGAAAAGTCGTGACAAGTCAGGACAAGTCGGGACAAGTCGGGACAAGTCAGAACAAGTTTGGACAATCTGGGACAGGTCGGGACAAGTCGGTACAAGTCTGGACAAGTCGGGACAAGTCGGTTCAAGTCGGGAAAAGTTTGGACAATACGGAACACGTTGGGACAAGTCGGTACAAGTTGTGACAATCCGGGACAAGTCGGTACAAGTCGGGACAAGTCGGTACAAGTTGGGACAAATTTGGACAATCCGGGACAAGTCGAGACAAGTCGGGACAAGTCGGGACAAGTCGTGACAAGTCAGGACAAGTCAGGGCAAGTCAGAACAAGTCGGGACAAGTCAGGACAAGTCGGTACAAGTCGGGACAAGTCGTGACAAGTCAGGACAAGTCAGGACAAGTCGGGACAAGTCGGGACAAGTCGGGACAAGTCGGGACAAGTCAGGACAAGTTTGGACAATCTGGGACAGGTCGGGACAAGTCGGTACAAGTCTGGACAAGTCGGGACAAGTCGGTTCAAGTCGGGAAAAGTTTGGACAATACGAGACACGTTGGGACAAGTCGGGACAAGTCGGGACAAGTCGAAACAAGTTGGGACAAGTCGGGACAAGTCAGGACAAGTCAGAACAAGTCGGGACAAATCAGGACAAGACGGTACAAGTCGGGACAAGTCGTGACAAGTCAGGACAAGTCAGGACAAGTCGGGACAAGTCGGGACAAGTCGGGACAAGTCGGTTCAAGTCGGGAAAAGTTTGGACAATACGGGACACGTTTGGACAAGTCGGGAGAAGTCGGGACAAGTCGGGACAAGTCGGGACAAGTCGAAACAAGTTGGGACAAGTCGGGACAAGTCAGGACAAGTCATAACAAGTCGGGACAAGTCGGGACAAGTCGAAACAAGTTGGGACAAGTCGGGACAAGTCAGGACAAGTCAGAACAAGTCGGGACAAGTCAGGACAAGTCGGTACAAGTCGGGACAAGTCGGTACAAGTCTGAACAAGTCGGGACAAGTCGGTTCAAGTCGGGAAAAGTTTGGACAATACGGGACATGTTGGGACAAGTTGGGACAAGTCGGGACAAGTCGGGACAAGTCGGGACAAGTCGATACAAGTCGGGACAAGTCGGTACAAGTCGGGACAAGTTTGGACAAACCGGGACAAGTCGGGACAAGTCGGTACAAGTTGGGACAAGTCAGGACAAGTCAGGACAAGTCGGGACAAGTCGAGACAAGTCGGGACATATCGAAACAAGTCAGGACAAGTCGAAAAAAGTCGAAAGAAGTCGGGACAAGTCAGGACAAGTCGGGACAAGTCGGGATAAGACGTGACATGTCGGAACAAGTCGGGACAAGTCGGGACAAGTCGGGACAAGTCGATACAAGTCAGGACAAGTCAGGACATGTCGGGACAAGTTTGTACAATAAGTGACAAGTCGGGACAAGTTTGGACAATAAGGGACAAGTCGGGACAAGTCGGTACAAGTCGGGACAAGTCGGTACAAGTCGGTACAAGTCAGAACATGTTTGGACAATCCTGGACAAGTCGAGACAAGTCGGGACAAGTCGGGACAAGTCGTGACAAGTCAGGACAAGTCAGGACAAGTCGACACAAGTCGAAACAAGTCGGGACAAGTCGGGACAAGTCAGGACAAGTCAGAACAAGTCGGGACAAGCCGGGACAAGTCTGGACAAGTCGAGACAAGTCGGGACAAGTCAGTACAAGTCGGGACATGGCGTGACAAGTTAGAACAAGTCAGAACAATCCGGGACAAGTCGTGACAAGTCGGAACAAGTCAGGACAAGTCGGGACATGGCGTGACAAGTTAGAACAAGTCAGAACAAGCCGGAACAAGTCGGGACAAGTTAGAACGAGTCAGAACAAGCCGGGACAAGTCGGAACAAGTCGGAACAAGTCAGTACAAGTCGAGACATGGCGTGACAAGTTAGAACAAGTCAGAACAAGCCGGGACAAGTCGGGACAAGTCTGGACAAGTCGGGATAAGACGTGACATGTCAGATCAAGTCGGGACAAGTCGGGACAAGTCGGGATAAGTCGGGAAAAGTCAGGACAAGTCGAGAAATGTCGGGACAAGTTTGGACAATAATGGACAAGTCGGGACAAGTTTGGACAATGAGGGACAAGTCAGGACAAGTCGGGACAAGTCGGTACAAGTCGGGACAAGTTTGGACAATCCAAGACAAGATGGGACAAGTCGGAACAAGTCGGTACAAGTCGGGACATATTTGGACAATCCGGGACAAGTTGTGACAAGTCAGGACAAGACAGGACAAGTCGAAACAAGTCGAAACAAGTCGGGACAAGTCGGGACAAGTTTGGACAATAAGGGACAAGTCGGGACAAGTTAGGACAAGTCGGTACAAGTCGGGACAAGTCGTGACAAGTCAGGACAAGACAAGACAAGTCGAAACAAGTCGAAACAAAACGGGACAAGTCGGGACAAGTCAGGACAAGTCAGAACAAGTCGGGACAAGTTAGGACAAGTCGGTACAAGTCGGGACAAGTCGTGACAAGTCAGGACAAGTCGGGACAAGTCGGGACAAGTCAGAACAAGTTTGGACAATCTGGTACAGGTCGGGACAAGTCGGTACAAGTCTGGACAAGTCGGAACAAGTCGGTTCAAGTCGGGAAAAGTTTGGACAATACGGAACACGTTGGGACAAGTCGGTACAAGTTGTGACAATCCGGGACAAGTCGGTACAAGTCGGGACAAGTCGGTACAAGTTGGGACAAGTTTGGACAATCCGGGACAAGTCGAGACAAGTCGGGACAAGTCGGGACAGGTCGTGACAAGTCAGGACAAGTCAAGACAAGTCGAAACAAGTCGAAACAAGTTGGGACAAGTCGGGACAAGTCAGAACAAGTCGGAACATGTCTGGACAAGACGTTACAAGTCGGGACAAGTCGGTACAAGTCAGGACAAGTTTGGACAATCCGGGACAAGTCGGGACAAGTCGGTACAAGTCAGGACGAGTCAAAACAAGTCAGGACAAGTCGGGACAAGTCGGGACAAGACGTGACAAGTCAGAACAAGTCGGGACAAGTCGGGACAAGTCAGGACAAGTCGGGACAAGTCGAGACAAGTCGGGACAAATCGAAACAAGTCAGGACAAGTCGAAAAAATTTGAAAGAAGTCGGGACAAGTCAGGACAAATCAGGACAAGTCGGAATAAGACGTGACATGTCAGAACAAGTCGGGACAAGTCGGGACAAGTCGGGACAAGTCGGGACATGTCGGGACTAGTCAGGACTAGTCGAGAAATGTCGGGACAAGTTTGGACAATAAGGGACAAGTCGGGACAAGTTTGGACAATATGGGACAAGTCGGGACAAGTCGGTACAAGTCGGGACAAGTTTGGACAATCCAAGACAAGTAGGGACAAGTCGGAACAAGTCGGTACAAGTCGGGACATGTTTGTACAAACCGGGACAAGTTGTGACAAGTCAGGACAAGTCAGGACAAGTCGAAACAAGTCGAAACAAGTCGGGACAAGTCCGGACAAGTCAGGACGAGTCAGAACAAGTCAGGACAAGTCAAGACAAGTCGGGACAAGTCGGGACAAGTCGGGACAAGTCGGGACAAGTCGGAACAAGTCGGGACATGTCGGGACAAGATTGGACAATCTGGGACAGGTCGGGACAAGTCGGTACAAGTCGGTACAAGTCTGGACAAGTCGGGACAAGTCGGTTCAAGTCGGGAAAAGTTTGGACAATCCAGGACACGTTGGGACAAGTCGGTAAAAGTTGGGACTATCCGGGACAAGTCGGTACAAGTCGGGACAAGTCAGTACAAGTCGGGACAAGTTTGGACAATCCGGGACAAGTCGAGACAAGTCGGGACAAGTCGGGACAGGTCGGGACAAGTCGGGACGAGTTGGGACAAGTTAGGACAAGTCAGTACAAGTTTGGACAATCTGGGACAGGTCGGGACAAGTCGGTACAAGTCTGGACAAGTCGGGACAAGTCGGTTCAAGTCGAGAAAAGTTTGGACAATACGGGACACGTTGGGACAAGTCGGGACAAGTCGGGACAAGTCGAAACAAGTTGGGACAAGTCGGGACAAGTCAGGACAAGTCAGAACAAGTCGGGACAAGTCATGACAAGTCGGTATAAGTCGGGACAAGTCGTGACAAGTCAGGACAAGTCAGGACAAGTCGGGACAAGTCGAAACAAGTTGGGACAAGTCGGGACAAGTCAGGACAAGTCAGAACAAGTCGGGACAAGTCATGACAAGTCGGTATAAGTCGGGACAAGTCGTGACAAGTCAGGACAAGTCGGGACATGGCGTGACAAGTTGGAACAAGTCAGAACAAGCCGGGACAAGTCGGGACAAGTCTGGACAAGTCTGGACAAGTCGAAACAAGTCGGGACAAGTCAGTACAAGTCGGGACATGGCGTGACAAATAAGAACAAGTCAGAACAATCCGGGACAAGTCGGGACAAGTCGGAACAAGTCAGGACAAGTCGGGACATGGCGTGACAAGTTAGAACAAGTCAGAACAAGCCGGAACAATTTGGGACAAGTTAGAACAAGTCAGAACAAGCCGGGACAAGTCGGGACAAGTCGGAACAAGTCAGGAGAAGTCGAGACATGGCGTGACAAGTTAGAACAAGTCAGAACAAGCCGGGACAAGTCGGGACAAGTCTGGACAAGTCGGGACAAGTCGGGACAAGTGAGAACAAGTCAACACGAGTCGGGACAAGTCGTGACAAGTCAGGACAAGTCAGGACAAGTCGACGCAAGTCGAAACAAGTCGGGACAAGTCAGGACAAGTCGAAACAAGTCAGGACAAGTCAGAACAAGTCGGGACAAGTCAGGACAAGTCGGTACAAGTCAGGACAAGTTAGGACAAGTTAGGACAAGTCGGGACAAGTCGGGACAAGTCGGGACAAGTTTGGACAATCTGGGACAGGTCGGGACAAGTCGGTACAAGTCAGGACAAGTCGAGACATGGCGTGACAAGTTAGAACAAGTCAGAACAAGCCGGGACAAGTCGGGACAAGTCTGGACAAGTCGGGACAAGTCGGGACAAGTGAGAACAAGTCAACACGAGTCGGGACAAGTCGGAACAAGTCAGGACAAGTCGGGACATGGCGTGACAAGTTAGAACAAGTCGGAACAAGTCGGTACAAGTCGGGACAAGTCGGGACAAGTCGGGACAAGTCGGTACAAGTCGGGACAAGTCGGTACAAGTCGGGACAAGTTTGGACAAACCGGGACAAGTCGGGACAAGTCGGTACAAGTTGGGACAAGTCGAGACAAGTCGAGACAAGTCGGGACATATCGAAACAAGTCAGGACAAGTCGAAAAAAGTCGAAAGAAGTCGGGACAAGTCAGGACAAGTCGGGACAAGTCGGGACAAATCGGTACAAGTCGGGACAAGTTAGAACAAGTCAGAACAAGCCGGGACAAGTCGGGACAAGTCTGGACAAGTCGGGACAAGTCGGGACAAGTGAGAACAAGTCAACACGAGTCGGGACAAGTCGGAACAAGTCAGGACAAGTCGGGACATGGCGTGACAAGTTAGAACAAGTCGGAACAAGCCGGGACAAGTCGGGACAAGTCTGGACAAGTCGGGACAAGTCGGGACAAGTGAGAACAAGTCAACACGAGTCGGGACAAGTCGTGACAAGTCAGGACAAGTCAGGACAAGTCGACGCAAGTCGAAACAAGTCGGGACAAGTCAGGACAAGTCGAAACAAGTCAGGACAAGTCAGAACAAGTCGGGACAAGTTAGGACAAGTCGGTACAAGTCAGGACAAGTTAGGACAAGTTAGGACAAGTCAGGACAAGTCGGGACATGGCGTGACAAGTTAGAACAAGTCGGAACAAGTCGGTACAAGTCGGGACAAGTCGGGACAAGTCGGGACAAGTCGGGACAAGTCGGGACAAGTCAGGACAAGTCAGGACATGTCGGGACAAGTTTGTACAATAAGTGACAAGTCGGAACAAGTTTGGACAATACGGGACACGTTGGGACAAGTCGGGACAAGTCTGGACAAGTCGGGACAAGTCGGGACAAGTCGGTACAAGTCGGGACAAGTCGGTACAAGTCGGGACAAGTTTGGACAAACCGGGACAAGTCGGGACAAGTCGGTACAAGTTGGTACAAGTCGGGACAAGCCAGGACAAGTCGGGACAAGTCGAGAGAAGTCGGGACATATCGAAACAAGTCAGGACAAGTCGAAAAAAGTCGAAAGAAGTCGGGACAAGTCAGGACAAGTCGGGATAAAATTAGACATGTCGAAACAAGTCGGGACAAGTCAGAACAAGTCGGGACAAGTCGGGACAAGTCTGGACAAGTCAGGACATGTCAAGACAAGTTTGTACAATAAGTGACAAGTCGGGACAAGTTTGGACAATAAGGGACAAGTCGGGACAAGTCGGTTTAAGTTGGGACAAGTCGGTACAAGTCGGGACAAGTTTGGACAATCCGGGACAAGTCGAGACAAGTCGGGACAAGTCGATACAAGTCGTGACAAGTCAGGACAAGTCAGGACAAGTCGACACAAGTCGAAACAAGTTGGGACAAGTCAGGACAAGTCGAAACAAGTCAGGACAAGTCAGAACAAGTCGGGACAAGTCAGGACAAGTCGGTACAAGTCAGGACAAGTTAGGACAAGTTAGGACAAGTCGGGACAAGTCGGGACAAGTCGGGTCAAGTTTGGACAATCTGGGACAGGTCGGGACAAGTCGGTACAAGTCTGGACAAGTCGGGACAAGTCGGTTCAAGTCGGGAAAAGTTTGGACAATACGGGACACGTTGGGACAAGTCGGTACAAGTTGTGACAATCCGGGACAAGTCGGTACAAGTCGGGACAAGTCGGTACAAGTTGGGACAAGTTTGGACAATCCGGGACAAGTCGAGACAAGTCGGGACAAGTCGGGACAGGTCGGGACAAGTCGGTACAAGTCTGGACAAGTCGGTTCAAGTCGGAACAAGTCGGGACATGGCGTGACAAGTTAGAACAAGTCAGAACAAGCCGGGACAAGTCGGGACAAGTCTGGACAATTCGAAACAAGTCGGGACAAGTCAGTACAAGTCGGGACATGGCGTGACAAGTAAGAACAAGTCAGAACAATCCGGGACAAGTCGGGACAAGTCGGAACAAGTCAGGACAAGTCGGGACATGGCGTGACAAGTTGGAACAAGTCAGAACAAGCCGGGACAAGTCGGGACAAGTCTGGACAAGTCTGGACAAGTCGAAACAAGTCGGGACAAGTCAGTACAAGTCGGGACATGGCGTGACAAATAAGAACAAGTCAGAACAATCCGGGACAAGTCGGGACAAGTCGGAACAAGTCAGGACAAGTCGGGACATGGCGTGACAAGTTAGAACAAGTCAGAACAAGCCGGAACAATTTGGGACAAGTTAGAACAAGTCAGAACAAGCCGGGACAAGTCGGGACAAGTCGGAACAAGTCAGGAGAAGTCGAGACATGGCGTGACAAGTTAGAACAAGTCAGAACAAGCCGGGACAAGTCGGGACAAGTCTGGACAAGTCGGGACAAGTCGGGACAAGTGAGAACAAGTCAACACGAGTCGGGACAAGTCGTGACAAGTCAGGACAAGTCAGGACAAGTCGACGCAAGTCGAAACAAGTCGGGACAAGTCAGGACAAGTCGAAACAAGTCAGGACAAGTCAGAACAAGTCGGGACAAGTCAGGACAAGTCGGTACAAGTCAGGACAAGTTAGGACAAGTTAGGACAAGTCGGGACAAGTCGGGACAAGTCGGGACAAGTTTGGACAATCTGGGACAGGTCGGGACAAGTCGGTACAAGTCAGGACAAGTCGAGACATGGCGTGACAAGTTAGAACAAGTCAGAACAAGCCGGGACAAGTCGGGACAAGTCTGGACAAGTCGGGACAAGTCGGGACAAGTGAGAACAAGTCAACACGAGTCGGGACAAGTCGGAACAAGTCAGGACAAGTCGGGACATGGCGTGACAAGTTAGAACAAGTCGGAACAAGTCGGTACAAGTCGGGACAAGTCGGGACAAGTCGGGACAAGTCGGTACAAGTCGGGACAAGTCGGTACAAGTCGGGACAAGTTTGGACAAACCGGGACAAGTCGGGACAAGTCGGTACAAGTTGGGACAAGTCGAGACAAGTCGAGACAAGTCGGGACATATCGAAACAAGTCAGGACAAGTCGAAAAAAGTCGAAAGAAGTCGGGACAAGTCAGGACAAGTCGGGACAAGTCGGGACAAATCGGTACAAGTCGGGACAAGTTAGAACAAGTCAGAACAAGCCGGGACAAGTCGGGACAAGTCTGGACAAGTCGGGACAAGTCGGGACAAGTGAGAACAAGTCAACACGAGTCGGGACAAGTCGGAACAAGTCAGGACAAGTCGGGACATGGCGTGACAAGTTAGAACAAGTCGGAACAAGTCGGTACAAGTCGGGACAAGTCGGGACAAGTCGGGACAAGTCGGTACAAGTCGGGACAAGTCGGTACAAGTCGGGACAAGTTTGGACAAACCGGGACAAGTCGGGACAAGTCGGTACAAGTTGGGACAAGTCGAGACAAGTCGAGACAAGTCGGGACATATCGAAACAAGTCAGGACAAGTCGAAAAAAGTCGAAAGAAGTCGGGACAAGTCAGGACAAGTCGGGACAAGTCGGGACAAATCGGTACAAGTCGGGACAAGTTAGAACAAGTCAGAACAAGCCGGGACAAGTCGGGACAAGTCTGGACAAGTCGGTACAAGTCTGGACAAGTCGGTTCAAGTCAGAACAAGTCGGGACATGACGTGACAAGTTAGAACAAGTCGGGACATGTGGGGACAAGTCAAGACAAGTCGGGACAAGTCGGAACAAGGCAGGACAAGTCGGGACATGGCGTGACAAGTTAGAACAAGTCAGAACAAGCCGGGACAAGTCTGGACAAGTCGAGACAAGTCGAGGCAAGTCAGTACAAGTCGGGACATGGCGTGACAAGTTAGAACAAGTCAGAACAAGCCGGAACAATTTGGGACAAGTTAGAACAAGTCAGAACAAGCCGGGACAAGTCGGGACAAGTCGGAACAAGTCAGGACAAGTCGAGACATGGCGTGACAAATTAGAACAAGTCAGAACAAGCCGGGACAAGTCGGGACAAGTCGGGACAAGTCGGGACAAGTGAGAACAAGTCAAGACGAGTCGGGACAAGTCGGAACAAGTCAGGACAAGTCGGGACATGGCGTGACAAGTTAGAACAAGTCAGAGCAAGCCGGAACAATTTGGGACAAGTTAGAACAAGTCAGAACAAGCCGGGACAAGTCAAGATAAGTCGGAACAAGTCAGGACAAGTCGAGACATGGCGTGACAAGTTAGAACAAGTTAGAACAAGCCGGGACAAGTCGGGACAAGTCTGGACAAGTCGGTACAAGTCAGGACAAGTTAGGACAAGTTAGGACAAGTCGGGACAAGTCGGGACAAGTCGGGACAAGTTTGGACAATCTGGGACAGGTCGGGACAAGTCGGTACAAGTCAGGACAAGTCGAGACATGGCGTGACAAGTTAGAACAAGTCAGAACAAGCCGGGACAAGTCGGGACAAGTCTGGACAAGTCGGGATAAGACGTGACATGTCAGATCAAGTCGGGACAAGTCGGGACAAGTCGGGATAAGTCGGGAAAAGTCAGGACAAGTCGAGAAATGTCGGGACAAGTTTGGACAATAATGGACAAGTCGGGACAAGTTTGGACAATGAGGGACAAGTCAGGACAAGTTGGGACAAGTCGGTACAAGTCGGGACAAGTTTGGACAATCCAAGACAAGATGGGACAAGTCGGAACAAGTCGGTACAAGTCGGGACATATTTGGACAATCCGGGACAAGTTGTGACAAGTCAGGACAAGACAGGACAAGTCGAAACAAGTCGAAACAAGTCGGGACAAGTCGGGACAAGTTTGGACAATAAGGGACAAGTCGGGACAAGTTAGGACAAGTCGGTACAAGTCGGGACAAGTCGTGACAAGTCAGGACAAGACAAGACAAGTCGAAACAAGTCGAAACAAAACGGGACAAGTCGGGACAAGTCAGGACAAGTCAGAACAAGTCGGGACAAGTTAGGACAAGTCGGTACAAGTCGGGACAAGTCGTGACAAGTCAGGACAAGTCGGGACAAGTCGGGACAAGTCAGAACAAGTTTGGACAATCTGGTACAGGTCGGGACAAGTCGGTACAAGTCTGGACAAGTCGGAACAAGTCGGTTCAAGTCGGGAAAAGTTTGGACAATACGGAACACGTTGGGACAAGTCGGTACAAGTTGTGACAATCCGGGACAAGTCGGTACAAGTCGGGACAAGTCGGTACAAGTTGGGACAAGTTTGGACAATCCGGGACAAGTCGAGACAAGTCGGGACAAGTCGGGACAGGTCGTGACAAGTCAGGACAAGTCAAGACAAGTCGAAACAAGTCGAAACAAGTTGGGACAAGTCGGGACAAGTCAGAACAAGTCGGAACATGTCTGGACAAGACGTTACAAGTCGGGACAAGTCGGTACAAGTCAGGACAAGTTTGGACAATCCGGGACAAGTCGGGACAAGTCGGTACAAGTCAGGACGAGTCAAAACAAGTCAGGACAAGTCGGGACAAGTCGGGACAAGACGTGACAAGTCAGAACAAGTCGGGACAAGTCGGGACAAGTCAGGACAAGTCGGGACAAGTCGAGACAAGTCGGGACAAATCGAAACAAGTCAGGACAAGTCGAAAAAATTTGAAAGAAGTCGGGACAAGTCAGGACAAATCAGGACAAGTCGGAATAAGACGTGACATGTCAGAACAAGTCGGGACAAGTCGGGACAAGTCGGGACAAGTCGGGACATGTCGGGACTAGTCAGGACTAGTCGAGAAATGTCGGGACAAGTTTGGACAATAAGGGACAAGTCGGGACAAGTTTGGACAATATGGGACAAGTCGGGACAAGTCGGTACAAGTCGGGACAAGTTTGGACAATCCAAGACAAGTAGGGACAAGTCGGAACAAGTCGGTACAAGTCGGGACATGTTTGTACAAACCGGGACAAGTTGTGACAAGTCAGGACAAGTCAGGACAAGTCGAAACAAGTCGAAACAAGTCGGGACAAGTCCGGACAAGTCAGGACGAGTCAGAACAAGTCAGGACAAGTCAAGACAAGTCGGGACAAGTCGGGACAAGTCGGGACAAGTCGGGACAAGTCGGAACAAGTCGGGACATGTCGGGACAAGATTGGACAATCTGGGACAGGTCGGGACAAGTCGGTACAAGTCGGTACAAGTCTGGACAAGTCGGGACAAGTCGGTTCAAGTCGGGAAAAGTTTGGACAATCCAGGACACGTTGGGACAAGTCGGTAAAAGTTGGGACTATCCGGGACAAGTCGGTACAAGTCGGGACAAGTCAGTACAAGTCGGGACAAGTTTGGACAATCCGGGACAAGTCGAGACAAGTCGGGACAAGTCGGGACAGGTCGGGACAAGTCGGGACGAGTTGGGACAAGTTAGGACAAGTCAGTACAAGTTTGGACAATCTGGGACAGGTCGGGACAAGTCGGTACAAGTCTGGACAAGTCGGGACAAGTCGGTTCAAGTCGAGAAAAGTTTGGACAATACGGGACACGTTGGGACAAGTCGGGACAAGTCGGGACAAGTCGAAACAAGTTGGGACAAGTCGGGACAAGTCAGGACAAGTCAGAACAAGTCGGGACAAGTCATGACAAGTCGGTATAAGTCGGGACAAGTCGTGACAAGTCAGGACAAGTCAGGACAAGTCGGGACAAGTCGAAACAAGTTGGGACAAGTCGGGACAAGTCAGGACAAGTCAGAACAAGTCGGGACAAGTCATGACAAGTCGGTATAAGTCGGGACAAGTCGTGACAAGTCAGGACAAGTCGGGACATGGCGTGACAAGTTGGAACAAGTCAGAACAAGCCGGGACAAGTCGGGACAAGTCTGGACAAGTCTGGACAAGTCGAAACAAGTCGGGACAAGTCAGTACAAGTCGGGACATGGCGTGACAAATAAGAACAAGTCAGAACAATCCGGGACAAGTCGGGACAAGTCGGAACAAGTCAGGACAAGTCGGGACATGGCGTGACAAGTTAGAACAAGTCAGAACAAGCCGGAACAATTTGGGACAAGTTAGAACAAGTCAGAACAAGCCGGGACAAGTCGGGACAAGTCGGAACAAGTCAGGAGAAGTCGAGACATGGCGTGACAAGTTAGAACAAGTCAGAACAAGCCGGGACAAGTCGGGACAAGTCTGGACAAGTCGGGACAAGTCGGGACAAGTGAGAACAAGTCAACACGAGTCGGGACAAGTCGTGACAAGTCAGGACAAGTCAGGACAAGTCGACGCAAGTCGAAACAAGTCGGGACAAGTCAGGACAAGTCGAAACAAGTCAGGACAAGTCAGAACAAGTCGGGACAAGTCAGGACAAGTCGGTACAAGTCAGGACAAGTTAGGACAAGTTAGGACAAGTCGGGACAAGTCGGGACAAGTCGGGACAAGTTTGGACAATCTGGGACAGGTCGGGACAAGTCGGTACAAGTCAGGACAAGTCGAGACATGGCGTGACAAGTTAGAACAAGTCAGAACAAGCCGGGACAAGTCGGGACAAGTCTGGACAAGTCGGGACAAGTCGGGACAAGTGAGAACAAGTCAACACGAGTCGGGACAAGTCGGAACAAGTCAGGACAAGTCGGGACATGGCGTGACAAGTTAGAACAAGTCGGAACAAGTCGGTACAAGTCGGGACAAGTCGGGACAAGTCGGGACAAGTCGGTACAAGTCGGGACAAGTCGGTACAAGTCGGGACAAGTTTGGACAAACCGGGACAAGTCGGGACAAGTCGGTACAAGTTGGGACAAGTCGAGACAAGTCGAGACAAGTCGGGACATATCGAAACAAGTCAGGACAAGTCGAAAAAAGTCGAAAGAAGTCGGGACAAGTCAGGACAAGTCGGGACAAGTCGGGACAAATCGGTACAAGTCGGGACAAGTTAGAACAAGTCAGAACAAGCCGGGACAAGTCGGGACAAGTCTGGACAAGTCGGGACAAGTCGGGACAAGTGAGAACAAGTCAACACGAGTCGGGACAAGTCGGAACAAGTCAGGACAAGTCGGGACATGGCGTGACAAGTTAGAACAAGTCGGAACAAGCCGGGACAAGTCGGGACAAGTCTGGACAAGTCGGGACAAGTCGGGACAAGTGAGAACAAGTCAACACGAGTCGGGACAAGTCGTGACAAGTCAGGACAAGTCAGGACAAGTCGACGCAAGTCGAAACAAGTCGGGACAAGTCAGGACAAGTCGAAACAAGTCAGGACAAGTCAGAACAAGTCGGGACAAGTTAGGACAAGTCGGTACAAGTCAGGACAAGTTAGGACAAGTTAGGACAAGTCAGGACAAGTCGGGACATGGCGTGACAAGTTAGAACAAGTCGGAACAAGTCGGTACAAGTCGGGACAAGTCGGGACAAGTCGGGACAAGTCGGGACAAGTCGGGACAAGTCAGGACAAGTCAGGACATGTCGGGACAAGTTTGTACAATAAGTGACAAGTCGGAACAAGTTTGGACAATACGGGACACGTTGGGACAAGTCGGGACAAGTCTGGACAAGTCGGGACAAGTCGGGACAAGTCGGTACAAGTCGGGACAAGTCGGTACAAGTCGGGACAAGTTTGGACAAACCGGGACAAGTCGGGACAAGTCGGTACAAGTTGGTACAAGTCGGGACAAGCCAGGACAAGTCGGGACAAGTCGAGAGAAGTCGGGACATATCGAAACAAGTCAGGACAAGTCGAAAAAAGTCGAAAGAAGTCGGGACAAGTCAGGACAAGTCGGGATAAAATTAGACATGTCGAAACAAGTCGGGACAAGTCAGAACAAGTCGGGACAAGTCGGGACAAGTCTGGACAAGTCAGGACATGTCAAGACAAGTTTGTACAATAAGTGACAAGTCGGGACAAGTTTGGACAATAAGGGACAAGTCGGGACAAGTCGGTTTAAGTTGGGACAAGTCGGTACAAGTCGGGACAAGTTTGGACAATCCGGGACAAGTCGAGACAAGTCGGGACAAGTCGATACAAGTCGTGACAAGTCAGGACAAGTCAGGACAAGTCGACACAAGTCGAAACAAGTTGGGACAAGTCAGGACAAGTCGAAACAAGTCAGGACAAGTCAGAACAAGTCGGGACAAGTCAGGACAAGTCGGTACAAGTCAGGACAAGTTAGGACAAGTTAGGACAAGTCGGGACAAGTCGGGACAAGTCGGGTCAAGTTTGGACAATCTGGGACAGGTCGGGACAAGTCGGTACAAGTCTGGACAAGTCGGGACAAGTCGGTTCAAGTCGGGAAAAGTTTGGACAATACGGGACACGTTGGGACAAGTCGGTACAAGTTGTGACAATCCGGGACAAGTCGGTACAAGTCGGGACAAGTCGGTACAAGTTGGGACAAGTTTGGACAATCCGGGACAAGTCGAGACAAGTCGGGACAAGTCGGGACAGGTCGGGACAAGTCGGTACAAGTCTGGACAAGTCGGTTCAAGTCGGAACAAGTCGGGACATGGCGTGACAAGTTAGAACAAGTCAGAACAAGCCGGGACAAGTCGGGACAAGTCTGGACAATTCGAAACAAGTCGGGACAAGTCAGTACAAGTCGGGACATGGCGTGACAAGTAAGAACAAGTCAGAACAATCCGGGACAAGTCGGGACAAGTCGGAACAAGTCAGGACAAGTCGGGACATGGCGTGACAAGTTGGAACAAGTCAGAACAAGCCGGGACAAGTCGGGACAAGTCTGGACAAGTCTGGACAAGTCGAAACAAGTCGGGACAAGTCAGTACAAGTCGGGACATGGCGTGACAAATAAGAACAAGTCAGAACAATCCGGGACAAGTCGGGACAAGTCGGAACAAGTCAGGACAAGTCGGGACATGGCGTGACAAGTTAGAACAAGTCAGAACAAGCCGGAACAATTTGGGACAAGTTAGAACAAGTCAGAACAAGCCGGGACAAGTCGGGACAAGTCGGAACAAGTCAGGAGAAGTCGAGACATGGCGTGACAAGTTAGAACAAGTCAGAACAAGCCGGGACAAGTCGGGACAAGTCTGGACAAGTCGGGACAAGTCGGGACAAGTGAGAACAAGTCAACACGAGTCGGGACAAGTCGTGACAAGTCAGGACAAGTCAGGACAAGTCGACGCAAGTCGAAACAAGTCGGGACAAGTCAGGACAAGTCGAAACAAGTCAGGACAAGTCAGAACAAGTCGGGACAAGTCAGGACAAGTCGGTACAAGTCAGGACAAGTTAGGACAAGTTAGGACAAGTCGGGACAAGTCGGGACAAGTCGGGACAAGTTTGGACAATCTGGGACAGGTCGGGACAAGTCGGTACAAGTCAGGACAAGTCGAGACATGGCGTGACAAGTTAGAACAAGTCAGAACAAGCCGGGACAAGTCGGGACAAGTCTGGACAAGTCGGGACAAGTCGGGACAAGTGAGAACAAGTCAACACGAGTCGGGACAAGTCGGAACAAGTCAGGACAAGTCGGGACATGGCGTGACAAGTTAGAACAAGTCGGAACAAGTCGGTACAAGTCGGGACAAGTCGGGACAAGTCGGGACAAGTCGGTACAAGTCGGGACAAGTCGGTACAAGTCGGGACAAGTTTGGACAAACCGGGACAAGTCGGGACAAGTCGGTACAAGTTGGGACAAGTCGAGACAAGTCGAGACAAGTCGGGACATATCGAAACAAGTCAGGACAAGTCGAAAAAAGTCGAAAGAAGTCGGGACAAGTCAGGACAAGTCGGGACAAGTCGGGACAAATCGGTACAAGTCGGGACAAGTTAGAACAAGTCAGAACAAGCCGGGACAAGTCGGGACAAGTCTGGACAAGTCGGGACAAGTCGGGACAAGTGAGAACAAGTCAACACGAGTCGGGACAAGTCGGAACAAGTCAGGACAAGTCGGGACATGGCGTGACAAGTTAGAACAAGTCGGAACAAGTCGGTACAAGTCGGGACAAGTCGGGACAAGTCGGGACAAGTCGGTACAAGTCGGGACAAGTCGGTACAAGTCGGGACAAGTTTGGACAAACCGGGACAAGTCGGGACAAGTCGGTACAAGTTGGGACAAGTCGAGACAAGTCGAGACAAGTCGGGACATATCGAAACAAGTCAGGACAAGTCGAAAAAAGTCGAAAGAAGTCGGGACAAGTCAGGACAAGTCGGGACAAGTCGGGACAAATCGGTACAAGTCGGGACAAGTTAGAACAAGTCAGAACAAGCCGGGACAAGTCGGGACAAGTCTGGACAAGTCGGTACAAGTCTGGACAAGTCGGTTCAAGTCAGAACAAGTCGGGACATGACGTGACAAGTTAGAACAAGTCGGGACATGTGGGGACAAGTCAAGACAAGTCGGGACAAGTCGGAACAAGGCAGGACAAGTCGGGACATGGCGTGACAAGTTAGAACAAGTCAGAACAAGCCGGGACAAGTCTGGACAAGTCGAGACAAGTCGAGGCAAGTCAGTACAAGTCGGGACATGGCGTGACAAGTTAGAACAAGTCAGAACAAGCCGGAACAATTTGGGACAAGTTAGAACAAGTCAGAACAAGCCGGGACAAGTCGGGACAAGTCGGAACAAGTCAGGACAAGTCGAGACATGGCGTGACAAATTAGAACAAGTCAGAACAAGCCGGGACAAGTCGGGACAAGTCGGGACAAGTCGGGACAAGTGAGAACAAGTCAAGACGAGTCGGGACAAGTCGGAACAAGTCAGGACAAGTCGGGACATGGCGTGACAAGTTAGAACAAGTCAGAGCAAGCCGGAACAATTTGGGACAAGTTAGAACAAGTCAGAACAAGCCGGGACAAGTCAAGATAAGTCGGAACAAGTCAGGACAAGTCGAGACATGGCGTGACAAGTTAGAACAAGTTAGAACAAGCCGGGACAAGTCGGGACAAGTCTGGACAAGTCGGGACAAGTCGGGACAAGTGAGAACAAGTCAACACGAGTCGGGACAAGTCGGAACAAGTCAGGACAAGTCGGGACATGGCGTGACAAGTTAGAACAAGTCGGAACAAGTCGGTACAAGTCGGAACAAGTCGGGACAAGTCGGTACAAGTTGGGACAAGTCGAGACATATCGAAACAAGTCAGGACAAGTCGAAAAAAGTCGAAAGAAGTCGGGACAAGTCAGGACAAGTCGGGACAAGTCGGGATAAGATTAGAAATGTCGGAACAAGTCGGGACAAGTCGGGACAAGTCGGGACAAGTCAGGACAAGTCAGGACATGTCGGGACAAGTTTGTACAATAAGTGACAAGTCGGGACAAGTTTGGACAATACGGGACACGTTGGGACAAGTCGGGACAAGTCTGTACAAGTCGGGACAAGTCGGGACAAGTCGGTACAAGTCGGGACAAGTCGGTACAAGTCGGGACAAGTTTGGACAAACCGGGACAAGTCGGGACAAGTCGGTACAAGTTGGTACAAGTCGGGACAAGCCAGGACAAGTCGGGACAAGTCGAGAGAAGTCGGGACATATCGAAACAAGTCAGGACAAGTCGAAAAAAGTCGAAAGAAGTCGGGACAAGTCAGGACAAGTCGGGACAAGTCGGGATAAAATTAGACATGTCAGAACAAGTCGGGACATGTCGGGACAAGTCGGGACAAGTCGGGACAAGTCGGGACAAGTCAGGACAAGTCAGGACATGTCGGGACAAGTTTGTACAATAAGTGACAAGTCGGGACAAGTTTGGACAATAAGGGACAAGTCGGAACAAGTCGGTTTAAGTCGGGACAAGTCGGTACAAGTCGGGACAAGTTTGGACAATCCGGGACAAGTCGAGACAAGTCGGGACAAGTCGATACAAGTCGTGACAAGTCAGGACAAGTCAGGACAAGTCGACACAAGTCGAAACAAGTCAGGACAAGTCAGAACAAGTCGGGACAAGTCAGGACAAGTTGGTACAAGTCAGGACAAGTTAGGACAAGTCAGGACAAGTCGGGACAAGTCGGGACAAGTTTGGACAATCTGGGACAGGTCGGGACAAGTCGGTACAAGGCTGGACAAGTCGGGACAAGTAGGTTCAAGTCGGGAAAAGTTTGGACAATACGGGACACGTTGGGACAAGGCAGTACAAGTTGTGACAATCCGGGACAAGTCGGTACAAGTCGAGACATATCGAAACAAGTCAGGACAAGTCGAAAAAAGTCGAAAGAAGTCGGGACAAGTCAGGACAAGTCGGGACAAGTCGGGAAAAGATTAGACATGTCGGAACAAGTCGGGACAAGTCGGGACAAGTCGGGACAAGTCAGAACAAGTCGGAACATGTCTGGACAAGACGTTACAAGTCGGGACAAGTCGGTACAAGTCAGGACAAGTTTGGACAATCCGGGACAAGTCGGGACAAGTCGGTACAAGTCAGGACGAGTCAAAACAAGTCAGGACAAGTCAGGACAAGTCGGGACAAGTCGGGACAAGACGTGACAAGTCAGAACAAGTCGGGACAAGTCGGGACAAGTCAGGACAAGTCGGGACAAGTCGAGACAAGTCGGGACAAATCGAAACAAGTCAGGACAAGTCGAAAAAATTTGAAAGAATTCGGGACAAGTCAGGACAAATCGGGACAAGTCGGAATAAGACGTGACATGTCAGAACAAGTCGGGACAAGTCGGGACAAGTCGGGACAAGTCGGGACATGTCGGGACTAGTCAGGACTAGTCGAGAAATGTCGGGACAAGTTTGGACAATAAGGGACAAGTCGGGACAAGTCTGGACAATATGGGACAAGTCGGGACAAGTCGGTACAAGTCGGGACAAGTTTGGACAATCCAAGACAAGTCAGGACAAGTCGAAACAAGTCGAAACAAGTCGGGACAAGTCCGGACAAGTCAGGACAAGTCAGAACAAGTCGGGACAAGTCAAGACAAGTCGGGACAAGTTGGGACAAGTCGGGACAAGTCGGGACAAGTCGGAACAAGTCGGGACATGTCGGGACAAGTTTGGACAATCTGGGACAGGTCGGGACAAGTCGGTACAAGTCTGGACAAGTCGGGACAAGTCGGTTCAAGTCGGGAAAAGTTTGGACAATACAGGACACGTTGGGACAAGTCGGTAAAAGTTGGGACAATCCGGGACAAGTCGGTACAAGTCGGGACAAGTCAGTACAAGTCGGGACAAGTTTGGACAATCCGGGACAAGTCGAGACAAGTCGGGACAAGTCGGGACAGGTCGGGACAAGTCGGGACGAGTTGGGACAAGTTAGGACAAGTCAGTACAAGTTTGGACAATCTGGGACAGGTCGGGACAAGTCGGTACAAGTCTGGACAAGTCGGGACAAGTCGGTTCAAGTCGAGAAAAGTTTGGACAATACGGGACACGTTGGGACAAGTCGGGACAAGTCGGGACAAGTCGAAACAAGTTGGGGCAAGTCGGGACAAGTCAGGACAAGTCAGAACAAGTCGGGACAAGTCATGACAAGTCGGTATAAGTCGGGACAAGTCGTGACAAGTCAGGACAAGTCAGGACAAGTCGGGATAAGTCGGGACAAGTCGGGACAAGTCGGTTCAAGTCGGGAAAAGTTTGGACAATACGGGACACGTTGGGACAAGTCGGGACAAGTCGGGACAAGTCGGGACAAGTCGGGACAAGTCGGGACAAGTCGGGACAAGTCGAAACAAGTTGGGACAAGTCGGGACAAGTCAGGACAAGTCAGAACAAGTCGGAACAAGTCGGGACAAGTCGAAACAAGTTGGGACAAGTCGGGACAAGTCAGGACAAGTCAGAACAAGTCGGGACAAGTCAGGACAAGTCGGTACAAGTCGGGACAAGTCGTGACGAGTCAGGACAAGTCAGGACAAGTCGGGACAAGTCGGGACAAGTCGGTACAAGTCTGAACAAGTCGGGACAAGTCGGTTCAAGTCGGGAAAAGTTTGGACAATACGGGACACGTTGGGACAAGTCGGGACAAGTCGGGACAAGTCGGGACAAGTCGGTACAAGTCGGGACAAGTCGGTACAAGTCGGGACAAATTTTGACAAACCGGGACAAGTCGGGACAAGTCGGTACAAGTTGGGACAAGTCAGGACAAGTCGGGACAAGTCGAGACAAGTCGGGACATATCGAAACAAGTCAGTATAAGTCGAAAAAAGTCGAAAGAAGTCGGGACAAGTCAGGACAAGTCGGGATAAGACGTATTATGTCGGAACAAGTCGGGACAAGTCGGGACAAGTCGGGACAAGTCGGGACAAGTCAGGACAAGTCAGGACATGTCGGGAGAAGTTTGTACAATAAGTGACAAGTCGGGACAAGTTTGGACAATAAGGGACAAGTCGGGACAAGTCGGTACAAGTCGGGACAAGTCGGTACAAGTCGAGACAAGTTTGGACAATGCAAGACAAGTAGGGACAAGTCGGGACAAGTCGGTACAAGTCGGTAGAAGTCGGGACATGCTTGGACAATCCGGGACAAGTCGAGACAAGTCGGGACAAGTCGGGACAAGTCGTGACAAGTCAGGACAAGTCAGGACAAGTCGACACAAGTCGAAACAAGTCGGGACAAGTCGGGACAAGTCAGGAAAAGTCAGAACAAGTCGGGACAAGCCAAGACAAGTCTGGACAAGTCGAGACAAGTCGGGACAAGTCAGTACAAGTCGGGACATGGCGTGACAAGTTAGAACAAGTCAAAACAATCCGGGACAAGTAGTGACAAGTCGGAACAAGTCGGGACAAGTCAGGACATGGCGTGACAAGTTAGAACAAGTCAGAACAAGCCGGAACAAGTCGGGACAAGTTAGAACAAGTCAGAACAAGCCGGGACAAGTCGGAACAAGTCAGAACAAGTCAGTACAAGTCGAGACATGGCGTGACAAGTTAGAACAAGTCAGAACAAGCAGGGACAAGTCGGGACAAGTCTGGACAAGTCGGGATAAGACGTGACATGTCAGACCAAGTCGGGACATGTCGGGACAAGTCGGGATAAGTCGGGACAAGTCAGGACAAGTCGAGAAATGTCGGGACAAGTTTGGACAATAATGGACAAGTCGGGACAAGTTTGGACAATGAGGGACAAGTCAGGACAAGTCGGGACAAGTCGGTACAAGTCGGGACAAGTTTGGACAATCCAAGACAAATTGGGACAAGTCGGAACAAGTCGGTACAAGTCGGGACATATTTGGACAATCCGGGACAAGTTGTGACAAGTCAGGACAAGACAGGACAAGTCGAAACAAGTCGAAACAAGTCGGGAAAAGTCGGGACAAGTTTGGACAATAAGGGACAAGTCAGGACAAGTTTGGACAAGTCAGGACAAGTCGAAACAAGTCGAAACAAAACGGGACAAGTCGGGACAAGTCAGGACAAGTCAGAACAAGTCGGGACAAGTTAGGACAAGTCGGTACAAGTCGGGACAAGTCGTGACAAGTCAGGACAAGTCGGGACAAGTCGGGACAAGTCAGAACAAGTTTGGACAATCTGGGACAGGTCGGGACAAGTCGGTACAAGTCTGGACAAGTCGGGACAAGTCGGTTCAAGTCGGGAAAAGTTTGGACAATACGGAACACGTTGGGACAAGTCGGTACAAGTTGTGACAATCCGGGACAAGTCGGTACAAGTCGGGACAAGTCGGTACAAGTTGGGACAAATTTGGACAATCCGGGACAAGTCGAGACAAGTCGGGACAAGTCGGGACAAGTCGTGACAAGTCAGGACAAGTCAGGACAAGTCAGAACAAGTCGGGACAAGTCAGGACAAGTCGGTACAAGTCGGGACAAGTCGTGACAAGTCAGGACAAGTCAGGACAAGTCGGGACAAGTCGGGACAAGTCGGGACAAGTCGGGACAAGTCAGGACAAGTTTGGACAATCTGGGACAGGTCGGGACAAGTCGGTACAAGTCTGGACAAGTCGGGACAAGTCGGTTCAAGTCGGGAAAAGTTTGGACAATACGGGACACGTTGGGACAAGTCGGGACAAGTCGGGACAAGTCGAAACAAGTTGGGACAAGTCGGGACAAGTCAGGACAAGTCAGAACAAGTCGGGACAAATCAGGACAAGACGGTACAAGTCGGGACAAGTCGTGACAAGTCAGGACAAGTCAGGACAAGTCGGGACAAGTCGGGACAAGTCGGGACAAGTCGGTTCAAGTCGGGAAAAGTTTGGACAATACGGGACACGTTTGGACAAGTCGGGAGAAGTCGGGACAAGTCGGGACAAGTCGGGACAAGTCGAAACAAGTTGGGACAAGTCGGGACAAGTCAGGACAAGTCATAACAAGTCGGGACAAGTCGGGACAAGTCGAAACAAGTTGGGACAAGTCGGGACAAGTCAGGACAAGTCAGAACAAGTCGGGACAAGTCAGGACAAGTCGGTACAAGTCGGGACAAGTCGGTACAAGTCTGAACAAGTCGGGACAAGTCGGTTCAAGTCGGGAAAAGTTTGGACAATACGGGACATGTTGGGACAAGTTGGGACAAGTCGGGACAAGTCGGGACAAGTCGGGACAAGTCGATACAAGTCGGGACAAGTCGGTACAAGTCGGGACAAGTTTGGACAAACCGGGACAAGTCGGGACAAGTCGGTACAAGTTGGGACAAGTCAGGACAAGTCAGGACAAGTCGGGACAAGTCGAGACAAGTCGGGACATATCGAAACAAGTCAGGACAAGTCGAAAAAAGTCGAAAGAAGTCGGGACAAGTCAGGACAAGTCGGGACAAGTCGGGATAAGACGTGACATGTCGGAACAAGTCGGGACAAGTCGGGACAAGTCGGGACAAGTCGATACAAGTCAGGACAAGTCAGGACATGTCGGGACAAGTTTGTACAATAAGTGACAAGTCGGGACAAGTTTGGACAATAAGGGACAAGTCGGGACAAGTCGGTACAAGTCGGGACAAGTCGGTACAAGTCGGTACAAGTCAGAACATGTTTGGACAATCCTGGACAAGTCGAGACAAGTCGGGACAAGTCGGGACAAGTCGTGACAAGTCAGGACAAGTCAGGACAAGTCGACACAAGTCGAAACAAGTCGGGACAAGTCGGGACAAGTCAGGACAAGTCAGAACAAGTCGGGACAAGCCGGGACAAGTCTGGACAAGTCGAGACAAGTCGGGACAAGTCAGTACAAGTCGGGACATGGCGTGACAAGTTAGAACAAGTCAGAACAATCCGGGACAAGTCGTGACAAGTCGGAACAAGTCAGGACAAGTCGGGACATGGCGTGACAAGTTAGAACAAGTCAGAACAAGCCGGAACAAGTCGGGACAAGTTAGAACGAGTCAGAACAAGCCGGGACAAGTCGGAACAAGTCGGAACAAGTCAGTACAAGTCGAGACATGGCGTGACAAGTTAGAACAAGTCAGAACAAGCCGGGACAAGTCGGGACAAGTCTGGACAAGTCGGGATAAGACGTGACATGTCAGATCAAGTCGGGACAAGTCGGGACAAGTCGGGATAAGTCGGGAAAAGTCAGGACAAGTCGAGAAATGTCGGGACAAGTTTGGACAATAATGGACAAGTCGGGACAAGTTTGGACAATGAGGGACAAGTCAGGACAAGTCGGGACAAGTCGGTACAAGTCGGGACAAGTTTGGACAATCCAAGACAAGATGGGACAAGTCGGAACAAGTCGGTACAAGTCGGGACATATTTGGACAATCCGGGACAAGTTGTGACAAGTCAGGACAAGACAGGACAAGTCGAAACAAGTCGAAACAAGTCGGGACAAGTCGGGACAAGTTTGGACAATAAGGGACAAGTCGGGACAAGTTAGGACAAGTCGGTACAAGTCGGGACAAGTCGTGACAAGTCAGGACAAGACAAGACAAGTCGAAACAAGTCGAAACAAAACGGGACAAGTCGGGACAAGTCAGGACAAGTCAGAACAAGTCGGGACAAGTTAGGACAAGTCGGTACAAGTCGGGACAAGTCGTGACAAGTCAGGACAAGTCGGGACAAGTCGGGACAAGTCAGAACAAGTTTGGACAATCTGGTACAGGTCGGGACAAGTCGGTACAAGTCTGGACAAGTCGGAACAAGTCGGTTCAAGTCGGGAAAAGTTTGGACAATACGGAACACGTTGGGACAAGTCGGTACAAGTTGTGACAATCCGGGACAAGTCGGTACAAGTCGGGACAAGTCGGTACAAGTTGGGACAAGTTTGGACAATCCGGGACAAGTCGAGACAAGTCGGGACAAGTCGGGACAGGTCGTGACAAGTCAGGACAAGTCAAGACAAGTCGAAACAAGTCGAAACAAGTTGGGACAAGTCGGGACAAGTCAGAACAAGTCGGAACATGTCTGGACAAGACGTTACAAGTCGGGACAAGTCGGTACAAGTCAGGACAAGTTTGGACAATCCGGGACAAGTCGGGACAAGTCGGTACAAGTCAGGACGAGTCAAAACAAGTCAGGACAAGTCGGGACAAGTCGGGACAAGACGTGACAAGTCAGAACAAGTCGGGACAAGTCGGGACAAGTCAGGACAAGTCGGGACAAGTCGAGACAAGTCGGGACAAATCGAAACAAGTCAGGACAAGTCGAAAAAATTTGAAAGAAGTCGGGACAAGTCAGGACAAATCAGGACAAGTCGGAATAAGACGTGACATGTCAGAACAAGTCGGGACAAGTCGGGACAAGTCGGGACAAGTCGGGACATGTCGGGACTAGTCAGGACTAGTCGAGAAATGTCGGGACAAGTTTGGACAATAAGGGACAAGTCGGGACAAGTTTGGACAATATGGGACAAGTCGGGACAAGTCGGTACAAGTCGGGACAAGTTTGGACAATCCAAGACAAGTAGGGACTAGTCGGAACAAGTCGGTACAAGTCGGGACATGTTTGTACAAACCGGGACAAGTTGTGACAAGTCAGGACAAGTCAGGACAAGTCGAAACAAGTCGAAACAAGTCGGGACAAGTCCGGACAAGTCAGGACGAGTCAGAACAAGTCGGGACAAGTCAAGACAAGTCGGGACAAGTCGGGACAAGTCGGGACAAGTCGGGACAAGTCGGAACAAGTCGGGACATGTCGGGACAAGATTGGACAATCTGGGACAGGTCGGGACAAGTCGGTACAAGTCGGTACAAGTCTGGACAAGTCGGGACAAGTCGGTTCAAGTCGGGAAAAGTTTGGACAATCCAGGACACGTTGGGACAAGTCGGTAAAAGTTGGGACTATCCGGGACAAGTCGGTACAAGTCGGGACAAGTCAGTACAAGTCGGGACAAGTTTGGACAATCCGGGACAAGTCGAGACAAGTCGGGACAAGTCGGGACAGGTCGGGACAAGTCGGGACGAGTTGGGACAAGTTAGGACAAGTCAGTACAAGTTTGGACAATCTGGGACAGGTCGGGACAAGTCGGTACAAGTCTGGACAAGTCGGGACAAGTCGGTTCAAGTCGAGAAAAGTTTGGACAATACGGGACACGTTGGGACAAGTCGGGACAAGTCGGGACAAGTCGAAACAAGTTGGGACAAGTCGGGACAAGTCAGGACAAGTCAGAACAAGTCGGGACAAGTCATGACAAGTCGGTATAAGTCGGGACAAGTCGTGACAAGTCAGGACAAGTCAGGACAAGTCGGGACAAGTCGAAACAAGTCGGGACAAGTCGGTTCAAGTCGGAAAAAGTTTGGACAATACGGGACACGTTGGGACAAGTCGGGACAAGTCGGGACAAGTCGGGACAAGTCGGGACAAGTCGGGACAAGTCGAAACAAGTTGGGACCAGTCGGGACAAGTCAGGACAAGTCAGAACAAGTCGGAACAAGTCGGGACAAGTCGAAACAAGTTGGGACAAGTCGGGACAAGTCGGTTCAAGTCGGGAAAAGTTTGGACAATACGGGACATGTTGGGACAAGTCGGGACAAGTCGGGACAAGTCGGGACAAGTCGGGACAAGTCGGTACAAGTTGGGACAAGTCAGGACAAGTCAGGACAAGTCGGGACAAGTCGAGACAAGTCGGGACATATCGAAACAAGTCAGGACAAGTCGAAAAAAGTCGAAAGAAGTCGGGACAAGTCAGGACAAGTCGGGACAAGTCGGGATAAGACGTGACATGTCGGAACAAGTCGGGACAAGTCGGGACAAGTCGATACAAGTCAGGACAAGTCAGGACATGTCGGGACAAGTTTGTACAATAAGTGACAAGTCGGGACAAGTTTGGACAATAAGGGACAAGTCGGGACAAGTCGGTACAAGTCGGGACAAGTCGGTACAAGTCGGTACAAGTCAGAACATGTTTGGACAATCCGGGACAAGTCGAGACAAGTCGGGACAAGTCGGGACAAGTCGTGACAAGTCAGGACAAGTCAGGACAAGTCGACACAAGTCGAAACAAGTCGGGACAAGTCGAGACAAGTCAGGACAAGTCAGAACAAGTCGGGACAAGCCGGGACAAGTCTGGACAAGTCGAGACAAGTCGGGACAAGTCAGTACAAGTCGGGACATGGCGTGACAAGTTAGAACAAGTCAGAACAATCCGGGACAAGTCGTGACAAGTCGGAACAAGTCAGGACAAGTCGGGACATGGCGTGACAAGTTAGAACAAGTCAGAACAAGCCGGAACAAGTCGGGACAAGTTAGAACGAGTCAGAACAAGCCGGGACAAGTCGGAACAAGTCGGAACAAGTCAGTACAAGTCGAGACATGGCTTGACAAGTTAGAACAAGTCAGAACAAGCCGGGACAAGTCGGGACAAGTCTGGACAAGTCGGGATAAGACGTGACATGTCAGACCAAGTCGGGACAAGTCGGGACAAGTCGGGATAAGTCGGAAAAAGTCAGGACAAGTCGAGAAATGTCGGGACAAGTTTGGACAATAATGGACAAGTCGGGACAAGTTTGGACAATGAGGAACAAGTCAGGACAAGTCGGGACAAGTCGGTACAAGTCGGGACAAGTTTGGACAATCCAAGAAAAGATGGGACAAGTCGGAACAAGTCGGTACAAGTCGGGACATATTTGGACAATCCGGGACAAGTTGTGACAAGTCAGGACAAGACAGGACAAGTCGAAACAAGTCGAAACAAGTCGGGACAAGTCGGGACAAGTTTGGACAATAAGGGACAAGTCGGGACAAGTTTGGACAAGTCGGTACAAGTCGGGACAAGTCGTGACAAGTCAGGACAAGACAGGACAAGTCGAAACAAGTCGAAACAAAACGGGACAAGTCGGGACAAGTCAGGACAAGTCAGAACAAGTCGGGACAAGTTAGGACAAGTCGGTACAAGTCGGGACAAGTCGTGACAAGTCAGGACAAGTCGGGACAAGTCGGGACAAGTCAGAACAAGTTTGGACAATCTGGGACAGGTCGGGACAAGTCGGTACAAGTCTGGACAAGTCGGGACAAGTCGGTTCAAGTCGGGAAAAGTTTGGACAATACGGAACACGTTGGGACAAGTCGGTACAAGTTGTGACAATCCGGGACAAGTCGGTACAAGTCGGGACAAGTCGGTACAAGTTGGGACAAGTTTGGACAATCCGGGACAAGTCGAGACAAGTCGGGACAAGTCGGGACAGGTCGTGACAAGTCAGGACAAGTCAAGACAAGTCGAAACAAGTCGAAACAAGTTGGGACAAGTCGGGACAAGTCAGAACAAGTCGGAACATGTCTGGACAAGACGTTACAAGTCGGGACAAGTCGGTACAAGTCAGGACAAGTTTGGACAATCCGGGACAAGTCGGGACAAGTCGGTACAAGTCAGGACGAGTCAAAACAAGTCAGGACAAGTCAGGACAAGTCGGGACAAGTCGGGACAAGACGTGACAAGTCAGAACAAGTCGGGACAAGTCGGGACAAGTCAGGACAAGTCGGGACAAGTCGAGACAAGTCGGGACAAATCGAAACAAGTCAGGACAAGTCGAAAAAATTTGAAAGAAGTCGGGACAAGTCAGGACAAATCGGGACAAGTCGGAATAAGACGTGACATGTCAGAACAAGTCGGGACAAGTCGGGACAAGTCGGGACATGTCGGGACTAGTCAGGACTAGTCGAGAAATGTCGGGACAAGTTTGGACAATAAGGGACAAGTCGGGACAAGTTTGGACAATATGGGACAAGTCGGGACAAGTCGGTACAAGTCGGGACAAGTTTGGACAATCCAAGACAAGTAGGGACAAGTCGGAACAAGTCGGTACAAGTCGGGACAAGTTTGGACAATCCGGGACAAGTCGAGACAAGTCGGGACAAGTCGGGACAGGTCGTGACAAGTCAGGACAAGTCAAGACAAGTCGAAACAAGTCGAAACAAGTTGGGACAAGTCGGGACAAGTCAGAACAAGTCGGAACATGTCTGGACAAGACGTTACAAGTCGGGACAAGTCGGTACAAGTCAGGACAAGTTTGGACAATCCGGGACAAGTCGGGACAAGTCGGTACAAGTCAGGACGAGTCAAAACAAGTCAGGACAAGTCAGGACAAGTCGGGACAAGTCGGGACAAGACGTGACAAGTCAGAACAAGTCGAGACAAGTCAGGACAAGTCGGGACAAGTCGAGACAAGTCGGGACAAATCGAAACAAGTCAGGACAAGTCGAAAAAATTTGAAAGAAGTCGGGACAAGTCAGGACAAATCGGGACAAGTCGGAATAAGACGTGACATGTCAGAACAAGTCGGGACAAGTCGGGACAAGTCGGGACAAGTCGGGACATGTCGGGACTAGTCAGGACTAGTCGAGAAATGTCGGGACAAGTTTGGACAATAAGGGACAAGTCGGGACAAGTTTGGACAATATGGGACAAGTCGGGACAAGTCGGTACAAGTCGGGACAAGTTTGGACAATCCAAGACAAGTCAGGACAAGTCGAAACAAGTCGAAACAAGTCGGGACAAGTCCGGACAAGTCAGGACAAGTCAGAACAAGTCGGGACAAGTCAAGACAAGTCGGGACAAGTTGGGACAAGTCGGGACAAGTCGGGACAAGTCGGAACAAGTCGGGACATGTCGGGACAAGTTTGGACAATCTGGGACAGGTCGGGACAAGTCGGTACAAGTCTGGACAAGTCGGGACAAGTCGGTTCAAGTCGGGAAAATTTTGGACAATACAGGACACGTTGGGACAAGTCGGTAAAAGTTGGGACAATCCGGGACAAGTCGGTACAAGTCGGGACAAGTCAGTACAAGTCGGGACAAGTTTGGACAATCCGGGACAAGTCGAGACAAGTCGGGACAAGTCGGGACAGGTCGGGACAAGTCGGGACGAGTTGGGACAAGTTAGGACAAGTCAGTACAAGTTTGGACAATCTGGGACAGGTCGGGACAAGTCGGTACAAGTCTGGACAAGTCGGGACAAGTCGGTTCAAGTCGAGAAAAGTTTGGACAATACGGGACACGTTGGGACAAGTCGGGACAAGTCGGGACAAGTCGAAACAAGTTGGGGCAAGTCGGGACAAGTCAGGACAAGTCAGAACAAGTCGGGACAAGTCATGACAAGTCGGTATAAGTCGGGACAAGTCGTGACAAGTCAGGACAAGTCAGGACAAGTCGGGATAAGTCGGGACAAGTCGGGACAAGTCGGTTCAAGTCGGGAAAAGTTTGGACAATACGGGACACGTTGGGACAAGTCGGGACAAGTCGGGACAAGTCGGGACAAGTCGGGACAAGTCGGGACAAGTCGAAACAAGTTAGGACAAGTCGGGACAAGTCAGGACAAGTCAGAACAAGTCGGGACAAGTCAGGACAAGTCGGTACAAGTCGGGACAAGTCGTGACGAGTCAGGACAAGTCAGGACAAGTCGGGACAAGTCGGGACAAGTCGGTACAAGTCTGAACAAGTCGGGACAAGTCGGTTCAAGTCGGGAAAAGTTTGGACAATACGGGACACGTTGGGACAAGTCGGGACAAGTCGGGACAAGTCGGGACAAGTCGGTACAAGTCGGGACAAGTCGGTACAAGTCGGGACAAATTTTGACAAACCGGGACAAGTCGGGACAAGTCGGTACAAGTTGGGACAAGTCAGGACAAGTCGGGACAAGTCGAGACAAGTCGGGACATATCGAAACAAGTCAGGATAAGTCGAAAAAAGTCGAAAGAAGTCGGGACAAGTCAGGACAAGTCGGGATAAGACGTATTATGTCGGAACAAGTCGGGACAAGTCGGGACAAGTCGGGACAAGTCGGGACAAGTCAGGACAAGTCAGGACATGTCGGGAGAAGTTTGTACAATAAGTGACAAGTCGGGACAAGTTTGGACAATAAGGGACAAGTCGGGACAAGTCGGTACAAGTCGGGACAAGTCGGTACAAGTCGAGACAATTTTGGACAATGCAAGACAAGTAGGGACAAGTCGGGACAAGTCGGTACAAGTCGGTAGAAGTCGGGACATATTTGGACAATCCGGGACAAGTCGAGACAAGTCGGGACAAGTCGGGACAAGTCGTGACAAGTCAGGACAAGTCAGGACAAGTCGACACAAGTCGAAACAAGTCGGGACAAGTCGGGACAAGTCAGGAAAAGTCAGAACAAGTCGGGACAAGCCAAGACAAGTCTGGACAAGTCGAGACAAGTCGGGACAAGTCAGTACAAGTCGGGACATGGCGTGACAAGTTAGAACAAGTCAAAACAATCCGGGACAAGTAGTGACAAGTCGGAACAAGTCGGGACAAGTCAGGACATGGCGTGACAAGTTAGAACAAGTCAGAACAAGCCGGAACAAGTCGGGACAAGTTAGAACAAGTCAGAACAAGCCGGGACAAGTCGGAACAAGTCAGAACAAGTCAGTACAAGTCGAGACATGGCGTGACAAGTTAGAACAAGTCAGAACAAGCGGGGACAAGTCGGGACAAGTCTGGACAAGTCGGGATAAGACGTGACATGTCAGACCAAGTCGGGACATGTCGGGACAAGTCGGGATAAGTCGGGACAAGTCAGGACAAGTCGAGAAATGTCGGGACAAGTTTGGACAATAATGGACAAGTCGGGACAAGTTTGGACAATGAGGGACAAGTCAGGACAAGTCGGGACAAGTCGGTACAAGTCGGGACAAGTTTGGACAATCCAAGACAAGTTGGGACAAGTCGGAACAAGTCGGTACAAGTCGGGACATATTTGGACAATCCGGGACAAGTTGTGACAAGTCAGGACAAGACAGGACAAGTCGAAACAAGTCGAAACAAGTCGGGAAAAGTCGGGACAAGTTTGGACAATAAGGGACAAGTCGGGACAAGTTTGGACAAGTCAGGACAAGTCGAAACAAGTCGAAACAAAACGGGACAAGTCGGGACAAGTCAGGACAAGTCAGAACAAGTCGGGACAAGTTAGGACAAGTCGGTACAAGTCGGGACAAGTCGTGACAAGTCAGGACAAGTCGGGACAAGTCGGGACAAGTCAGAACAAGTTTGGACAATCTGGGACAGGTCGGGACAAGTCGGTACAAGTCTGGACAAGTCGGGACAAGTCGGTTCAAGTCGGGAAAAGTTTGGACAATACGGAACACGTTGGGACAAGTCGGTACAAGTTGTGACAATCCGGGACAAGTCGGTACAAGTCGGGACAAGTCGGTACAAGTTGGGACAAATTTGGACAATCCGGGACAAGTCGAGACAAGTCGGGACAAGTCGGGACAAGTCGTGACAAGTCAGGACAAGTCAAGACAAGTCGAAACAAGTCGAAACAAGTTGGGACAAGTCGG
The DNA here is from genome assembly GCA_958502065.1 of Chrysolina americana. Taxonomy (NCBI): domain Eukaryota; kingdom Metazoa; phylum Arthropoda; class Insecta; order Coleoptera; family Chrysomelidae; genus Chrysolina; species Chrysolina americana. The sequence goes on from OY293413.1 coordinate 47,144,042, forward strand.
GACAAGTCAGAACAAGTCGGAACATGTCTGGACAAGACGGTACAAGTCGGGACAAGTCGGTACAAGTCAGGACAAGTTTGGACAATCCGGGACAAGTCGGGACAAGTCAGTACAAGTCAGGACGAGTCAAAACAAGTCAGGACAAGTCGGGACAAGTCGGGACAAGACGTGACAAGTCAGAACAAGTCGGGACAAGTCGGGACAAGTCGGGACAAGTCAGGACAAGTCGAGACAAGTCGGGACAAGTCGGGACAAGTCGGTACAAGTCGGGACAAGTCGGAACAAGTCGGGACAACTTGGGACAAGTTAGGACAAGTCAGGACAAGTCAGGACAAGTCAGGACAAGTCGGGATAAGTCGGGACAAGTTGGAACAAGTCGGGACAATTCGGGACAGTTCGGGACAAGTACGGACAGGTCGGGACAAGACGTGACAAATCAGAACAAGCAGGGACAAGTCGAGACAAGTCGGGACAAGTCGGGACTAGTCGGTTAAAGTCGGGACAAGTCGGTACAAGTCGGGAAAAGTTTGGACAAACCGGGACAAGTCGGGACAAGTCGGGACAAGTCGGTACAAGTTGGGACAAGTCGGGACAAGTCAGGACAAGTCGAGACAAGTCGGGACAAGTCGGGACAAATCGGGACAAGTCAGGACAAGTCGAGAAATGTCGGGACAAGTTTGGACAATAAGGGACAAGTCGGGACAAGTTTAAACAATAAGGGACAAGTCGGTACAAGTCGGGACAAGTCGGGACAAGTCTGGACAAGTCAGTAAAAGTCGGGACATGGCGAGACAAGTTAGAACAAGTCAGAACAAGCCGGGACAAGTCGGAACAAGTCTGAAAAAGTCGAGGCAAGTCAGTACAAGTCGGGACATGGCGTGACAAGTTAGAACAAGTCAGAACAAGCCGGGACAAGTCGGGACAAGTCGGAACAAGTCAGGACAAGTCGGGACATGGCGTGACAAGTTAGACCAAGTCAGAACAAGTCAGAACAAGCCGGGACAAGTCGGGACAAGTCGGGACAAGTCGGAACAAGTCAGGACAAGTCGAGACATGGCGTGACAAGTTAGAACAAGTCAGAACAAGCCGGGACAAGTCGGGACAAGTCTGGACAAGTCGGGACAAGTCGGGACAAGTCGGGACAAGTCTGGACAAGACGGGACAGGTCGGGACAAGTCTGGATAAGTCAGTACAAGTTTGGACAATGCGGGACAAGTCGGGACAATCCGTGACAAGTCGGGACAAGACGGAACAAGTCACGACAAGTCGGGAAAAGTCGGGACAAGACATGTCGGAACAAGTCGGGACTTTTGGGTCGGGTCGAGGAAAATATTATTGTAAATATATCTTTTGATAGAATCATTTTGAATTTCAAATAATTTTGGACTTTTCACCAGGGCTCCTTACCCAGATATTTTATCCTGATTTCATTTGTACATTTTACACGGAATTTCCACCTGGACTTCTTCACCCAGACTTTCTTCTTGGAATTTTATTTGGATTTCTTTGAAGTAGTTTGTGAAAAAAAATCAAAATTACAAAAAAAAAACTAAAGATTTTAATATTTGTTTCAAATATTTCAGCAAAAATTCAATTATCAAAAAATTTCAAAAAATATTTATTTTTCAGATTTTTTTTAATTTTATCAAAATTGTGAACTGAAACAACTTTCACAATCCAATTTCTATTCAAGAAGAAACAAAAAAGTATCTCATTAAACACAGAATTAAAATAAAAAAGTTTTGAAAATAAAATCTTGGAAAATTACATTTTTCACAAAGAAAATATTTGAGTCAGTCAATTTCTGAATATTTTGGTATCGAATCATCTCGCCAAAATTTTTTAAAACGGAAAGAAATTTAATTTTTTTTTTCTGAAAAAAAAATTTACTTCACAAGGTCAAATCGAGTCAATGTTATGGCACTAATATTCATCTTATCGTCTTGGACTCTATTCGCAATTAGGTCGGGTCGGGTAGGGTCGGGAAATGAGCTTTCAGAAAAAAAAATTTACTTCACAAGGTCAAATCGAGTCAATGTTATGGCACTTATATTCATCTTATCGTCTTGGACTCTATTCGCAATTAGGTCGGGTCGGGTAGGGTCGGGAAATGAGCTCTCAGATTTTTTGTCAATCCAACAAATATTATGAACCATGACAAATGTGACAAGTCGGGACAAGTTGGGACAAATCGGGACAAGTCTGGACAAGTCAGGACAAGTTGGGACAAATCGGGACCAGCCGGGATATTATGAAAAATATGAAAACTACAAAAATTTTATAAACAAAAAATTTGAATGTTTTTTTTATATTTCAGCCAAAATTTAAACAGTTTTGAGAAAATAAGCTTACAGATTTTTTGTCAATCCAACCAAAATTATGAACCAAAACAAGTGTGACAATCAATTTTTGTTCGAACTGAAATTGACAAGTCGGAACAAGTCGGGACAAGTATGGACAAGTCGGGACAAGTTTGGTCAATCCGGGACAAGTCGGGACAAGTCGGGACGATTCGGGACAAGTCGGTACAAGTCGGGACAAGTTTGGACATTACGGGACAAGTCGGGACAAGTCGGTACAAGTCGGTATAAGTCGGTACAAGTCGGGACAAGTTTGTACAATCCGAGACAAGTCGGGACAAGTCGGTACAAGTCAGGACGAGTCGGAACAAGTCAGGACAAGTCGGGACAAGTCGGGACATGACGTGACAAGTCAGAACAAGTCGGAACAAGTTGGGACACAAGTCGGGACAAGTCGGGACAAGTCGGGACAAGTCGGGACATGTCGGGACTAGTCAGGACTAGTCGAGAAATGTCGGGACAAGTTTGGACAATAAGGGACAAGTCGGGACAAGTTTGGACAATATGGGACAAGTCGGGACAAGTCGGTACAAGTCGGGACAAGTTTGGACAATCCAAGACAAGTCGGAACAAGTCGGTACAAGTTGGGACAAGTCGGGACAAGCCAAGACAAGTCGGGACAAGTCGAGACAAGTCGGGACAAATCGAAACAAGTCAGGACAAGTCGAAAAAAGTCGAAAGAAGTCGGGACAAGTCAGGACAAATCGGGACAAGTCGGGATAAGACGTGACATGTCAGAACAAGTCGGGACAAGTCGGGACAAGTCGGGACAAGTCGGGACAAGTCGGGACAAGTCGGTACAAGTCGGGACATGTTTGGACAATCCGGGACAAGTCGAGACAAGTCGGTACAAGTCGGGACAATTCGTGACAAGTCAGGACAAGTCAGGACAAGTCGGGACAAGTCGGGACAAGTCGGGACAAGTCGGGACAAGTTTGGACAATCTGGGACAGGTAGGGACAAGTCGGTACGAGTCTGGACAAGTCGGGACAAGTCGGTTCAAGTCGGGAAAAGTTTGGACAATACGGGACACGTTGGGACAAGTCGGGACAAGTCGGGACAAGTCGAAACAAGTTGGGACAAGTCGGGACAAGTCAGGACAAGTCAGAACAAGTCGGGACAAGTCAGGACAAGTCGGTACAAGTCGGGACAAGTCGTGACAAGTCAGGACAAGTCAGGACAAGTCGGGACAAGTCGGGACAAGTCGGGACTAGTCGGTTCAAGTCGGGACATGACGTGACAAGTCAGAACAAGTCGGGACAAGTCGGGACAAGTCGGGACAAGTCGGGACAAGTCGGAACAAGTCGGGACAAGTCGGGACAAGTCGGGACTAGCCGGTACAAGTTGGGACAAGTCGGTACAATTCGGGACAAGTTTGGACAAACCGGGACAAGTCGGGACAAGTCGGTACAAGTTGGGACAAGTCGGGACAAGTCAGGAAAAGTCGGGACAAGTCGAGACAAGTCGGGACAAATCGAAACAAGTCAGGACAAGTTGGGACAAGTCGGGACAATTCGGGACAGGTCGGGACAAGTCCGGACAGGTCGGGACAAGACGTGACAAATCAGAACAAGTAGGGACAAGTCGAGACAAGTCGAGACAACTCGGGACAAGTCGGTTAAAGTCAGGACAAGTCGGTTAAAGTCGGGACAAGTCGGTACAAGTCGGGAAAAGTTTGGACAAACCGGGACAAGTCGGGACAAGTCGGTACAAGTCAGGACAAGTCGGGACAAGTCGAGACAAGTCGGGACAAATCGAATCAAGTCATGACAAGTCGAAAAAAGTCGAAAGAAGTCGGGACAAGTCAGGACAAGTCGGGACAAGTCGGGACATGTCGGGACAAGTGGGGACAAGTCGGGATAAGACGTGACGTGTTAGAACAAGTCGGGACAAGTCGGGACAACTCGGGACAAGTCGGGACAAGTCGGGACAAGTCAGGACAAGTCGAGAAATGTCGGGACAAGTTTGGACAATAAGGGACAAGTCGGGACAAGTTTGGACAATAAGGGACAATTCGGGACAAGTCGGTACTAGTCGGGACAAGTCAGTACAAGTCGGAACAAGTTTGGACAATCCAAGAAAAGTTGGGACAAGTCGGAACAAGTTGGTACAAGTCGGGACATGTTTGGACAACCTGGGACGAGTCGTGACAAGTCAGGACAAGTCGAAACAAGTCGAAACAAAACGGGACAAGTCGGGACAAGTCAGGACAAGTCAGAACAAGTCAGGACAAGTTAGGACAAGTCAGGACAAGTCGGGACAAGTCGGGACAAGTTTGGACAATCTGGGACAGGTCGGGACGAGTCGGTACAAGTCTGGACAAGTCGGGACAAGTCGGTTCAAGTCAGGAAAAGTTTGGACAATACGGGACACGTTGGGACAAGTCGGTACAAGTTGTGACAATCCGGGACAAGTCGGTACAAGTTGGACACTAGTCGGTACAAGTTGGGACAAGTTTGGACAATCCGGGACAAGTCGAGACAAGTCGGGACAAGTCGGGACAGGTCGGGACAAGTCGGTACAAGTCTGGACAAGTCGGTTCAAGTCGGAACAAGTCGGGACATGGCGTGACAAGTTAGAACAAGTCAGAACAAGCCGGGACAAGTCGGGACAAGTCTGGACAAGTCGAGACAAGTCGGGACAAGTCAGTACAAGTCGGGACATGGCGTGACAAGTAAGAACAAGTCAGAACAATCCGGGACAAGTCGAGACAAGTCGGAACAAGTCAGGACAAGTCGGGACATGGCGTGACAAGTAAGAACAAGTCAAAACAAACCGGAACAATTTGGGACAAGTTAGAACAAGTCAGAACAAGCCGGGACAAGTCGGGACAAGTCGGAACAAGTCAGGACAAGTCGGGACATGGCGTGACAAGTAAGAACAAGTCAGAACAAACCGGAACAATTTGGGACAAGTTAGAACAAGTCAGAACAAGCCGGGACAAGTCGGGACAAGTCTGGACAAGTCGAGACAAGTCGGGACAAGTCAGTACAAGTCGGGACATGGCGTGACAAGTGAGAACAAGTCAGAACAATCCGGGACAAGTCGAGACAAGTCGGAACAAGTCAGGACAAGTCGGGACATGGCGTGACAAGTAAGAACAAGTCAGAACAAACCGGAACAATTTGGGACAAGTTAGAACAAGTCAGAACAATCCGGGACAAGTCGAGACAAGTCGGAACAAGTCAGGACAAGTCGGGACATGGCGTGACAAGTTAGAACAAGTCGGAACAAGTCGGTACAAGTCGGGACAAGTCGATACAAGTCGGGACAAGTCGGTACAAGTCGGGACAAGTCGGTACAAGTCGGGACAAGTTTGGACAAACCGGGACAAGTCGGGACAAGTCGGTACAAGTTGGGACAAGTCGAGACAAGTCGAGACAAGTCGGGACATATCGAAACAAGTCAGGACAAGTCGAAAAAAGTCGAAAGAAGTCGGGACAAGTCAGGACAAGTCGGGACAAGTCGGGACAAATCGGTACAAGTCGGGACAAGTTAGAACAAGTCAGAACAAGCCGGGACAAGTCGGGACAAGTCTGGACAAGTCGGTACAAGTCTGGACAAGTCGGTTCAAGTCAGAACAAGTCGGGACATGACGTGACAAGTTAGAACAAGTCGGGACATGTGGGGACAAGTCAAGACAAGTCGGGACAAGTCGGAACAAGGCAGGACAAGTCGGGACATGGCGTGACAAGTTAGAACAAGTCAGAACAAGCCGGGACAAGTCGAGACAAGTCGGAACAAGTCAGGACAAGTCGGGACATGGCGTGACAAGTAAGAACAAGTCAGAACAAACCGGAACAATTTGGGACAAGTTAGAACAAGTCAGAACAATCCGGGACAAGTCGAGACAAGTCGGAACAAGTCAGGACAAGTCGGGACATGGCGTGACAAGTTAGAACAAGTCGGAACAAGTCGGTACAAGTCGGGACAAGTCGGGACAAGTCGGGACAAGTCGGTACAAGTCGGGACAAGTCGGTACAAGTCGGGACAAGTTTGGACAAACCGGGACAAGTCGGGACAAGTCGGTACAAGTTGGGACAAGTCGAGACAAGTCGAGACAAGTCGGGACATATCGAAACAAGTCAGGACAAGTCGAAAAAAGTCGAAAGAAGTCGGGACAAGTCAGGACAAGTCGGGACAAGTCGGGACAAATCGGTACAAGTCGGGACAAGTTAGAACAAGTCAGAACAAGCCGGGACAAGTCGGGACAAGTCTGGACAAGTCGGTACAAGTCTGGACAAGTCGGTTCAAGTCAGAACAAGTCGGGACATGACGTGACAAGTTAGAACAAGTCGGGACATGTGGGGACAAGTCAAGACAAGTCGGGACAAGTCGGAACAAGGCAGGACAAGTCGGGACATGGCGTGACAAGTTAGAACAAGTCAGAACAAGCCGGGACAAGTCTGGACAAGTCGAGACAAGTCGAGGCAAGTCAGTACAAGTCGGGACATGGCGTGACAAGTTAGAACAAGTCAGAACAAGCCGGAACAATTTGGGACAAGTTAGAACAAGTCAGAACAAGCCGGGACAAGTCGGGACAAGTCGGAACAAGTCAGGACAAGTCGAGACATGGCGTGACAAATTAGAACAAGTCAGAACAAGCCGGGACAAGTCGGGACAAGTCTGGACAAGTCGGGACAAGTCGGGACAAGTGAGAACAAGTCAAGACGAGTCGGGACAAGTCGGAACAAGTCAGGACAAGTCGGGACATGGCGTGACAAGTTAGAACAAGTCAGAGCAAGCCGGAACAATTTGGGACAAGTTAGAACAAGTCAGAACAAGCCGGGACAAGTCGGGATAAGTCGGAACAAGTCAGGACAAGTCGAGACATGGCGTGACAAGTTAGAACAAGTTAGAACAAGCCGGGACAAGTCGGGACAAGTCTGGACAAGTCGGGACAAGTCGGGACAAGTGAGAACAAGTCAACACGAGTCGGGACAAGTCGGAACAAGTCAGGACAAGTCGTGACATGGCGTGACAAGTTAGAACAAGTCGGAACAAGTCGGTACAAGTCGGAACAAGTCGGGACAAGTCGGTACAAGTTGGGACAAGTCGAGACATATCGAAACAAGTCAGGACAAGTCGAAAAAAGTCGAAAGAAGTCGGGACAAGTCAGGACAAGTCGGGACAAGTCGGGATAAGATTAGACATGTCGGAACAAGTCGGGACAAGTCGGGACAAGTCGGGACAAGTCAGGACAAGTCAGGACATGTCGGGACAAGTTTGTACAATAAGTGACAAGTCGGGACAAGTTTGGACAATACGGGACACGTTGGGACAAGTCGGGACAAGTCTGTACAAGTCGGGACAAGTCGGGACAAGTCGGTACAAGTCGGGACAAGTCGGTACAAGTCGGGACAAGTTTGGACAAACCGGGACAAGTCGGGACAAGTCGGTACAAGTTGGTACAAGTCGGGACAAGCCAGGACAAGTCGGGACAAGTCGAGAGAAGTCGGGACATATCGAAACAAGTCAGGACAAGTCGAAAAAAGTCGAAAGAAGTCGGGACAAGTCAGGACAAGTCGGGACAAGTCGGGATAAAATTAGACATGTCGGAACAAGTCGGGACATGTCGGGACAAGTCGGGACAAGTCGGGACAAGTCAGGACAAGTCAGGACATGTCGGGACAAGTTTGTACAATAAGTGACAAGTCGGGACAAGTTTGGACAATAAGGGACAAGTCGGAACAAGTCGGTTTAAGTCGGGACAAGTCGGTACAAGTCGGGACAAGTTTGGACAATTTGGGACAAGTCGAGACAAGTCGGGACAAGTCGATACAAGTCGTGACAAGTCAGGACAAGTCAGGACAAGTCGACACAAGTCGAAACAAGTCAGGACAAGTCAGAACAAGTCGGGACAAGTCAGGACAAGTCGGTACAAGTCAGGACAAGTTGGGACAAGTCAGGACAAGTCGGGACAAGTCGGGACAAGTTTGGACAATCTGGGACAGGTCGGGACAAGTCGGTACAAGGCTGGACAAGTCGGGACAAGTCGGTTCAAGTCGGGAAAAGTTTGGACAAGACGGGACACGTTGGGACAAGGCAGTACAAGTTGTGACAATCCGGGACAAGTCGGTACAAGTCGAGACATATCGAAACAAGTCAGGACAAGTCGAAAAAAGTCGAAAGAAGTCGGGACAAGTCAGGACAAGTCGGGACAAGTCGGGATAAGATTAGACATGTCGGAACAAGTCGGGACAAGTCGGGACAAGTCGGGACAAGTCAGGACAAGTCAGGACATGTCGGGACAAGTGTGTACAATAAGTGACAAGTCGGAACAAGTTTGGACAATACGGGACACGTTGGGACAAGTCGGGACAAGTCTGGACAAGTCGGGACAAGTCGGTACAAGTCGGGACAAGTCGGTACAAGTCGGGACAAGTTTGGACAAACCGGGACAAGTCGGGACAAGTCGGTACAAGTTGGTACAAGTCGGGACAAGCCAGGACAAGTCGGGACAAGTCGAGAGAAGTCGGGACATATCGAAACAAGTCAGGACAAGTCGAAAAAAGTCGAAAGAAGTCGGGACAAGTCAGGACAAGTCGGGATAAAATTAGACATGTCGAAACAAGTCGGGACAAGTCAGAACAAGTCGGGACAAGTCGGGACAAGTCTGGACAAGTCAGGACATGTCAAGACAAGTTTGTACAATAAGTGACAAGTCGGGACAAGTTTGGACAATAAGGGACAAGTCGGGACAAGTCGGTTTAAGTTGGGACAAGTCGGTACAAGTCGGGACAAGTTTGGACAATCCGGGACAAGTCGAGACAAGTCGGGACAAGTCGATACAAGTCGTGACAAGTCAGGACAAGTCAGGACAAGTCGACACAAGTCGACACAAGTCGAAACAAGTTGGGACAAGTCAGGACAAGTCGAAACAAGTCAGGACAAGTCAGAACAAGTCGGGACAAGTCAGGACAAGTCGGTACAAGTCAGGACAAGTTAGGACAAGTTAGGACAAGTCAGGACAAGTCGGGACAAGTCGGGTCAAGTTTGGACAATCTGGGACAGGTCGGGACAAGTCGGTACAAGTCTGGACAAGTCGGGACAAGTCGGTTCAAGTCGGGAAAAGTTTGGACAATACGGGACACGTTGGGACAAGGCAGTACAAGTTGTGACAATCCAGGACAAGTCGGTACAAGTCGAGACATATCGAAACAAGTCAGGACAAGTCGAAAAAAGTCGAAAGAAGTCGGGACAAGTCAGGACAAGTCGGGACAAGTCGGGATAGGATTAGACATGTCGGAACAAGTCGGGACAAGTCGGGACAAGTCGGGACAAGTCGGGACAAGTCAGGACAAGTCAGGACATGTCGGGACAAGTTTGTACAATAAGTGACAAGTCGGAACAAGTTTGGACAATACGGGACACGTTGGGACAAGTCGGGACAAGTCTGGACAAGTCGGGACAAGTCGGGACAAGTCGGTACAAGTCGGGACAAGTCGGTACAAGTCGGGACAAGTTTGGACAAACCGGGACAAGTCGGGACAAGTCGGTACAAGTTGGTACAAGTCGGGACAAGCCAGGACAAGTCGGGACAAGTCGAGAGAAGTCGGGACATATCGAAACAAGTCAGGACAAGTCGAAAAAAGTCGAAAGAAGTCGGGACAAGTCAGGACAAGTCGGGATAAAATTAGACATGTCGAAACAAGTCGGGACAAGTCAGAACAAGTCGGGACAAGTCGGGACAAGTCTGGACAAGTCAGGACATGTCAAGACAAGTTTGTACAATAAGTGACAAGTCGGGACAAGTTTGGACAATAAGGGACAAGTCGGGACAAGTCGGTTTAAGTTGGGACAAGTCGGTACAAGTCGGGACAAGTTTGGACAATCCGGGACAAGTCGAGACAAGTCGGGACAAGTCGATACAAGTCGTGACAAGTCAGGACAAGTCAGGACAAGTCGACACAAGTAGAAACAAGTTGGGACAAGTCAGGACAAGTCGAAACAAGTCAGGACAAGTCAGAACAAGTCGGGACAAGTCAGGACAAGTCGGTACAAGTCAGGACAAGTTAGGACAAGTTAGGACAAGTCGGGACAAGTCGGGACAAGTCGGGTCAAGTTTGGACAATCTGGGACAGGTCGGGACAAGTCGGTACAAGTCTGGACAAGTCGGGACAAGTCGGTTCAAGTCGGGAAAAGTTTGGACAATACGGGACACGTTGGGACAAGTCGGTACAAGTTGTGACAATCCGGGACAAGTCGGTACAAGTCGGGACAAGTCGGTACAAGTTGGGACAAGTTTGGACAATCCGGGACAAGTCGAGACAAGTCGGGACAAGTCGGGACAGGTCGGGACAAGTCGGTACAAGTCTGGACAAGTCGGTTCAAGTCGGAACAAGTCGGGACATGGCGTGACAAGTTAGAACAAGTCAGAACAAGCCGGGACAAGTCGGGACAAGTCTGGACAATTCGAAACAAGTCGGGACAAGTCAGTACAAGTCGGGACATGGCGTGACAAGTAAGAACAAGTCAGAACAATCCGGGACAAGTCGGGACAAGTCGGAACAAGTCAGGACAAGTCGGGACATGGCGTGACAAGTTGGAACAAGTCAGAACAAGCCGGGACAAGTCGGGACAAGTCTGGACAAGTCTGGACAAGTCGAAACAAGTCGGGACAAGTCAGTACAAGTCGGGACATGGCGTGACAAATAAGAACAAGTCAGAACAATCCGGGACAAGTCGGGACAAGTCGGAACAAGTCAGGACAAGTCGGGACATGGCGTGACAAGTTAGAACAAGTCAGAACAAGCCGGAACAATTTGGGACAAGTTAGAACAAGTCAGAACAAGCCGGGACAAGTCGGGACAAGTCGGAACAAGTCAGGAGAAGTCGAGACATGGCGTGACAAGTTAGAACAAGTCAGAACAAGCCGGGACAAGTCGGGACAAGTCTGGACAAGTCGGGACAAGTCGGGACAAGTGAGAACAAGTCAACACGAGTCGGGACAAGTCGTGACAAGTCAGGACAAGTCAGGACAAGTCGACGCAAGTCGAAACAAGTCGGGACAAGTCAGGACAAGTCGAAACAAGTCAGGACAAGTCAGAACAAGTCGGGACAAGTCAGGACAAGTCGGTACAAGTCAGGACAAGTTAGGACAAGTTAGGACAAGTCGGGACAAGTCGGGACAAGTCGGGACAAGTTTGGACAATCTGGGACAGGTCGGGACAAGTCGGTACAAGTCAGGACAAGTCGAGACATGGCGTGACAAGTTAGAACAAGTCAGAACAAGCCGGGACAAGTCGGGACAAGTCTGGACAAGTCGGGACAAGTCGGGACAAGTGAGAACAAGTCAACACGAGTCGGGACAAGTCGGAACAAGTCAGGACAAGTCGGGACATGGCGTGACAAGTTAGAACAAGTCGGAACAAGTCGGTACAAGTCGGGACAAGTCGGGACAAGTCGGGACAAGTCGGTACAAGTCGGGACAAGTCGGTACAAGTCGGGACAAGTTTGGACAAACCGGGACAAGTCGGGACAAGTCGGTACAAGTTGGGACAAGTCGAGACAAGTCGAGACAAGTCGGGACATATCGAAACAAGTCAGGACAAGTCGAAAAAAGTCGAAAGAAGTCGGGACAAGTCAGGACAAGTCGGGACAAGTCGGGACAAATCGGTACAAGTCGGGACAAGTTAGAACAAGTCAGAACAAGCCGGGACAAGTCGGGACAAGTCTGGACAAGTCGGGACAAGTCGGGACAAGTGAGAACAAGTCAACACGAGTCGGGACAAGTCGGAACAAGTCAGGACAAGTCGGGACATGGCGTGACAAGTTAGAACAAGTCGGAACAAGTCGGTACAAGTCGGGACAAGTCGGGACAAGTCGGGACAAGTCGGTACAAGTCGGGACAAGTCGGTACAAGTCGGGACAAGTTTGGACAAACCGGGACAAGTCGGGACAAGTCGGTACAAGTTGGGACAAGTCGAGACAAGTCGAGACAAGTCGGGACATATCGAAACAAGTCAGGACAAGTCGAAAAAAGTCGAAAGAAGTCGGGACAAGTCAGGACAAGTCGGGACAAGTCGGGACAAATCGGTACAAGTCGGGACAAGTTAGAACAAGTCAGAACAAGCCGGGACAAGTCGGGACAAGTCTGGACAAGTCGGTACAAGTCTGGACAAGTCGGTTCAAGTCAGAACAAGTCGGGACATGACGTGACAAGTTAGAACAAGTCGGGACATGTGGGGACAAGTCAAGACAAGTCGGGACAAGTCGGAACAAGGCAGGACAAGTCGGGACATGGCGTGACAAGTTAGAACAAGTCAGAACAAGCCGGGACAAGTCTGGACAAGTCGAGACAAGTCGAGGCAAGTCAGTACAAGTCGGGACATGGCGTGACAAGTTAGAACAAGTCAGAACAAGCCGGAACAATTTGGGACAAGTTAGAACAAGTCAGAACAAGCCGGGACAAGTCGGGACAAGTCGGAACAAGTCAGGACAAGTCGAGACATGGCGTGACAAATTAGAACAAGTCAGAACAAGCCGGGACAAGTCGGGACAAGTCGGGACAAGTCGGGACAAGTGAGAACAAGTCAAGACGAGTCGGGACAAGTCGGAACAAGTCAGGACAAGTCGGGACATGGCGTGACAAGTTAGAACAAGTCAGAGCAAGCCGGAACAATTTGGGACAAGTTAGAACAAGTCAGAACAAGCCGGGACAAGTCAAGATAAGTCGGAACAAGTCAGGACAAGTCGAGACATGGCGTGACAAGTTAGAACAACTTAGAACAAGCCGGGACAAGTCGGGACAAGTCTGGACAAGTCGGGACAAGTCGGGACAAGTGAGAACAAGTCAACACGAGTCGGGACAAGTCGGAACAAGTCAGGACAAGTCGGGACATGGCGTGACAAGTTAGAACAAGTCGGAACAAGTCGGTACAAGTCGGAACAAGTCGGGACAAGTCGGTACAAGTTGGGACAAGTCGAGACATATCGAAACAAGTCAGGACAAGTCGAAAAAAGTCGAAAGAAGTCGGGACAAGTCAGGACAAGTCGGGACAAGTCGGGATAAGATTAGAAATGTCGGAACAAGTCGGGACAAGTCGGGACAAGTCGGGACAAGTCAGGACAAGTCAGGACATGTCGGGACAAGTTTGTACAATAAGTGACAAGTCGGGACAAGTTTGGACAATACGGGACACGTTGGGACAAGTCGGGACAAGTCTGTACAAGTCGGGACAAGTCGGGACAAGTCGGTACAAGTCGGGACAAGTCGGTACAAGCCGGGACAAGTTTGGACAAACCGGGACAAGTCGGGACAAGTCGGTACAAGTTGGTACAAGTCGGGACAAGCCAGGACAAGTCGGGACAAGTCGAGAGAAGTCGGGACATATCGAAACAAGTCAGGACAAGTCGAAAAAAGTCGAAAGAAGTCGGGACAAGTCAGGACAAGTCGGGACAAGTCGGGATAAAATTAGACATGTCAGAACAAGTCGGGACATGTCGGGACAAGTCGGGACAAGTCGGAACAAGTCGGGACAAGTCGGTACAAGTTGGGACAAGTCGAGACATATCGAAACAAGTCAGGACAAGTCAAAAAAAGTCGAAAGAAGTCGGGACAAGTCAGGACAAGTCGGGACAAGTCGGGATAAGATTAGAAATGTCGGAACAAGTCGGGACAAGTCGGGACAAGTCGGGACAAGTCAGGACAAGTCAGGACATGTCGGGACAAGTTTGTACAATAAGTGACAAGTCGGGACAAGTTTGGACAATACGGGACACGTTGGGACAAGTCGGGACAAGTCTGTACAAGTCGGGACAAGTCGGGACAAGTCGGTACAAGTCGGGACAAGTCGGTACAAGCCGGGACAAGTTTGGACAAACCGGGACAAGTCGGGACAAGTCGGTACAAGTTGGTACAAGTCGGGACAAGCCAGGACAAGTCGGGACAAGTCGAGAGAAGTCGGGACATATCGAAACAAGTCAGGACAAGTCGAAAAAAGTCGAAAGAAGTCGGGACAAGTCAGGACAAGTCAGGACATGTCGGGACAAGTTTGTACAATAAGTGACAAGTCGGGACAAGTTTGGACAATAAGGGACAAGTCGGAACAAGTCGGTTTAAGTCGGGACAAGTCGGTACAAGTCGGGACAAGTTTGGACAATCCGGGACAAGTCGAGACAAGTCGGGACAAGTCGATACAAGTCGTGACAAGTCAGGACAAGTCAGGACAAGTCGACACAAGTCGAAACAAGTCAGGACAAGTCAGAACAAGTCGGGACAAGTCAGGACAAGTTGGTACAAGTCAGGACAAGTTAGGACAAGTCAGGACAAGTCGGGACAAGTCGGGACAAGTTTGGACAATCTGGGACAGGTCGGGACAAGTCGGTACAAGGCTGGACAAGTCGGGACAAGTCGGTTCAAGTCGGGAAAAGTTTGGACAATACGGGACACGTTGGGACAAGGCAGTACAAGTTGTGACAATCCGGGACAAGTCGGTACAAGTCGAGACATATCGAAACAAGTCAGGACAAGTCGAAAAAAGTCGAAAGAAGTCGGGACAAGTCAGGACAAGTCGGGACAAGTCGGGATAAGATTAGACATGTCGGAACAAGTCGGGACAAGTCGGGACAAGTCGGGACAAGTCAGAACAAGTCGGAACATGTCTGGACAAGACGTTACAAGTCGGGACAAGTCGGTACAAGTCAGGACAAGTTTGGACAATCCGGGACAAGTCGGGACAAGTCGGTACAAGTCAGGACGAGTCAAAACAAGTCAGGACAAGTCAGGACAAGTCGGGACAAGTCGGGACAAGACGTGACAAGTCAGAACAAGTCGGGACAAGTCGGGACAAGTCAGGACAAGTCGGGACAAGTCGAGACAAGTCGGGACAAATCGAAACAAGTCAGGACAAGTCGAAAAAATTTGAAAGAAGTCGGGACAAGTCAGGACAAATCGGGACAAGTCGGAATAAGACGTGACATGTCAGAACAAGTCGGGACAAGTCGGGACAAGTCGGGACAAGTCGGGACATGTCGGGACTAGTCAGGACTAGTCGAGAAATGTCGGGACAAGTTTGGACAATAAGGGACAAGTCGGGACAAGTTTGGACAATATGGGACAAGTCGGGACAAGTCGGTACAAGTCGGGACAAGTTTGGACAATCCAAGACAAGTCAGGACAAGTCGAAACAAGTCGAAACAAGTCGGGACAAGTCCGGACAAGTCAGGACAAGTCAGAACAAGTCGGGACAAGTCAAGACAAGTCGGGACAAGTTGGGACAAGTCGGGACAAGTCGGGACAAGTCGGAACAAGTCGGGACATGTCGGGACAAGTTTGGACAATCTGGGACAGGTCGGGACAAGTCGGTACAAGTCTGGACAAGTCGGGACAAGTCGGTTCAAGTCGGGAAAAGTTTGGACAATACAGGACACGTTGGGACAAGTCGGTAAAAGTTGGGACAATCCGGGACAAGTCGGTACAAGTCGGGACAAGTCAGTACAAGTCGGGACAAGTTTGGACAATCCGGGACAAGTCGAGACAAGTCGGGACAAGTCGGGACAGGTCGGGACAAGTCGGGACGAGTTGGGACAAGTTAGGACAAGTCAGTACAAGTTTGGACAATCTGGGACAGGTCGGGACAAGTCGGTACAAGTCTGGACAAGTCGGGACAAGTCGGTTCAAGTCGAGAAAAGTTTGGACAATACGGGACACGTTGGGACAAGTCGGGACAAGTCGGGACAAGTCGATACAAGTTGGGGCAAGTCGGGACAAGTCAGGACAAGTCAGAACAAGTCGGGACAAGTCATGACAAGTCGGTATAAGTCGGGACAAGTCGTGGCAAGTCAGGACAAGTCAGGACAAGTCGGGATAAGTCGGGACAAGTCGGGACAAGTCGGTTCAAGTCGGGAAAAGTTTGGACAATACGGGACACGTTGGGACAAGTCGGGACAAGTCGGGACAAGTCGGGACAAGTCGGGACAAGTCGGGACAAGTCGGGACAAGTCGAAACAAGTTGGGACAAGTCGGGACAAGTCAGGACAAGTCAGAACAAGTCGGAACAAGTCGGGACAAGTCGAAACAAGTTGGGACAAGTCGGGACAAGTCAGGACAAGTCAGAACAAGTCGGGACAAGTCAGGACAAGTCGGTACAAGTCGGGACAAGTCGTGACGAGTCAGGACAAGTCAGGACAAGTCGGGACAAGTCGGGACAAGTCGGTACAAGTCTGAACAAGTCAGGACAAGTCGGTTCAAGTCGGGAAAAGTTTGGACAATACGGGACACGTTGGGACAAGTCGGGACAAGTCGGGACAAGTCGGGACAAGTCGGTACAAGTCGGGACAAGTCGGTACAAGTCGGGACAAATTTTGACAAACCGGGACAAGTCGGGACAAGTCGGTACAAGTTGGGACAAGTCAGGACAAGTCGGGACAAGTCGAGACAAGTCGGGACATATCGAAACAAGTCAGGATAAGTCGAAAAAAGTCGAAAGAAGTCGGGACAAGTCAGGACAAGTCGGGATAAGACGTATTATGTCGGAACAAGTCGGGACAAGTCGGGACAAGTCGGGACAAGTCGGGACAAGTCAGGACAAGTCAGGACATGTCGGGAGAAGTTTGTACAATAAGTGACAAGTCGGGACAAGTTTGGACAATAAGGGACAAGTCGGGACAAGTCGGTACAAGTCGGGACAAGTCGGTACAAGTCGAGACAAGTTTGGACAATGCAAGACAAGTAGGGACAAGTCGGGACAAGTCGGTACAAGTCGGTAGAAGTCGGGACATGCTTGGACAATCCGGGACAAGTCGAGACAAGTCGGGACAAGTCGGGACAAGTCGTGACAAGTCAGGACAAGTCAGGACAAGTCGACACAAGTCGAAACAAGTCGGGACAAGTCGGGACAAGTCAGGAAAAGTCAGAACAAGTCGGGACAAGTCAAGACAAGTCTGGACAAGTCGAGACAAGTCGGGACAAGTCAGTACAAGTCGGGACATGGCGTGACAAGTTAGAACAAGTCAAAACAATCCGGGACAAGTAGTGACAAGTCGGAACAAGTCGGGACAAGTCAGGACATGGCGTGACAAGTTAGAACAAGTCAGAACAAGCCGGAACAAGTCGGGACAAGTTAGAACAAGTCAGAACAAGCCGGGACAAGTCGGAACAAGTCAGAACAAGTCAGTACAAGTCGAGACATGGCGTGACAAGTTAGAACAAGTCAGAACAAGCAGGGACAAGTCGGGACAAGTCTGGACAAGTCGGGATAAGACGTGACATGTCAGACCAAGTCGGGACATGTCGGGACAAGTCGGGATAAGTCGGGACAAGTCAGGACAAGTCGAGAAATGTCGGGACAAGTTTGGACAATAATGGACAAGTCGGGACAAGTTTGGACAATGAGGGACAAGTCAGGACAAGTCGGGACAAGTCGGTACAAGTCGGGACAAGTTTGGACAATCCAAGACAAGTTGGGACAAGTCGGAACAAGTCGGTACAAGTCGGGACATATTTGGACAATCCGGGACAAGTTGTGACAAGTCAGGACAAGACAGGACAAGTCGAAACAAGTCGAAACAAGTCGGGAAAAGTCGGGACAAGTTTGGACAATAAGGGACAAGTCAGGACAAGTTTGGACAAGTCAGGACAAGTCGAAACAAGTCGAAACAAAACGGGACAAGTCGGTACAAGTCGGGACAAGTCGTGACAAGTCAGGACAAGTCGGGACAAGTCGGGACAAGTCAGAACAAGTTTGGACAATCTGGGACAGGTCGGGACAAGTCGGTACAAGTCTGGACAAGTCGGGACAAGTCGGTTCAAGTCGGGAAAAGTTTGGACAATACGGAACACGTTGGGACAAGTCGGTACAAGTTGTGACAATCCGGGACAAGTCGGTACAAGTCGGGACAAGTCGGTACAAGTTGGGACAAATTTGGACAATCCGGGACAAGTCGAGACAAGTCGGGACAAGTCGGGACAAGTCGTGACAAGTCAGGACAAGTCAGGACAAGTCAGAACAAGTCGGGACAAGTCAGGACAAGTCGGTACAAGTCGGGACAAGTCGTGACAAGTCAGGACAAGTCAGGACAAGTCGGGACAAGTCGGGACAAGTCGGGACAAGTCGGGACAAGTCAGGACAAGTTTGGACAATCTGGGACAGGTCGGGACAAGTCGGTACAAGTCTGGACAAGTCGGGACAAGTCGGTTCAAGTCGGGAAAAGTTTGGACAATACGGGACACGTTGGGACAAGTCGGGACAAGTCGGGACAAGTCGAAACAAGTTGGGACAAGTCGGGACAAGTCAGGACAAGTCAGAACAAGTCGGGACAAATCAGGACAAGACGGTACAAGTCGGGACAAGTCGTGACAAGTCAGGACAAGTCAGGACAAGTCGGGACAAGTCGGGACAAGTCGGGACAAGTCGGTTCAAGTCGGGAAAAGTTTGGACAATACGGGACACGTTTGGACAAGTCGGGAGAAGTCGGGACAAGTCGGGACAAGTCGGGACAAGTCGAAACAAGTTGGGACAAGTCGGGACAAGTCAGGACAAGTCATAACAAGTCGGGACAAGTCGGGACAAGTCGAAACAAGTTGGGACAAGTCGGGACAAGTCAGGACAAGTCAGAACAAGTCGGGACAAGTCAGGACAAGTCGGTACAAGTCGGGACAAGTCGGTACAAGTCTGAACAAGTCGGGACAAGTCGGTTCAAGTCGGGAAAAGTTTGGACAATACGGGACATGTTGGGACAAGTTGGGACAAGTCGGGACAAGTCGGGACAAGTCGGGACAAGTCGATACAAGTCGGGACAAGTCGGTACAAGTCGGGACAAGTTTGGACAAACCGGGACAAGTCGGGACAAGTCGGTACAAGTTGGGACAAGTCAGGACAAGTCAGGACAAGTCGGGACAAGTCGAGACAAGTCGGGACATATCGAAACAAGTCAGGACAAGTCGAAAAAAGTCGAAAGAAGTCGGGACAAGTCAGGACAAGTCGGGACAAGTCGGGATAAGACGTGACATGTCGGAACAAGTCGGGACAAGTCGGGACAAGTCGGGACAAGTCGATACAAGTCAGGACAAGTCAGGACATGTCGGGACAAGTTTGTACAATAAGTGACAAGTCGGGACAAGTTTGGACAATAAGGGACAAGTCGGGACAAGTCGGTACAAGTCGGGACAAGTCGGTACAAGTCGGTACAAGTCAGAACATGTTTGGACAATCCTGGACAAGTCGAGACAAGTCGGGACAAGTCGGAACAAGTCGTGACAAGTCAGGACAAGT
The DNA here is from genome assembly GCA_958502065.1 of Chrysolina americana. Taxonomy (NCBI): domain Eukaryota; kingdom Metazoa; phylum Arthropoda; class Insecta; order Coleoptera; family Chrysomelidae; genus Chrysolina; species Chrysolina americana. Next base: position 47,163,618 of record OY293413.1, read on the forward strand.
CAGGACAAGTCGACACAAGTCGAAACAAGTCGGGACAAGTCGGGACAAGTCAGGACAAGTCAGAACAAGTCGGGACAAGCCGGGACAAGTCTGGACAAGTCGAGACAAGTCGGGACAAGTCAGTACAAGTCGGGACATGGCGTGACAAGTTAGAACAAGTCAGAACAATCCGGGACAAGTCGTGACAAGTCGGAACAAGTCAGGACAAGTCGGGACATGGCGTGACAAGTTAGAACAAGTCAGAACAAGCCGGAACAAGTCGGGACAAGTTAGAACGAGTCAGAACAAGCCGGGACAAGTCGGAACAAGTCGGAACAAGTCAGTACAAGTCGAGACATGGCGTGACAAGTTAGAACAAGTCAGAACAAGCCGGGACAAGTCGGGACAAGTCTGGACAAGTCGGGATAAGACGTGACATGTCAGATCAAGTCGGGACAAGTCGGGACAAGTCGGGATAAGTCGGGAAAAGTCAGGACAAGTCGAGAAATGTCGGGACAAGTTTGGACAATAATGGACAAGTCGGGACAAGTTTGGACAATGAGGGACAAGTCAGGACAAGTCGGGACAAGTCGGTACAAGTCGGGACAAGTTTGGACAATCCAAGACAAGATGGGACAAGTCGGAACAAGTCGGTACAAGTCGGGACATATTTGGACAATCCGGGACAAGTTGTGACAAGTCAGGACACGACAGGACAAGTCGAAACAAGTCGAAACAAGTCGGGACAAGTCGGGACAAATTTGGACAATAAGGGACAAGTCGGGACAAGTTAGGACAAGTCGGTACAAGTCGGGACAAGTCGTGACAAGTCAGGACAAGACAAGACAAGTCGAAACAAGTCGAAACAAAACGGGACAAGTCGGGACAAGTCAGGACAAGTCAGAACAAGTCGGGACAAGTTAGGACAAGTCGGTACAAGTCGGGAGAAGTCGTGACAAGTCAGGACAAGTCGGGACAAGTCGGGACAAGTCAGAACAAGTTTGGACAATCTGGTACAGGTCGGGACAAGTCGGTACAAGTCTGGACAAGTCGGAACAAGTCGGTTCAAGTCGGGAAAAGTTTGGACAATACGGAACACGTTGGGACAAGTCGGTACAAGTTGTGACAATCCGGGACAAGTCGGTACAAGTCGGGACAAGTCGGTACAAGTTGGGACAAGTTTGGACAATCCGGGACAAGTCGAGACAAGTCGGGACAAGTCGGGACAGGTCGTGACAAGTCAGGACAAGTCAAGACAAGTCGAAACAAGTCGAAACAAGTTGGGACAAGTCGGGACAAGTCAGAACAAGTCGGAACATGTCTGGACAAGACGTTACAAGTCGGGACAAGTCGGTACAAGTCAGGACAAGTTTGGACAATCCGGGACAAGTCGGGACAAGTCAGTACAAGTCAGGACGAGTCAAAACAAGTCAGGACAAGTCGGGACAAGTCGGGACAAGACGTGACAAGTCAGAACAAGTCGGGACAAGTCGGGACAAGTCAGGACAAGTCGGGACAAGTCGAGACAAGTCGGGACAAATCGAAACAAGTCAGGACAAGTCGAAAAAATTTGAAAGAAGTCGGGACAAGTCAGGACAAATCGGGACAAGTCGGAATAAGACGTGACATGTCAGAACAAGTCGGGACAAGTCGGGACAAGTCGGGACAAGTCGGGACATGTCGGGACTAGTCAGGACTAGTCGAGAAATGTCGGGACAAGTTTGGACAATAAGGGACAAGTCGGGACAAGTTTGGACAATATGGGACAAGTCGGGACAAGTCGGTACAAGTCGGGACAAGTTTGGACAATCCAAGACAAGTAGGGACAAGTCGGAACAAGTCGGTACAAGTCGGGACATGTTTGTACAAACCGGGACAAGTTGTGACAAGTCAGGACAAGTCAGGACAAGTCGAAACAAGTCGAAACAAGTCGGGACAAGTCCGGACAAGTCAGGACGAGTCAGAACAAGTCGGGACAAGTCAAGACAAGTCGGGACAAGTCGGGACAAGTCGGGACAAGTCGGGACAAGTCGGAACAAGTCGGGACATGTCGGGACAAGATTGGACAATCTGGGACAGGTCGGGACAAGTCGGTACAAGTCGGTACAAGTCTGGACAAGTCGGGACAAGTCGGTTCAAGTCGGGAAAAGTTTGGACAATCCAGGACACGTTGGGACAAGTCGGTAAAAGTTGGGACTATCCGGGACAAGTCGGTACAAGTCGGGACAAGTCAGTACAAGTCGGGACAAGTTTGGACAATCCGGGACAAGTCGAGACAAGTCGGGACAAGTCTGAACAGGTCGGGACAAGTCGGGACGAAATGGGACAAGTTAGGACAAGTCAGTACAAGTTTGGACAATCTGGGACAGGTCGGGACAAGTCGGTACAAGTCTGGACAAGTCGGGACAAGTCGGTTCAAGTCGAGAAAAGTTTGGACAATACGGGACACGTTGGGACAAGTCGGGACAAGTCGGGACAAGTCGAAACAAGTTGGGACAAGTCGGGACAAGTCAGGACAAGTCAGAACAAGTCGGGACAAGTCATGACAAGTCGGTATAAGTCGGGACAAGTCGTGACAAGTCAGGACAAGTCAGGACAAGTCGGGACAAGTCGAAACAAGTCGGGACAAGTCGGTTCAAGTCGGAAAAAGTTTGGACAATACGGGACACGTTGGGACAAGTCGGGACAAGTCGGGACAAGTCGGGACAAGTCGGGACAAGTCGGGACAAGTCGAAACAAGTTGGGACCAGTCGGGACAAGTCAGGACAAGTCAGAACAAGTCGGAACAAGTCGGGACAAGTCGAAACAAGTTGGGACAAGTCGGGACAAGTCGGTTCAAGTCGGGAAAAGTTTGGACAATACGGGACATGTTGGGACAAGTCGGGACAAGTCGGGACAAGTCGGGACAAGTCGGGACAAGTCGGTACAAGTTGGGACAAGTCAGGACAAGTCAGGACAAGTCGGGACAAGTCGAGACAAGTCGGGACATATCGAAACAAGTCAGGACAAGTCGAAAAAAGTCGAAAGAAGTCGGGACAAGTCAGGACAAGTCGGGACAAGTCGGGATAAGACGTGACATGTCGGAACAAGTCGGGACAAGTCGGGACAAGTCGATACAAGTCAGGACAAGTCAGGACATGTCGGGACAAGTTTGTACAATAAGTGACAAGTCGGGACAAGTTTGGACAATAAGGGACAAGTCGGGACAAGTCGGTACAAGTCGGGACAAGTCGGTACAAGTCGGTACAAGTCAGAACATGTTTGGACAATCCGGGACAAGTCGAGACAAGTCGGGACAAGTCGGGACAAGTCGTGACAAGTCAGGACAAGTCAGGACAAGTCGACACAAGTCGAAACAAGTCGGGACAAGTCGAGACAAGTCAGGACAAGTCAGAACAAGTCGGGACAAGCCGGGACAAGTCTGGACAAGTCGAGACAAGTCGGGACAAGTCAGTACAAGTCGGGACATGGCGTGACAAGTTAGAACAAGTCAGAACAATCCGGGACAAGTCGTGACAAGTCGGAACAAGTCAGGACAAGTCGGGACATGGCGTGACAAGTTAGAACAAGTCAGAACAAGCCGGAACAAGTCGGGATAAGTTAGAACGAGTCAGAACAAGCCGGGACAAGTCGGAACAAGTCGGAACAAGTCAGTACAAGTCGAGACATGGCTTGACAAGTTAGAACAAGTCAGAACAAGCCGGGACAAGTCGGGACAAGTCTGGACAAGTCGGGATAAGACGTGACATGTCAGACCAAGTCGGGACAAGTCGGGACAAGTCGGGATAAGTCGGAAAAAGTCAGGACAAGTCGAGAAATGTCGGGACAAGTTTGGACAATAATGGACAAGTCGGGACAAGTTTGGACAATGAGGAACAAGTCAGGACAAGTCGGGACAAGTCGGTACAAGTCGGGACAAGTTTGGACAATCCAAGAAAAGATGGGACAAGTCGGAACAAGTCGGTACAAGTCGGGACATAATTGGACAATCCGGGACAAGTTGTGACAAGTCAGGACAAGACAGGACAAGTCGAAACAAGTCGAAACAAGTCGGGACAAGTCGGGACAAGTTTGGACAATAAGGGACAAGTCGGGACAAGTTTGGACAAGTCGGTACAAGTCGGGACAAGTCGTGACAAGTCAGGACAAGACAGGACAAGTCGAAACAAGTCGAAACAAAACGGGACAAGTCGGGACAAGTCAGGACAAGTCAGAACAAGTCGGGACAAGTTAGGACAAGTCGGTACAAGTCGGGACAAGTCGTGACAAGTCAGGACAAGTCGGGACAAGTCGGGACAAGTCAGAACAAGTTTGGACAATCTGGGACAGGTCGGGACAAGTCGGTACAAGTCTGGACAAGTCGGGACAAGTCGGTTCAAGTCGGGAAAAGTTTGGACAATACGGAACACGTTGGGACAAGTCGGTACAAGTTGTGACAATCCGGGACAAGTCGGTACAAGTCGGGACAAGTCGGTACAAGTTGGGACAAGTTTGGACAATCCGGGACAAGTCGAGACAAGTCGGGACAAGTCGGGACAGGTCGTGACAAGTCAGGACAAGTCAAGACAAGTCGAAACAAGTCGAAACAAGTTGGGACAAGTCGGGACAAGTCAGAACAAGTCGGAACATGTCTGGACAAGACGTTACAAGTCGGGACAAGTCGGTACAAGTCAGGACAAGTTTGGACAATCCGGGACAAGTCGGGACAAGTCGGTACAAGTCAGGACGAGTCAAAACAAGTCAAGACAAGTCAGGACAAGTCGGGACAAGTCGGGACAAGACGTGACAAGTCAGAACAAGTCGGGACAAGTCGGGACAAGTCAGGACAAGTCGGGACAAGTCGAGACAAGTCGGGACAAATCGAAACAAGTCAGGACAAGTCGAAAAAATTTGAAAGAAGTCGGGACAAGTCAGGACAAATCGGGACAAGTCGGAATAAGACGTGACATGTCAGAACAAGTCGGGACAAGTCGGGACAAGTCGGGACAAGTCGGGACATGTCGGGACTAGTCAGGACTAGTCGAGAAATGTCGGGACAAGTTTGGACAATAAGGGACAAGTCGGGACAAGTTTGGACAATATGGGACAAGTCGGGACAAGTCGGTACAAGTCGGGACAAGTTTGGACAATCCAAGACAAGTAGGGACAAGTCGGAACAAGTCGGTACAAGTCGGGACAAGTTTGGACAATCCGGGACAAGTCGAGACAAGTCGGGACAAGTCGGGACAGGTCGTGACAAGTCAGGACAAGTCAAGACAAGTCGAAACAAGTCGAAACAAGTTGGGACAAGTCGGGACAAGTCAGAACAAGTCGGAACATGTCTGGACAAGACGTTACAAGTCGGGACAAGTCGGTACAAGTCAGGACAAGTTTGGACAATCCGGGACAAGTCGGGACAAGTCGGTACAAGTCAGGACGAGTCAAAACAAGTCAGGACAAGTCAGGACAAGTCGGGACAAGTCGGGACAAGACGTGACAAGTCAGAACAAGTCGGGACAAGTCGGGACAAGTCAGGACAAGTCGGGACAAGTCGAGACAAGTCGGGACAAATCGAAACAAGTCAGGACAAGTCGAAAAAATTTGAAAGAAGTCGGGACAAGTCAGGACAAATCGGGACAAGTCGGAATAAGACGTGACATGTCAGAACAAGTCGGGACAAGTCGGGACAAGTCGGGACAAGTCTGGACATGTCGGGACTAGTCAGGACTAGTCGAGAAATGTCGGGACAAGTTTGGACAATAAGGGACAAGTCGGGACAAGTTTGGACAATATGGGACAAGTCGGGACAAGTCGGTACAAGTCGGGACAAGTTTGGACAATCCAAGACAAGTCAGGACAAGTCGAAACAAGTCGAAACAAGTCGGGACAAGTCCGGACAAGTCAGGACAAGTCAGAACAAGTCGGGACAAGTCAAGACAAGTCGGGACAAGTTGGGACAAGTCGGGACAAGTCGGGACAAGTCGGAACAAGTCGGGACATGTCGGGACAAGTTTGGACAATCTGGGACAGGTCGGGACAAGTCGGTACAAGTCTGGACAAGTCGGGACAAGTCAGTTCAAGTCGGGAAAAGTTTGGACAATACAGGACACGTTGGGACAAGTCGGTAAAAGTTGGGACAATCCGGGACAAGTCGGTACAAGTCGGGACAAGTCAGTACAAGTCGGGACAAGTTTGGACAATCCGGTACAAGTCGAGACAAGTCGGGACAAGTCGGGACAGGTCGGGACAAGTCGGGACGAGTTGGGACAAGTTAGGACAAGTCAGTACAAGTTTGGACAATCTGGGACAGGTCGGGACAAGTCGGTACAAGTCTGGACAAGTCGGGACAAGTCGGTTCAAGTCGAGAAAAGTTTGGACAATACGGGACACGTTGGGACAAGTCGGGACAAGTCGGGACAAGTCGAAACAAGTTGGGGCAAGTCGGGACAAGTCAGGACAAGTCAGAACAAGTCGGGACAAGTCATGACAAGTCGGTATAAGTCGGGACAAGTCGTGACAAGTCAGGACAAGTCAGGACAAGTCGGGATAAGTCGGGACAAGTCGGGACAAGTCGGTTCAAGTCGGGAAAAGTTTGGACAATACGGGACACGTTGGGACAAGTCGGGACAAGTCGGGACAAGTCGGGACAAGTCGGGACAAGTCGGGACAAGTCGGGACAAGTCGAAACAAGTTGGGACAAGTCGGGACAAGTCAGGACAAGTCAGAACAAGTCGGGACAAGTCAGGACAAGTCGGTACAAGTCGGGACAAGTCGTGACGAGTCAGGACAAGTCAGGACAAGTCGGGACAAGTCGGGACAAGTCGGTACAAGTCTGAACAAGTCGGGACAAGTCGGTTCAAGTCGGGAAAAGTTTGGACAATACGAGACACGTTGGGACAAGTCGGGACAAGTCGGGACAAGTCGGGACAAGTCGGTACAAGTCGGGACAAGTCGGTACAAGTCGGGACAAATTTTGACAAACCGGGACAAGTCGGGACAAGTCGGTACAAGTTGGGACAAGTCAGGACAAGTCGGGACAAGTCGAGACAAGTCGGGACATATCGAAACAAGTCAGGATAAGTCGAAAAAAGTCGAAAGAAGTCGGGACAAGTCAGGACAAGTCGGGATAAGACGTATTATGTCGGAACAAGTCGGGACAAGTCGGGACAAGTCGGGACAAGTCGGGACAAGTCAGGACAAGTCAGGACATGTCGGGAGAAGTTTGTACAATAAGTGACAAGTCGGGACAAGTTTGGACAATAAGGGACAAGTCGGGACAAGTCGGTACAAGTCGGGACAAGTCGGTACAAGTCGAGACAAGTTTGGACAATGCAAGACAAGTAGGGACAAGTCGGTACAAGTCGGTAGAAGTCGGGACATGTTTGGACAATCCGGGACAAGTCGAGACAAGTCGGGACAAGTCGGGACAAGTCGTGACAAGTCAGGACAAGTCAGGACAAGTCGACACAAGTCGAAACAAGTCGGGACAAGTCGGGACAAGTCAGGAAAAGTCAGAACAAGTCGGGACAAGCCAAGACAAGTCTGGACAAGTCGAGACAAGTCGGGACAAGTCAGTACAAGTCGGGACATGGCGTGACAAGTTAGAACAAGTCAAAACAATCCGGGACAAGTAGTGACAAGTCGGAACAAGTCGGGACAAGTCAGGACATGGCGTGACAAGTTAGAACAAGTCAGAACAAGCCGGAACAAGTCGGGACAAGTTAGAACAAGTCAGAACAAGCCGGGACAAGTCGGAACAAGTCAGAACAAGTCAGTACAAGTCGAGACATGGCGTGACAAGTTAGAACAAGTCAGAACAAGCGGGGACAAGTCGGGACAAGTCTGGACAAGTCGGGATAAGACGTGACATGTCAGACCAAGTCGGGACATGTCGGGACAAGTCGGGATAAGTCGGGACAAGTCAGGACAAGTCGAGAAATGTCGGGACAAGTTTGGACAATAATGGACAAGTCGGGACAAGTTTGGACAATGAGGGACAAGTCAGGACAAGTCGGGACAAGTCGGTACAAGTCGGGACAAGTTTGGACAATCCAAGACAAGTTGGGACAAGTCGGAACAAGTCGGTACAAGTCGGGACATATTTGGACAATCCGGGACAAGTTGTGACAAGTCAGGACAAGACAGGACAAGTCGAAACAAGTCGAAACAAGTCGAAACAAGTCGGGAAAAGTCGGGACAAGTTTGGACAATAAGGGACAAGTCGGGACAAGTTTGGACAAGTCAGGACAAGTCGAAACAAGTCGAAACAAAACGGGACAAGTCGGGACAAGTCAGGACAAGTCAGAACAAGTCGGGACAAGTTAGGACAAGTCGGTACAAGTCGGGACAAGTCGTGACAAGTCAGGACAAGTCGGGACAAGTCGGGACAAGTCAGAACAAGTTTGGACAATCTGGGACAGGTCGGGACAAGTCGGTACAAGTCTGGACAAGTCGGGACAAGTCGGTTCAAGTCGGGAAAAGTTTGGACAATACGGAACACGTTGGGACAAGTCGGTACAAGTTGTGACAATCCGGGACAAGTCGGTACAAGTCGGGACAAGTCGGTACAAGTTGGGACAAATTTGGACAATCCGGGACAAGTCGAGACAAGTCGGGACAAGTCGGGACAAGTCGTGACAAGTCAGGACAAGTCAAGACAAGTCGAAACAAGTCGAAACAAGTTGGGACAAGTCGGGACAAGTCAGAACAAGTCGGAACATGTCTGGACAAGACGGTACAAGTCGGGACAAGTCGGTACAAGTCAGGACAAGTTTGGACAATCCGGGACAAGTCGGGACAAGTCAGTACAGGTCAGGACGAGTCAAAACAAGTCAGGACAAGTCGGGACAAGTCGGGACAAGACGTGACAAGTCAGAACAAGTCGGGACAAGTCGGGACAAGTCGGGACAAGTCAGGACAAGTCGAGACAAGTCGGGACAAGTCGGGACAAGTCGGTACAAGTCGGGACAAGTCGGAACAAGTCGGGACAACTTGGGACAAGTTAGGACAAGTCAGGACAAGTCAGGACAAGTCAGGACAAGTCGGGATAAGTCGGGACAAGTTGGAACAAGTCGGGACAATTCGGGACAGTTCGGGACAAGTACGGACAGGTCGGGACAAGACGTGACAAATCAGAACAAGCAGGGACAAGTCGAGACAAGTCGGGACAAGTCGGGACTAGTCGGTTAAAGTCGGGACAAGTCGGTACAAGTCGGGAAAAGTTTGGACAAACCGGGACAAGTCGGGACAAGTCGGGACAAGTCGGTACAAGTTGGGACAAGTCGGGACAAGTCAGGACAAGTCGAGACAAGTCGGGACAAGTCGGGACAAATCGGGACAAGTCAGGACAAGTCGAGAAATGTCGGGACAAGTTTGGACAATAAGGGACAAGTCGGGACAAGTTTAAACAATAAGGGACAAGTCGGTACAAGTCGGGACAAGTCGGGACATGTTTGGACAACCTGGGACAAGTCAGGACAAGTCGGGACATGGCGTGACAAGTTAGAACAAGTCAGAACAAGCCGGGACAAGTCGGGACAAGTCTGGACAAGTCAGTAAAAGTCGGGACATGGCGAGACAAGTTAGAACAAGTCAGAACAAGCCGGGACAAGTCGGAACAAGTCTGAAAAAGTCGAGGCAAGTCAGTACAAGTCGGGACATGGCGTGACAAGTTAGAACAAGTCAGAACAAGCCGGGACAAGTCGGGACAAGTCGGAACAAGTCAGGACAAGTCGGGACATGGCGTGACAAGTTAGACCAAGTCAGAACAAGCCGGAACAAGTCGGGACAAGTTAGAACAAGTCAGAACAAGCCGGGACAAGTCGGGACAAGTCGGAACAAGTCAGGACAAGTCGAGACATGGCGTGACAAGTTAGAACAAGTCAGAACAAGCCGGGACAAGTCGGGACAAGTCTGGACAAGTCGGGACAAGTCGGGACAAGTCTGGACAAGACGGGACAAGTCGGGACAAGTCTGGACAAGTCAGGACAAGTCAGGACAAGTTTGGACAATGCGGGACAAGTCGGGACAATCCGTGACAAGTCGGGACAAGACGGAACAAGTCACGACAAGTCGGGAAAAGTCGGGACAAGACATGTCGGAACAAGTCGGGACTTTTGGGTCGGGTCGAGGAAAATATTATTGTAAATATATCTTTTGATAGAATCATTTTGAATTTCAAATAATTTTGGACTTTTCACCAGGGCTCCTTACCCAGATATTTTATCCTGATTTCATTTGTACATTTTACACGGAATTTCCACCTGGACTTCTTCACCCAGACTTTCTTCTTGGAATTTTATTTGGATTTCTTTGAAGTAGTTTGTGAAAAAAAATCAAAATTACAAAAAAAAAACTAAAGATTTTAATATTTGTTTCAAATATTTCAGCAAAAATTCAATTATCAAAAAATTTCAAAAAATATTTATTTTTCAGATTTTTTTTAATTTTATCAAAATTGTGAACTGAAACAACTTTCACAATCCAATTTCTATTCAAGAAGAAACAAAAAAGTATCTCATTAAACACAGAATTAAAATAAAAAAGTTTTGAAAATAAAATCTTGGAAAATTACATTTTTCACAAAGAAAATATTTGAGTCAGTCAATTTCTGAATATTTTGGTATCGAATCATCTCGCCAAAATTTTTTAAAACGGAAAGAAATTTAATTTTTTTTTTCTGAAAAAAAAATTTACTTCACAAGGTCAAATCGAGTCAATGTTATGGCACTAATATTCATCTTATCGTCTTGGACTCTATTCGCAATTAGGTCGGGTCGGGTAGGGTCGGGAAATGAGCTTTCAGAAAAAAAAATTTACTTCACAAGGTCAAATCGAGTCAATGTTATGGCACTTATATTCATCTTATCGTCTTGGACTCTATTCGCAATTAGGTCGGGTCGGGTAGGGTCGGGAAATGAGCTCTCAGATTTTTTGTCAATCCAACAAATATTATGAACCATGACAAATGTGACAAGTCGGGACAAGTTGGGACAAATCGGGACAAGTCTGGACAAGTCAGGACAAGTTGGGACAAATCGGGACCAGCCGGGATATTATGAAAAATATGAAAACTACAAAAATTTTATAAACAAAAAATTTGAATGTTTTTTTTATATTTCAGCCAAAATTTAAACAGTTTTGAGAAAATAAGCTTACAGATTTTTTGTCAATCCAACCAAAATTATGAACCAAAACAAGTGTGACAATCAATTTTTGTTCGAACTGAAATTGACAAGTCGGAACAAGTCGGGACAAGTATGGACAAGTCGGGACAAGTTTGGTCAATCCGGGACAAGTCGGGACAAGTCGGGACGATTCGGGACAAGTCGGTACAAGTCGGGACAAGTTTGGACATTACGGGACAAGTCGGGACAAGTCGGTACAAGTCGGTATAAGTCGGTACAAGTCGGGACAAGTTTGTACAATCCGAGACAAGTCGGGACAAGTCGGTACAAGTCAGGACGAGTCGGAACAAGTCAGGACAAGTCGGGACAAGTCGGGACATGACGTGACAAGTCAGAACAAGTCGGAACAAGTTGGGACACAAGTCGGGACAAGTCGGGACAAGTCGGGACAAGTCGGGACAAGTCGGGACATGTCGGGACTAGTCAGGACTAGTCGAGAAATGTCGGGACAAGTTTGGACAATAAGGGACAAGTCGGGACAAGTTTGGACAATATGGGACAAGTCGGGACAAGTCGGTACAAGTCGGGACAAGTTTGGACAATCCAAGACAAGTAGGGACAAGTCGGAACAAGTCGGTACAAGTCGGGACATGTTTGTACAAACCGGGACAAGTTGTGACAAGTCAGGACAAGTCAGGACAAGTCAGGACAAGTCGAAACAAGTCGAAACAAGTCGGGACAAGTCCGGACAAGTCAGGACAAGTCAGAACAAGTCGGGACAAGTCAAGACAAGTCGGGACAAGTCGGGACAAGTCAGGACAAGTCGGGACAAGTCGGAACAAGTCGGGACATGTCGGGACAAGTTTGGACAATCTGGGACAGGTCGGGACAAGTCGGTACAAGTCTGGACAAGTCGGACAAGTCGGTTCAAGTCAGGAAAAGTTTGGATAATACAGGACACGTTGGGACAAGTCGGTAAAAGTTGGGACAATCCGGGACAAGTCGGTACAAGTCGGGACAAGTCAGTACAAGTCGGGACAAGTTTGGACAATCCGGGACAAGTCGAGACAAGTCGGGACAAGTCGGGACAGGTCGGGACAAGTCGGGACGAGTTGGGACAAGTTAGGACAAGTCAGTACAAGTTTGGACAATCTGGGACAGGTCGGGACAAGTCGGTACAAGTCTGGACAAGTCGGGACAAGTCGGTTCAAGTCGGGAAAAGTTTGGACAATACGGGACACGTTGGGACAAGTCGGGACAAGTCGGGACAAGTCGAAACAAGTTGGGACAAGTCGGGACAAGTCAGGACAAGTCAGAACAAGTCGGGACAAGTCATGACAAGTCGGTATAAGTCGGGACAAGTCGTGACAAGTCAGGACAAGTCAGGACAAGTCGGGACAAGTCGGGACAAGTCGGGACAAGTCGGTTCAAGTCGGGAAAAGTTTGGACAATACGGGACACGTTGGGACAAGTCGGGACAAGTCGGGACAAGTCGGGACAAGTCGGAACAAGTCGAAACAAGTTGGGACAAGTCGAGACAAGTCAGGACAAGTCAGAACAAGTCGGAACAAGTCGGGACAAGTCGAAACAAGTTGGGACAAGTCGGGACAAGTCAGGACAAGTCAGAACAAGTCGGGACAAGTCAGGACAAGTCGGTACAAGTCGGGACAAGTCGTGACAAGTCAGGACAAGTCAGGACAAGTCGGGACAAGTCGGGACAAGTCGGTACAAGTCTGAACAAGTCGTGACGAGTCGGTTCAAGTCAGGAAAAGTTTGGACAATACGGGACACGTTGGGACAAGTCGGGACAAGTCAGGACAAGTCGGGACAAGTCGGGACAAGTCGGTACAAGTCGGGACAAGTCGGTACAAGTCGGGACAAATTTGGACAAACCGGGACAAGTCGGGACAAGTCGGTACAAGTTGGGACAAGTCAGGACAAGACGGGACAAGTCGAGACAAGTCGGGACATATCGAAACAAGTCAGGATAAGTCGAAAAAAGTCGAAAGAAGTCGGGACAAGTCAGGACAAGTCGGGACAAGTCGGGATAAGACGTATTATGTCGGAACAAGTCGGGACAAGTCGGGACAAGTCGGGACAAGTCGGGACAAGTCAGGACAAGTCAGGACATGTCGGGAGAAGTTTGTACAATAAGTGACAAGTCGGGACAAGTTTGGACAATAAGGGACAAGTCGGGACAAGTCGGTACAAGTCGGGACAAGTCGGTACAAGTCGGGACAAGTTTGGACAATGCAAGACAAGTAGGGACAAGTCGGGACAAGTCGGTACAAGTCGGTAGAAGTCGGGACATGTTTGGACAATCCGGGACAAGTCGAGACAAGTCGGGACAAGTCGGGACAAGTCCTGACAAGTCGAGACAAGTCGGGACAAGTCAGTACAAGTCGGGACATGGCGTGACAAGTTAGAAAAAGTCAAAACAATCCGGGACAAGTCGTGACAAGTCGGAACAAGTCAGGACAAGTCGGGACAAGCCGGGACAAGTCTGGACAAGTCGAGAAAAGTCGGGACAAGTCAGTACAAGTCAGGAAAAGTCAGAACAAGTCGGGACAAGCCGGGACAAGTCTGGACAAGTCGAGACAAGTCGGGACAAGTCAGTACAAGTCGGGACATGGCGTGACAAGTTAGAACAAGTCAAAACAATCCGGGACAAGTCGTGACAAGTCGGAACAAGTCAGGACAAGTCGGGACATGGCGTGACAAGTTAGAACAAGTCAGAACAAGCCGGAACAAGACGGGACAAGTTAGAACAAGTCAGAACAAGCCGGGACAAGTCGGAACAAGTCAGAACAAGTCAGTACAAGTCGAGACATGGCGTGACAAGTTAGAACAAGTCAGAACAAGCCGGGACAAGTCGGGACAAGTCTGGACAAGTCGGGATAAGACGTGACATGTCAGACCAAGTCGGGACATGTCGGGACAAGTCGGGATAAGTCGGGACAAGTCAGGACAAGTCGAGAAATGTCGGGACAAGTTTGGACAATAATGGACAAGTCGGGACAAGTTTGGACAATGAGGGACAAGTCAGGACAAGTCGGGACAAGTCGGTACAAGTCGGGACAAGTTTGGACAATCCAAGACAAGTTGGGACAAGTCGGAACAAGTCGGTACAAGTCGGGACATATTTGGACAATCCGGGACAAGTTGTGACAAGTCAGGACAAGACAGGAGAAGTCGAAACAAGTCGGGACTAGTCGGGACAAGTTTGGACAATAAGGGACAAGTCGGGACAAGTTTGGACAAGTCAGGACAAGTCGAAACAAGTCGAAACAAAACGGGACAAGTCGGGAAAAGTCAGGACAAGTCAGAACAAGTCGGGACAAGTTAGGACAAGTCGGTACAAGTCGGGACAAGTCGTGACAAGTCAGGACAAGTCAGGACAAGTCGGGACAAGTCAGAACAAGTTTGGACAATCTGGGACAGGTCGAGACAAGTCGGTACAAGTCTGGACAAGTCGGGACAAGTCGGTTCAAGTCGGGAAAAGTTTGGACAATACGGAACACGTTGGGACAAGTCGGTACAAGTTGTGACAATCCGGGACAAGTCGGTACAAGTCGGGACAAGTCGGTACAAGTTGGGACAAATTTGGACAATCAGGGACAAGTCGAGACAAGTCGGGACAAGTCGGGACAAGTCGTGACAAGTCAGGACAAGTCAAGACAAGTCGAAACATGTCGAAACAAGTTGGGACAAGTCGGGACAAGTCAGAACAAGTCGGAACATGTCTGGACAAGACGGTACAAGTCGGGACAAGTCGGTACAAGTCAGGACAAGTTTGGACAATCCGGGACAAGTCGGGACAAGTCGGTACAAGTCAGGACGAGTCAAAACAAGTCAGGACAAGTCGGGACAAGTCGGGACAAGACGTGACAAGTCAGAACAAGTCGGGACAAGTCGGGACAAGTCGGGACAAGTCAGGACAAGTCGAGACAAGTCGGGACAAGTCGGGACAAGTCGGTACAAGTCGGGACAAGTCGGAACAAGTCGGGACTAGTTGGGACAAGTCAGGACAAGTCGAGACAAGTCAGGACAAGTCAGGACAAGTCAGGAAAAGTCGGGATAAGTCGGGACAAGTTGGGACAAGTCGGGACAATTCGGGACAGTTCGGGACAAGTACGGACAGGTCGGGACATGACGTGACAAATCAGAACAAGCAGGGACAAGTCGAGACAAGTCGGGACAAGTCGGGACAAGTCGGGACTAGTCGGTTAAAGTCGGGACAAGTCGGTACAAGTCGGGAAAAGTTTGGACAAACCGGGACAAGTCGGAACAAGTCGGTACAAGTCAGGACGAGTCGGAACAAGTCAGGACAAGTCGGGACAAGTCGGGACATGACGTGACAAGTCAGAACAAGTCGGTACAAGTCGGGACAAGTCAGGACAAGTCGGGACAAGTCGGGACAAGTCGGGACTAGCCGGTACAAGTTGGGACAAGTCGGTACAAGTCAGGACGAGTCGGAACAAGTCAGGACAAGTCGGGACAAGTCGGGACATGACGTGACAAGTCAGAACAAGTCGGTACAAGTCGGGTCAAGTCAGGACAAGTCGGGACAAGTCGGGACAAGTCGGTACAAGTCGGGACAAGTTTGGACAATCCAAGACAAGTCGGAACAAGTCGGAACAAGTCCGTACAAGTCGAGACATGGCGTGACAAGTTAGAACAAGTCAGAACAAGTCGGGACAAGTCGGGACAAGTCTGGACAAGTCGGGATAAGACGTGACATGTCAGACCAAGTCGGGACAAGTCGGGACAAGTCGGGATAAGTCGGGACAAGTCAGGACAAGTCAAGAAATGTCGGGACAAGTTTGGACAATAATGGACAAGTCGGGACAAGTCTGGACAAGTCGGGATGAGACGTGACATGTCAGAACAAGTCGGGACAAGTCGGGACAAGTCGGGACTAGCCGGTACAAGTTGGGACAAGTCGGTACAAGTCGGGACAAGTTTGGACAAACCGGGACAAGTCGGAACAAGTCGGTACAAGTTGGGACAAGTCGGGACAAGCCAAGACAAGTCGGGACAAGTCGAGACAAGTCGGGACAAATCGAAACAAGTCAGGACAAGTCGAAAAAAGTCGAAAGAAGTCGGGACAAGTCAGGACAAATCGGGACAAGTCGGGATAAGACGTGACATGTCAGAACAAGTCGGGACAAGTCGGGACAAGTCGGGACAAGTCGGGACAAGTCGGGACAAGTCGGTACAAGTCGGGACATGTTTGGACAATCCGGGACAAGTCGAGACAAGTCGGTACAAGTCGGGACAATTCGTGACAAGTCAGGACAAGTCAGGACAAGTCGGGACAAGTCGGGACAAGTCGGGACAAGTCGGGACAAGTTTGGACAATCTGGGACAGGTAGGGACAAGTCGGTACGAGTCTGGACAAGTCGGGACAAGTCGGTTCAAGTCGGGAAAAGTTTGGACAATACGGGACACGTTGGGACAAGTCGGGACAAGTCGGGACAAGTCGAAACAAGTTGGGACAAGTCGGGACAAGTCAGGACAAGTCAGAACAAGTCGGGACAAGTCAGGACAAGTCGGTACAAGTCGGGACAAGTCGTGACAAGTCAGGACAAGTCAGGACAAGTCGGGACAAGTCGGGACAAGTCGGGACTAGTCGGTTCAAGTCGGGACATGACGTGACAAGTCAGAACAAGTCGGGACAAGTCGGGACAAGTCGGGACAAGTCGGGACAAGTCGGAACAAGTCGGGACAAGTCGGGACAAGTCGGGACTAGCCGGTACAAGTTGGGACAAGTCGGTACAATTCGGGACAAGTTTGGACAAACCGGGACAAGTCGGGACAAGTCGGTACAAGTTGGGACAAGTCGGGACAAGTCAGGAAAAGTCGGGACAAGTCGAGACAAGTCGGGACAAATCGAAACAAGTCAGGACAAGTTGGGACAAGTCGGGACAATTCGGGACAGGTCGGGACAAGTCCGGACAGGTCGGGACAAGACGTGACAAATCAGAACAAGTAGGGACAAGTCGAGACAAGTCGAGACAACTCGGGACAAGTCGGTTAAAGTCAGGACAAGTCGGTTAAAGTCGGGACAAGTCGGTACAAGTCGGGAAAAGTTTGGACAAACCGGGACAAGTCGGGACAAGTCGGTACAAGTCAGGACAAGTCGGGACAAGTCGAGACAAGTCGGGACAAATCGAATCAAGTCATGACAAGTCGAAAAAAGTCGAAAGAAGTCGGGACAAGTCAGGACAAGTCGGGACAAGTCGGGACATGTCGGGACAAGTGGGGACAAGTCGGGATAAGACGTGACGTGTTAGAACAAGTCGGGACAAGTCGGGACAACTCGGGACAAGTCGGGACAAGTCGGGACAAGTCAGGACAAGTCGAGAAATGTCGGGACAAGTTTGGACAATAAGGGACAAGTCGGGACAAGTTTGGACAATAAGGGACAATTCGGGACAAGTCGGTACTAGTCGGGACAAGTCAGTACAAGTCGGAACAAGTTTGGACAATCCAAGAAAAGTTGGGACAAGTCGGAACAAGTTGGTACAAGTCGGGACATGTTTGGACAACCTGGGACGAGTCGTGACAAGTCAGGACAAGTCGAAACAAGTCGAAACAAAACGGGACAAGTCGGGACAAGTCAGGACAAGTCAGAACAAGTCAGGACAAGTTAGGACAAGTCAGGACAAGTCGGGACAAGTCGGGACAAGTTTGGACAATCTGGGACAGGTCGGGACGAGTCGGTACAAGTCTGGACAAGTCGGGACAAGTCGGTTCAAGTCAGGAAAAGTTTGGACAATACGGGACACGTTGGGACAAGTCGGTACAAGTTGTGACAATCCGGGACAAGTCGGTACAAGTTGGACACTAGTCGGTACAAGTTGGGACAAGTTTGGACAATCCGGGACAAGTCGAGACAAGTCGGGACAAGTCGGGACAGGTCGGGACAAGTCGGTACAAGTCTGGACAAGTCGGTTCAAGTCGGAACAAGTCGGGACATGGCGTGACAAGTTAGAACAAGTCAGAACAAGCCGGGACAAGTCGGGACAAGTCTGGACAAGTCGAGACAAGTCGGGACAAGTCAGTACAAGTCGGGACATGGCGTGACAAGTAAGAACAAGTCAGAACAATCCGGGACAAGTCGAGACAAGTCGGAACAAGTCAGGACAAGTCGGGACATGGCGTGACAAGTAAGAACAAGTCAAAACAAACCGGAACAATTTGGGACAAGTTAGAACAAGTCAGAACAAGCCGGGACAAGTCGGGACAAGTCGGAACAAGTCAGGACAAGTCGGGACATGGCGTGACAAGTAAGAACAAGTCAGAACAAACCGGAACAATTTGGGACAAGTTAGAACAAGTCAGAACAAGCCGGGACAAGTCGGGACAAGTCTGGACAAGTCGAGACAAGTCGGGACAAGTCAGTACAAGTCGGGACATGGCGTGACAAGTGAGAACAAGTCAGAACAATCCGGGACAAGTCGAGACAAGTCGGAACAAGTCAGGACAAGTCGGGACATGGCGTGACAAGTAAGAACAAGTCAGAACAAACCGGAACAATTTGGGACAAGTTAGAACAAGTCAGAACAATCCGGGACAAGTCGAGACAAGTCGGAACAAGTCAGGACAAGTCGGGACATGGCGTGACAAGTTAGAACAAGTCGGAACAAGTCGGTACAAGTCGGGACAAGTCGGGACAAGTCAGGACATGTCGGGACAAGTTTGTACAATAAGTGACAAGTCGGAACAAGTTTGGACAATACGGGACACGTTGGGACAAGTCGGGACAAGTCTGGACAAGTCGGGACAAGTCGGGACAAGTCGGTACAAGTCGGGACAAGTCGGTACAAGTCGGGACAAGTTTGGACAAACCGGGACAAGTCGGGACAAGTCGGTACAAGTTGGTACAAGTCGGGACAAGCCAGGACAAGTCGGGACAAGTCGAGAGAAGTCGGGACATATCGAAACAAGTCAGGACAAGTCGAAAAAAGTCGAAAGAAGTCGGGACAAGTCAGGACAAGTCGGGATAAAATTAGACATGTCGAAACAAGTCGGGACAAGTCAGAACAAGTCGGGACAAGTCGGGACAAGTCTGGACAAGTCAGGACATGTCAAGACAAGTTTGTACAATAAGTGACAAGTCGGGACAAGTTTGGACAATAAGGGACAAGTCGGGACAAGTCGGTTTAAGTTGGGACAAGTCGGTACAAGTCGGGACAAGTTTGGACAATCCGGGACAAGTCGAGACAAGTCGGGACAAGTCGATACAAGTCGTGACAAGTCAGGACAAGTCAGGACAAGTCGACACAAGTAGAAACAAGTTGGGACAAGTCAGGACAAGTCGAAACAAGTCAGGACAAGTCAGAACAAGTCGGGACAAGTCAGGACAAGTCGGTACAAGTCAGGACAAGTTAGGACAAGTTAGGACAAGTCGGGACAAGTCGGGACAAGTCGGGTCAAGTTTGGACAATCTGGGACAGGTCGGGACAAGTCGGTACAAGTCTGGACAAGTCGGGACAAGTCGGTTCAAGTCGGGAAAAGTTTGGACAATACGGGACACGTTGGGACAAGTCGGTACAAGTTGTGACAATCCGGGACAAGTCGGTACAAGTCGGGACAAGTCGGTACAAGTTGGGACAAGTTTGGACAATCCGGGACAAGTCGAGACAAGTCGGGACAAGTCGGGACAGGTCGGGACAAGTCGGTACAAGTCTGGACAAGTCGGTTCAAGTCGGAACAAGTCGGGACATGGCGTGACAAGTTAGAACAAGTCAGAACAAGCCGGGACAAGTCGGGACAAGTCTGGACAATTCGAAACAAGTCGGGACAAGTCAGTACAAGTCGGGACATGGCGTGACAAGTAAGAACAAGTCAGAACAATCCGGGACAAGTCGGGACAAGTCGGAACAAGTCAGGACAAGTCGGGACATGGCGTGACAAGTTGGAACAAGTCAGAACAAGCCGGGACAAGTCGGGACAAGTCTGGACAAGTCTGGACAAGTCGAAACAAGTCGGGACAAGTCAGTACAAGTCGGGACATGGCGTGACAAATAAGAACAAGTCAGAACAATCCGGGACAAGTCGGGACAAGTCGGAACAAGTCAGGACAAGTCGGGACATGGCGTGACAAGTTAGAACAAGTCAGAACAAGCCGGAACAATTTGGGACAAGTTAGAACAAGTCAGAACAAGCCGGGACAAGTCGGGACAAGTCGGAACAAGTCAGGAGAAGTCGAGACATGGCGTGACAAGTTAGAACAAGTCAGAACAAGCCGGGACAAGTCGGGACAAGTCTGGACAAGTCGGGACAAGTCGGGACAAGTGAGAACAAGTCAACACGAGTCGGGACAAGTCGTGACAAGTCAGGACAAGTCAGGACAAGTCGACGCAAGTCGAAACAAGTCGGGACAAGTCAGGACAAGTCGAAACAAGTCAGGACAAGTCAGAACAAGTCGGGACAAGTCAGGACAAGTCGGTACAAGTCAGGACAAGTTAGGACAAGTTAGGACAAGTCGGGACAAGTCGGGACAAGTCGGGACAAGTTTGGACAATCTGGGACAGGTCGGGACAAGTCGGTACAAGTCAGGACAAGTCGAGACATGGCGTGACAAGTTAGAACAAGTCAGAACAAGCCGGGACAAGTCGGGACAAGTCTGGACAAGTCGGGACAAGTCGGGACAAGTGAGAACAAGTCAACACGAGTCGGGACAAGTCGGAACAAGTCAGGACAAGTCGGGACATGGCGTGACAAGTTAGAACAAGTCGGAACAAGTCGGTACAAGTCGGGACAAGTCGGGACAAGTCGGGACAAGTCGGTACAAGTCGGGACAAGTCGGTACAAGTCGGGACAAGTTTGGACAAACCGGGACAAGTCGGGACAAGTCGGTACAAGTTGGGACAAGTCGAGACAAGTCGAGACAAGTCGGGACATATCGAAACAAGTCAGGACAAGTCGAAAAAAGTCGAAAGAAGTCGGGACAAGTCAGGACAAGTCGGGACAAGTCGGGACAAATCGGTACAAGTCGGGACAAGTTAGAACAAGTCAGAACAAGCCGGGACAAGTCGGGACAAGTCTGGACAAGTCGGGACAAGTCGGGACAAGTGAGAACAAGTCAACACGAGTCGGGACAAGTCGGAACAAGTCAGGACAAGTCGGGACATGGCGTGACAAGTTAGAACAAGTCGGAACAAGTCGGTACAAGTCGGGACAAGTCGGGACAAGTCGGGACAAGTCGGTACAAGTCGGGACAAGTCGGTACAAGTCGGGACAAGTTTGGACAAACCGGGACAAGTCGGGACAAGTCGGTACAAGTTGGGACAAGTCGAGACAAGTCGAGACAAGTCGGGACATATCGAAACAAGTCAGGACAAGTCGAAAAAAGTCGAAAGAAGTCGGGACAAGTCAGGACAAGTCGGGACAAGTCGGGACAAATCGGTACAAGTCGGGACAAGTTAGAACAAGTCAGAACAAGCCGGGACAAGTCGGGACAAGTCTGGACAAGTCGGTACAAGTCTGGACAAGTCGGTTCAAGTCAGAACAAGTCGGGACATGACGTGACAAGTTAGAACAAGTCGGGACATGTGGGGACAAGTCAAGACAAGTCGGGACAAGTCGGAACAAGGCAGGACAAGTCGGGACATGGCGTGACAAGTTAGAACAAGTCAGAACAAGCCGGGACAAGTCTGGACAAGTCGAGACAAGTCGAGGCAAGTCAGTACAAGTCGGGACATGGCGTGACAAGTTAGAACAAGTCAGAACAAGCCGGAACAATTTGGGACAAGTTAGAACAAGTCAGAACAAGCCGGGACAAGTCGGGACAAGTCGGAACAAGTCAGGACAAGTCGAGACATGGCGTGACAAATTAGAACAAGTCAGAACAAGCCGGGACAAGTCGGGACAAGTCGGGACAAGTCGGGACAAGTGAGAACAAGTCAAGACGAGTCGGGACAAGTCGGAACAAGTCAGGACAAGTCGGGACATGGCGTGACAAGTTAGAACAAGTCAGAGCAAGCCGGAACAATTTGGGACAAGTTAGAACAAGTCAGAACAAGCCGGGACAAGTCAAGATAAGTCGGAACAAGTCAGGACAAGTCGAGACATGGCGTGACAAGTTAGAACAACTTAGAACAAGCCGGGACAAGTCGGGACAAGTCTGGACAAGTCGGGACAAGTCGGGACAAGTGAGAACAAGTCAACACGAGTCGGGACAAGTCGGAACAAGTCAGGACAAGTCGGGACATGGCGTGACAAGTTAGAACAAGTCGGAACAAGTCGGTACAAGTCGGAACAAGTCGGGACAAGTCGGTACAAGTTGGGACAAGTCGAGACATATCGAAACAAGTCAGGACAAGTCGAAAAAAGTCGAAAGAAGTCGGGACAAGTCAGGACAAGTCGGGACAAGTCGGGATAAGATTAGAAATGTCGGAACAAGTCGGGACAAGTCGGGACAAGTCGGGACAAGTCAGGACAAGTCAGGACATGTCGGGACAAGTTTGTACAATAAGTGACAAGTCAGGACAAGTTTGGACAATACGGGACACGTTGGGACAAGTCGGGACAAGTCTGTACAAGTCGGGACAAGTCGGGACAAGTCGGTACAAGTCGGGACAAGTCGGTACAAGCCGGGACAAGTTTGGACAAACCGGGACAAGTCGGGACAAGTCGGTACAAGTTGGTACAAGTCGGGACAAGCCAGGACAAGTCGGGACAAGTCGAGAGAAGTCGGGACATATCGAAACAAGTCAGGACAAGTCGAAAAAAGTCGAAAGAAGTCGGGACAAGTCAGGACAAGTCGGGACAAGTCGGGATAAAATTAGACATGTCAGAACAAGTCGGGACATGTCGGGACAAGTCGGGACAAGTCGGAACAAGTCGGGACAAGTCGGTACAAGTTGGGACAAGTCGAGACATATCGAAACAAGTCAGGACAAGTCAAAAAAAGTCGAAAGAAGTCGGGACAAGTCAGGACAAGTCGGGACAAGTCGGGATAAGATTAGAAATGTCGGAACAAGTCGGGACAAGTCGGGACAAGTCGGGACAAGTCAGGACAAGTCAGGACATGTCGGGACAAGTTTGTACAATAAGTGACAAGTCGGGACAAGTTTGGACAATACGGGACACGTTGGGACAAGTCGGGACAAGTCTGTACAAGTCGGGACAAGTCGGGACAAGTCGGTACAAGTCGGGACAAGTCGGTACAAGCCGGGACAAGTTTGGACAAACCGGGACAAGTCGGGACAAGTCGGTACAAGTTGGTACAAGTCGGGACAAGCCAGGACAAGTCGGGACAAGTCGAGAGAAGTCGGGACATATCGAAACAAGTCAGGACAAGTCGAAAAAAGTCGAAAGAAGTCGGGACAAGTCAGGACAAGTCAGGACATGTCGGGACAAGTTTGTACAATAAGTGACAAGTCGGGACAAGTTTGGACAATAAGGGACAAGTCGGAACAAGTCGGTTTAAGTCGGGACAAGTCGGTACAAGTCGGGACAAGTTTGGACAATCCGGGACAAGTCGAGACAAGTCGGGACAAGTCGATACAAGTCGTGACAAGTCAGGACAAGTCAGGACAAGTCGACACAAGTCGAAACAAGTCAGGACAAGTCAGAACAAGTCGGGACAAGTCAGGACAAGTTGGTACAAGTCAGGACAAGTTAGGACAAGTCAGGACAAGTCGGGACAAGTCGGGACAAGTTTGGACAATCTGGGACAGGTCGGGACAAGTCGGTACAAGGCTGGACAAGTCGGGACAAGTCGGTTCAAGTCGGGAAAAGTTTGGACAATACGGGACACGTTGGGACAAGGCAGTACAAGTTGTGACAATCCGGGACAAGTCGGTACAAGTCGAGACATATCGAAACAAGTCAGGACAAGTCGAAAAAAGTCGAAAGAAGTCGGGACAAGTCAGGACAAGTCGGGACAAGTCGGGATAAGATTAGACATGTCGGAACAAGTCGGGACAAGTCGGGACAAGTCGGGACAAGTCAGAACAAGTCGGAACATGTCTGGACAAGACGTTACAAGTCGGGACAAGTCGGTACAAGTCAGGACAAGTTTGGACAATCCGGGACAAGTCGGGACAAGTCGGTACAAGTCAGGACGAGTCAAAACAAGTCAGGACAAGTCAGGACAAGTCGGGACAAGTCGGGACAAGACGTGACAAGTCAGAACAAGTCGGGACAAGTCGGGACAAGTCAGGACAAGTCGGGACAAGTCGAGACAAGTCGGGACAAATCGAAACAAGTCAGGACAAGTCGAAAAAATTTGAAAGAAGTCGGGACAAGTCAGGACAAATCGGGACAAGTCGGAATAAGACGTGACATGTCAGAACAAGTCGGGACAAGTCGGGACAAGTCGGGACAAGTCGGGACATGTCGGGACTAGTCAGGACTAGTCGAGAAATGTCGGGACAAGTTTGGACAATAAGGGACAAGTCGGGACAAGTTTGGACAATATGGGACAAGTCGGGACAAGTCGGTACAAGTCGGGACAAGTTTGGACAATCCAAGACAAGTCAGGACAAGTCGAAACAAGTCGAAACAAGTCGGGACAAGTCCGGACAAGTCAGGACAAGTCAGAACAAGTCGGGACAAGTCAAGACAAGTCGGGACAAGTTGGGACAAGTCGGGACAGGTCGGGACAAGTCGGAACAAGTCGGGACATGTCGGGACAAGTTTGGACAATCTGGGACAGGTCGGGACAAGTCGGTACAAGTCTGGACAAGTCGGGACAAGTCGGTTCAAGTCGGGAAAAGTTTGGACAATACAGGACACGTTGGGACAAGTCGGTAAAAGTTGGGACAATCCGGGACAAGTCGGTACAAGTCGGGACAAGTCAGTACAAGTCGGGACAAGTTTGGACAATCCGGGACAAGTCGAGACAAGTCGGGACAAGTCGGGACAGGTCGGGACAAGTCGGGACGAGTTGGGACAAGTTAGGACAAGTCAGTACAAGTTTGGACAATCTGGGACAGGTCGGGACAAGTCGGTACAAGTCTGGACAAGTCGGGACAAGTCGGTTCAAGTCGAGAAAAGTTTGGACAATACGGGACACGTTGGGACAAGTCGGGACAAGTCGGGACAAGTCGATACAAGTTGGGGCAAGTCGGGACAAGTCAGGACAAGTCAGAACAAGTCGGGACAAGTCATGACAAGTCGGTATAAGTCGGGACAAGTCGTGGCAAGTCAGGACAAGTCAGGACAAGTCGGGATAAGTCGGGACAAGTCGGGACAAGTCGGTTCAAGTCGGGAAAAGTTTGGACAATACGGGACACGTTGGGACAAGTCGGGACAAGTCGGGACAAGTCGGGACAAGTCGGGACAAGTCGGGACAAGTCGGGACAAGTCGAAACAAGTTGGGACAAGTCGGGACAAGTCAGGACAAGTCAGAACAAGTCGGAACAAGTCGGGACAAGTCGAAACAAGTTGGGACAAGTCGGGACAAGTCAGGACAAGTCAGAACAAGTCGGGACAAGTCAGGACAAGTCGGTACAAGTCGGGACAAGTCGTGACGAGTCAGGACAAGTCAGGACAAGTCGGGACAAGTCGGGACAAGTCGGTACAAGTCTGAACAAGTCGGGACAAGTCGGTTCAAGTCGGGAAAAGTTTGGACAATACGGGACACGTTGGGACAAGTCGGGACAAGTCGGGACAAGTCGGGACAAGTCGGTACAAGTCGGGACAAGTCGGTACAAGTCGGGACAAATTTTGACAAACCGGGACAAGTCGGGACAAGTCGGTACAAGTTGGGACAAGTCAGGACAAGTCGGGACAAGTCGAGACAAGTCGGGACATATCGAAACAAGTCAGGATAAGTCGAAAAAAGTCGAAAGAAGTCGGGACAAGTCAGGACAAGTCGGGATAAGACGTATTATGTCGGAACAAGTCGGGACAAGTCGGGACAAGTCGGGACAAGTCGGGACAAGTCAGGACAAGTCAGGACATGTCGGGAGAAGTTTGTACAATAAGTGACAAGTCGGGACAAGTTTGGACAATAAGGGACAAGTCGGGACAAGTCGGTACAAGTCGGGACAAGTCGGTACAAGTCGAGACAAGTTTGGACAATGCAAGACAAGTAGGGACAAGTCGGGACAAGTCGGTACAAGTCGGTAGAAGTCGGGACATGCTTGGACAATCCGGGACAAGTCGAGACAAGTCGGGACAAGTCGGGACAAGTCGTGACAAGTCAGGACAAGTCAGGACAAGTCGACACAAGTCGAAACAAGTCGGGACAAGTCGGGACAAGTCAGGAAAAGTCAGAACAAGTCGGGACAAGTCAAGACAAGTCTGGACAAGTCGAGACAAGTCGGGACAAGTCAGTACAAGTCGGGACATGGCGTGACAAGTTAGAACAAGTCAAAACAATCCGGGACAAGTAGTGACAAGTCGGAACAAGTCGGGACAAGTCAGGACATGGCGTGACAAGTTAGAACAAGTCAGAACAAGCCGGAACAAGTCGGGACAAGTTAGAACAAGTCAGAACAAGCCGGGACAAGTCGGAACAAGTCAGAACAAGTCAGTACAAGTCGAGACATGGCGTGACAAGTTAGAACAAGTCAGAACAAGCAGGGACAAGTCGGGACAAGTCTGGACAAGTCGGGATAAGACGTGACATGTCAGACCAAGTCGGGACATGTCGGGACAAGTCGGGATAAGTCGGGACAAGTCAGGACAAGTCGAGAAATGTCGGGACAAGTTTGGACAATAATGGACAAGTCGGGACAAGTTTGGACAATGAGGGACAAGTCAGGACAAGTCGGGACAAGTCGGTACAAGTCGGGACAAGTTTGGACAATCCAAGACAAGTTGGGACAAGTCGGAACAAGTCGGTACAAGTCGGGACATATTTGGACAATCCGGGACAAGTTGTGACAAGTCAGGACAAGACAGGACAAGTCGAAACAAGTCGAAACAAGTCGGGAAAAGTCGGGACAAGTTTGGACAATAAGGGACAAGTCAGGACAAGTTTGGACAAGTCAGGACAAGTCGAAACAAGTCGAAACAAAACGGGACAAGTCGGTACAAGTCGGGACAAGTCGTGACAAGTCAGGACAAGTCGGGACAAGTCGGGACAAGTCAGAACAAGTTTGGACAATCTGGGACAGGTCGGGACAAGTCGGTACAAGTCTGGACAAGTCGGGACAAGTCGGTTCAAGTCGGGAAAAGTTTGGACAATACGGAACACGTTGGGACAAGTCGGTACAAGTTGTGACAATCCGGGACAAGTCGGTACAAGTCGGGACAAGTCGGTACAAGTTGGGACAAATTTGGACAATCCGGGACAAGTCGAGACAAGTCGGGACAAGTCGGGACAAGTCGTGACAAGTCAGGACAAGTCAGGACAAGTCAGAACAAGTCGGGACAAGTCAGGACAAGTCGGTACAAGTCGGGACAAGTCGTGACAAGTCAGGACAAGTCAGGACAAGTCGGGACAAGTCGGGACAAGTCGGGACAAGTCGGGACAAGTCAGGACAAGTTTGGACAATCTGGGACAGGTCGGGACAAGTCGGTACAAGTCTGGACAAGTCGGGACAAGTCGGTTCAAGTCGGGAAAAGTTTGGACAATACGGGACACGTTGGGACAAGTCGGGACAAGTCGGGACAAGTCGAAACAAGTTGGGACAAGTCGGGACAAGTCAGGACAAGTCAGAACAAGTCGGGACAAATCAGGACAAGACGGTACAAGTCGGGACAAGTCGTGACAAGACAGGACAAGTCAGGACAAGTCGGGACAAGTCGGGACAAGTCGGGACAAGTCGGTTCAAGTCGGGAAAAGTTTGGACAATACGGGACACGTTTGGACAAGTCGGGAGAAGTCGGGACAAGTCGGGACAAGTCGGGACAAGTCGAAACAAGTTGGGACAAGTCGGGACAAGTCAGGACAAGTCATAACAAGTCGGGACAAGTCGGGACAAGTCGAAACAAGTTGGGACAAGTCGGGACAAGTCAGGACAAGTCAGAACAAGTCGGGACAAGTCAGGACAAGTCGGTACAAGTCGGGACAAGTCGGTACAAGTCTGAACAAGTCGGGACAAGTCGGTTCAAGTCGGGAAAAGTTTGGACAATACGGGACATGTTGGGACAAGTTGGGACAAGTCGGGACAAGTCGGGACAAGTCGGGACAAGTCGATACAAGTCGGGACAAGTCGGTACAAGTCGGGACAAGTTTGGACAAACCGGGACAAGTCGGGACAAGTCGGTACAAGTTGGGACAAGTCAGGACAAGTCAGGACAAGTCGGGACAAGTCGAGACAAGTCGGGACATATCGAAACAAGTCAGGACAAGTCGAAAAAAGTCGAAAGAAGTCGGGACAAGTCAGGACAAGTCGGGACAAGTCGGGATAAGACGTGACATGTCGGAACAAGTCGGGACAAGTCGGGACAAGTCGGGACAAGTCGATACAAGTCAGGACAAGTCAGGACATGTCGGGACAAGTTTGTACAATAAGTGACAAGTCGGGACAAGTTTGGACAATAAGGGACAAGTCGGGACAAGTCGGTACAAGTCGGGACAAGTCGGTACAAGTCGGTACAAGTCAGAACATGTTTGGACAATCCTGGACAAGTCGAGACAAGTCGGGACAAGTCGGAACAAGTCGTGACAAGTCAGGACAAGTCAGGACAAGTCGACACAAGTCGAAACAAGTCGGGACAAGTCGGGACAAGTCAGGACAAGTCAGAACAAGTCGGGACAAGCCGGGACAAGTCTGGACAAGTCGAGACAAGTCGGGACAAGTCAGTACAAGTCGGGACATGGCGTGACAAGTTAGAACAAGTCAGAACAATCCGGGACAAGTCGTGACAAGTCGGAACAAGTCAGGACAAGTCGGGACATGGCGTGACAAGTTAGAACAAGTCAGAACAAGCCGGAACAAGTCGGGACAAGTTAGAACGAGTCAGAACAAGCTGGGACAAGTCGGAACAAGTCGGAACAAGTCAGTACAAGTCGAGACATGGCGTGACAAGTTAGAACAAGTCAGAACAAGCCGGGACAAGTCGGGACAAGTCTGGACAAGTCGGGATAAGACGTGACATGTCAGATCAAGTCGGGACAAGTCGGGACAAGTCGGGATAAGTCGGGAAAAGTCAGGACAAGTCGAGAAATGTCGGGACAAGTTTGGACAATAATGGACAAGTCGGGACAAGTTTGGACAATGAGGGACAAGTCAGGACAAGTCGGGACAAGTCGGTACAAGTCGGGACAAGTTTGGACAATCCAAGACAAGATGGGACAAGTCGGAACAAGTCGGTACAAGTCGGGACATATTTGGACAATCCGGGACAAGTTGTGACAAGTCAGGACACGACAGGACAAGTCGAAACAAGTCGAAACAAGTCGGGACAAGTCGGGACAAATTTGGACAATAAGGGACAAGTCGGGACAAGTTAGGACAAGTCGGTACAAGTCGGGACAAGTCGTGACAAGTCAGGACAAGACAAGACAAGTCGAAACAAGTCGAAACAAAACGGGACAAGTCGGGACAAGTCAGGACAAGTCAGAACAAGTCGGGACAAGTTAGGACAAGTCGGTACAAGTCGGGAGAAGTCGTGACAAGTCAGGACAAGTCGGGACAAGTCGGGACAAGTCAGAACAAGTTTGGACAATCTGGTACAGGTCGGGACAAGTCGGTACAAGTCTGGACAAGTCGGAACAAGTCGGTTCAAGTCGGGAAAAGTTTGGACAATACGGAACACGTTGGGACAAGTCGGTACAAGTTGTGACAATCCGGGACAAGTCGGTACAAGTCGGGACAAGTCGGTACAAGTTGGGACAAGTTTGGACAATCCGGGACAAGTCGAGACAAGTCGGGACAAGTCGGGACAGGTCGTGACAAGTCAGGACAAGTCAAGACAAGTCGAAACAAGTCGAAACAAGTTGGGACAAGTCGGGACAAGTCAGAACAAGTCGGAACATGTCTGGACAAGACGTTACAAGTCGGGACAAGTCGGTACAAGTCAGGACAAGTTTGGACAATCCGGGACAAGTCGGGACAAGTCGGTACAAGTCAGGACGAGTCAAAACAAGTCAGGACAAGTCGGGACAAGTCGGGACAAGACGTGACAAGTCAGAACAAGTCGGGACAAGTCGGGACAAGTCAGGACAAGTCGGGACAAGTCGAGACAAGTCGGGACAAATCGAAACAAGTCAGGACAAGTCGAAAAAATTTGAAAGAAGTCGGGACAAGTCAGGACAAATCGGGACAAGTCGGAATAAGACGTGACATGTCAGAACAAGTCGGGACAAGTCGGGACAAGTCGGGACAAGTCGGGACATGTCGGGACTAGTCAGGACTAGTCGAGAAATGTCGGGACAAGTTTGGACAATAAGGGACAAGTCGGGACAAGTTTGGACAATATGGGACAAGTCGGGACAAGTCGGTACAAGTCGGGACAAGTTTGGACAATCCAAGACAAGTAGGGACAAGTCGGAACAAGTCGGTACAAGTCGGGACATGTTTGTACAAACCGGGACAAGTTGTGACAAGTCAGGACAAGTCAGGACAAGTCGAAACAAGTCGAAACACGTCGGGACAAGTCCGGACAAGTCAGGACGAGTCAGAACAAGTCGGGACAAGTCAAGACAAGTCGGGACAAGTCGGGACAAGTCGGGACAAGTCGGGACAAGTCGGAACAAGTCGGGACATGTCGGGACAAGATTGGACAATCTGGGACAGGTCGGGACAAGTCGGTACAAGTCGGTACAAGTCTGGACAAGTCGGGACAAGTCGGTTCAAGTCGGGAAAAGTTTGGACAATCCAGGACACGTTGGGACAAGTCGGTAAAAGTTGGGACTATCCGGGACAAGTCGGTACAAGTCGGGACAAGTCAGTACAAGTCGGGACAAGTTTGGACAATCCGGGACAAGTCGAGACAAGTCGGGACAAGTCTGAACAGGTCGGGACAAGTCGGGACGAGTTGGGACAAGTTAGGACAAGTCAGTACAAGTTTGGACAATCTGGGACAGGTCGGGACAAGTCGGTACAAGTCTGGACAAGTCGGGACAAGTCGGTTCAAGTCGAGAAAAGTTTGGACAATACGGGACACGTTGGGACAAGTCGGGACAAGTCGGGACAAGTCGAAACAAGTTGGGACAAGTCGGGACAAGTCAGGACAAGTCAGAACAAGTCGGGACAAGTCATGACAAGTCGGTATAAGTCGGGACAAGTCGTGACAAGTCAGGACAAGTCAGGACAAGTCGGGACAAGTCGAAACAAGTCGGGACAAGTCGGTTCAAGTCGGAAAAAGTTTGGACAATACGGGACACGTTGGGACAAGTCGGGACAAGTCGGGACAAGTCGGGACAAGTCGGGACAAGTCGGGACAAGTCGAAACAAGTTGGGACCAGTCGGGACAAGTCAGGACAAGTCAGAACAAGTCGGAACAAGTCGGGACAAGTCGAAACAAGTTGGGACAAGTCGGGACAAGTCGGTTCAAGTCGGGAAAAGTTTGGACAATACGGGACATGTTGGGACAAGTCGGGACAAGTCGGGACAAGTCGGGACAAGTCGGGACAAGTCGGTACAAGTTGGGACAAGTCAGGACAAGTCAGGACAAGTCGGGACAAGTCGAGACAAGTCGGGACATATCGAAACAAGTCAGGACAAGTCGAAAAAAGTCGAAAGAAGTCGGGACAAGTCAGGACAAGTCGGGACAAGTCGGGATAAGACGTGACATGTCGGAACAAGTCGGGACAAGTCGGGACAAGTCGATACAAGTCAGGACAAGTCAGGACATGTCGGGACAAGTTTGTACAATAAGTGACAAGTCGGGACAAGTTTGGACAATAAGGGACAAGTCGGGACAAGTCGGTACAAGTCGGGACAAGTCGGTACAAGTCGGTACAAGTCAGAACATGTTTGGACAATCCGGGACAAGTCGAGACAAGTCGGGACAAGTCGGGACAAGTCGTGACAAGTCAGGACAAGTCAGGACAAGTCGACACAAGTCGAAACAAGTCGGGACAAGTCGAGACAAGTCAGGACAAGTCAGAACAAGTCGGGACAAGCCGGGACAAGTCTGGACAAGTCGAGACAAGTCGGGACAAGTCAGTACAAGTCGGGACATGGCGTGACAAGTTAGAACAAGTCAGAACAATCCGGGACAAGTCGTGACAAGTCGGAACAAGTCAGGACAAGTCGGGACATGGCGTGACAAGTTAGAACAAGTCAGAACAAGCCGGAACAAGTCGGGATAAGTTAGAACGAGTCAGAACAAGCCGGGACAAGTCGGAACAAGTCGGAACAAGTCAGTACAAGTCGAGACATGGCTTGACAAGTTAGAACAAGTCAGAACAAGCCGGGACAAGTCGGGACAAGTCTGGACAAGTCGGGATAAGACGTGACATGTCAGACCAAGTCGGGACAAGTCGGGACAAGTCGGGATAAGTCGGAAAAAGTCAGGACAAGTCGAGAAATGTCGGGACAAGTTTGGACAATAATGGACAAGTCGGGACAAGTTTGGACAATGAGGAACAAGTCAGGACAAGTCGGGACAAGTCGGTACAAGTCGGGACAAGTTTGGACAATCCAAGAAAAGATGGGACAAGTCGGAACAAGTCGGTACAAGTCGGGACATAATTGGACAATCCGGGACAAGTTGTGACAAGTCAGGACAAGACAGGACAAGTCGAAACAAGTCGAAACAAGTCGGGACAAGTCGGGACAAGTTTGGACAATAAGGGACAAGTCGGGACAAGTTTGGACAAGTCGGTACAAGTCGGGACAAGTCGTGACAAGTCAGGACAAGACAGGACAAGTCGAAACAAGTCGAAACAAAACGGGACAAGTCGGGACAAGTCAGGACAAGTCAGAACAAGTCGGGACAAGTTAGGACAAGTCGGTACAAGTCGGGACAAGTCGTGACAAGTCAGGACAAGTCGGGACAAGTCGGGACAAGTCAGAACAAGTTTGGACAATCTGGGACAGGTCGGGACAAGTCGGTACAAGTCTGGACAAGTCGGGACAAGTCGGTTCAAGTCGGGAAAAGTTTGGACAATACGGAACACGTTGGGACAAGTCGGTACAAGTTGTGACAATCCGGGACAAGTCGGTACAAGTCGGGACAAGTCGGTACAAGTTGGGACAAGTTTGGACAATCCGGGACAAGTCGAGACAAGTCGGGACAAGTCGGGACAGGTCGTGACAAGTCAGGACAAGTCAAGACAAGTCGAAACAAGTCGAAACAAGTTGGGACAAGTCGGGACAAGTCAGAACAAGTCGGAACATGTCTGGACAAGACGTTACAAGTCGGGACAAGTCGGTACAAGTCAGGACAAGTTTGGACAATCCGGGACAAGTCGGGACAAGTCGGTACAAGTCAGGACGAGTCAAAACAAGTCAAGACAAGTCAGGACAAGTCGGGACAAGTCGGGACAAGACGTGACAAGTCAGAACAAGTCGGGACAAGTCGGGACAAGTCAGGACAAGTCGGGACAAGTCGAGACAAGTCGGGACAAATCGAAACAAGTCAGGACAAGTCGAAAAAATTTGAAAGAAGTCGGGACAAGTCAGGACAAATCGGGACAAGTCGGAATAAGACGTGACATGTCAGAACAAGTCGGGACAAGTCGGGACAAGTCGGGACAAGTCGGGACATGTCGGGACTAGTCAGGACTAGTCGAGAAATGTCGGGACAAGTTTGGACAATAAGGGACAAGTCGGGACAAGTTTGGACAATATGGGACAAGTCGGGACAAGTCGGTACAAGTCGGGACAAGTTTGGACAATCCAAGACAAGTAGGGACAAGTCGGAACAAGTCGGTACAAGTCGGGACAAGTTTGGACAATCCGGGACAAGTCGAGACAAGTCGGGACAAGTCGGGACAGGTCGTGACAAGTCAGGACAAGTCAAGACAAGTCGAAACAAGTCGAAACAAGTTGGGACAAGTCGGGACAAGTCAGAACAAGTCGGAACATGTCTGGACAAGACGTTACAAGTCGGGACAAGTCGGTACAAGTCAGGACAAGTTTGGACAATCCGGGACAAGTCGGGACAAGTCGGTACAAGTCAGGACGAGTCAAAACAAGTCAGGACAAGTCAGGACAAGTCGGGACAAGTCGGGACAAGACGTGACAAGTCAGAACAAGTCGGGACAAGTCGGGACAAGTCAGGACAAGTCGGGACAAGTCGAGACAAGTCGGGACAAATCGAAACAAGTCAGGACAAGTCGAAAAAATTTGAAAGAAGTCGGGACAAGTCAGGACAAATCGGGACAAGTCGGAATGAGACGTGACATGTCAGAACAAGTCGGGACAAGTCGGGACAAGTCGGGACAAGTCTGGACATGTCGGGACTAGTCAGGACTAGTCGAGAAATGTCGGGACAAGTTTGGACAATAAGGGACAAGTCGGGACAAGTTTGGACAATATGGGACAAGTCGGGACAAGTCGGTACAAGTCGGGACAAGTTTGGACAATCCAAGACAAGTCAGGACAAGTCGAAACAAGTCGAAACAAGTCGGGACAAGTCCGGACAAGTCAGGACAAGTCAGAACAAGTCGGGACAAGTCAAGACAAGTCGGGACAAGTTGGGACAAGTCGGGACAAGTCGGGACAAGTCGGAACAAGTCGGGACATGTCGGGACAAGTTTGGACAATCTGGGACAGGTCGGGACAAGTCGGTACAAGTCTGGACAAGTCGGGACAAGTCAGTTCAAGTCGGGAAAAGTTTGGACAATACAGGACACGTTGGGACAAGTCGGTAAAAGTTGGGACAATCCGGGACAAGTCGGTACAAGTCGGGACAAGTCAGTACAAGTCGGGACAAGTTTGGACAATCCGGTACAAGTCGAGACAAGTCGGGACAAGTCGGGACAGGTCGGGACAAGTCGGGACGAGTTGGGACAAGTTAGGACAAGTCAGTACAAGTTTGGACAATCTGGGACAGGTCGGGACAAGTCGGTACAAGTCTGGACAAGTCGGGACAAGTCGGTTCAAGTCGAGAAAAGTTTGGACAATACGGGACACGTTGGGACAAGTCGGGACAAGTCGGAACAAGTCGAAACAAGTTGGGGCAAGTCGGGACAAGTCAGGACAAGTCAGAACAAGTCGGGACAAGTCATGACAAGTCGGTATAAGTCGGGACAAGTCGTGACAAGTCAGGACAAGTCAGGACAAGTCGGGATAAGTCGGGACAAGTCGGGACAAGTCGGTTCAAGTCGGGAAAAGTTTGGACAATACGGGACACGTTGGGACAAGTCGGGACAAGTCGGGACAAGTCGGGACAAGTCGGGACAAGTCGGGACAAGTCGGGACAAGTCGAAACAAGTTGGGACAAGTCGGGACAAGTCAGGACAAGTCAGAACAAGTCGGGACAAGTCAGGACAAGTCGGTACAAGTCGGGACAAGTCGTGACGAGTCAGGACAAGTCAGGACAAGTCGGGACAAGTCGGGACAAGTCGGTACAAGTCTGAACAAGTCGGGACAAGTCGGTTCAAGTCGGGAAAAGTTTGGACAATACGAGACACGTTGGGACAAGTCGGGACAAGTCGGGACAAGTCGGGACAAGTCGGTACAAGTCGGGACAAGTCGGTACAAGTCGGGACAAATTTTGACAAACCGGGACAAGTCGGGACAAGTCGGTACAAGTTGGGACAAGTCAGGACAAGTCGGGACAAGTCGAGACAAGTCGGGACATATCGAAACAAGTCAGGATAAGTCGAAAAAAGTCGAAAGAAGTCGGGACAAGTCAGGACAAGTCGGGATAAGACGTATTATGTCGGAACAAGTCGGGACAAGTCGGGACAAGTCGGGACAAGTCGGGACAAGTCAGGACAAGTCAGGACATGTCGGGAGAAGTTTGTACAATAAGTGACAAGTCGGGACAAGTTTGGACAATAAGGGACAAGTCGGGACAAGTCGGTACAAGTCGGGACAAGTCGGTACAAGTCGAGACAAGTTTGGACAATGCAAGACAAGTAGGGACAAGTCGGTACAAGTCGGTAGAAGTCGGGACATGTTTGGACAATCCGGGACAAGTCGAGACAAGTCGGGACAAGTCGGGACAAGTCGTGACAAGTCAGGACAAGTCAGGACAAGTCGACACAAGTCGAAACAAGTCGGGACAAGTCGGGACAAGTCAGGAAAAGTCAGAACAAGTCGGGACAAGCCAAGACAAGTCTGGACAAGTCGAGACAAGTCGGGACAAGTCAGTACAAGTCGGGACATGGCGTGACAAGTTAGAACAAGTCAAAACAATCCGGGACAAGTAGTGACAAGTCGGAACAAGTCGGGACAAGTCAGGACATGGCGTGACAAGTTAGAACAAGTCAGAACAAGCCGGAACAAGTCGGGACAAGTTAGAACAAGTCAGAACAAGCCGGGACAAGTCGGAACAAGTCAGAACAAGTCAGTACAAGTCGAGACATGGCGTGACAAGTTAGAACAAGTCAGAACAAGCGGGGACAAGTCGGGACAAGTCTGGACAAGTCGGGATAAGACGTGACATGTCAGACCAAGTCGGGACATGTCGGGACAAGTCGGGATAAGTCGGGACAAGTCAGGACAAGTCGAGAAATGTCGGGACAAGTTTGGACAATAATGGACAAGTCGGGACAAGTTTGGACAATGAGGGACAAGTCAGGACAAGTCGGGACAAGTCGGTACAAGTCGGGACAAGTTTGGACAATCCAAGACAAGTTGGGACAAGTCGGAACAAGTCGGTACAAGTCGGGACATATTTGGACAATCCGGGACAAGTTGTGACAAGTCAGGACAAGACAGGACAAGTCGAAACAAGTCGAAACAAGTCGAAACAAGTCGGGAAAAGTCGGGACAAGTTTGGACAATAAGGGACAAGTCGGGACAAGTTTGGACAAGTCAGGACAAGTCGAAACAAGTCGAAACAAAACGGGACAAGTCGGGACAAGTCAGGACAAGTCAGAACAAGTCGGGACAAGTTAGGACAAGTCGGTACAAGTCGGGACAAGTCGTGACAAGTCAGGACAAGTCGGGACAAGTCGGGACAAGTCAGAACAAGTTTGGACAATCTGGGACAGGTCGGGACAAGTCGGTACAAGTCTGGACAAGTCGGGACAAGTCGGTTCAAGTCGGGAAAAGTTTGGACAATACGGAACACGTTGGGACAAGTCGGTACAAGTTGTGACAATCCGGGACAAGTCGGTACAAGTCGGGACAAGTCGGTACAAGTTGGGACAAATTTGGACAATCCGGGACAAGTCGAGACAAGTCGGGACAAGTCGGGACAAGTCGTGACAAGTCAGGACAAGTCAAGACAAGTCGAAACAAGTCGAAACAAGTTGGGACAAGTCGGGACAAGTCAGAACAAGTCGGAGCATGTCTGGACAAGACGGTACAAGTCGGGACAAGTCGGTACAAGTCAGGACAAGTTTGGACAATCCGGGACAAGTCGGGACAAGTCAGTACAGGTCAGGACGAGTCAAAACAAGTCAGGACAAGTCGGGACAAGTCGGGACAAGACGTGACAAGTCAGAACAAGTCGGGACAAGTCGGGACAAGTCGGGACAAGTCAGGACAAGTCGAGACAAGTCGGGACAAGTCGGGACAAGTCGGTACAAGTCGGGACAAGTCGGAACAAGTCGGGACAACTTGGGACAAGTTAGGACAAGTCAGGACAAGTCAGGACAAGTCAGGACAAGTCGGGATAAGTCGGGACAAGTTGGAACAAGTCGGGACAATTCGGGACAGTTCGGGACAAGTACGGACAGGTCGGGACAAGACGTGACAAATCAGAACAAGCAGGGACAAGTCGAGACAAGTCGGGACAAGTCGGGACTAGTCGGTTAAAGTCGGGACAAGTCGGTACAAGTCGGGAAAAGTTTGGACAAACCGGGACAAGTCGGGACAAGTCGGGACAAGTCGGTACAAGTTGGGACAAGTCGGGACAAGTCAGGACAAGTCGAGACAAGTCGGGACAAGTCGGGACAAATCGGGACAAGTCAGGACAAGTCGAGAAATGTCGGGACAAGTTTGGACAATAAGGGACAAGTCGGGACAAGTTTAAACAATAAGGGACAAGTCGGTACAAGTCGGGACAAGTCGGGACATGTTTGGACAACCTGGGACAAGTCAGGACAAGTCGGGACATGGCGTGACAAGTTAGAACAAGTCAGAACAAGCCGGGACAAGTCGGGACAAGTCTGGACAAGTCAGTAAAAGTCGGGACATGGCGAGACAAGTTAGAACAAGTCAGAACAAGCCGGGACAAGTCGGAACAAGTCTGAAAAAGTCGAGGCAAGTCAGTACAAGTCGGGACATGGCGTGACAAGTTAGAACAAGTCAGAACAAGCCGGGACAAGTCGGGACAAGTCGGAACAAGTCAGGACAAGTCGGGACATGGCGTGACAAGTTAGACCAAGTCAGAACAAGCCGGAACAAGTCGGGACAAGTTAGAACAAGTCAGAACAAGCCGGGACAAGTCGGGACAAGTCGGAACAAGTCAGGACAAGTCGAGACATGGCGTGACAAGTTAGAACAAGTCAGAACAAGCCGGGACAAGTCGGGACAAGTCTGGACAAGTCGGGACAAGTCGGGACAAGTCTGGACAAGACGGGACAAGTCGGGACAAGTCTGGACAAGTCAGGACAAGTCAGGACAAGTTTGGACAATGCGGGACAAGTCGGGACAATCCGTGACAAGTCGGGACAAGACGGAACAAGTCACGACAAGTCGGGAAAAGTCGGGACAAGACATGTCGGAACAAGTCGGGACTTTTGGGTCGGGTCGAGGAAAATATTATTGTAAATATATCTTTTGATAGAATCATTTTGAATTTCAAATAATTTTGGACTTTTCACCAGGGCTCCTTACCCAGATATTTTATCCTGATTTCATTTGTACATTTTACACGGAATTTCCACCTGGACTTCTTCACCCAGACTTTCTTCTTGGAATTTTATTTGGATTTCTTTGAAGTAGTTTGTGAAAAAAAATCAAAATTACAAAAAAAAAACTAAAGATTTTAATATTTGTTTCAAATATTTCAGCAAAAATTCAATTATCAAAAAATTTCAAAAAATATTTATTTTTCAGATTTTTTTTAATTTTATCAAAATTGTGAACTGAAACAACTTTCACAATCCAATTTCTATTCAAGAAGAAACAAAAAAGTATCTCATTAAACACAGAATTAAAATAAAAAAGTTTTGAAAATAAAATCTTGGAAAATTACATTTTTCACAAAGAAAATATTTGAGTCAGTCAATTTCTGAATATTTTGGTATCGAATCATCTCGCCAAAATTTTTTAAAACGGAAAGAAATTTAATTTTTTTTTTCTGAAAAAAAAATTTACTTCACAAGGTCAAATCGAGTCAATGTTATGGCACTAATATTCATCTTATCGTCTTGGACTCTATTCGCAATTAGGTCGGGTCGGGTAGGGTCGGGAAATGAGCTTTCAGAAAAAAAAATTTACTTCACAAGGTCAAATCGAGTCAATGTTATGGCACTTATATTCATCTTATCGTCTTGGACTCTATTCGCAATTAGGTCGGGTCGGGTAGGGTCGGGAAATGAGCTCTCAGATTTTTTGTCAATCCAACAAATATTATGAACCATGACAAATGTGACAAGTCGGGACAAGTTGGGACAAATCGGGACAAGTCTGGACAAGTCAGGACAAGTTGGGACAAATCGGGACCAGCCGGGATATTATGAAAAATATGAAAACTACAAAAATTTTATAAACAAAAAATTTGAATGTTTTTTTTATATTTCAGCCAAAATTTAAACAGTTTTGAGAAAATAAGCTTACAGATTTTTTGTCAATCCAACCAAAATTATGAACCAAAACAAGTGTGACAATCAATTTTTGTTCGAACTGAAATTGACAAGTCGGAACAAGTCGGGACAAGTATGGACAAGTCGGGACAAGTTTGGTCAATCCGGGACAAGTCGGGACAAGTCGGGACGATTCGGGACAAGTCGGTACAAGTCGGGACAAGTTTGGACATTACGGGACAAGTCGGGACAAGTCGGTACAAGTCGGTATAAGTCGGTACAAGTCGGGACAAGTTTGTACAATCCGAGACAAGTCGGGACAAGTCGGTACAAGTCAGGACGAGTCGGAACAAGTCAGGACAAGTCGGGACAAGTCGGGACATGACGTGACAAGTCAGAACAAGTCGGAACAAGTTGGGACACAAGTCGGGACAAGTCGGGACAAGTCGGGACAAGTCGGGACAAGTCGGGACATGTCGGGACTAGTCAGGACTAGTCGAGAAATGTCGGGACAAGTTTGGACAATAAGGGACAAGTCGGGACAAGTTTGGACAATATGGGACAAGTCGGGACAAGTCGGTACAAGTCGGGACAAGTTTGGACAATCCAAGACAAGTAGGGACAAGTCGGAACAAGTCGGTACAAGTCGGGACATGTTTGTACAAACCGGGACAAGTTGTGACAAGTCAGGACAAGTCAGGACAAGTCAGGACAAGTCGAAACAAGTCGAAACAAGTCGGGACAAGTCCGGACAAGTCAGGACAAGTCAGAACAAGTCGGGACAAGTCAAGACAAGTCGGGACAAGTCGGGACAAGTCAGGACAAGTCGGGACAAGTCGGAACAAGTCGGGACATGTCGGGACAAGTTTGGACAATCTGGGACAGGTCGGGACAAGTCGGTACAAGTCTGGACAAGTCGGGACAAGTCGGTTCAAGTCAGGAAAAGTTTGGATAATACAGGACACGTTGGGACAAGTCGGTAAAAGTTGGGACAATCCGGGACAAGTCGGTACAAGTCGGGACAAGTCAGTACAAGTCGGGACAAGTTTGGACAATCCGGGACAAGTCGAGACAAGTCGGGACAAGTCGGGACAGGTCGGGACAAGTCGGGACGAGTTGGGACAAGTTAGGACAAGTCAGTACAAGTTTGGACAATCTGGGACAGGTCGGGACAAGTCGGTACAAGTCTGGACAAGTCGGGACAAGTCGGTTCAAGTCGGGAAAAGTTTGGACAATACGGGACACGTTGGGACAAGTCGGGACAAGTCGGGACAAGTCGAAACAAGTTGGGACAAGTCGGGACAAGTCAGGACAAGTCAGAACAAGTCGGGACAAGTCATGACAAGTCGGTATAAGTCGGGACAAGTCGTGACAAGTCAGGACAAGTCAGGACAAGTCGGGACAAGTCGGGACAAGTCGGGACAAGTCGGTTCAAGTCGGGAAAAGTTTGGACAATACGGGACACGTTGGGACAAGTCGGGACAAGTCGGGACAAGTCGGGACAAGTCGGAACAAGTCGAAACAAGTTGGGACAAGTCGAGACAAGTCAGGACAAGTCAGAACAAGTCGGAACAAGTCGGGACAAGTCGAAACAAGTTGGGACAAGTCGGGACAAGTCAGGACAAGTCAGAACAAGTCGGGACAAGTCAGGACAAGTCGGTACAAGTCGGGACAAGTCGTGACAAGTCAGGACAAGTCAGGACAAGTCGGGACAAGTCGGGACAAGTCGGTACAAGTCTGAACAAGTCGTGACGAGTCGGTTCAAGTCAGGAAAAGTTTGGACAATACGGGACACGTTGGGACAAGTCGGGACAAGTCAGGACAAGTCGGGACAAGTCGGGACAAGTCGGTACAAGTCGGGACAAGTCGGTACAAGTCGGGACAAATTTGGACAAACCGGGACAAGTCGGGACAAGTCGGTACAAGTTGGGACAAGTCAGGACAAGACGGGACAAGTCGAGACAAGTCGGGACATATCGAAACAAGTCAGGATAAGTCGAAAAAAGTCGAAAGAAGTCGGGACAAGTCAGGACAAGTCGGGACAAGTCGGGATAAGACGTATTATGTCGGAACAAGTCGGGACAAGTCGGGACAAGTCGGGACAAGTCGGGACAAGTCAGGACAAGTCAGGACATGTCGGGAGAAGTTTGTACAATAAGTGACAAGTCGGGACAAGTTTGGACAATAAGGGACAAGTCGGGACAAGTCGGTACAAGTCGGGACAAGTCGGTACAAGTCGGGACAAGTTTGGACAATGCAAGACAAGTAGGGACAAGTCGGGACAAGTCGGTACAAGTCGGTAGAAGTCGGGACATGTTTGGACAATCCGGGACAAGTCGAGACAAGTCGGGACAAGTCGGGACAAGTCCTGACAAGTCGAGACAAGTCGGGACAAGTCAGTACAAGTCGGGACATGGCGTGACAAGTTAGAAAAAGTCAAAACAATCCGGGACAAGTCGTGACAAGTCGGAACAAGTCAGGACAAGTCGGGACAAGCCGGGACAAGTCTGGACAAGTCGAGAAAAGTCGGGACAAGTCAGTACAAGTCAGGAAAAGTCAGAACAAGTCGGGACAAGCCGGGACAAGTCTGGACAAGTCGAGACAAGTCGGGACAAGTCAGTACAAGTCGGGACATGGCGTGACAAGTTAGAACAAGTCAAAACAATCCGGGACAAGTCGTGACAAGTCGGAACAAGTCAGGACAAGTCGGGACATGGCGTGACAAGTTAGAACAAGTCAGAACAAGCCGGAACAAGACGGGACAAGTTAGAACAAGTCAGAACAAGCCGGGACAAGTCGGAACAAGTCAGAACAAGTCAGTACAAGTCGAGACATGGCGTGACAAGTTAGAACAAGTCAGAACAAGCCGGGACAAGTCGGGACAAGTCTGGACAAGTCGGGATAAGACGTGACATGTCAGACCAAGTCGGGACATGTCGGGACAAGTCGGGATAAGTCGGGACAAGTCAGGACAAGTCGAGAAATGTCGGGACAAGTTTGGACAATAATGGACAAGTCGGGACAAGTTTGGACAATGAGGGACAAGTCAGGACAAGTCGGGACAAGTCGGTACAAGTCGGGACAAGTTTGGACAATCCAAGACAAGTTGGGACAAGTCGGAACAAGTCGGTACAAGTCGGGACATATTTGGACAATCCGGGACAAGTTGTGACAAGTCAGGACAAGACAGGAGAAGTCGAAACAAGTCGGGACTAGTCGGGACAAGTTTGGACAATAAGGGACAAGTCGGGACAAGTTTGGACAAGTCAGGACAAGTCGAAACAAGTCGAAACAAAACGGGACAAGTCGGGAAAAGTCAGGACAAGTCAGAACAAGTCGGGACAAGTTAGGACAAGTCGGTACAAGTCGGGACAAGTCGTGACAAGTCAGGACAAGTCGGGACAAGTCGGGACAAGTCAGAACAAGTTTGGACAATCTGGGACAGGTCGAGACAAGTCGGTACAAGTCTGGACAAGTCGGGACAAGTCGGTTCAAGTCGGGAAAAGTTTGGACAATACGGAACACGTTGGGACAAGTCG
Organism: Chrysolina americana; assembly: GCA_958502065.1. NCBI lineage: Eukaryota > Metazoa > Arthropoda > Insecta > Coleoptera > Chrysomelidae > Chrysolina > Chrysolina americana. The sequence continues at coordinate 47,206,916 of OY293413.1, forward strand.
GTACAAGTTGTGACAATCCGGGACAAGTCGGTACAAGTCGGGACAAGTCGGTACAAGTTGGGACAAATTTGGACAATCAGGGACAAGTCGAGACAAGTCGGGACAAGTCGGGACAAGTCGTGACAAGTCAGGACAAGTCAAGACAAGTCGAAACATGTCGAAACAAGTTGGGACAAGTCGGGACAAGTCAGAACAAGTCGGAACATGTCTGGACAAGACGGTACAAGTCGGGACAAGTCGGTACAAGTCAGGACAAGTTTGGACAATCCGGGACAAGTCGGGACAAGTCGGTACAAGTCAGGACGAGTCAAAACAAGTCAGGACAAGTCGGGACAAGTCGGGACAAGACGTGACAAGTCAGAACAAGTCGGGACAAGTCGGGACAAGTCGGGACAAGTCAGGACAAGTCGAGACAAGTCGGGACAAGTCGGGACAAGTCGGTACAAGTCGGGACAAGTCGGAACAAGTCGGGACTAGTTGGGACAAGTCAGGACAAGTCGAGACAAGTCAGGACAAGTCAGGACAAGTCAGGAAAAGTCGGGATAAGTCGGGACAAGTTGGGACAAGTCGGGACAATTCGGGACAGTTCGGGACAAGTACGGACAGGTCGGGACATGACGTGACAAATCAGAACAAGCAGGGACAAGTCGAGACAAGTCGGGACAAGTCGGGACAAGTCGGGACTAGTCGGTTAAAGTCGGGACAAGTCGGTACAAGTCGGGAAAAGTTTGGACAAACCGGGACAAGTCGGAACAAGTCGGTACAAGTCAGGACGAGTCGGAACAAGTCAGGACAAGTCGGGACAAGTCGGGACATGACGTGACAAGTCAGAACAAGTCGGTACAAGTCGGGACAAGTCAGGACAAGTCGGGACAAGTCGGGACAAGTCGGGACTAGCCGGTACAAGTTGGGACAAGTCGGTACAAGTCAGGACGAGTCGGAACAAGTCAGGACAAGTCGGGACAAGTCGGGACATGACGTGACAAGTCAGAACAAGTCGGTACAAGTCGGGACAAGTCAGGACAAGTCGGGACAAGTCGGGACAAGTCGGGACTAGCCGGTACAAGTTGGGACAAGTCGGTACAAGTCGGGACAAGTTTGGACAAACCGACACGAGTCGGGACAAGTCGGTACAAGTTGGGACAAGTCGGGACAAGTCAGGACAGGTCGGGACAAGTCGAGACAAGTCGGGACAAATCGAAACAAGTCAGGACAAGTCAAAAAAAGTCGAAAGAAGTCGGGACAAGTCAGGACAAATCGGGACAAGTCGGGATGAGACGTGACATGTCAGAACAAGTCGGGACAAGTCGGGACGAGTCGGGACAAGTCGGGAAAAGTTGGGACATGTCGGGACTAGTCAGGACTAGTCGAGAAATGTCGGGACAAGTTTGGACAATGAGGGACAAGTCCGGACAAGTTTGGACAATAAGGGACAAGTCGGGACAAGTCGGTACAAGTCGCTACAAGTCGGGACAAGTTTGGACAATCCGAGACAAGTCGGGACAAGTCGGTACAAGTCAGGACGAGTCGGAACAAGTCAGGACAAGTCGGGACAATTCGTGACATGACGTGACAAGTCAGAACAAGTCGAGACAAAACGGGACACAAGTCGGGACAAGTTTGGTCAATCTGGGACAAGTCGGTACAAGTCGGGACAAGTCGGTACAAGTCGGAACAAGTTTATACAAGTCGGGACAAGAAGGGACAAGTCGGTACAATTCGGAACAAGTTTGTACAAGTCGGGACAAGGAGGGACAAGTTTGGACAATCCGGGACAAGTCGGGACAAGTTGGTACAAGTCAGGACGAGTCGGAACAAGTCAGGACAAGTCGGGACAAGTCGGGACATGACGTGACAAGTCAGAACAAGTCAGGACAAGTCGGGACAAGTCGGGACAAGTCGGGACAAGTCGGGACAAGTCGGGAGTAGCCGGTACAAGTTGGGACAAGTCGGTACAAGTCGGGACAAGTTTGGACAAACCGGGACAAGTCGGAACAAGTCGGTACAAGTTGGGACAAGTCGGGACAAGTCAAGACAAGTCGGGACAAGTCGAGACAAGTCGGGACAAATCGAAACAAGTCAGGACAAGTCGAAAAAAGTCGAAAGAAGTCGGGACAAGTCAGGACAAATCGGGACAAGTCGGGATAAGACGTGACATGTCAGAACAAGTCGGGACAAGTCGGGACAAGTCGGGACAAGTCGGGACAAGTCGGGACAAGTCGGGACAAGTCGGGACAAGTCGGTACAAGTCGGGACATGTTTGGACAATCCGGGACAAGTCGAGACAAGTCGGGACAAGTCGTGACAAGTCAGGACAAGTCAGGACAAGTCGGGACAAGTCGGGACAAGTCGGGACAAGTCGGGACAAGTTTGGACAATCTGGGACAGGTAGGGACAAGTCGGTACGAGTCTGGACAAGTCGGGACAAGTCGGTTCAAGTCGGGAAAAGTTTGGACAATACGGGACACGTTGGGACAAGTCGGGACAAGTCGGGACAAGTCGAAACAAGTTGGGACAAGTCGGGACAAGTCAGGACAAGTCAGAACAAGTCGGGACAAGTCAGGACAAGTCGGTACAAGTCGGGACAAGTCGTGACAAGTCAGGACAAGTCAGGACAAGTCGGGACAAGTCGGGACAAGTCGGGACTAGTCGGTTCAAGTCGGGACATGACGTGACAAGTCAGAACAAGTCGGGACAAGTCGGGACAAGTCGGGACAAGTCGGGACAAGTCGGGACAAGTCGGGACTAGCCGGTACAAGTTGGGACAAGTCGGTACAAGTCGGGACAAGTTTGGACAAACCGGGACAAGTCGGGACAAGTCGGTACAAGTTGGGACAAGTCGGGACAAGTCAGGACAAGTCGGGACAAGTCGAGACAAGTCGGGACAAATCGAAACAAGTCAGGACAAGTTGGGACAAGTCGGGACAATTCAGGACAGGTCGGGACAAGTCCGGACAGGTCGGGACAAGACGTGACAAATCAGAACAAGTAGGGACAAGTCGAGACAAGTCGAGACAACTCGGGACAAGTCGGGACAAGTCGGTTAAAGTCAGGACAAGTCGGTTAAAGTCGGGACAAGTCGGTACAAGTCGGGAAAAGTTTGGACAAACCGGGACAAGTCAGGACAAGTCGGTACAAGTCAGGACAAGTCGGGACAAGTCGAGACAAGTCGGGACAAATCGAATCAAGTCATGACAAGTCGAAAAAAGTCGAAAGAAGTCGGGACAAGTCAGGACAAGTCGGGACAAGTCGGGACATGTCGGGACAAGTGGGGACAAGTCGGGATAAGACGTGACGTGTTAGAACAAGTCGGGACAAGTCGGGACAACTCGAGACAAGTCGGGACAAGTCGGGACAAGTCAGGACAAGTCGAGAAATGTCGGGACAAGTTTGTACAATAAGGGACAAGTCGGGACAAGTTTGGACAATAAGGGACAATTCGGGACAAGTCGGTACTAGTCGGGACAAGTCAGTACAAGTCAGGACAAGTTTGGACAATCCAAGAAAAGTTGGGACAAGTCGGAACAAGTTGGTACAAGTCGGGACATGTTTGGACAACCTGGGACGAGTCGTGACAAGTCAGGACAAGTCGAAACAAGTCGAAACAAAACGGGACAAGTCGGGACAAGTCAGGACAAGTCAGAACAAGTCAGGACAAGTTAGGACAAGTCAGGACAAGTCGGGACAAGTCGGGACAGGTCGGGACGAGTCGGTACAAGTCTGGACAAGTCGGGACAAGTCGGTTCAAGTCGGGAAAAGTTTGGACAATACGGGACACGTTGGGACAAGTCGGTACAAGTTGTGACAATCCGGGACAAGTCGGTACAAGTTGGGCACTAGTCGGTACAAGTTGGGACAAGTTTGGACAATCCGGGACAAGTCGAGACAAGTCGGGACAAGTCGGGACAGGTCGGGACAAGTCGGTACAAGTCTGGACAAGTCGGTTCAAGTCGGAACAAGTCGGGACATGGCGTGACAAGTTAGAACAAGTCAGAACAAGCCGGGACGAGTCGGGACAAGTCTGGACAAGTCGAGACAAGTCGGGACAAGTCAGTACAAGTCGGGACATGGCGTGACAAGTAAGAACAAGTCAGAACAATCCGGGACAAGTCGAGACAAGTCGGAACAAGTCAGGACAAGTCGGGACATGGCGTGACAAGTAAGAACAAGTCAGAACAAACCGGAACAATTTGGGACAAGTTAGAACAAGTCAGAACAAGCCGGGACAAGTCGGGACAAGTCGGAACAAGTCAGGACAAGTCGAGACATGGCCTGACAAGTTAGAACAAGTCAGAACAAGCCGGGACAAGTCGGGACAAGTCTGGACAAGTGAGAACAAGTCAACACGAGTCGGGACAAGTCGGAACAAGTCAGGACAAGTCGGGACATGGCGTGACAAGTTAGAACAAGTCGGAACAAGTCGGTACAAGTCGGGACAAGTCGGGACAAGTCGGTACAAGTCGGTACAAGTCGGGACAAGTTTGGACAAACCGGGACAAGTCGGGACAAGTCGGTACAAGTTGGGACAAGTCGAGACAAGTCGAGACAAGTCGGGACATATCGAAACAAGTCAGGACAAGTCGAAAAAAGTCGAAAGAATTCGGGACAAGTCAGGACAAGTCGGGACAAGTCGGGACAAATCGGTACAAGTCGGGACAAGTTAGAACAAGTCAGAACAAGCCGGGACAAGTCGGGACAAGTCTGGACAAGTCGGTACAAGTCTGGACAAGTCGGTTCAAGTCGGAACAATTCGGGACATGACGTGACAAATTAGAACAAGTCGGGACATGTGGGGACAAGTCAAGACAAGTCGGGACAAGTCGGAACAAGGCAGGACAAGTCGGGACATGGCGTGACAAGTTAGAACAAGTCAGAACAAGCCGGGACAAGTCTGGACAAGTCGAGACAAGTCGAGGCAAGTCAGTACAAGTCGGGACATGGCGTGACAAGTTAGAACAAGTCAGAACAAGCCGGAACAATTTGGGACAAGTTAGAACAAGTCAGAACAAGCCGGGACATGTCGGGACAAGTCGGAACAAGTCAGGACAAGTCGAGACATGGCGTGACAAATTAGAACAAGTCAGAACAAGCCGGGACAAGTCGGGACAAGTCTGGACAAGTCGGGACAAGTCGGGACAAGTGAGAACAAGTCAAGACGAGTCGGGACAAGTCGGAACAAGTCAGGACAAGTCGGGACATGGCGTGACAAGTTAGAACAAGTCAGAGCAAGCCGGAACAATTTGGGACAAGTTAGAACAAGTCCGAACAAGCCGGGACAAGTCGGGACAAGTCGGAACAAGTCAGGACAAGTCGAGAAATGGCGTGACAAGTTAGAATAAGTTAGAACAAGCCGGGACAAGTCGGGACAAGTCTGGACAAGTCGGGACAAGTCGGGACAAGTGAGAACAAGTCAACACGAGTCGGGACAAGTCGGAACAAGTCAGGACAAGTCGGGACATGGCGTGACAAGTTAGAACAAGTCGGAACAAGTCGGTACAAGTCGGAACAAGTCGGGACAAGTCGGTACAAGTTGGGACAAGTCGAGACATATCGAAACAAGTCAGGACAAGTCGAAAAAAGTCGAAAGAAGTCGGGACAAGTCAGGACAAGTCGGGACAAGTCGGGATAAGATTAGACATGTCGGAACAAGTCGGAACAAGTCGGGACAAGTCGGGACAAGTTTGTACAATAAGTGACAAGTCGGGACAAGTTTGGACAATACGGGACACGTTGGGACAAGTCGGGACAAGTCGGGACAAGTCGAAACAAGTTGGGACAAGTCGGGACAAGTCAGGACAAGTCAGAACAAGTCGGGACAAATCAGGACAAGACGGTACAAGTCGGGACAAGTCGTGACAAGTCAGGACAAGTCAGGACAAGTCGGGACAAGTCGGGACAAGTCGGGACAAGTCGGCTCAAGTCGGGAAAAGTTTGGACAATACGGGACACGTTTGGACAAGTCGGGAGAAGTCGGGACAAGTCGGGACAAGTCGGGACAAGTCGAAACAAGTTGGGACAAGTCGGGACAAGTCAGGACAAGTCATAACAAGTCGGGACAAGTCGGGACAAGTCGAAACAAGTTGGGACAAGTCGGGACAAGTCAGGACAAGTCAGAACAAGTCGGGACAAGTCAGGACAAGTCGGTACAAGTCGGGACAAGTCGGTACAAGTCTGAACAAGTCGGGACAAGTCGGTTCAAGTCGGGAAAAGTTTGGACAATACGGGACATGTTGGGACAAGTTGGGACAAGTCGGGACAAGTCGGGACAAGTCGGGACAAGTCGATACAAGTCGGGACAAGTCGGTACAAGTCGGGACAAGTTTGGACAAACCGGGACAAGTCGGGACAAGTCGGTACAAGTTGGGACAAGTCAGGACAAGTCAGGACAGGTCGGGACAAGTCGAGACAAGTCGGGACATATCGAAACAAGTCAGGACAAGTCGAAAAAAGTCGAAAGAAGTCGGGACAAGTCAGGACAAGTCGGGACAAGTCGGGACAAATCGGTACAAGTCGGGACAAGTTAGAACAAGTCAGAACAAGCCGGGACAAGTCGGGACAAGTCTGGACAAGTCGGTACAAGTCTGGACAAGTCGGTTCAAGTCAGAACAAGTCGGGACATGACGTGACAAGTTAGAACAAGTCGGGACATGTGGGGACAAGTCAAGACAAGTCGGGACAAGTCGGAACAAGGCAGGACAAGTCGGGACATGGCGTGACAAGTTAGAACAAGTCAGAACAAGCCGGGACAAGTCTGGACAAGTCGAGACAAGTCGAGGCAAGTCAGTACAAGTCGGGACATGGCGTGACAAGTTAGAACAAGTCAGAACAAGCCGGAACAATTTGGGACAAGTTAGAACAAGTCAGAACAAGCCGGGACAAGTCGGGACAAGTCGGAACAAGTCAGGACAAGTCGAGACATGGCGTGACAAATTAGAACAAGTCAGAACAAGCCGGGACAAGTCGGGACAAGTCTGGACAAGTCGGGACAAGTCGGGACAAGTGAGAACAAGTCAAGACGAGTCGGGACAAGTCGGAACAAGTCAGGACAAGTCGGGACATGGCGTGACAAGTTAGAACAAGTCAGAGCAAGCCGGAACAATTTGGGACAAGTTAGAACAAGTCAGAACAAGCCGGGACAAGTCGGGATAAGTCGCAACAAGTCAGGACAAGTCGAGACATGGCGTGACAAGTTAGAACAAGTTAGAACAAGCCGGGACAAGTCGGGACAAGTCTGGACAAGTCGGGACAAGTCGGGACAAGTGAGAACAAGTCAACACGAGTCGGGACAAGTCGGAACAAGTCAGGACAAGTCGGGACATGGCGTGACAAGTTAGAACAAGTCGGAACAAGTCGGTACAAGTCGGAACAAGTCGGGACAAGTCGGTACAAGTTGGGACAAGTCGAGACATATCGAAACAAGTCAGGACAAGTCGAAAAAAGTCGAAAGAAGTCGGGACAAGTCAGGACAAGTCGGGACAAGTCGGGATAAGATTAGACATGTCGGAACAAGTCGGGACAAGTCGGGACAAGTCGGGACAAGTCAGGACAAGTCAGGACATGTCGGGACAAGTTTGTACAATAAGTGACAAGTCGGGACAAGTTTGGACAATACGGGACACGTTGGGACAAGTCGGGACAAGTCTGTACAAGTCGGGACAAGTCGGGACAAGTCGGTACAAGTCGGGACAAGTCGGTACAAGTCGGGACAAGTTTGGACAAACCGGGACAAGTCGGGACAAGTCGGTACAAGTTGGTACAAGTCGGGACAAGCCAGGACAAGTCGGGACAAGTCGAGAGAAGTCGGGACATATCGAAACAAGTCAGGACAAGTCGAAAAAAGTCGAAAGAAGTCGGGACAAGTCAGGACAAGTCGGGACAAGTCGGGATAAAATTAGACATGTCGGAACAAGTCGGGACAAGTCGGGACAAGTCGGGACAAGTCGGGACAAGTCAGGACAAGTCAGGACATGTCGGGACAAGTTTGTACAATAAGTGACAAGTCGGGACAAGTTTGGACAATAAGGGACAAGTCGGAACAAGTCGGTTTAAGTCGGGACAAGTCGGTACAAGTCGGGACAAGTTTGGACAATCCGGGACAAGTCGAGACAAGTCGGGACAAGTCGATACAAGTCGTGACAAGTCAGGACAAGTCAGGACAAGTCGACACAAGTCGAAACAAGTCAGGACAAGTCAGAACAAGTCGGGACAAGTCAGGACAAGTCGGTACAAGTCAGGACAAGTTAGGACAAGTCAGGACAAGTCGGGACAAGTCGGGACAAGTTTGGACAATCTGGGACAGGTCGGGACAAGTCGGTACAAGGCTGGACAAGTCGGGACAAGTCGGTTCAAGTCGGGAAAAGTTTGGACAAGACGGGACACGTTGGGACAAGGCAGTACAAGTTGTGACAATCCGGGACAAGTCGGTACAAGTCGAGACATATCGAAACAAGTCAGGACAAGTCGAAAAAAGTCGAAAGAAGTCGGGACAAGTCAGGACAAGTCGGGACAAGTCGGGATAAGATTAGACATGTCGGAACAAGTCGGGACAAGTCGGGACAAGTCGGGACAAGTCAGGACAAGTCAGGACATGTCGGGACAAGTGTGTACAATAAGTGACAAGTCGGAACAAGTTTGGACAATACGGGACACGTTGGGACAAGTCGGGACAAGTCTGGACAAGTCGGGACAAGTCGGTACAAGTCGGGACAAGTCGGTACAAGTCGGGACAAGTTTGGACAAACCGGGACAAGTCGGGACAAGTCGGTACAAGTTGGTACAAGTCGGGACAAGCCAGGACAAGTCGGGACAAGTCGAGAGAAGTCGGGACATATCGAAACAAGTCAGGACAAGTCGAAAAAAGTCGAAAGAAGTCGGGACAAGTCAGGACAAGTCGGGATAAAATTAGACATGTCGAAACAAGTCGGGACAAGTCAGAACAAGTCGGGACAAGTCGGGACAAGTCTGGACAAGTCAGGACATGTCAAGACAAGTTTGTACAATAAGTGACAAGTCGGGACAAGTTTGGACAATAAGGGACAAGTCGGGACAAGTCGGTTTAAGTTGGGACAAGTCGGTACAAGTCGGGACAAGTTTGGACAATCCGGGACAAGTCGAGACAAGTCGGGACAGGTCGATACAAGTCGTGACAAGTCAGGACAAGTCAGGACAAGTCGACACAAGTCGACACAAGTCGAAACAAGTTGGGACAAGTCAGTACAAGTCGAAACAAGTCAGGACAAGTCAGAACAAGTCGGGACAAGTCAGGACAAGTCGGTACAAGTCAGGACAAGTTAGGACAAGTTAGGACAAGTCGGGACAAGTCGGGACAAGTCGGTACAAGTCTGGACAAGTCGGGACAAGTCGGTTCAAGTCGGGAAAAGTTTGGACAATACGGGACACGTTGGGACAAGGCAGTACAAGTTGTGACAATCCAGGACAAGTCGGTACAAGTCGAGACATATCGAAACAAGTCAGGACAAGTCGAAAAAAGTCGAAAGAAGTCGGGACAAGTCAGGACAAGTCGGGACAAGTCGGGATAGGATTAGACATTGTCGCAGGGCAGGCTCGCCGCGCTCCTACGATGATTTTTTTTGTGTATGGTCACCTTTAGTGAGCCATTTTTACACTTAATAACTCTCAATTTTCACCTAGAAGCCAGTCGAATAATATTAGATTTTTGCATTATATTCAGGTCACTAGTCTAGTCTCACCCTGTATGATGTAAAGTCCCAATCTCCACCCAGTGGAACTCCACTGTACGTAGTTTTACCGATTTACCGGAAATTCCTGACTAGTTTTCAATTTTATTAATTTGTGGCCCCAAACAGTCGAGCACCCGGTATACAGAACACTTAGAGCAAGGTTTCGACACGCTAGTCTCTTGTTGGGTGGAAAGATTCCGTGGCTCCATTTGTTTTCACAAATTATTTTATTTCAATTCGATTTCTCATCAGGTTGGCCAAATCGGAAAACGGGTATAGATTCCTCGGCGAAGGAATACGTGTATTTCTTCGGCGTTCAAGAATCACGTTGGGTTATGGTTTTTCTCGGGGCTCTCCGAATATCGAACCGCCCTAGGAATCGAGATATCTGAAATTCTGACTTTCAATATCTCCCTAGATCTGGGGAGTATTTAGTGACTTTTGTCAAATACTCCCTAGAAAACGCAGGTAACGGGACTTTAACGGTCATTTGCCCAAATCCCGCGCGTTTTCGCGAGCTAGGGTTTTGTTCAGCCAAGGGCGACGCCCACTTTGGCCCTCTAGGCCAATGGGTGTCGCGGATTCAGCAGTCAGGATTGCATAAATATGCAAGCAGCGAAGCAGCAGACAGCCACTCTTTCTTGTCGAATTGCAGTGTAATAATCAATTTTGTGTTTCCGTTAAATAACTTACGTTTGTTTGGCTTTGCCTTTTGTCTCTGCAATTCATCGTTTTGGCTAGCAGTTAGAGTCAGGTTCTCGGTAATAATAATTCAGTTCACAGTAGATTCATAACGTTTTGTTTCTATCTTAAAGGGGGTTAGACTCACTTGTACGGTTTACAGGTGTTTTATTCGCGCTACGAAAGTACGTTGATAGGTAGTTTAACTCTCGAGCAATAATCAGTGTAAAGTGATCTTTTGCAACGGACACTTAGGGATTTAACTTCATCAAAGTTATTTCCCGACTTAATACCTGTACGCGACGTTGACGAAAAATCCCCATCGTATGAAAAGGGGTCAGGCACCAAAACGAGATCTCACCTGATACAATCGGCTCGATCGTAGAGTTCCACGAAGATTGTATCGTTCGAGCTTAAATTCCTCGGCCTGTCAAGACATCATTAGCTGCGACTTTGTCGTTGGCGAGCCACATTTCCTGTGGTACCTAGGGGTTTCGCGTCCTTCCCATACCTATTTCCTGCGGCTGTTCTCGGCTTTTCCACCTGAGACAGTCTGGTTAGGCTCCGTGATCCTTTACCCAAATCTCTGTCTTGGTTTTTGTCACATCCAGTTGTAATTTTTAAAGTAAAATTTTTCAAGTTTAATTTTCCTTTTTGGTGCTTCACACAATTTTGAAGTTAGGAAATTTTATTTAGATAGTTTTTCTAAACCGTGAATCCTTCCTCCCTCGTCCATTTCCCGGCGAGGTCTTGTTAGGTGTTAGGTTAGTTAGCTATAGGGTGACCCTTCTCATCGTCACACTTGAGTTGGGTCGACGCGAGGTCGATTTTAGTGCACTTCTCCTTTGCCACACACTTGCACACGCAAGTAGCCCGACAATACATTACAGCCGTAATTGTTGTCCTTTAGAGCAATGACGAATATGAGATTGAGATCTCATATGCTCGCGGAGGAGAATACCCAAGCCGTGTTCGCCGGCGTTGGGCTTTCTCGGACACCTCCGCCGTCGGGTGACTTAGACGCCAGGCGTCTATTCCCCGAAGCGTCGCGACGCCTCGACGGAGACGTCCCCCAGGTACGTACTACCGGGGAAAATCGTGAGTTGACGATGTCAACTACCTTGTCCCCGAGAAGTGTGCTGGACCAAGGTACTTTAGAGTCGAGCTTAGACGGAGGGAGGCAGCCTTCCCCGTCGGCTCAGGTAGGGTTAGTAATCGATTCCGCGGGAGTTGTCACAACTCCACCTTTGGAAGCCCGTTTTGAGCAATTTCGACTAACCAGAAATGTATCTGTTTGCAGGTCGGAGGGCTACGAAGTAGTCCGTGCTGGCGAAGCTCGTGAGGTACGCCCCCTCGGAATGCGCCGAAGCGCTCCGGGGTCATCGGGTGTGCCCCACGCACCACAGCGGAGGCCGGATATAGATGTGCATACCCTAAGGGAACCGGGTGATGCTGAGGCCCTAGTGGAAGAACTAGGGGGTGGTGGAAGGCTCTCGGAGGGAGTTGGGAATGCTCGCATTCCCATATCTCTCCAGGGGCGGGTTCAGCGTACCTCCCAAGGGATACAATATGCACGGCCAGAACAAGCGATAAGAGCTACGAAGGCAGATTTCGAATCAGGTGTCGGCTGGGACACGGAAGTTGCCACCCGAAATCCCTGGGTGACGACGTCCTTGCCCTCCAGGTCACTTGGAGCAGAGCGGTGGGCGGCTGAAGGGGGTTTCGGAGAAATCCGAAACTTTGCGGAAGCCGTCCATCCACACCTTTTTACGAGACATGGCGCCCAACGTGGGGCTGCTGAAGACAGACCGTCTTCAGGGATCTGCGGGTGTAGCCTTCCTCCTGCAAACAGACTTAGAGTTCGGGATCTCTCTCCTGAGAGACTCCCAGTTAATGAAATGGTTATGGGTGAACCGGAAACCCTTTGGCGCCCATATGGCACGTTTACCCGGTTGCCAACCGGGAATCGGCATTATAGGGAATCTGAGGATGTCCCTCTAGTTGCTCGAAACGTCGCTTCCAACCCCGGTGATGTCCACAGGAGTGGATATTACCCATCGAGGAGGCCAGTGCCCACAGTCCGGATTCAGGAGAATCCCAGAAGACCAGTGACGGGGGTCGACGACGTGCTCGTGCGACTCGCGGATTTGCTGGAGGATATACGTCGGGGAACCCTAAACGGTGTTGATGGGGGTTTAATTAACAATAAACCACATCCCAGTTTCAGTGGGCTTCCTCACGAAGATCCAATACAATTTATTCAATCCTCTGAGGATTATTTGGGGGGCTTTGATCCAACCGTCTGGGTGAGCGTTGCAGCTCAGTGGCTCAAGGGAGCAGCCCAGCAGTGGTATGCTCCATATCGAAACTCACGCCTAAACTGGCAGTTTTTCACAAATCGGCTCCAGGAACGGTTCGATAACGATCTGTTGGTCTCGAGCTTAGAAGCGGAGTTCTTTGGCACTGACCAGCCGAAGGGAGAGTCAATAACTTCCTTCATCCTGAACAAGTGGAGTCTTTCACAGAGGCTCTACCCAGAGATGGACGAAGGAAGGGTTGTGCGATTAATATTGAACCGGATCAGACCGGATATCAAAGTCCATTTGCAATTGCATAGATTTGCAACTATTGAAGAGCTGACACAAAAAGCTGTTGCTGTCGAGACGCTACTTCGTAGCACCAGCCAAAGTGTACAGTCGGGGCCGAAACTTGTTTCGAACACCAACCGTCCTCATCAGGCCGACGATGTGCCACCTAAACGTCCTCAGGGACAGCTACAGGACAACAGGGGTTCGAACCATGTTAGGTCCAATAACTTTAACAACAATGGCACTAAATTCCAGAATTATGATCAATCGAGGCGTTCTGGAGGAAACAACGCTCCTTCGAGCGGATGTTTCACTTGCGGGGGAGCTCACTGGAACAAAGATTGCCCTCAGCAAAATGACAACAAGAACGGTCCCAAACGTCAGAGTGCGGGAACAAAACCGTTAGATCAGGCCAATAAGGCACATACGGTTAATACCGTGCAGGCGAGTAAAACCTCGCGTCGTAAGACGTCACTTAAGGACGCGGACAAAATTGCAGTTTGCAAGGAAGAATCAAAAAACTCCAACAGGAGCCATCAGGGGGCTCCATCGGAGTAGGTACTCCTTCAACACCGTTTTGCGGTTCTGTGACAGTGTTGGACTGTCATAGAAATTATGCGGCATGTATTCCCAACAAGGAGGAGGAGAAGGAGTTCCAGGATGTTGAAGCTGGAGTCGTTTCAGCCGAAACGCCACCGTCATCAGGCAAACTACATTGGGCAGACCGGTCAGATTGTGAATCTGTTTGTTTCAGTGTGGTAGATGAGCGTGTGGATCGCGCCACTGGTGGTAGGCGGAAAAAAGTTCACTCGTCGGCAGACGTTAAACGTAGAGGGTTGAAAGTCATTTCAAACATGTCAAGTTCTAGTTTTGGAACGAATGTAAGGGGTTATGAATCATCTTCAGGTTCATGGAGTTGTGAGATCATCGAGGTACCCCAGGTCGTTGTTGGTGGGTCGTTCCATCCGCCACAACACAAGGTTTCGGAGTTAGTGATCGGTATACAGAAGGACCAGGAGGGGCCTGTTGTCAAAGAGAGTGCTAGGGCACTGCAAACTGGGCACAGGTCCGGTATAGGCACAAGTCGAGATGAAAAGGTGTATCCAAGGGAAGATTGCGAATCAAGGTTTCGGAACGAAAAGGTCGTCGAGAGTGACGTACTCTTTTCGGTTCCACTTCGGGGTAGTGAAGACACCGAGGGTGGTGGTCTGTCACTCACTTCCACACAGGACGCAGGTTTCGAGGTCGATGCATGCCAAGTCTCAAGGACGGTATCGAGGGGCAGAGCAGATGGGATCGCAGGTGCGAATCGCCATTCCCCGTTGATAGATACCAGAGGCGTGGTAGGCATGTCATCTGAGAGAGTTACACGTCTTAGTCGGGGCGGAGGCGAGGTTCCTGAGGGATGCAATCGCCAAGTCCCATCGTTGGCTGCAGTTGGTGCTGCAGTACTTGATGTCAATCGCAAGTCGGAACTTCTGAGTTTCATTGAGACCGACCCGCTTAGGAAGAAGTCGGAGGTGGATCTGCTGGATCCATTGTGTCTATATCGTCGCTGTGATACTAGCTTAGCGAACAACAATGTTGAGGGACGATTGCATCAGTTGCCGCGAATCGAGGTTGAACTGATGGGTCGTCGAGTAAGGGGTTTTGGTGGACAGCGGAAGTTCGCTAAATCTCCTGAAACGTAGTTTGTTGCCTGTCACCTGGAGGGTGGATAGGAAGCAAGTGACACCGTTGCAGCTTGCATGCGCCGGTCGTGGCATCACCAGTCTAGGGGAGACAATAGTCGAACTGTTAATAGATGGTGTTGTTCACGAAGTTGTCGTGCAAGTGGTGGATGATCTTGTCGAGGATCTTCTGCTCGGGTGTCCCTGGCTGGCATCAAACGAGGCTATGGTCGACTTTGCACGTCGCACCATGTACGTTGGAAAGGGGCCTAGGCAAACTATTTTCTGGGCGGAGGAGGTCTATCTTCCACCAGAAAAGTTCCCTGAACCACAGGTAGCGGACGAACAGCTACCGGCGTTCTCGAGAAAGGAATTTCGGAGTCTTATCCGAGAGTTTGGAGACGTCTTTTACGAATCTCCTAGGCAACCAGTGACGAGGGCTGCTTGCCACAAAATCCGATTGAAGGAGGAGCTACCCTTCAAGCTCCGTCCGTACAAAGTTTCCGATCAGAAGAGGGCTCTTATCCAAGAAGAGGTGGATAAGATGCTCGCTGCAGGTGTAATAAGTAGGTCCCATTCTGCCTTTATTAGTCCGGTCGTTATCGTCACGAAGAAGGACGGTACGGCTCGGTTTTGTGTCGACTACAGGAAGTTGAATAGTCTGACAATACCCGAGTAGTCGGTATTGCCAGGTATTCACGAGACTATCAAAGAGCTCGGAACAGCGAGAGTGTTCACTTCTTTGGATCTGAAGTCTGGGTTTTGGCAGATACCCATGGATGAGGCTAGTAAAAAGTATACAGCTTTTGCTACGCCTGATGGAGCTTGTTATGAGTTTAACTCAATGCCGTTTGGTCTAACGAATGCACCTGGAAGTTTCCAAATCCTTATGACGGAAGTGTTGGTTGGTTATGTCGATAAATTCGTCAAAGTATATCTAGACGACATAATCGTTTACAGCGAAGATGAAAAGGAGAACCTCTACCATCTCCGCCTTGTGCTGGAGAGGTTCAGAGCACATGGCCTGTGGTGCAGTTTAAAGAAGTGCAACTTCGCTCAGCGTAGGCTGGAGTACTTGGGGCATGTGGTGACGGAAACGTCAAACGAACCAATGCCAGGTCATGTGTTAGCGGTTCAACAATTCCCGCTACCCAAGAATGTCTCTCAGCTCCGAGGATTCTTGGGCACCGTTGGTTGGCTACGGGAGTTCATCCCGAACTTAGCGGAGTTGGAGGCTCCGATAAGTGACATGCTCAAGTCGAAGAAAGGTCGAGACCTTAAGTGGAACTCTCAAGCATTGGAGGCGTTTGAGAGGATCAAGGAAGTCGTGGGCCGTCCTATGGTCTTGGCCAGGCCGGACATGACTCTCCCGTTTTTCCTGCAGACCGATGCATCTGGGGTAGGCATCGCTGCAGTCCTTTATCAAGTCAATTGTCATGGCGACAGAAGGATCGTTTCACATGCTAGTGCCAAGCTCAAGGGCGCGGAACTAAACTATCATGTGAACGAGACTGAATGTTTAGCCATTGTTTGGGGTATCAAGCGATACCGTCATTATCTCGAAGACCGTCCATTCACTCTTCGAACGGACAGCAAAGCGTTGACTTGGTTATCCAAGTTCAAGGACGCAAAAGCGAAGTTAACTCGTTGGGCCTTACTTCTACAGGAGTATTCCTTCACTGTGGAGCACGTCGCAGGTCGAGACAATCAGCTAGCTGATTTCTTGTCCCGTAATCCCTCGGGGTCTCACAGTGAAGACTTGGATGCTGATGTAGAGCGTATGGGGTTGCCACCTATGAAGGTGCAACTGTCTGAACACCAAGGTGTGGTGAGCGTCGTAGAGACGCCGGCTGAAGTGGTCGTGCGGCGGCAGGCCATAGATAGGGAGACGCAAAGGTTGAGGGCGCGTATCAGAACGATACAGGAGTTAGGTCCTATGTCCAGGGACGATCTTCGCTTTATCAACAAGTTTTCGGATGTCCAAGGGGTTGTATATGTTTCTTCTGCTGGTAAACGGCTATTGTATGTGCCCGAGGCGCTCCGTGAGGACGTGTCGGCTTATTACCATGAACACCCGACCGCTGGTCATCCTGGTCAAGAGGAAACCTTACGTGCCTTGAAACGGCACTATTGGTGGCCGGCCATGGAGGACTACGTCCGGGCCTACGTGAGAGGTTGCCTAGTCTGCCAGTGCGTTAAAGCCGTACGGCATCAGGAAGCGGCACCGCAACGGCCTAGTGTGCCGAAGCGACCGTGGCAGATGCTGGCTGTTGACGTCCTGGGGCCCTATGCAGCCTCAAGGAGGGGAAACAGGTTCGTGGTAATTGCCGTCGATATGTTTTCAAAGTGGGTTGAAGCCAAGGCCACTAAGACATGCACGTCGAAAGTAATTTCTCGTTTTCTAGACGAAGAAATCTTATCTCGTTGGGGTTGTCCAGAAGTCGTCATTTCTGACAACGGCCCGCAGTTTCAGAGCAATCGTCTGCTAAAATACTACGATGCGAAGAACATTGAGGTCAAATTTTCACCTGTTTATCATCAACAGGCGAACCCTGTCGAGCGAAGGGTCCAGGAACTGAAGAAGTGCCTAAGAGCAAGGATGCTGGAAACCACTTCGGAAGGGCTTTGGGAAGAAGGTCTGGCTGCAAGTCTCTATTGCTTACGGAACCGTAAGAATAGAGCAACAGGGGAGACTCCAGCGGAGTTATTGTTAGGATATACACCTGGTCGTCCAGGAGATTGGAGGCTACCTATGTACCGAGATCCGGTACATAATAGCCCCGAAGATCGGCAAGAACGTCTTGCAAAGGAAGCCAGACGTCAGGCAGTTTATCAGAGGAATTTATTCCCCGATAAAGGTCTACCGTCGCCACGGACCTACGGGGTCGGCGACCGCGTTTTAGTTAGGAATTTCGTCAAAGGAAACTTCGGAGGTACACTGTCAGGACCGCATCCGATCACGAGGGTGATGGGGCGAGACAGTTACCTCGTAGATAGGAACGGCACCGAGAGGCTGGTGCACGTAGACGATATCCGTTCTTGGGTAAGCAGGACTTTGCCGGCTGGCGCCCGCCACGACGATGGTGGCCCAGGTCCGGATCAGCCAGAGTCCAACGACGCTGACCAAGAAGTGACAGGGGAAGTCACACCTAGGCCGACGACTGGGGGCGGTCCGAAGCCACCTTCGTTAATCCGGGTACGAGCTGACGCACCCAACTCGACGAATCCACGGGAAGTAACAGTCAGTTTCGATCCAAAGGACAAAGCGGTCCGGCGGACAGTGAAAAGGTTGAGGAAGAATCCACAAGGACGGAAACGCGACTCAGACTGCGCGGGGAAGAGAGGAGTATCCCGTAGGAGTCCGTTGCCGGTGGTGAACTCTGGCCTTTTGGAGATCAGAGATTCTGAACTCCCCGTCGCAAACTCACCAGTAGGGGGGCGTGCTACTACTGAAGTAGACGCTCTTACCCGTCAAGCGGTCGTTCCCGACCAAGGTCCAGCGTACGATTCAGATTCGGAAGTGGAAGCTGCTATCCGAGAGTTAGCACTTCCAGTAGGGGGGTCTCCATTATCATTGATGGTCGACCCGGGAGAGAATGTGAGACAGGAAGGCTCAGTAAGGACTGAGATTCCTAGTAAGAGTACAGGACGGCGAAGGAGATGCCGAGCTGTGGCGCTGGACTCCGACAGAGCTCCGATCCAGCGGCCACCGACAGACTCCGCCCGTCAGTATGTTTCGGTGACCGGGTCTGACGAAGATCCCGTACCAGCCCAGAGCTACAGCGAAGCTCCTAGAGTTAGTAAAGACTGTACTGAGAACGATTCCGACATGGAGGATGACGCTCCAGTAACTTTGGTGGTTCCAGCCTTGGTTCATCAGAGTGCGGAAGGTGACTATTAGGGAGTTAACGTAAATTTAGCTTTTGTCGGTTGTTTCGTTTGGAAATAACTTCGACCAAGTTAAACTCTTTAGTAGGGGGGTGTCGCAGGGCAGGCTCGCCGCGCTCCTACGATGATTTTTTTTGTGTATGGTCACCTTTAGTGAGCCATTTTTACACTTAATAACTCTCAATTTTCACCTAGAAGCCAGTCGAATAATATTAGATTTTTGCATTATATTCAGGTCACTAGTCTAGTCTCACCCTGTATGATGTAAAGTCCCAATCTCCACCCAGTGGAACTCCACTGTACGTAGTTTTACCGATTTACCGGAAATTCCTGACTAGTTTTCAATTTTATTAATTTGTGGCCCCAAACAGTCGAGCACCCGGTATACAGAACACTTAGAGCAAGGTTTCGACACGCTAGTCTCTTGTTGGGTGGAAAGATTCCGTGGCTCCATTTGTTTTCACAAATTATTTTATTTCAATTCGATTTCTCATCAGGTTGGCCAAATCGGAAAACGGGTATAGATTCCTCGGCGAAGGAATACGTGTATTTCTTCGGCGTTCAAGAATCACGTTGGGTTATGGTTTTTCTCGGGGCTCTCCGAATATCGAACCGCCCTAGGAATCGAGATATCTGAAATTCTGACTTTCAATATCTCCCTAGATCTGGGGAGTATTTAGTGACTTTTGTCAAATACTCCCTAGAAAACGCAGGTAACGGGACTTTAACGGTCATTTGCCCAAATCCCGCGCGTTTTCGCGAGCTAGGGTTTTGTTCAGCCAAGGGCGACGCCCACTTTGGCCCTCTAGGCCAATGGGTGTCGCGGATTCAGCAGTCAGGATTGCATAAATATGCAAGCAGCGAAGCAGCAGACAGCCACTCTTTCTTGTCGAATTGCAGTGTAATAATCAATTTTGTGTTTCCGTTAAATAACTTACGTTTGTTTGGCTTTGCCTTTTGTCTCTGCAATTCATCGTTTTGGCTAGCAGTTAGAGTCAGGTTCTCGGTAATAATAATTCAGTTCACAGTAGATTCATAACGTTTTGTTTCTATCTTAAAGGGGGTTAGACTCACTTGTACGGTTTACAGGTGTTTTATTCGCGCTACGAAAGTACGTTGATAGGTAGTTTAACTCTCGAGCAATAATCAGTGTAAAGTGATCTTTTGCAACGGACACTTAGGGATTTAACTTCATCAAAGTTATTTCCCGACTTAATACCTGTACGCGACGTTGACGAAAAATCCCCATCGTATGAAAAGGGGTCAGGCACCAAAACGAGATCTCACCTGATACAATCGGCTCGATCGTAGAGTTCCACGAAGATTGTATCGTTCGAGCTTAAATTCCTCGGCCTGTCAAGACATCATTAGCTGCGACTTTGTCGTTGGCGAGCCACATTTCCTGTGGTACCTAGGGGTTTCGCGTCCTTCCCATACCTATTTCCTGCGGCTGTTCTCGGCTTTTCCACCTGAGACAGTCTGGTTAGGCTCCGTGATCCTTTACCCAAATCTCTGTCTTGGTTTTTGTCACATCCAGTTGTAATTTTTAAAGTAAAATTTTTCAAGTTTAATTTTCCTTTTTGGTGCTTCACACAATTTTGAAGTTAGGAAATTTTATTTAGATAGTTTTTCTAAACCGTGAATCCTTCCTCCCTCGTCCATTTCCCGGCGAGGTCTTGTTAGGTGTTAGGTTAGTTAGCTATAGGGTGACCCTTCTCATCGTCACACTTGAGTTGGGTCGACGCGAGGTCGATTTTAGTGCACTTCTCCTTTGCCACACACTTGCACACGCAAGTAGCCCGACAATACATTACAGCCGTAATTGTTGTCCTTTAGAGCAATGACGAATATGAGATTGAGATCTCATATGCTCGCGGAGGAGAATACCCAAGCCGTGTTCGCCGGCGTTGGGCTTTCTCGGACACCTCCGCCGTCGGGTGACTTAGACGCCAGGCGTCTATTCCCCGAAGCGTCGCGACGCCTCGACGGAGACGTCCCCCAGGTACGTACTACCGGGGAAAATCGTGAGTTGACGATGTCAACTACCTTGTCCCCGAGAAGTGTGCTGGACCAAGGTACTTTAGAGTCGAGCTTAGACGGAGGGAGGCAGCCTTCCCCGTCGGCTCAGGTAGGGTTAGTAATCGATTCCGCGGGAGTTGTCACAACTCCACCTTTGGAAGCCCGTTTTGAGCAATTTCGACTAACCAGAAATGTATCTGTTTGCAGGTCGGAGGGCTACGAAGGAGTCCGTGCTGGCGAAGCTCGTGAGGTACGCCCCCTCGGAATGCGCCGAAGCGCTCCGGGGTCATCGGGTGTGCCCCACGCACCACAGCGGAGGCCGGATATAGATGTGCATACCCTAAGGGAACCGGGTGATGCTGAGGCCCTAGTGGAAGAACTAGGGGGTGGTGGAAGGCTCTCGGAGGGAGTTGGGAATGCTCGCATTCCCATATCTCTCCAGGGGCGGGTTCAGCGTACCTCCCAAGGGATACAATATGCACGGCCAGAACAAGCGATAAGAGCTACGAAGGCAGATTTCGAATCAGGTGTCGGCTGGGACACGGAAGTTGCCACCCGAAATCCCTGGGTGACGACGTCCTTGCCCTCCAGGTCACTTGGAGCAGAGCGGTGGGCGGCTGAAGGGGGTTTCGGAGAAATCCGAAACTTTGCGGAAGCCGTCCATCCACACCTTTTTACGAGACAACATGTCGGAACAAGTCGGGACAAGTCGGGACAAGTCGGGACAAGTCGGGACAAGTCAGGACAAGTCAGGACATGTCGGGACAAGTTTGTACAATAAGTGACAAGTCGGAACAAGTTTGGACAATACGGGACACGTTGGGACAAGTCGGGACAAGTCTGGACAAGTCGGGACAAGTCGGGACAAGTCGGTACAAGTCGGGACAAGTCGGTACAAGTCGGGACAAGTTTGGACAAACCGGGACAAGTCGGGACAAGTCGGTACAAGTTGGTACAAGTCGGGACAAGCCAGGACAAGTCGGGACAAGTCGAGAGAAGTCGGGACATATCGAAACAAGTCAGGACAAGTCGAAAAAAGTCGAAAGAAGTCGGGACAAGTCAGGACAAGTCGGGATAAAATTAGACATGTCGAAACAAGTCGGGACAAGTCAGAACAAGTCGGGACAAGTCGGGACAAGTCTGGACAAGTCAGGACATGTCAAGACAAGTTTGTACAATAAGTGACAAGTCGGGACAAGTTTGGACAATAAGGGACAAGTCGGGACAAGTCGGTTTAAGTTGGGACAAGTCGGTACAAGTCGGGACAAGTTTGGACAATCCGGGACAAGTCGAGACAAGTCGGGACAAGTCGATACAAGTCGTGACAAGTCAGGACAAGTCAGGACAAGTCGACACAAGTCGAAACAAGTTGGGACAAGTCAGGACAAGTCGAAACAAGTCAGGACAAGTCAGAACAAGTCGGGACAAGTCAGGACAAGTCGGTACAAGTCAGGACAAGTTAGGACAAGTTAGGACAAGTCGGGACAAGTCGGGACAAGTCGGGTCAAGTTTGGACAATCTGGGACAGGTCGGGACAAGTCGGTACAAGTCTGGACAAGTCGGGACAAGTCGGTTCAAGTCGGGAAAAGTTTGGACAATACGGGACACGTTGGGACAAGTCGGTACAAGTTGTGACAATCCGGGACAAGTCGGTACAAGTCGGGACAAGTCGGTACAAGTTGGGACAAGTTTGGACAATCCGGGACAAGTCGAGACAAGTCGGGACAAGTCGGGACAGGTCGGGACAAGTCGGTACAAGTCTGGACAAGTCGGTTCAAGTCGGAACAAGTCGGGACATGGCGTGACAAGTTAGAACAAGTCAGAACAAGCCGGGACAAGTCGGGACAAGTCTGGACAATTCGAAACAAGTCGGGACAAGTCAGTACAAGTCGGGACATGGCGTGACAAGTAAGAACAAGTCAGAACAATCCGGGACAAGTCGGGACAAGTCGGAACAAGTCAGGACAAGTCGGGACATGGCGTGACAAGTTGGAACAAGTCAGAACAAGCCGGGACAAGTCGGGACAAGTCTGGACAAGTCTGGACAAGTCGAAACAAGTCGGGACAAGTCAGTACAAGTCGGGACATGGCGTGACAAATAAGAACAAGTCAGAACAATCCGGGACAAGTCGGGACAAGTCGGAACAAGTCAGGACAAGTCGGGACATGGCGTGACAAGTTAGAACAAGTCAGAACAAGCCGGAACAATTTGGGACAAGTTAGAACAAGTCAGAACAAGCCGGGACAAGTCGGGACAAGTCGGAACAAGTCAGGAGAAGTCGAGACATGGCGTGACAAGTTAGAACAAGTCAGAACAAGCCGGGACAAGTCGGGACAAGTCTGGACAAGTCGGGACAAGTCGGAACAAGTGAGAACAAGTCAACACGAGTCGGGACAAGTCGTGACAAGTCAGGACAAGTCAGGACAAGTCGACGCAAGTCGAAACAAGTCGGGACAAGTCAGGACAAGTCGAAACAAGTCAGGACAAGTCAGAACAAGTCGGGACTAGTCAGGACAAGTCGGTACAAGTCAGGACAAGTTAGGACAAGTTAGGACAAGTCGGGACAAGTCGGGACAAGTCGGGACAAGTTTGGACAATCTGGGACAGGTCGGGACAAGTCGGTACAAGTCAGGACAAGTCGAGACATGGCGTGACAAGTTAGAACAAGTCAGAACAAGCCGGGACAAGTCGGGACAAGTCTGGACAAGTCGGGACAAGTCGGGACAAGTGAGAACAAGTCAACACGAGTCGGGACAAGTCGGAACAAGTCAGGACAAGTCGGGACATGGCGTGACAAGTTAGAACAAGTCGGAACAAGTCGGTACAAGTCGGGACAAGTCGGGACAAGTCGGGACAAGTCGGTACAAGTCGGGACAAGTCGGTACAAGTTGGGACAAGTTTGGACAAACCGGGACAAGTCGGGACAAGTCGGTACAAGTTGGGACAAGTCGAGACAAGTCGAGACAAGTCGGGACATATCGAAACAAGTCAGGACAAGTCGAAAAAAGTCGAAAGAAGTCGGGACAAGTCAGGACAAGTCGGGACAAGTCGGGACAAATCGGTACAAGTCGGGACAAGTTAGAACAAGTCAGAACAAGCCGGGACAAGTCGGGACAAGTCTGGACAAGTCGGGACAAGTCGGGACAAGTGAGAACAAGTCAACACGAGTCGGGACAAGTCGGAACAAGTCAGGACAAGTCGGGACATGGCGTGACAAGTTAGAACAAGTCGGAACAAGTCGGTACAAGTCGGGACAAGTCGGGACAAGTCGGGACAAGTCGGTACAAGTCGGGACAAGTCGGTACAAGTCGGGACAAGTTTGGACAAACCGGGACAAGTCGGGACAAGTCGGTACAAGTTGGGACAAGTCGAGACAAGTCGAGACAAGTCGGGACATATCGAAACAAGTCAGGACAAGTCGAAAAAAGTCGAAAGAAGTCGGGACAAGTCAGGACAAGTCGGGACAAGTCGGGACAAATCGGTACAAGTCGGGACAAGTTAGAACAAGTCAGAACAAGCCGGGACAAGTCGGGACAAGTCTGGACAAGTCGGTACAAGTCTGGACAAGTCGGTTCAAGTCAGAACAAGTCGGGACATGACGTGACAAGTTAGAACAAGTCGGGACATGTGGGGACAAGTCAAGACAAGTCGGGACAAGTCGGAACAAGGCAGGACAAGTCGGGACATGGCGTGACAAGTTAGAACAAGTCAGAACAAGCCGGGACAAGTCTGGACAAGTCGAGACAAGTCGAGGCAAGTCAGTACAAGTCGGGACATGGCGTGACAAGTTAGAACAAGTCAGAACAAGCCGGAACAATTTGGGACAAGTTAGAACAAGTCAGAACAAGCCGGGACAAGTCGGGACAAGTCGGAACAAGTCAGGACAAGTCGAGACATGGCGTGACAAATTAGAACAAGTCAGAACAAGCCGGGACAAGTCGGGACAAGTCTGGACAAGTCGGGACAAGTCGGGACAAGTGAGAACAAGTCAAGACGAGTCGGGACAAGTCGGAACAAGTCAGGACAAGTCGGGACATGGCGTGACAAGTTAGAACAAGTCAGAGCAAGCCGGAACAATTTGGGACAAGTTAGAACAAGTCAGAACAAGCCGGGACAAGTCGGGATAAGTCGGAACAAGTCAGGACAAGTCGAGACATGGCGTGACAAGTTAGAACAAGTTAGAACAAGCCGGGACAAGTCGGGACAAGTCTGGACAAGTCGGGACAAGTCGGGACAAGTGAGAACAAGTCAACACGAGTCGGGACATGTCGGAACAAGTCAGGACAAGTCGGGACATGGCGTGACAAGTTAGAACAAGTCGGAACAAGTCGGTACAAGTCGGAACAAGTCGGGACAAGTCGGTACAAGTTGGGACAAGTCGAGACATATCGAAACAAGTCAGGACAAGTCGAAAAAAGTCGAAAGAAGTCGGGACAAGTCAGGACAAGTCGGGACAAGTCGGGATAAGATTAGAAATGTCGGAACAAGTCGGGACAAGTCGGGACAAGTCGGGACAAGTCAGGACAAGTCAGGACATGTCGGGACAAGTTTGTACAATAAGTGACAAGTCGGGACAAGTTTGGACAATACGGGACACGTTGGGACAAGTCGGGACAAGTCTGTACAAGTCGGGACAAGTCGGGACAAGTCGGTACAAGTCGGGACAAGTCGGTACAAGTCGGGACAAGTTTGGACAAACTGGGACAAGTCGGGACAAGTCGGTACAAGTTGGTACAAGTCGGGACAAGCCAGGACAAGTCGGGACAAGTCGAGAGAAGTCGGGACATATCGAAACAAGTCAGGACAAGTCGAAAAAAGTCGAAAGAAGTCGGGACAAGTCAGGACAAGTCGGGACAAGTCGGGATAAAATTAGACATGTCAGAACAAGTCGGGACATGTCGGGACAAGTCGGGACAAGTCGGGACAAGTCGGGACAAGTCAGGACAAGTCAGGACATGTCGGGACAAGTTTGTACAATAAGTGACAAGTCGGGACAAGTTTGGACAATAAGGGACAAGTCGGAACAAGTCGGTTTAAGTCGGGACAAGTCGGTACAAGTCGGGACAAGTTTGGACAATCCGGGACAAGTCGAGACAAGTCGGGACAAGTCGATACAAGTCGTGACAAGTCAGGACAAGTCAGGACAAGTCGACACAAGTCGAAACAAGTCAGGACAAGTCAGAACAAGTCGGGACAAGTCAGGACAAGTCGGTACAAGTCAGGACAAGTTAGGACAAGTCAGGACAAGTCGGGACAAGTCGGGACAAGTTTGGACAATCTGGGACAGGTCGGGACAAGTCGGTACAAGGCTGGACAAGTCGGGACAAGTCGGTTCAAGTCGGGAAAAGTTTGGACAATACGGGACACGTTGGGACAAGGCAGTACAAGTTGTGACAATCCGGGACAAGTCGGTACAAGTCGAGACATATCGAAACAAGTCAGGACAAGTCGAAAAAAGTCGAAAGAAGTCGGGACAAGTCAGGACAAGTCGGGACAAGTCGGGATAAGATTAGACATGTCAGAACAAGTCGGGACAAGTCGGGACAAGTCGGGACAAGTCAGGCCAAGTCAGGACATGTCGGGACAAGTGTGTACAATAAGTGACAAGTCGGAACAAGTTTGGACAATACGGGACACGTTGGGACAAGTCGGGACAAGTCTGGACAAGTCGGGACAAGTCGGGACAAGTCGGTACAAGTCGGGACAAGTCGGTACAAGTCGGGACAAGTTTGGACAAACCGGGACAAGTCAGGACAAGTCGGTACAAGTTGGTACAAGTCGGGACAAGCCAGGACAAGTCGGGACAGGTCGAGAGAAGTCGGGACATATCGAAACAAGTCAGGACAAGTCGAAAAAAGTCGAAAGAAGTCGGGACAAGTCAGGACAAGTCGGGATAAAATTAGACATGTCGAAACAAGTCGGGACAAGTCAGAACAAGTCGGGACATGTCAAGACAAGTTTGTACAATAAGTGACAAGTCGGGACAAGTTTGGACAATAAGGGACAAGTCGGGACAAGTCGGTTTAAGTTGGGACAAGTCGGTACAAGTCGGGACAAGTTTGGACAATCCGGGACAAGTCGAGACAAGTCGGGACAAGTCGATACAAGTCGTGACAAGTCAGGACAAGTCAGGACAAGTCGACACAAGTCGACACAAGTCGAAACAAGTTGGGACAAGTCAGGACAAGTCGAAACAAGTCAGGACAAGTCAGAACAAGTCGGGACAAGTCAGGACAAGTCGGTACAAGTCAGGACAAGTTAGGACAAGTTAGGACAAGTCGGGACAAGTCGGGACAAGTCGGGACAAGTTTGGACAATCTGGGACAGGTCGGGACAAGTCGGTACAAGTCTGGACAAGTCGGGACAAGTCGGTTCAAGTCGGGAAAAGTTTGGACAATACGGGACACGTTGGGACAAGTCGGTACAAGTTGTGACAATCCGGGACAAGTCGGTACAAGTCGGGACAAGTCGGTACAAGTTGGGACAAGTTTGGACAATCCGGGACAAGTCGAGACAAGTCGGGACAAGTCGGGACAGGTCGGGACAAGTCGGTACAAGTCTGGACAAGTCGGTTCAAGTCGGAACAAGTCGGGACATGGCGTGACAAGTTAGAACAAGTCAGAACAAGCCGGGACAAGTCTGGACAAGTCGAAACAAGTCGGGACAAGTCAGTACAAGTCGAGACATGGCGTGACAAGTTAGAACAAGTCAGAACAAGCCGGGACAAGTCGGGACAAGT
Organism: Chrysolina americana; assembly: GCA_958502065.1. Classification (NCBI taxonomy): domain Eukaryota; kingdom Metazoa; phylum Arthropoda; class Insecta; order Coleoptera; family Chrysomelidae; genus Chrysolina; species Chrysolina americana. The sequence goes on from OY293413.1 coordinate 47,234,203, forward strand.
CTGGACAAGTCGGGACAAGTCGGGACAAGTGAGAACAAGTCAACACGAGTCGGGACAAGTCGTGACAAGTCAGGACAAGTCAGGACAAGTCGACGCAAGTCGAAACAAGTCGGGACAAGTCAGGACAAGTCGAAACAAGTCAGGACAAGTCAGAACAAGTCGGGACAAGTCAGGACAAGTCGGTACAAGTCAGGACAAGTTAGGACAAGTTAGGACAAGTCGGGACAAGTCGGGACAAGTCGGGACAAGTTTGGACAATCTGGGACAGGTCGGGACAAGTCGGTACAAGTCTGGACAAGTCGGGACAAGTCGGTTCAAGTCGGGAAAAGTTTGGACAATACGGGACACGTTGGGACAAGTCGGTACAAGTTGTGACAATCCGGGACAAGTCGGTACAAGTCGGGACAAGTCGGTACAAGTTGGGACAAGTTTGGACAATCCGGGACAAGTCGAGACAAGTCGGGACAAGTCGGGACAGGTCGGGACAAGTCGGTACAAGTCTGGACAAGTCGGTTCAAGTCGGAACAAGTCGGGACATGGCGTGACAAGTTAGAACAAGTCAGAACAAGCCGGGACAAGTCTGGACAAGTCGAAACAAGTCGGGACAAGTCAGTACAAGTCGGGACATGGCGTGACAAGTAAGAACAAGTCAGAACAATCCGGGACAAGTCGGGACAAGTCGGAGCAAGTCAGGACAAGTCGGGACATGGCGTGACAAGTTGGAACAAGTCAGAACAAGCCGGGACAAGTCGGGACAAGTCTGGACAAGTCTGGACAAGTCGAAACAAGTCGGGACAAGTCAGTACAAGTCGGGACATGGCGTGACAAGTAAGAACAAGTCAGAACAATCCGGGACAAGTCGGGAAAAGTCGGAACAAGTCAGGACAAGTCGGGACATGGCGTGACAAGTTAGAACAAGTCAGAACAAGCCGGAACAATTTGGGACAAGTAAGAACAAGTCAGAACAAGCCGGGACAAGTCGGGACAAGTCGGAACAAGTCAGGAGAAGTCGAGACATGGCGTGACAAGTTAGAACAAGTCAGAACAAGCCGGGACAAGTCGGGACAAGTCTGGACAAGTCGGGACAAGTCTGGACAAGTCAGAACAAGCCGGGACAAGTCTGGACAAGTCTGGACAAGTCGAAACAAGTCGGGACAAGTCAGTACAAGTCGGGACATGGCGTGACAAGTGAGAAAAAGTCAGAACAATCCGGGACAAGTCGGGACAAGTCGGAACAAGTCAGGACAAGTCGGGACATGGCGTGACAAGTTAGAACAAGTCAGAACAAGCCGGAACAATTTGGGACAAGTTAGAACAAGTCAGAACAAGCCGGGACAAGTCGGGACAAGTCGGAACAAGTCAGGAGAAGTCGAGACATGGCGTGACAAGTTAGAACAAGTCAGAACAAGTCGGGACAAGTCGGTACAAGTCAGGACAAGTTTGGACAAACCGGGACAAGTCGGGACAAGTCGGTACAAGTTGGGACAAGTCGACACATATCGAAACAAGTCAGGACAAGTCGAACAAAGTCGAAAGAAGTCGGGACAAGTCAGGACAAGACGGAACAAGTCACGACAAGTCGGGAAAAGTCGGGACAAAACATGTCGGAACAAGTCGGGACTTTTGGGTCGGGTCGAGGAAAATATTATTGTAAATATATCTTTTGATAGAATCATTTTGAATTTCAAATAATTCTGGACTTTTCACCAGGGCTCCTTACCCAGACATTTTATCCTGATTTCATTTGTACATTTTACACGGAATTTCCACCTGGACTTCTTCACCCAGACTTTCTTCTTGGAATTTTATTTGGATTTCTTTGAAGTAGTTTGTGAAAAAAAAATCAAAATTACAAAAAAAAAACTAAAGATTTTAATATTTGTTTCAAATATTTCAGCAAAAATTCAATTATCAAAAAATTTCAAAAAATATTTTTTTTCCAGATTTTTTTTAATTTTATCAAAATTGTGAACCGAAACAACTTTCACAATCCAATTTCTATTCAAGAAGAAACAAAAAAGTATCTCATTAAACACAGAATTAAAATAAAAATGTTTTGAAAAAAAAATCTTGGAAAATTACTTTTTTCACAAAGAAAATATTTGAGTCAGTCAATTTCTGAATATTTTGGTATCGAATCATCTCGCCAAAATTTTTTATAACGGCAAGAAATTTAATTTTTTTTTTTCTGAAAAAAAAATTTACTTCACATGGTCAAATCGAGTCAATGTTATGGCACTAATATTCATCTTATCGTCTTGGACTCTATTCGCAATTAGGTCGGGTCGGGTAGGGTCGGGAAATGAGCTTTCAGATTTTTTGTCAATCCAACAAATATTATGAACCATGACAAATGTGACAAGTCGGGACAAGTTGAGACAAATCGGGACAAGTCTGGACAAGTCAGGACAAGTTGGGACAAATCGGGACCAGCCGGGATATTTTGAAAAAAATGAAAGCTACAAAAATTTTATAAACAAAAAATTTTAATTTTTTTTTTATATTTCAGCCAAAATTTAAACAGTTTTGAGAAAATAAGCTCACAGATTTTTTGTCAATCCAACCAAAATTATGAACCAAAACAAGTGTGACAATCAATTTTTGTTCGAACTGAAATTGACAAGTCGGAACAAGTCGGGACAAGTATGGACAAGTCAGGACAAGTCGGGACAAGTCGGGACGATTCGGGACAAGTCGGTACAAGTCGGGAAAAGTTTGGACAATACGGGACACGTTGGGACAAGTCGGTACAAGTTGGGACAATCCGGGACAAGTCGGGACAAGTCGGTACAAGTCGGGACATGTTTGGACAATCCGGGACAAGTCGAGACAAGTCGGGACAAGTCGGGACACGTCAGGACAAGTCGGTACAAGTCGGGACAAGTCGTGACAAGTCAGGACAAGTCAGGACAAGTCGGGACAAGTCGGTACAAGTCGGGACAAGTCGGGACAAGTCAGGACAAGTTTGGACAATCTGGGAGAGGTCGGGACAAGTTGGTACAAGTCTGGACAAGTCGGGACAAGTCGGTTCAAGTGGGGAAAAGTTTGGACAATACGGGACACGTTGGGACAAGTCGGGACAAGTCAGGACAAGTCAGAACAAGTCGGGACAAGTCAGGACAAGTCGGTACAAGTCGGGACAAATCGTGACAAGTCAGGACAAGTCAGGACAAGTCGGGACAAGTCGGTACAAGTCGGGACAAGTCGGGACAAGTCAGGACAAGTTTGGACAATCTGGGACAGGTCGGGACAAGTTGGTACAAGTCTGGACAAGTCGGGACAAGTCGGTTCAAGTGGGGAAAAGTTTGGACAATACGGGACACGTTGGGACAAGTCGGGACAAGTCGAAACAAGTTGGGACAAGTCGGGACAAGTCAGGACAAGTCAAAACAAGTCAGGACAAGTCGGGACAAGTCGGGACAAGTCGGGACAAGTCGGTTCAAGTCGGGAAAAGTTTGGACAATACGGGACACGTTGGGACAAGTCGGGACAAGTCGGGACAAGTCAGGACAAGTCAGAATAAGTCGGGACAAGTCGGGACAAGTCGAGACAAGTCGGTTCAAGTCAGGAAAAGTTTGGACAATACGGGACACGTTGGGACAAGTCGGGACAAGTCGGGACAAGTCGGGACAAGTCAGGACAAGTCAGAACAAGTCAGGACAAGTCGGGACAAGTCAAAACAAGTCGGGACAAGTCAGGACAAGTCAGAACAAGTCGGGACAAGTCAGGACAAGTCGGTACAAGTCGGGACAAGTCGTGACAAGTCAGGACAAGTCAGGACAAGTCGGGACAAGTCGGGACAAGTCGGTACAAGTCTGAACAATTCGAGACAAGTCGGTTCAAGTCGGGAAAAGTTTGGACAATACGGGACATGTTGGGACAAGTCGGGACAAGTCGGGACAAGTCAGGACATGTCGGGACAAGTTTGTACAATAAGTGACAAGTCGGGACAAATTTGGACAATAAGGGACAAGTCGGGACAAGTCGGGACAAGTCGGTACAAGTCGGTACAAGTCGGGACATGTTTGGACAATCCGGGACAAGTCGGGACAAGTCGGTACAAGTTGGGACAAGTCAGGACAAGTCAGGACAAGTCGGGACAAGTCGAGACAAGTCGGGACATATCGAAACAAGTCAGGACAAGTCGAAAAAAGTCGAAAGAAGTCGGGACAAGTCAGGACAAGTCGGGACAATTCGGGATAAGACGTGACATGTCGGGACAAGTCGGGACAAGTCGGGACAAGTCAGGACAAGTCAGGACATGTCGGGAGAAGTTTGTACAATAAGTGACAAGTCGGGACAAGTTTGGACAATAAGGGACAAGTCGGGACAAGTCGGTACAAGTCGGGACAAGTCGGTACAAGTCGGTACAAGTTTGGACAATGCAAGACAAGTAGGGACAAGTCGGGACAAGTCGGTACAAGTCGGGACAAGTCGTGACAAGTCAGGACAAGTCAGGACAAGTCGGGACAAGTCGGTACAAGTCGGGACAAGTCGGGACAAGTCAGGACAAGTTTGGACAATCTGGGAGAGGTCGGGACAAGTTGGTACAAGTCTGGACAAGTCGGGACAAGTCGGTTCAAGTGGGGAAAAGTTTGGACAATACGGGACACGTTGGGACAAGTCGGGACAAGTCAGGACAAGTCAGAACAAGTCGGGACAAGTCAGGACAAGTCGGTACAAGTCGGGACAAATCGTGACAAGTCAGGACAAGTCAGGACAAGTCGGGACAAGTCGGTACAAGTCGGGACAAGTTGGGACAAGTCAGGACAAGTTTGGACAATCTGGGACAGGTCGGGACAAGTTGGTACAAGTCTGGACAAGTCGGGACAAGTCGGTTCAAGTGGGGAAAAGTTTGGACAATACGGGACACGTTGGGACAAGTCGGGACAAGTCGAAACAAGTTGGGACAAGTCGGGACAAGTCAGGACAAGTCAAAACAAGTCAGGACAAGTCGGGACAAGTCGGGACAAGTCGGGACAAGTCGGTTCAAGTCGGGAAAAGTTTGGACAATACGGGACACGTTGGGACAAGTCGGGACAAGTCGGGACAAGTCAGGACAAGTCAGAATAAGTCGGGACAAGTCGGGACAAGTCGGGACAAGTCGGTTCAAGTCAGGAAAAGTTTGGACAATACGGGACACGTTGGGACAAGTCGGGACAAGTCGGGACAAGTCAGGACAAGTCAGAACAAGTCAGGACAAGTCGGGACAAGTCAAAACAAGTCGGGACAAGTCAGGACAAGTCAGAACAAGTCGGGACAAGTCAGGACAAGTCGGTACAAGTCGGGACAAGTCGTGACAAGTCAGGACAAGTCAGGACAAGTCGGGACAAGTCGGGACAAGTCGGTACAAGTCTGAACAAGTCGAGACAAGTCGGTTCAAGTCGGGAAAAGTTTGGACAATACGGGACATGTTGGGACAAGTCGGGACAAGTCAGGACATGTCGGGACAAGTTTGTACAATAAGTGACAAGTCGGGACAAATTTGGACAATAAGGGACAAGTCGGGACAAGTCGGGACAAGTCGGGACAAGTCGGTACAAGTCGGTACAAGTCAGGACAAGTCGAGACATGGCGTGACAAGTTAGAACAAGTCAGAACAAGCCGGGACAAGTCGGGACAAGTCGGGACAAGTCTGGACAAGACGGGACAAGTCGGGACAAGTCTGGACAAGTCAGGACAAGTCAGGACAAGTTTGTTCAATGCGGGACAAGTCGGGACAATCCGTGACAAGTCGGGACAAGACGGAACAAGTCACGACAAGTCGGGAAAAGTCGGGACAAGACATGTCGGAACAAGTCGGGAATTTTGGGTCGGGTCGAGGAAAATATTATTGTAAATATATCTTTTGATAGAATCATTTTGAATTTCAAATAATTTTGGACTTTTCACCAGGGCTCCTTACCCAGATATTTTATCCTGATTTCATTTGTACATTTTACACGGAATTTCCACCTGGACTTCTTCACCCTGACTTTCTTCTTGGAATTTTATTTGGATTTCTTTGAAGTAGTTTGTGAAAAAAAATCAAAATTACAAAAAAAAAACTGAAGATTTTAATATTTGTTTCAAATATTTCAGCAAAAATTCAATTATCAAAAAATTTCAAAAAATATTTATTTTTCAGATTTCTTGTAATTTTATCAAAATTGTGAACAGAAACAACTTTCACAATCCAATTTCTTTTCAAGAAGAAACAAAAAAGTATCTCATTAAACACAGAATTAAAATAAAAAAGTTTTGAAAAAAAAATCTTGGAAAATTACTTTTTTCACAAAGAAAATATTTGAGTCAGTCAATTTCTGAATATTTTGGTATCGAATCATCTCGCCAAAATTTTTTAAAACGGCAAGAAATTTATTTTTTTTTTCTAAAAAAAAATTTACTTCACAAGGTCAAATCGAGTCAATGTTATGGCACTAATATTCATCTTATCGTCTTGGACTCTATTCGCAATTAGGTCGGGTCGGGTAGGGTCGGGAAATGAGCTTTCAGATTTTTGTCATTCCAACAAATATTATGAACCATGACAAATGTGACAAGTCGGGACAAGTTGGGACAAATCGGGACAAGTCTGGACAAGTCAGGACAAGTTGGGACAAATCGGGACCAGCCGGAATATTTTGAAAAAAATGAAAGCTACAAAAATTTTATTAACAAAAAATTTGAATTTTTTTTTTATATTTCAGCCAAAATTTAAACAGTTTTGAGAAAATAAGCTTACAGATTTTTTGTCAATCCAACCAAAATTATGAACCAAAACAAGTGTGACAATCAATTTTTGTTCGAACTGAAATTGACAAGTCGGAACAAGTCGGGACAAGTATGGACAAGTCGGGACAAGTCGGGACAAGTTTGGTCAATCCGGGACAAGTCGGGACGAGTCGGGACGATTCGGGACAAGTCGGTACAAGTCGGGACAAGTTTGGACATTACGGGACAAGTCGGGACAAGTCGGTACAAGTCAGTACAAGTCGGTACAAGTCGGGACAAGTTTGGACAAACCGACACGAGTCGGGACAAGTCGGTACAAGTTGGGACAAGTCGGGACAAGTCAGGACAAGTCGGGACAAGTCGAGACAAGTCGGGACAAATCGAAACAAGTCAGGACAAGTCCAAAAAAAGTCGAAAGAAGTCGGGACAAGTCAGGACAAATCGGGACAAGTCGGGATAAGACGTGACATGTCAAAACAAGTCGGGACAAGTCGGGACGAGTCGGGACAAGTCGGGACAAGTCGGGACATGTCGGGACTAGTCAGGACTAGTCGAGAAATGTCGGGACAAGTTTGGACAATAAGGGACAAGTCGGGACAAGTTTGGACAATAAGGGACAAGTCGGGACAAGTCGGTACAAGTCGGTACAAGTCGGGACAAGTTTGGACAATCCGAGACAAGTCGGGACAAGTCGGTACAAGTCAGGACGAGTCGGAACAAGTCAGGACAAGTCGGGACAAGTCGCGACATGACGTGACAAGTCAGAACAAGTCGGGACAAAACGGGACACAAGTCGGGACAAGTTTGGTCAATCTGGGACAAGTCGGTACTAGTCGGGACAAGTCGGTACAAGTCGGAACAAGTTTATACAAGTCGGGACAAGAAGGGACAAGTCGGTACAATTCTGAACAAGTTTGTACAAGTCGGGACAAGGAGGGACATGTTTGGACAATCCGGGACAAGTCGGGACAAGTCGGGTCAAGTCATGACATGACGTGACAAGTCAGAACAAGTCGGGACAAGTCGGGACAAGTCGGGACAAGTCGGGACAAGTCGGGACTAGCCGGTACAAGTTGGGACAAGTCGGTACAAGTCGGGACAAGTTTGGACAAACGGGGACAAGTCGGGACAAGTCGGTACAAGTTGGGACAATGTCGGGACAAGTCAGGACAAGTCGGGACAAGTCGAGACAAGTCGGGACAAATCGAAACAAGTCAGGACAAGTCGAAAAAAGTCGAAAAAAGTCGAAAGAAGTCGGGACAAGTCAGGACAAATCGGGACAAGTCGGGATAAGACGTGACATGTCAGAAAAAGTCGGGACAAGTCGGGACAAGTCGGGACAAGTCGGGACAAGTCGGGACAAGTCGGGACAAGTCGGGACAAGTCGGGACAAGTCGGGACAAGTCGGGACATGTCGGGACTAGTCAGGACTAGTCGAGAAATGTCGGGACAAGTTTGGACAATAAGGGACAAGTCGGGACAAGTTTGGACAATAAGGGACAAGTCGGGACAAGTCGGTACAAGTCGGGACAAGTTTGGACAATCCAAGACAAGTTGGGACAAGTCGGAACAAGTCGGTACAAGTCGGGACATGTTTGTACAATCCGGGACAAGTCGTGACAAGTCAGGACAAGTCGAAACAAGTCAAAACAAGTCGAAACAAGTCGGGACAAGTCAGAACAAGTCGGGACAAGTCAAGACAAGTCGGGACAAGTCGGAACGAGTCGGGACAAGTCGGAACAAGTCGGGACAAGTCAGGACAAGTCGGTTCAAGTCGGGAAAAGTTTGGACAATACGGGACACGTTGGGACAAGTCGGTACAAGTTGGGAGAATCCGGGACAAGTCGGTACAAGTCTAGACAAGTCGGTAAAAGTCGGGACAAGTTTGGACAATCCGGGACAAGTCGAGACAAGTCGGGACAAGTCGGGACAGGTCGGGACAAGTCGGTACAAGTGTGGACAAGTCGGTTCAAGTCAAGAAAAGTTTGGACACTACGGGACACGTTGGGACAAGTCGGTACAAGTTGGGACAATCCGGGACAAGTCGGTACAAGTCGGGACAAGTCGGTACAAGTCGGGACATGTTTGGACAATCCGGGACAAGTCGAGACAAGTCGGTACAAGTCGGAACAAGACGTGACAAGTCAGGACAAGTCAGGACAAGTCGGGACAAGTCGGGACAAGTCGGGACAAGTCGGGGCAAGTTTGGGCAATCTGGGACAGGTAGGGACAAGTCGGTACAAGTTGTGACAATCCGGGACAAGTCGGTACAAGTCGGTACAAGTTGGGACAAGTTTGGACAATCCGGGACAAGTCGAGACAAGTCGGGACAAGTCGGGACAGGTCGGGACAAGTCGGTACAAGTCTGGACAAGTCGGTTCAAGTCGGAACAAGTCGGGACATGGCGTGACAAGTTAGAACAAGTCAGAACAAGCCGGGACAAGTCGGGACAGGTCTGGACAAGTCGAGACAAGTCGGGACATGGCGTGACAAGTTAGAACAAGTCAGAGCAAGCCGGAACAATTTGGGACAAGTTAGAACAAGTCAGAACAAGCCAAGACAAGTCGGGACAAGTCGGAACAAGTCAGGACAAGTCGAGACATGGCGTGACAAGTTAGAACAAGTCAGAACAAGCCGGGACAACTCGGGACAAGTCTGGACAAGTCGGGACAAGTCGGGACAAGTGAGAACAAGTCAACACGAGTTGGGACAAGTCGAAACAAGTCAGGACAAGTCGGGACATGGCGTGACAAGTTAGAACAAGTCGGAACAAGTCGGTACAAGTCGGGACAAGTCGGGACAAGTCGGTACAAGTTGGGACAAGTCGAGACATATCGAAACAAGTCGAAAAAAGTCGAAAGAAGTCGGGACAAGTCAGGACAAGTCGGGACAAGTCGGGATAAGATTAGACATGTCGGAACAAGTCGGGACAAGTCGGGACAAGTCGGGACAAGTCAGGACATGTCGGGACATGTTTGTACAATAAGTGACAAGTCGGGACAAGTTTGGACAATACGGGACACGTTGGGACAAGTCGGGACAAGTCTGGACAGGTCGGGACAAGTCGGGACAAGTCGGTACAAGTCGGGACAAGTCGGTACAAGTCGGGACAAGTTTGGACAAACCGGGACAAGTCTTGACAAGTCGGTACAAGTTGGTACAAGTCGGGACAAGCCAGGACAAGTCGGGACAAGTCGAGAGAAGTCGGGACATATCGAAACAAGTCAGGACAAGTCGAAAAAAGTCGAAAGAAGTCGGGACAAGTCAGGACAAGTCGGGACAAGTCGGGATAAAATTAGACATGTCGGAACAAGTCGGGAAAAGTCGGGACAAGTCGGGACAAGTCGGGACCAGTCAGGACAAGTCAGGACATGTCGGGACAAGTTTGTACAATAAGTGACAAGTCGGGACAAGTTTGGACAATAAGGGACAAGTCGGAACAAGTCGGTTTAAGTCGGGACAAGTCGGTACAAGTCGGGACAAGTTTGGACAATCCGGGACAAGTCGAGACAAGTCGGGACAAGTCGGGACAGGTCGGGACAAGTCGGTACAAGTTTGGACAATCCGGTACAAGTTGTGACAATCCGGGACAAGTCGGTACAAGTCGGGACAAGTCGGTACAAGTTGGGACAAGTTTGGACAATCCGGGACAAGTCGAGACAAGTCGGGACAAGTCGGGACAGGTCGGGACAAGTCGGTACAAGTCTGGACAAGTCGGTTCAAGTCGGAACAAGTCGGGACATGGCGTGACAAGTTAGAACAAGTCAGAACAAGCCGGGACAAGTCGGGACAAGTCTGGACAATTCGAAACAAGTCGGGACAAGTCAGTACAAGTCGGGACATGGCGTGACAAGTAAGAACAAGTCAGAACAATCCGGGACAAGTCGGGACAAGTCGGAACAAGTCAGGACAAGTCGGGACATGGCGTGACAAGTTGGAACAAGTCAGAACAAGCCGGGACAAGTCGGGACAAGTCTGGACAAGTCTGGACAAGTCGAAACAAGTCGGGACAAGTCAGTACAAGTCGGGACATGGCGTGACAAATAAGAACAAGTCAGAACAATCCGGGACAAGTCGGGACAAGTCGGAACAAGTCAGGACAAGTCGGGACATGGCGTGACAAGTTAGAACAAGTCAGAACAAGCCGGAACAATTTGGGACAAGTTAGAACAAGTCAGAACAAGCCGGGACAAGTCGGGACAAGTCGGAACAAGTCAGGAGAAGTCGAGACATGGCGTGACAAGTTAGAACAAGTCAGAACAAGCCGGGACAAGTCGGGACAAGTCTGGACAAGTCGGGACAAGTCGGGACAAGTGAGAACAAGTCAACACGAGTCGGGACAAGTCGTGACAAGTCAGGACAAGTCAGGACAAGTCGACGCAAGTCGAAACAAGTCGGGACAAGTCAGGACAAGTCGAAACAAGTCAGGACAAGTCAGAACAAGTCGGGACAAGTCAGGACAAGTCGGTACAAGTCAGGACAAGTTAGGACAAGTTAGGACAAGTCGGGACAAGTCGGGACAAGTCGGGACAAGTTTGGACAATCTGGGACAGGTCGGGACAAGTCGGTACAAGTCTGGACAAGTCGGGACAAGTCGGTTCAAGTCGGGAAAAGTTTGGACAATACGGGACACGTTGGGACAAGTCGGTACAAGTTGTGACAATCCGGGACAAGTCGGTACAAGTCGGTACAAGTTGGGACAAGTTTGGACAATCCGGGACAAGTCGAGACAAGTCGGGACAAGTCGGGACAGGTCGGGACAAGTCGGTACAAGTCTGGACAAGTCGGTTCAAGTCGGAACAAGTCGGGACATGGCGTGACAAGTTAGAACAAGTCAGAACAAGCCGGGACAAGTCTGGACAAGTCGAAACAAGTCGGGACAAGTCAGTACAAGTCGGGACATGGCGTGACAAGTAAGAACAAGTCAGAACAATCCGGGACAAGTCGGGACAAGTCGGAGCAAGTCAGGACAAGTCGGGACATGGCGTGACAAGTTGGAACAAGTCAGAACAAGCCGGGACAAGTCGGGACAAGTCTGGACAAGTCTGGACAAGTCGAAACAAGTCGGGACAAGTCAGTACAAGTCGGGACATGGCGTGACAAGTAAGAACAAGTCAGAACAATCCGGGACAAGTCGGGAAAAGTCGGAACAAGTCAGGACAAGTCGGGACATGGCGTGACAAGTTAGAACAAGTCAGAACAAGCCGGAACAATTTGGGACAAGTAAGAACAAGTCAGAACAAGCCGGGACAAGTCGGGACAAGTCGGAACAAGTCAGGAGAAGTCGAGACATGGCGTGACAAGTTAGAACAAGTCAGAACAAGCCGGGACAAGTCGGGACAAGTCTGGACAAGTCGGGACAAGTCTGGACAAGTCAGAACAAGCCGGGACAAGTCTGGACAAGTCTGGACAAGTCGAAACAAGTCGGGACAAGTCAGTACAAGTCGGGACATGGCGTGACAAGTGAGAACAAGTCAGAACAATCCGGGACAAGTCGGGACAAGTCGGAACAAGTCAGGACATGTCGGGACATGGCGTGACAAGTTAGAACAAGTCAGAACAAGCCGGAACAATTTGGGACAAGTTAGAACAAGTCAGAACAAGCCGGGACAAGTCGGGACAAGTCGGAACAAGTCAGGAGAAGTCGAGACATGGCGTGACAAGTTAGAACAAGTCAGAACAAGTCGGGACAAGTCGGTACAAGTCAGGACAAGTTTGGACAAACCGGGACAAGTCGGGACAAGTCGGTACAAGTTGGGACAAGTCGACACATATCGAAACAAGTCAGGACAAGTCGAACAAAGTCGAAAGAAGTCGGGACAAGTCAGGACAAGACGGAACAAGTCACGACAAGTCGGGAAAAGTCGGGACAAAACATGTCGGAACAAGTCGGGACTTTTGGGTCGGGTCGAGGAAAATATTATTGTAAATATATCTTTTGATAGAATCATTTTGAATTTCAAATAATTCTGGACTTTTCACCAGGGCTCCTTACCCAGACATTTTATCCTGATTTCATTTGTACATTTTACACGGAATTTCCACCTGGACTTCTTCACCCAGACTTTCTTCTTGGAATTTTATTTGGATTTCTTTGAAGTAGTTTGTGAAAAAAAAATCAAAATTACAAAAAAAAACTAAAGATTTTAATATTTGTTTCAAATATTTCAGCAAAAATTCAATTATCAAAAAATTTCAAAAAATATTTTTTTTCCAGATTTTTTTTAATTTTATCAAAATTGTGAACTGAAACAACTTTCACAATCCAATTTCTATTCAAGAAGAAACAAAAAAGTATCTCATTAAACACAGAATTAAAATAAAAATGTTTTGAAAAAAAAATCTTGGAAAATTACTTTTTTCACAAAGAAAATATTTGAGTCAGTCAATTTCTGAATATTTTGGTATCGAATCATCTCGCCAAAATTTTTTATAACGGCAAGAAATTTAATTTTTTTTTTTCTGAAAAAAAAATTTACTTCACATGGTCAAATCGAGTCAATGTTATGGCACTAATATTCATCTTATCGTCTTGGACTCTATTCGCAATTAGGTCGGGTCGGGTAGGGTCGGGAAATGAGCTTTCAGATTTTTTGTCAATCCAACAAATATTATGAACCATGACAAATGTGACAAGTCGGGACAAGTTGAGACAAATCGGGACAAGTCTGGACAAGTCAGGACAAGTTGGGACAAATCGGGACCAGCCGGGATATTTTGAAAAAAATGAAAGCTACAAAAATTTTATAAACAAAAAATTTTAATTTTTTTTTTATATTTCAGCCAAAATTTAAACAGTTTTGAGAAAATAAGCTCACAGATTTTTTGTCAATCCAACCAAAATTATGAACCAAAACAAGTGTGACAATCAATTTTTGTTCGAACTGAAATTGACAAGTCGGAACAAGTCGGGACAAGTATGGACAAGTCAGGACAAGTCGGGACAAGTCGGGACGATTCGGGACAAGTCGGTACAAGTCGGGAAAAGTTTGGACAATACGGGACACGTTGGGACAAGTCGGTACAAGTTGGGACAATCCGGGACAAGTCGGGACAAGTCGGTACAAGTCGGGACATGTTTGGACAATCCGGGACAAGTCGAGACAAGTCGGGACAAGTCGGGACAAGTCAGGACAAGTCGGTACAAGTCGGGACAAGTCGTGACAAGTCAGGACAAGTCAGGACAAGTCGGGACAAGTCGGTACAAGTCGGGACAAGTCGGGACAAGTCAGGACAAGTTTGGACAATCTGGGAGAGGTCGGGACAAGTTGGTACAAGTCTGGACAAGTCGGGACAAGTCGGTTCAAGTGGGGAAAAGTTTGGACAATACGGGACACGTTGGGACAAGTCGGGACAAGTCAGGACAAGTCAGAACAAGTCGGGACAAGTCAGGACAAGTCGGTACAAGTCGGGACAAATCGTGACAAGTCAGGACAAGTCAGGACAAGTCGGGACAAGTCGGTACAAGTCGGGACAAGTCGGGACAAGTCAGGACAAGTTTGGACAATCTGGGACAGGTCGGGACAAGTTGGTACAAGTCTGGACAAGTCGGGACAAGTCGGTTCAAGTGGGGAAAAGTTTGGACAATACGGGACACGTTGGGACAAGTCGGGACAAGTCGAAACAAGTTGGGACAAGTCGGGACAAGTCAGGACAAGTCAAAACAAGTCAGGACAAGTCGGGACAAGTCGGGACAAGTCGGGACAAGTCGGTTCAAGTCGGGAAAAGTTTGGACAATACGGGACACGTTGGGACAAGTCGGGACAAGTCGGGACAAGTCAGGACAAGTCAGAATAAGTCGGGACAAGTCGGGACAAGTCGGGACAAGTCGGTTCAAGTCAGGAAAAGTTTGGACAATACGGGACACGTTGGGACAAGTCGGGACAAGTCGGGACAAGTCGGGACAAGTCAGGACAAGTCAGAACAAGTCAGGACAAGTCGGGACAAGTCAAAACAAGTCGGGACAAGTCAGGACAAGTCAGAACAAGTCGGGACAAGTCAGGACAAGTCGGTACAAGTCGGGACAAGTCGTGACAAGTCAGGACAAGTCAGGACAAGTCGGGACAAGTCGGGACAAGTCGGTACAAGTCTGAACAAGTCGAGACAAGTCGGTTCAAGTCGGGAAAAGTTTGGACAATACGGGACATGTTGGGACAAGTCGGGACAAGTCGGGACAAGTCAGGACATGTCGGGACAAGTTTGTACAATAAGTGACAAGTCGGGACAAATTTGGACAATAAGGGACAAGTCGGGACAAGTCGGGACAAGTCGGGACAAGTCGGTACAAGTCGGTACAAGTCGGGACATGTTTGGACAATCCGGGACAAGTCGGGACAAGTCGGTACAAGTTGGGACAAGTCAGGACAAGTCGGGACAAGTCGAGACAAGTCGGGACATATCGAAACAAGTCAGGACAAGTCGAAAAAAGTCGAAAGAAGTCGGGACAAGTCAGGACAAGTCGGGACAATTCGGGATAAGACGTGACATGTCGGGACAAGTCGGGACAAGTCGGGACAAGTCAGGACAAGTCAGGACATGTCGGGAGAAGTTTGTACAATAAGTGACAAGTCGGGACAAGTTTGGACAATAAGGGACAAGTCGGGACAAGTCGGTACAAGTCGGGACAAGTCGGTACAAGTCGGTACAAGTTTGGACAATGCAAGACAAGTAGGGACAAGTCGGGACAAGTCGGGACAAGTCGGTACAAGTCGGGACAAGTCGGGACAAGTCAGGACAAGTTTGGACAATCTGGGAGAGGTCGGGACAAGTTGGTACAAGTCTGGACAAGTCGGGACAAGTCGGTTCAAGTGGGGAAAAGTTTGGACAATACGGGACACGTTGGGACAAGTCGGGACAAGTCAGGACAAGTCAGAACAAGTCGGGACAAGTCAGGACAAGTCGGTACAAGTCGGGACAAATCGTGACAAGTCAGGACAAGTCAGGACAAGTCGGGACAAGTCGGTACAAGTCGGGACAAGTCGGGACAAGTCAGGACAAGTTTGGACAATCTGGGACAGGTCGGGACAAGTTGGTACAAGTCTGGACAAGTCGGGACAAGTCGGTTCAAGTGGGGAAAAGTTTGGACAATACGGGACACGTTGGGACAAGTCGGGACAAGTCGAAACAAGTTGGGACAAGTCGGGACAAGTCAGGACAAGTCAAAACAAGTCAGGACAAGTCGGGACAAGTCGGGACAAGTCGGGACAAGTCGCTTCAAGTCGGGAAAAGTTTGGACAATACGGGACACGTTGGGACAAGTCGGGACAAGTCGGGACAAGTCAGGACAAGTCAGAATAAGTCGGGACAAGTCGGGACAAGTCGGGACAAGTCGGTTCAAGTCAGGAAAAGTTTGGACAATACGGGACACGTTGGGACAAGTCGGGACAAGTCGGGACAAGTCGGGACAAGTCAGGACAAGTCAGAACAAGTCAGGACAAGTCGGGACAAGTCAAAACAAGTCGGGACAAGTCAGGACAAGTCAGAACAAGTCGGGACAAGTCAGGACAAGTCGGTACAAGTCGGGACAAGTCGTGACAAGTCAGGACAAGTCAGGACAAGTCGGGACAAGTCGGGACAAGTCGGTACAAGTCTGAACAAGTCGAGACAAGTCGGTTCAAGTCGGGAAAAGTTTGGACAATACGGGACATGTTGGGACAAGTCGGGACAAGTCGGGACAAGTCAGGACATGTCGGGACAAGTTTGTACAATAAGTGACAAGTCGGGACAAATTTGGACAAGTCGGGACAAGTCGGGACAAGTCGGGACAAGTCGGGACAAGTCGGTACAAGTCGGTACAAGTCGGGACATGTTTGGACAATCCGGGACAAGTCGGGACAAGTCGGTACAAGTTGGGACAAGTCAGGACAAGTCAGGACAAGTCGGGACAAGTCGAGACAAGTCGGGACATATCGAAACAAGTCAGGACAAGTCGAAAAAAGTCGAAAGAAGTCGGGACAAGTCAGGACAAGTCGGGACAATTCGGGATAAGACGTGACATGTCGGGACAAGTCGGGACAAGTCGGGACAAGTCAGGACAAGTCAGGACATGTCGGGAGAAGTTTGTACAATAAGTGACAAGTCGGGACAAGTTTGGACAATAAGGGACAAGTCGGGACAAGTCGGTACAAGTCGGGACAAGTCGGTACAAGTCGGTACAAGTTTGGACAATGCAAGACAAGTAGGGACAAGTCGGGACAAGTCGGTACAAGTCGGTACAAGTCGGGACATGTTTGGACAATCCGAAACAAGTCGAGACAAGTCGGGACAAGTCGGGACAAGTCGTGACAAGTCAGGACAAGTCAGGACAAGTCGACACAAGTCGAAACAAGTCGGGACAAGTCGGGACAAGTCAGAAAAAGTCAGAACAAGTCGGGACAAGCCGGGACAAGTCTGGACAAGTCGAGACAAGTCGGGACAAGTCAGTACAAGTCGGGATATGGCGTGACAAGTTAGAACAAGTCAGAACAATCCGGGACAAGTCGTGACAAGTCGGAACAAGTCAGGACAAGTCGGGACATGGCGTGACAAGTTAGAACAAGTCAGAACAAGCCGGAACAAGTCGGGACAAGTTAGAACAAGTCAGAACAAGCCGGGACAAGTCGGAACAAGTCGGAACAAGTCAGTACAAGTTGAGACATGGCGTGACAAGTTAGAACAAGTCAGAACAAGCCGGGACAAGTCGGGACAAGTCTGGACAAGTCGGGATAAGACGTGACATGTCAGACCAAGTCGGGACAAGTCGGGACAAGTCGGGATAAGTCGGGACAAGTCAGGACAAGTCAAGAAATGTCGGGACAAGTTTGGACAATAATGGACAAGTCGGGACAAGTCTGGACAAGTCGGGATAAGACGTGACATGTCAGACCAAGTCGGGACAAGTCGGGACAAACCGGGACAAGTCGGGACAAGTCGGTACAAGTTGGGACAAGTCGTTACAAGTCAGGACAAGTCGGGACAAGTCGAGACAAGTCGGGACAAATCGAAACAAGTCAGGACAAGTCGAAAAAAGTCGAAAGAAGTCGGGACAAGTCAGGACAAGTCGGGACAAGTCGGGACAAGTCGTGACAAGTCGGGACAAATCGGGACAAGTCAGGACAAGTCGAGAAATATCGGGACAAGTTTGGACAATAAGGGACAAGTCGGGACAAGTTTGGACAATAAGGGACAAGTCGGGACAAGTCGGTACAAGTCGGGACAAGTCGGGACATGTTTGGACAACCTGGGACAAGTCAGGACAAGTCGGGACATGGCGTGACAAGTTAGAACAAGTCAGAACAAGCCGGGACAAGTCGGGACAAGTCTGGACAAGTCAGTAAAAGTCGGGACATGGCGAGACAAGTTAGAACAAGTCAGAACAAGCCGGGACAAGTCGGAACAAGTCTGAAAAAGTCGAGGCAAGTCAGTACAAGTCGGGACATGGCGTGACAAGTTAGAACAAGTCAGAACAAGCCGGGACAAGTCGGAACAAGTCGGAACAAGTCAGGACAAGTCGGGACATGGCGTGACAAGTTAGACCAAGTCAGAACAAGCCGGAACAAGTCGGGACAAGTTAGAACAAGTCAGAACAAGCCGGGAAAAGTCGGGACAAGTCGGAACAAGTCAGGACAAGTCGAGACATGGCGTGACAAGTTAGAACAAGTCAGAACAAGCCGGGACAAGTCGGGACAAGTCGGGACAAGTCTGGACAAGACGGGACAAGTCGGGACAAGTCTGGACAAGTCAGGACAAGTCAGGACAAGTTTGTACAATGCGGGACAAGTCGGGACAATCCGTGACAAGTCGGGACAAGACGGAACAAGTCACGACAAGTCGGGAAAAGTCGGGACAAGACATGTCGGAACAAGTCGGGACTTTTGGGTCGGGTCGAGGAAAATATTATTGTAAATATATCTTTTGATAGAATCATTTTGAATTTCAAATAATTTTGGACTTTTCACCAGGGCTCCTTACCCAGATATTTTATCCTGATTTCATTTGTACATTTTACACGGAATTTCCACCTGGACTTCTTCACCCTGACTTTCTTCTTGGAATTTTATTTGGATTTCTTTGAAGTAGTTTGTGAAAAAAAATCAAAATTACAAAAAAAAAACTGAAGATTTTAATATTTGTTTCAAATATTTCAGCAAAAATTCAATTATCAAAAAATTTCAAAAAATATTTATTTTTCAGATTTCTTGTAATTTTATCAAAATTGTGAACAGAAACAACTTTCACAATCCAATTTCTTTTCAAGAAGAAACAAAAAAGTATCTCATTAAACACAGAATTAAAATAAAAAAGTTTTGAAAAAAAAATCTTGGAAAATTACTTTTTTCACAAAGAAAATATTTGAGTCAGTCAATTTCTGAATATTTTGGTATCGAATCATCTCGCCAAAATTTTTTAAAACGGCAAGAAATTTAATTTTTTTTTTCTAAAAAAAAATTTACTTCACAAGGTCAAATCGAGTCAATGTTATGGCACTAATATTCATCTTATCGTCTTGGACTCTATTCGCAATTAGGTCGGGTCGGGTAGGGTCGGGAAATGAGCTTTCAGATTTTTTGTCATTCCAACAAATATTATGAACCATGACAAATGTGACAAGTCGGGACAAGTTGGGACAAATCGGGACAAGTCTGGACAAGTCAGGACAAGTTGGGACAAATCGGGACCAGCCGGAATATTTTGAAAAAAATGAAAGCTACAAAAATTTTATTAACAAAAAATTTGAATTTTTTTTTTATATTTCAGCCAAAATTTAAACAGTTTTGAGAAAATAAGCTTACAGATTTTTTGTCAATCCAACCAAAATTATGAACCAAAACAAGTGTGACAATCAATTTTTGTTCGAACTGAAATTGACAAGTCGGAACAAGTCGGGACAAGTATGGACAAGTCGGGACAAGTCGGGACAAGTTTGGTCAATCCGGGACAAGTCGGGACGAGTCGGGACGATTCGGGACAAGTCGGTACAAGTCGGGACAAGTTTGGACATTACGGGACAAGTCGGGACAAGTCGGTACAAGTCAGTACAAGTCGGTACAAGTCGGGACAAGTTTGGACAAACCGACACGAGTCGGGACAAGTCGGTACAAGTTGGGACAAGTCGGGACAAGTCAGGACAAGTCGGGACAAGTCGAGACAAGTCGGGACAAATCGAAACAAGTCAGGACAAGTCCAAAAAAAGTCGAAAGAAGTCGGGACAAGTCAGGACAAATCGGGACAAGTCGGGATAAGACGTGACATGTCAAAACAAGTCGGGACAAGTCGGGACGAGTCGGGACAAGTCGGGACAAGTCGGGACATGTCGGGACTAGTCAGGACTAGTCGAGAAATGTCGGGACAAGTTTGGACAATAAGGGACAAGTCGGGACAAGTTTGGACAATAAGGGACAAGTCGGGACAAGTCGGTACAAGTCGGTACAAGTCGGGACAAGTTTGGACAATCCGAGACAAGTCGGGACAAGTCGGTACAAGTCAGGACGAGTCGGAACAAGTCAGGACAAGTCGGGACAAGTCGCGACATGACGTGACAAGTCAGAACAAGTCGGGACAAAACGGGACACAAGTCGGGACAAGTTTGGTCAATCTGGGACAAGTCGGTACTAGTCGGGACAAGTCGGTACAAGTCGGAACAAGTTTATACAAGTCGGGACAAGAAGGGACAAGTCGGTACAATTCGGAACAAGTTTGTACAAGTCGGGACAAGGACGGACAAGTTTGGACAATCCGGGACAAGTCGGGACAAGTCGGGACAAGTCATGACATGACGTGACAAGTCAGAACAAGTCGGGACAAGTCGGGACAAGTCGGGACAAGTCGGGACAAGTCGGGACTAGCCGGTACAAGTTGGGACAAGTCGGTACAAGTCGGGACAAGTTTGGACAAACGGGGACAAGTCGGGACAAGTCGGTACAAGTTGGGACAAGTCGGGACAAGTCAGGACAAGTCGGGACAAGTCGAGACAAGTCGGGACAAATCGAAACAAGTCAGGACAAGTCGAAAAAAGTCGAAAAAAGTCGAAAGAAGTCGGGACAAGTCAGGACAAATTGGGACAAGTCGGGATAAGACGTGACATGTCAGAAAAAGTCGGGACAAGTCGGGACAAGTCGGGACAAGTCGGGACAAGTCGGGACAAGTCGGGACAAGTCGGGACAAGTCGGGACAAGTCGGGACAAGTCGGGACATGTCGGGACTAGTCAGGACTAGTCGAGAAATGTCGGGACAAGTTTGGACAATAAGGGACAAGTCGGGACAAGTTTGGACAATAAGGGACAAGTCGGGACAAGTCGGTACAAGTCGGGACAAGTTTGGACAATCCAAGACAAGTTGGGACAAGTCGGAACAAGTCGGTACAAGTCGGGACATGTTTGTACAATCCGGGACAAGTCGTGACAAGTCAGGACAAGTCGAAACAAGTCAAAACAAGTCGAAACAAGTCGGGACAAGTCAGAACAAGTCGGGACAAGTCAAGACAAGTCGGGACAAGTCGGAACGAGTCGGGACAAGTCGGAACAAGTCGGGACAAGTCAGGACAAGTCGGTTCAAGTCGGGAAAAGTTTGGACAATACGGGACACGTTGGGACAAGTCGGTACAAGTTGGGAGAATCCGGGACAAGTCGGTACAAGTCTAGACAAGTCGGTAAAAGTCGGGACAAGTTTGGACAATCCGGGACAAGTCGAGACAAGTCGGGACAAGTCGGGACAGGTCGGGACAAGTCGGTACAAGTGTGGACAAGTCGGTTCAAGTCAAGAAAAGTTTGGACACTACGGGACACGTTGGGACAAGTCGGTACAAGTTGGGACAATCCGGGACAAGTCGGTACAAGTCGGGACAAGTCGGTACAAGTCGGGACATGTTTGGACAATCCGGGACAAGTCGAGACAAGTCGGTACAAGTCGGAACAAGACGTGACAAGTCAGGACAAGTCAGGACAAGTCGGGACAAGTCGGGACAAGTCGGGACAAGTCGGGGCAAGTTTGGGCAATCTGGGACAGGTAGGGACAAGTCGGTACAAGTTGTGACAATCCGGGACAAGTCGGTACAAGTCGGTACAAGTTGGGACAAGTTTGGACAATCCGGGACAAGTCGAGACAAGTCGGGACAAGTCGGGACAGGTCGGGACAAGTCGGTACAAGTCTGGACAAGTCGGTTCAAGTCGGAACAAGTCGGGACATGGCGTGACAAGTTAGAACAAGTCAGAACAAGCCGGGACAAGTCGGGACAGGTCTGGACAAGTCGAGACAAGTCGGGACATGGCGTGACAAGTTAGAACAAGTCAGAGCAAGCCGGAACAATTTGGGACAAGTTAGAACAAGTCAGAACAAGCCAAGACAAGTCGGGACAAGTCGGAACAAGTCAGGACAAGTCGAGACATGGCGTGACAAGTTAGAACAAGTCAGAACAAGCCGGGACAACTCGGGACAAGTCTGGACAAGTCGGGACAAGTCGGGACAAGTGAGAACAAGTCAACACGAGTTGAGACAAGTCGAAACAAGTCAGGACAAGTCGGGACATGGCGTGACAAGTTAGAACAAGTCGGAACAAGTCGGTACAAGTCGGGACAAGTCGGGACAAGTCGGTACAAGTTGGGACAAGTCGAGACATATCGAAACAAGTCGAAAAAAGTCGAAAGAAGTCGGGACAAGTCAGGACAAGTCGGGACAAGTCGGGATAAGATTAGACATGTCGGAACAAGTCGGGACAAGTCGGGACAAGTCGGGACAAGTCAGGACAAGTCAGGACATGTCGGGACATGTTTGTACAATAAGTGACAAGTCGGGACAAGTTTGGACAATACGGGACACGTTGGGAAGAGTCGGGACAAGTCTGGACAGGTCGGGACAAGTCGGGACAAGTCGGTACAAGTCGGGACAAGTCGGTACAAGTCGGGACAAGTTTGGACAAACCGGGACAAGTCTTGACAAGTCGGTACAAGTTGGTACAAGTCGGGACAAGCCAGGACAAGTCGGGACAAGTCGAGAGAAGTCGGGACATATCGAAACAAGTCAGGACAAGTCGAAAAAAGTCGAAAGAAGTCGGGACAAGTCAGGACAAGTCGGGACAAGTCGGGATAAAATTAGACATGTCGGAACAAGTCGGGAAAAGTCGGGACAAGTCGGGACAAGTCGGGACCAGTCAGGACAAGTCAGGACATGTCGGGACAAGTTTGTACAATAAGTGACAAGTCGGGACAAGTTTGGACAATAAGGGACAAGTCGGAACAAGTCGGTTTAAGTCGGGACAAGTCGGTACAAGTCGGGACAAGTTTGGACAATCCGGGACAAGTCGAGACAAGTCGGGACAAGTCGATACAAGTCGTGACAAGTCAGGACAAGTCAGGACAAGTCGACACAAGTCGAAACAAGTCGGGACAAGTCAGGACAAGTCGAAACAAGTCAGGACAAGTCAGAACAAGTCGGGACAAGTCAGGACAAGTCGGTACAAGTCAGGACAAGTTAAAACAAGTCAGGAAAAGTCGGGACAAGTCGGGACAAGTTTGGACAATCTGGGACAGGTCGGGACAAGTCGGTACAAGTCTGGACAAGTCGGGACAAGTCGGTTCAAGTCGGGAAAAGTTTGGACAATACGGGACACGTTGGGACAAGGCAGTACAAGTTGTGACAATCCGGGACAAGTCGGTACAAGTCGAGACATATCGAAACAAGTCAGGACAAGTCGAAAAAAGTCGAAAGAAGTCGGGACAAGTCAGGACAAGTCGGGACAAGTCGGGATAAGATTAGACATGTCGGAACAAGTCGGGACAAGTCGGGACAAGTCGGGACAAGTCAGGACAAGTCAGGACATGTCGGGACAAGTTTGTACAATAAGTGACAAGTCGGGACAAGTTTGGACAATACGGGACACGTTGGGACAAGTCGGGACAAGTCTGGACAAGTCGGGACAAGTCGGGACAAGTCGGGACAAGTCGGTACAAGTCGGGACAAGTCGGTACAAGTCGGGACAAGTTTGGACAAACCGGGACAAGTCGGGACAAGTCGGTACAAGTTGGTACAAGTCGGGACAAGTCGAGAGAAGTCGGGACATATCGAAACAAGTCAGGACAAGTCGAAAAAAGTCGAAAGAAGTCGGGACAAGTCAGGACAAGTCGGGATAAAATTAGACATGTCGAAACAAGTCGGGACAAGTCGGGACAAGTCGGGACAAGTCGGGACAAGTCGGGACAAGTCAGGACATGTCAAGACAAGTTTGTACAATAAGTGACAAGTCGGGACAAGTTTGGACAATAAGGGACAAGTCGGGACAAGTCGGTTTAAGTTGGGACAAGTCGGTACAAGTCGGGACAAGTTTGGACAATCCGGGACAAGTCGAGACAAGTCGGGACAAGTCGATACAAGTCGTGACAAGTCAGGACAAGTCAGGACAAGTCGACACAAGTCGAAACAAGTCGGGACAAGTCAGGACAAGTCGAAACAAGTCAGGACAAGTCAGAACAAGTCGGGACAAGTCAGGACAAGTCGGTACAAGTCAGGACAAGTTAGGACAAGTCAGGACAAGTCGGGACATGTCGGGACAAGTCTGGACAAGTTTGGACAATCTGGGACAGGTCGGGACAAGTCGGTACAAGTCTGGACAAGTCGGGACAAGTCGGTTCAAGTCGGGAAAAGTTTGGACAATACGGGACACGTTGGGACAAGTCGGTACAAGTTGGGACAATCCGGGACAAGTCGGTACAAGTCGGGACAAGTCGGTACAAGTTGGGACAAGTTTGGACAATCCAGGACAAGTCGAGACAAGTCGGGACAAGTCGGGACAGGTCGAGACAAGTCGGTACAAGTCTGGACAAGTCGGTTCAAGTCGGAACAAGTCGGGACATGGCGTGACAAGTTAGAACAAGTCAGAACAAGCCGGGACAAGTCGGGACAAGTCTGGACAAGTCGAAACAAGTCGGGACAAGTCAGTACAAGTCGGGACATGGCGTGACAAGTAAGAACAAGTCAGAACAATCCGGGACAAGTCGGGACAAGTCGGAACAAGTCAGGACATGTCGGGACATGGCGTGACAAGTTAGAACAAGTCAGAACAAGCCGGGACAAGTCGGGACAAGTCTGGACAAGTCTGGACAAGTCTGGACAAGTCGAAACAAGTCGGGACAAGTCAGTACAAGTCAGGACATGGCGTGACAAGTAAGAACAAGTCAGAACAATCCGGGACAAGTCGGGACAAGTCGGAACAAGTCAGGACAAGTCGGGACATGGTGTGACAAGTTAGAACAAGTCAGAACAAGCCGGAACAATTTGGGACAAGTTAGAACAAGTCAGAACAAGCCGGGACAAGTCGGGACAAGTCGGAACAAGTCAGGAGAAGTCGAGACATGGCGTGACAAGTTAGAACAAGTCAGAACAAGCCGGGACAAGTCGGGACAAGTCTGGACAAGTCGGGACAAGTCGGGACAAGTGAGAACAAGTCAACACGAGTCGGGACAAGTCGGAACAAGTCAGGACAAGTCGGGACATGGCGTGACAAGTTAGAACAAGTCGGAACAAGTCGGTACAAGTCGGGACAAGTCGGGACAAGTCGGTACAAGTCGGGACAAGTCGGTACAAGTCGGGACAAGTTTGGACAAACCGGGACAAGTCGGGACAAGTCGGTACAAGTTGGGACAAGTCGAGACATATCGAAACAAGTCAGGACAAGTCGAACAAAGTCGAAAGAAGTCGGGACAAGTCAGGACAAGACGGAACAAGTCACGACAAGTCGGGAAAAGTCGGGACAAGTCGGGACAAGTTTAGACAATCCGGGACAAGTCGAGACAAGTCGGGACAAGTCGGGACAGGTCGGGACAAGTCGGTACAAGTCTGGACAAGTCGGGACAAGTCGGGACAAGTCGGGACAAGTCGGGACAAGTTTAGACAATCCGGGACAAGTCGAGACAAGTCGGGACAAGTCGGGACAGGTCGGGACAAGTCGGTACAAGTCTGGACAAGTCGGGACAAGTCGGGACAAGTCGGGACAAGTCGGTACAAGTCGGGACAAGTCGGTACAAGTCGGGACAAGTTTGGACAAACCGGGACAAGTCGGTACAAGTTGGGACAAGTCGAGACAAGTCGGGACAAGTTGGGACAGGTCGAGACAAGTCGGTACAAGTCTGGACAAGTCGGTTCAAATCGGAAAAGTTTGAACAATACGGGACACGTTGGGACAAGTCGGTACAAGTCGGGACAATCCGGTACAAGTCGGTACAAGTCGGGACAAGTCGGTACAAGTCGGGACATGTTTGGACAATCCGGGACAAGTCGAGACAAGTCGAGACAAGTCGGGACAAGTCGGGACAAGTCGTGACAAGTCAGGACAAGTCAAGACAAGTCGAAACAAGTCGAAAAAAGTTGGGACAAGTCGGGACAAGTCAGGACAAGTCAAGACAAGTCGAAACAATTCGGAACAAGTTCGTACAAGTCGGGACAAGAAGGGACAAGTTTGGACAATGAGGGACAAGTCGGGACAAGTCGAAAGAAGTCGGGACAAGTCAGGACAAATCGGGACAAGTCGGGACAAGTCGGGATAAGACGTGACATGTCAGAACAAGTCGGGACAAGTCCGGACAAGTCGGGACAAGTCGAGACAAGTCGGGACAAATCGAAACAAGTCAGGACAAGTCGAAAAAAGTCGAAAGAAGTCGGGACAAGTCAGGACAAATCGGGACAAGTCGGGACAAGTCGGGATAAGACGTGACATGTCAGAACAAGTCGGGACAAGTCGAGACAAGTCGGGACAAGTCGGGACAAGTCGAGACTAGTCAGGACTAGTCGAGAAATGTCGGGACAAGTTTGGACAATCCGGGACAAGTCGGGACTAGTCGGGACAAGTCGGGACAAGTCGGGACAAGTCGGGACAAGTCGGGACAAGTTTAGACAATTCGTGACAAGTCGAGACAAGTCGGGACAAGTCGGGACAGGTCGGGAGAAGTCGGTACAAGTCTGGACAAGTCGGGACAAGTCGGGACAAGTCGGGACAAGTCGGTACAAGTCGGGACAAGTCGGTACAAGTCGGGACAAGTTTGGACAAACCGGAACATGTCGGGACAAGTCGGTACAAGTTGGGACAAGTCGAGACAAGTCGGGACAAGTCGGGACAGGTCGAGACAAGTCGGTACAAGTCTGGACAAGTCGGTTCAAATCGGGAAAACTTTGAACAATACGGGACACGTTGGGACAAGTCGGTACAAGTCGGGACAATCCGGGACAAGTCGGTACAAGTCGGGACAAGTCGGTACAAGTCGGGACATGTTTGGACAATCCGGGACAAGTCTAGACAAGTCGGGACAAGTCGGGACAAGTCGGGACAAGTCGGGACAAGTCGTGACAAGTCAGGACAAGTCAAGACAAGTCGAAACAATTCGGAACAAGTTTGTACAAGTCGGGACAAGGAGGGACAAGTTTGGACAATGAGGGACAAGTCGGGACAAGTCGCTACAAGTCAGGACGAGTCGGAACAAGTCAGGACAAGTCGGGACATGACGTGACAAGTCAGAACGAGTCGGGACAAGTCGGGACAAGTCGGGACAAGTCGAGACAAGTCGGGACTAGCCGGTACAAGTTGAGACAAGTCTGTACGAGTCGGGACAAGTTTGGACAAACCGGGACAAGTCGGGACAAGACGGGACAAGTCGGTACAAGTTGGGACAAGTCGGGACAAGTCAGGACAAGTCGGGACAAGTCGAGACAAGTCGGGACAAATCGAAACATGTCAGGACAAGTCGAAAAAAGTCGAAAGAAGTCGGGACAAGTCAGGACAAATCGAGACAAGTCGGGATAAGACGTGACATGTCAGAACAAGTCGGGACAAGTCGGGACAAGTCGGGACAAGTCGAAACAAGTCGGGACAAGTCGGGAAAAGTCGGGACAAGTCGGGACATGTCGGGACTAGTCAGGACTAGTCGAGAAATGTCGGGACAAGTTTGGACAATAAGGGACAAGTCGGGACAAATTTGGACAATAAGGGACAAGTCGGGACAAGTCGGTACAAGTCGGGACAAGTCGGTACAAGTCGGGACAAGTTTGGACAAACCAAGACAAGTCGTGACATGTCAGGACAAGTCAGAACAAGTCGGGACAAGTTAGGACAAGTCGGTACAAGTCGGGATAAGTCGTGACAAGTCAGGACAAGTCAGGACAAGTCGGGACAAGTCAGGACAATTCGGGACAAGTCGGGACAAGTCGAAACAAGTCGGGACAAGTCGGGACAAGTCGGGACAAGTCGGGACATGTCGGGACTAGTCAGGACTAGTCGAGAAATGTCGGGACAAGTTTGGACAATAAGGGACAAGTCGGGACAAATTTGGACAATAAGGGACAAGTCGGGACAAGTCGGTACAAGTCGGGACAAGTCGGTACAAGTCGGGACAAGTTTGGACAAACCAAGACAAGTCGTGACATGTCAGGACAAGTCAGAACAAGTCGGGACAAGTTAGGACAAGTCGGTACAAGTCGGGATAAGTCGTGACAAGTCAGGACAAGTCAGGACAAGTCGGGACAAGTCAGGACAATTCGGGACAAGTCGGGACAAGTCGGGATAAGTCGTGACAAGTCAGGACAAGTCAGGACAAGTCGGGACAAGTCAGGACAAGTCATGACAAGTCGGGACAAGTCGGAACAAGTTTGGACAATCTGGGACAGGTCGGGACAAGTCGGTACAAGTCTGGACAAGTCATGACAAGTCAGTTCAAGTCGGGAAAAGTTTGGACAATACGGGACACGTTGGGACAAGTCGGGACAAGTCGGTACAAGTCGGGACAATCCGCGACAAGTCGGTACAAGTCGGTACAAGTCGGGACATGTTTGGACAATCCGGGACAAGTCGAGACAAGTCGGGACAAGTCGTGACAAGTCAGGACAAGTCAAGACAAGTCGAAACAAGTCGAAATAAGTTGGGACAAGTCGGGACAAGTCAGGACAAGTCAGAACAAGTCAGGACATGTCTGGACAAGACGGGACAAGTCGGGACAAGTCGGTACAAGTCAGGACAAGTTTGGACAATCCGGGACAAGTAGGGACAAGTCGGTACAAGTCGGGACAAGTCGGTACAAGTCGGGCCAAGTTTGGACAATCCAAGACAAGTCGTGACAAGTCAGGACAAGTCAGAACAAGTCGGGACAAGTTAGGACAAGTCGGTACAAGTCGGGATAAGTCGTGACAAGTCAGGACAAGTCAGGACAAGTCGGGACAAGTCGGGACAAGTCGGTACAAGTCAGGACAAGTTTGGACAATCCGGGACAATTAGGGACAAGTCGGTACAAGTCAGGACGAGTCGGAACAAGTCAGGACAAGTCGGGACAAGTCGGAACAAGACGTGACAAGTCAGAACAAGTCGGGACAAGTCGGGACAAGTCGGGACAAGTCGGGACAAGTCGGGACTAGTCGGGACAAGTCGGTACAAGTCGGGACAAGTCGGAACAAGTCGGGACGAGTTAAGACAAGTTAGGACAAGTCAGGACAAGTCAGGACAAGTCGGGATAAGTCGGGACAAGTTGGGACAAGTCGGGACAATTCGGGACAGGTCGGGACAAGTCCGGACAAGTCGGGACAAGACGGTACAAGTCGGGAAAAGTTTGGACAAACCGGAACAAGTCGGGACAAGTCGGTTCAAGTTGGGACAAGTCGGGACAAGTCGGTACAAGTCGGGACAAATCGGTACAAGTCGGGACAAGTCAGGACAAGTCGAGACAAGTTGGGACAAGTCGAGACAAGTCGGGACAAATCGAAACAAGTCAGGACAAGTCGAAAATAGTCGAAAGAAGTCGGGACAAGTCAGGACAAATCGGGACAAGTCAGGACAAGTCGGGATAAGACGTGACATGTCAGAACAAGTCGGGACAAGTCGGGACAATCCGGACAAGTCGGGACAAGTCGAGACAAGTCTCGACAAATCGACACAAGTCAGGACAAGTCGAAAAAAGTCGAAAGAAGTCGGGACAAGTCAGGACAAATCGGGACAAGTCGGGACAAGTCGGGATAAGACGTGACATGTCAGAACAAGTCGGGACAAAACGAGACAAGTCGGGACAAGTCGGGACAAGTCGAGACTAGTCAGGACTAGTCGAGAAATGTTGGGACAAGTTTGGACAATAAGGGACAAGTCGGGACAAGTTTGGACAATAAGGGACAAGTCGGTACAAGTCGGGACAAGTTTGGACAATCCGGGACAAGTCGTGACAAGTCAGGACAAGTCAGGACAAGTCGAAACAAGTCGAAACAAGTCGGTACAAGTCGGGACAAGTTTGGACAATCCGGGACAAGTCGGGACTAGTCGGGACATGTCGGGACAAGTCGGGACAAGTCGGGACAAGTCGGGACAAGTCGGGACAAGTTTAGACAATCCGGGACAAGTCGAGACAAGTCGGGACAAGTCGGGACAGGTCGGGACATGTCGGTACAAGTCTGGACAAGTCGGGACAAGTCGGGACAAGTCGGGACAAGTCGGTACAAGTCGGGACAAGTCGGTACAAGTCGGGACAAGTTTGGACAAACCGGGACAAGTCGGGACAAGTCGGGACAAGTCGGTACAAGTTGGGACAAGTCGAGACAAGTCGGGACAAGTCGGGACAGGTCGAGACAAGTCGGTACACAAGTCTGGACAAGTCGGTTCAAATCGGGAAAAGTTTGGACAATACGGGACACGTTGGGACAAGTCGGTACAAGTCGGGACAATCCGGTACAAGTCGGTACAAGTCGAGACAAGTCGGTACAAGTCGGGACATGTTTGGACAATCCGGGACGAGTCGAGACAAGTCGGGACAAGTCGGGACAAGTCGGGACAAGTCGTGACAAGTCAGGACAAGTCAAGACAAGTCGAAACAAGTCGAAACAAGTTGGGACAAGTCGGGACAAGTCAGGACAAGTCAAGACAAGTCGAAACAATTCGGAACAAGTTTGTACAAGTCGGGACAAGGAGGGACAAGTTTGGACAATGAGGGACAAGTCGAAAAAAGTCGAAAAAAGTCGGGACAAGTCAGGACAAATCGGGACAAGTCGGGACAAGTCGGGATAAGACTTGACATGTCAGAACAAGTCGGGACAAGTCGGGACAATCCGGACAAGTCGGGACAAGTCGAGACAAGTCGGGACAAATCGAAACAAGTCAGGACAAGTCGAAAAAAGTCGAAAGAAGTCGGGACAAGTCAGGACAAATCGGGACAAGTCGGGACAAGTCGGGATAAGACGTGACATGTCAGAACAAGTCGGGACAAGTCGAGACAAGTCGGGACAAGTCGAGACTAGTCAGGACTAGTCGAGAAATGTCGGGACAAGTTTGGACAATAAGGGACAAGTCGGGACAAGTTTGGACAATAAGGGACAACTCGGTACAAGTCGGGACAAGTTTGGACAATCCGGGACAAGTCGTGACAAGTCAGGACAAGTCAGGACAAGTCGAAACAAGTCGAAACAAGTCGGTACAAGTCGGGACAAGTTTGGACAATCCGGGACAAGTCGGGACTAGTCGGGACAAGTCGGGACAAGTCGGGACAAGTCGGGACAAGTTTGGACAATCCGGGACAAGTCGAGACAAGTCGGGACAAGTCGGGACAGGTCGGGACAAGTCGGTACAAGTCTGGACAAGTCGGGACCAGTCGGGACAAGTCGGGACAAGTCGGTACAAGTCGGGACAAGTCGGCACAAGTCGGGACAAGTGTGGACAAACCGGGACAAGTCGAGACAAGTCGGGACAAGTCGGGACAGGTCGAGACAAGTCGGTACAAGTCTGGACAAGCTTGGACAATCCGGGACAAGTCGAGACAAGTCGGGAAAAGTCGGGACAAGTCGGGACAAGTCAAAACAAGTCGAAACAAGTCGAAACAAGTTGGGACAAGTCGGGACAAGTCAGAACAAGTCGGAACATGTCTGGACAAGACGGGACAAGTCGGTACAAGTCAGGACGAGTCAAAACAAGTCAGGACAAGTCAAGACAAGTCGGGACAAGACGTGACAAGTCAGAACAAGTCGGGACAAGTCGGGACAAGTCAAGACAAGTCGGGACAAGTCGGGACAAGTCGGGACAAGTCGGGACAAGTCGGGACAAGTCGGGACAAGTCGGGACAAGTCGGTACAAGTCGAAACAAGTCGAAACAAGTTGGGACAAGTCGGGACAAGTCAGAACAAGTCGGAACATGTCTGGACAAGACGGGACAAGTCGGTACAAGTCAGGACGGGTCAAAACAAGTCAGGACAAGTCAAGACAAGTCGGGACAAGACGTGACAAGTCAGAACAAGTCGGGACAAGTCGGGACAAGTCAAGACAAGTCGGGACAAGTCATGACAAGTCGGGACAAGTCGGGACAAGTCGGTACAAGTCGGGACAAGTCGGAACAAGTCGGGACGAGTTGGGACAAGTTAGGACAATTCAGGACAAGTCAGGACAAGTCAGGACAAGTCGGGATAAGTCGGGACAAGTTGGGACAAGTCGGGACAATTCGGGACAGGTCGAGACAAGTCGTGACAAGTCAGGACAAGTCAATACAAGTCGAAACAAGTCGAAACAAGTTGGGACAAGTCGGGACGAGTCAGAACAAGTCGAAACATGTCTGGACAAGACGGGACAAGACGGGACAAGTCGGTACAAGTCAGGACAAGTTTGGACAATCCGGGACAAGTCGGGACAAGTCGGTACAAGTCAGGACGAGTCAAAACAAGTCAGGACAAGTCGGGACAAGTCGGGACAAGACATGACAAGTCAGAACAAGTCGGGACAAGTTGGGACAAGTCGGGACAAGTCGGGACAAGTTAAGACAAGTCGGTACAAGTCGGGACAAGTCGGAACAAGTCGGGACGAGTTGGGACAAGTTAGGACAAGTCAGGACAAGTCGGAACATGTCTGGACAAGACGGGACAAGTCGGGACAAGTCGGTACAAGTCAGGACAAATTTGGACAATCCGGGACAAGTCGAGACAAGTCGGGACAAGTCGGGACAAGTCGGGACAAGTCAAAACAAGTCGAAACAAGTCGAAACAAGTTGGGACAAGTCGGGACAAGTCAGAACAAGTCGGAACATGTCTGGACAAGACGGGACAAGTCGGTACAAGTCAGGACGAGTCAAAACAAGTCAGGACAAGTCAAGACAAGTCGGGACAAGACGTGACAAGTCAGAACAAGTCGGGACAAGTCGGGACAAGTCAAGACAAGTCGGGACAAGTCGGGACAAGTCGGGACAAGTCGGGACAAGTCGGGACAAGTCGGTACAAGTCGGGACAAGTCGGAACAAGTCGGGACGAGTTGGGACAAGTTAGGACAATTCAGGACAAGTCAGGACAAGTCAGGACAAGTCGGGATAAGTCGGGACAAGTTGGGACAAGTCGGGACAATTCGGGACAGGTCGAGACAAGTCGTGACAAGTCAGGACAAGTCAATACAAGTCGAAACAAGTCGAAACAAGTTGGGACAAGTCGGGACGAGTCAGAACAAGTCGAAACATGTCTGGACAAGACGGGACAAGACGGGACAAGTCGGTACAAGTCAGGACAAGTTTGGACAATCCGGGACAAGTCGGGACAAGTCGGTACAAGTCAGGACGAGTCAAAACAAGTCAGGACAAGTCGGGACAAGTCAGGACAAGACATGACAAGTCAGAACAAGTCGGGACAAGTTGGGACAAGTCGGGACAAGTCGGGACAAGTTAAGACAAGTCGGTACAAGTCGGGACAAGTCGGAACAAGTCGGGACGAGTTGGGACAAGTTAGGACAAGTCAGGACAAGTCGGAACATGTCTGGACAAGACGGGACAAGTCGGGACAAGTCGGGACAAGTCGGTACAAGTCAGGACAAATTTGGACAATCCGGGACAAGTCGAGACAAGTCGGGACAAGTCGGGACAAGTCGGGACAAGTCAAAACAAGTCGAAACAAGTCGAAACAAGTTGGGACAAGTCGGGACAAGTCAGAACAAGTCGGAACATGTCTGGACAAGACGGGACAAGTCGGTACAAGTCAGGACGAGTCAAAACAAGTCAGGACAAGTCAAGACAAGTCGGGACAAGACGTGACAAGTCAGAACAAGTCGGGACAAGTCGGGACAAGTCAAGACAAGTCGGGACAAGTCGGGACAAGTCGGGACAAGTCGGGACAAGTCAGGACAAGTCGGTACAAGTCGGGACAAGTCGGAACAAGTCGGGACGAGTTGGGACAAGTTAGGACAATTCAGGACAAGTCAGGACAAGTCAGGACAAGTCGGGATAAGTCGGGACAAGTTGGGACAAGTCGGGACAATTCGGGACAGGTCGAGACAAGTCGTGACAAGTCAGGACAAGTCAATACAAGTCGAAACAAGTCGAAACAAGTTGGGACAAGTCGGGACGAGTCAGAACAAGTCGGAACATGTCTGGACAAGACGGGACAAGTCGGGACAAGTCGGTACAAGTCAGGACAAGTTAGGACAAGTCAGGACAAGTCAGGACAAGTCGGGATAAGTCGGGACAAGTTGGGACAAGTCGGGACAATTCGGGACAGGTCGGGACAAGTCCGGACAGGTCGGGACAAGACGTGACAAATCAGAACAAGTAGGGACAAGTCGAGACAAGTCGGGACAAGTCGGGACAAGTCGGTTAAAGTCGGGACAAGTCGGTACAAGTCGGGAAAAGTTTGGACAAACCGAGACAAGTCGGGACAAGTCGGTACAAGTTGGGACAAGTCGGTACAAGTCAGGACAAGTCGGGACAAGTCGAGACAAGTCGAGACAAGTCTGGACAAATCGAATCAAGTCATGACAAGTCGAAAAAAGTCGAAAGAAGTCGGAACAAGTCAGGACAAGTCGGGACAAGTGGGGACAAGTTGGGATAGGACGTGACGTGTCAGAACAAGTCGGGACAAGTCGGGACAAGTCGGGACAAGTCAGGACAAGTCGAGAAATGTCGGGACAAGTTTGGACAATAAGGGACAAGTCAGGACAAATTTGGACAATTAGGGACAATTCGGGACAAGTCGGTACTAGTCGGGACAAGTCAGTACAAGTCGGGACAAGTTTGGACAATCCAAGAAAAGTTGGGACAAGTCGGAACAAGTTGGAACAAGTCGGGACATGTTTGGACAACCTGGGACAAGTCGTGACAAGTCAGGACAAGTCGAAACAAGTCGAAACAAAACGGGACAAGTCGGGACAAGTCAGGACAAGTCAGAACAAGTCAGGACAAGTTAGGACAAGTCAGGACAAGTCGGGACAAGTCGGGACAAGTCGGGACAAGTTTGGACAATCTGGGACAGGTCGGGACAAGTCGGTACAAGTCTGGACAAGTCGGGACAAGTCGGTTCAAGTCGGGAACAGTTTGGACAATACGGGACACGTTGGGACAAGTCGGTACAAGTTGTGACAATCCGGGACAAGTCGGTACAAGTCGGGACAAGTCGGTACAAGTTGGGACAAGTTTGGACAATCCGGGACAAGTCGAGACAGGTCGGGACAAGTCGGTACAAGTTTGGACAAGTCGGTTCAAGTCGGAACAAGTCGGGACATGGCGTGACAAGTTAGAACAAGTCAGAACAAGCCGGGACAAGTCGGGACAAGTCTGGACAAGTCGAGACAAGTCGGGACAAGTCAGTACAAGTCGGGACATGGCGTGACAAGTTAGAACAAGTCAGAACAATCCGGGACAAGTCGGGACAAGTCGGAACAAGTCAGGACAAGTCGGAACATGGCGTGACAAGTTAGAACAAGTCAGAACAAGCCGAAACAATTTGGGACAAGTTAGAACAAGTCAGAACAAGCCAGGACAAGTCGGGACAAGTCGGAACAAGTCAGGACAAGTCGAGACATGGCGTGACAAGTTAGAACAAGTCAGAACAAGTTAGGACAAGTCGGGACAAGTCTGGACAAGTCGGGACAAGTCGGGACAAGTGAGAACAAGTCAAAACGAGTCGGGACAAGTCGGAACAAGTCAGGACAAGTCGGGACATGGCGTGACAAGTTAGAACAAGTCGGAACAAGTCGGTACAAGTCGGGACAAGTCGGGACAAGTCGGTACAAGTCAGAACAATTCGGTACAAGTCGGGACAAGTTTGGACAAACCGGGACAAGTCGGGACAAGTCGGTACAAGTTGGAACAAGTCGAGACAAGTCGAGACAAGTCGGGACATATCGAAACAAGTCAGGACAAGTCGAAAAAAGTCGAAAGAAGTCGGAACAAGTCAGGACAATTCGGGACAAGTCGGGATAAGATTAGACATGTCGGAACAAGTCGGGACAAGTCAGGACAAGTCGGGACAAGTCGGGACAAGTCAGGACAAGTCAGGACATGTCGGGACAAGTTTGTACAATAAGTGACAAGTCGGGACAAGTTTGGACAATACGGGACACGTTGGGACAAGTCGGGACAAGTCTGGACAAGTTTGGACAATCCGGGACAAGTCAGGACAAGTCGGTACAAGTCAGGACGAGTCAAAACAAGTCAGGACAAGTCGGGACAAGTCGGAACAAGACGTAACAAGTCAGAACAAGTCGGGACAAGTCGGGACAAGTCGGGACAAGTCGGGACAAGTCGGGACAAGTCGGAACAAGTCGGAACAAGTCGGGACGAGTTGGGACAAGTTAGGACAAGTCAGGACAAGTCAGGACAAGTCAGGACAAGTCGGGATAAGTCGGGACAAGTTGAGACAAGTCGGGACAATTCGGGACAGGTCGAGACAAGTCGTGACAAGTCAGGACAAGTCAATACAAGTCGAAACAAGTCGAAACAAGTTGGGACAAGTCGGAACAAGTCAGAACAAGTCGGAACATGTCTGGACATGACGGGACAAGTCGGGACAAGTCGGTACAAGTCGGGACAAGTTTGGACAATCCGGGACAAGTCGGGACAAGTCGGTACAAGTCAGGACGAGTCAAAACAAGTCAGGACAAGTCGGGACAAGTCTGAACAAGACGTGACAAGTCAGAACAAGTCGGGACAAGTTGGGACAAGTCGGGACAAGTCGGGACAAGTCGGGACAAGTCAAGACAAGTCGGTACAAGTCGGGACAAGTCGGAACAAGTCGGGACGAGTTGGAACAAGTTAGGACAAGTCAGGACAAGTCAGGACATATCAGGACAAGTCGGGATAAGTCGAGACAAGTTGGGACAAGTCGGGACAATTCGGGACAGGTCGGGACAAGACGTGACAAATCAGAACAAGTAGGGACAAGTCGAGACAAGTCGGGACAACTCGGGACAAGTCGGGACAAGTCGGTTAAAGTCGGGACAAGTCGGTACAAGTCGGGAAATGTTTGGACAAACTGGGACAAGTCGGGACAAGTCGGTACAAGTTGGGACAAGTCGGTACAAGTCAGGACAAGTCGGGACAAGTCGAGACAAGTCGGGACAAATCGAATCAAGTCATGACAAGTCGAAAAAAGTCGAAAGAAGTCGGGACAAGTCGAAACAAGTCGGGACATGTCGGGACAAGTGGGGACAAGTCGGTATAAGACGTGACGTGTCAGAACAAGTCGGGACAAGTCGGGACAAGTCGGGACAAGTCGGGACAAGTCGGGACAAGTCAGGACAAGTCGAGAAATGTCGGGACAAGTTTGGACAATAAGGGACAAGTCGAGACAAGTTTGGACAATAAGGGACAATTCGGGACAAGTCGGTACTAGTCGGGACAAGTCAGTACAAGTCGGGACAAGTTTGGACAATCCAAGAAAAGTTAGGACAAGTCGGAACAAGTTGGTACAAGTCGGGACATGTTTGGACAACCTGGGACGAGTCGTGACAAGTCAGGACAAGTCGAAACAAGTCGAAACAAAACGGGACAAGTCGGGACAAGTCAGGACAAGTCAGAATAAGTCAGGACAAGTTAGGACAAGTCAGGACAAGTCGGGACAAGTCGGGACAAGTCGGGACAAGTTTGGACAATCTGGGACAGGTCGGGACAAGTCGGTACAAGTCTGGACAAGTCGGGACAAGTCGGTTCGAATCGGGAAAAGTTTGGACAATACGGGACACGTTGGGACAAGTCGGTACAAGTTGTGACAATCCGGGACAAGTCGGTACAAGTTGGGCACTAGTCGGTACAAGTTGGGACAAGTTTGGACAATCCGGGACAAGTCGAGACAAGTCGGGACAAGTCGGGACAGGTCGGGACAAGTCGGTACAAGTCTGGACAAGTCGGTTCAAGTCGGAACAAGTCGGGACATGGCGTGACAAGTTAGAACAAGTCAGAACAAGCCGGGACAAGTCGGGACAAGTCTGGACAAGTCGAGACAAGTCGGGACAAGTCAGTACAAGTCGGGACATGGCGTGACAAGTAAGAACAAGTCAGAACAATCCGGGACAAGTCGAGACAAGTCGGAACAAGTCAGGACAAGTCGGGACATGGCGTGACAAGTTAGAACAAGTCAGAACAAGCCGGAACAATTTGGGACAAGTTAGAACAAGTCAGAACAAGCCAGGACAAGTCGGGACAAGTCGGAACAAGTCAGGACAAGTCGAGACATGGCGTGACAAGTTAGAACAAGTCAGAACAAGCCGGGACAAGTCGGGACAAGTCCGGACAAGTCGGGACAAGTCGGGACAAGTGAGAACAAGTCAACACGAGTCGGGACCAGTCGGAACAAGTCAGGACAAGTCGGGACAAGTCGGGACAAGTCGGTACAAGTCGGGACAAGTCGGTACAAGTCGGGACAAGTTTGGACAAACCGGGACAAGTCGGGACAAGTCGGTACAAGTTGGGACAAGTCGAGACAAGTCGAGACAAGTCGGGACATATCGAAACAAGTCAGGACAAGTCGAAAAATGTCGAAAGAAGTCGGGACAAGTCAGGACAAGTCGGGACAAGT
This sequence comes from Chrysolina americana, assembly GCA_958502065.1. Taxonomy (NCBI): domain Eukaryota; kingdom Metazoa; phylum Arthropoda; class Insecta; order Coleoptera; family Chrysomelidae; genus Chrysolina; species Chrysolina americana. The sequence continues at coordinate 47,272,651 of OY293413.1, forward strand.
CGGGATAAGATTAGACATGTCGGAACAAGTCGGGACAAGTCGGGACAAGTCGGGACAAGTCGGGACAAGTCGGGACAAGTCAGGACATGTCGGGACAAGTTTGTACAATAAGTGACAAGTCGGGACAAGTTTGGACAATACGGGACACGTTGGGACAAGTCGGGACAAGTCTGGACAAGTCGGGACAAGTCGGGACAAGTCGGTACAAGTCGAGACAAGTCGGGACAAGTCAGTACAAGTCGGGACATGGCGTGACAAGTAAGAACAAGTCAGAACAAGCCGGGACAAGTCGGAACAAGTCGGAACAAGTCAGGACAAGTCGGGACATGGCGTGACAAGTTAGACCAAGTCAGAACAAGCCGGAACAAGTCGGGACAAGTCTGGACAAGTCGAGACAAGTCGGGACAAGTCAGTACAAGTCGGGACATGGCGTGACAAGTAAGAACAAGTCAGAACAAGCCGGGACAAGTCGGAACAAGTCGGAACAAGTCAGGACAAGTCGGGACATGGCGTGACAAGTTAGACCAAGTCAGAACAAGCCAGAACAAGTCGGGACAAGTTAGAACAAGTCAGAACAAGCCGGGACAAGTCGGGACAAGTCGGAACAAGTCGGAACAAGTCAGGACAAGTCGAGACATGGCGTGACAAGTTAGAACAAGTCAGAACAAGCCGGGACAAGTCGGGACAAGTCGGGACAAGTCTGGACAAGACGGGACAAGTCGGGACAAGTCTGGACAAGTCAGGACAAGTCAGGACAAGTTTGTACCATGCGGGACAAGTCGGGACAATCCGTGACAAGTCGGGACAAGACGGAACAAGTCACGACAAGTCGGGAAAAGTCGGGACAAGACATGTCGGAACAAGTCGGGACTTTTGGGTCGGGTCGAGGAAAATATTATTGTAAATATATCTTTTGATAGAATCATTTTGAATTTCAAATAATTTTGGACTTTTCACCAGGGCTCCTTACCCAGATATTTTATCCTGATTTCATTTGTACATTTTACACGGAATTTCCACCTGGACTTCTTCACCCTGACTTTCTTCTTGGAATTTTATTTGGATTTCTTTGAAGTAGTTTGTGAAAAAAAATCAAAATTACAAAAAAAAACTAAAGATTTTAATATTTGTTTCAAATATTTCAGCAAAAATTCAATTATCAAAAAATTTCAAAAAATATTTATTTTTCAGATTTCTTGTAATTTTATCAAAATTGTGAACAGAAACAACTTTCACAATCCAATTTCTTTTCAAGAAGAAACAAAAAAGTATCTCATTAAACACAGAATTAAAATAAAAAAGTTTTGAAAAAAAAATCTTGGAAAATTACTTTTTTCACAAAGAAAATATTTGAGTCAGTCAATTTCTGAATATTTTGGTATCGAATCATCTCGCCAAAATTTTTTAAAACGGCAAGAAATTTAATTTTTTTTTTCTAAAAAAAAATTTACTTCACAAGGTCAAATCGAGTCAATGTTATGGCACTAATATTCATCTTATCGTCTTGGACTCTATTCGCAATTAGGTCGGGTCGGGTAGGGTCGGGAAATGAGCTTTCAGATTTTTTGTCAATCCAACAAATATTATGAACCATGACAAATGTGACAAGTCGGGACAAGTTGGGACAAATCGGGACAAGTCTGGACAAGTCAGGACAAGTTGGGACAAATCGGGACCAGCCGGAATATTTTGAAAAAAATGAAAGCTACAAAAATTTTATTAACAAAAAATTTGAATTTTTTTTTTATATTTCAGCCAAAATTTAAACAGTTTTGAGAAAATAAGCTTACAGATTTTTTGTCAATCCAACCAAAATTATGAACCAAAACAAGTGTGACAATCAATTTTTGTTCGAACTGAAATTGACAAGTCGGAACAAGTCGGGACAAGTATGGACAAGTCGGGACAAGTCGGGACAAGTTTGGTCAATCCGGGACAAGTCGGGACGAGTCGGGACGATTCGGGACAAGTCGGTACAAGTCGGGACAAGTTTGAACATTACGGGACAAGTCGGGACAAGTCGGTACGAGTCAGTACAAGTCGGTACAAGTCGGGACAAGTTTGGACAAACCGACACGAGTCGGGACAAGTCGGTACAAGTTGGGACAAGTCGGGACAAGTCAGGACAAGTCGGGACAAGTCGAGACAAGTCGGGACAAATCGAAACAAGTCAGGACAAGTCCAAAAAAAGTCGAAAGAAGTCGGGACAAGTCAGGACAAATCGGGACAAGTCGGGATAAGACGTGACATGTCAAAACAAGTCGGGACAAGTCGGGACGAGTCGGGACAAGTCGGGACAAGTCGGGACATGTCGGGACTAGTCAGGACTAGTCGAGAAATGTCGGGACAAGTTTGGACAATAAGGGACAAGTCGGGACAAGTTTGGACAATAAGGGACAAGTCGGGACAAGTCGGTACAAGTCGGTACAAGTCGGGACAAGTTTGGACAATCTGAGACAAGTCGGGACAAGTCGGTACAAGTCAGGACGAGTCGGAACAAGTCAGGACAAGTCGGGACAAGTCGCGACATGACGTGACAAGTCAGAACAAGTCGGGACAAAACGGGACACAAGTCGGGACAAGTTTGGTCAATCTGGGACAAGTCGGTACAAGTCGGGACAAGTCGGTACAAGTCGGAACAAGTTTATACAAGTCGGGACAAGAAGGGACAAGTCGGTACAATTCGGAACAAGTTTGTACAAGTCGGGACAAGGAGGGACAAGTTTGGACAATCCGGGACAAGTCGGGACAAGTCGGGACAAGTCATGACATGACGTTACAAGTCAGAACAAGTCGGGACAAGTCGGGACAAGTCGGGACAAGTCGGGACAAGTCGGGACAAGTCGGGACTAGCCGGTACAAGTTGGGACAAGTCGGTACAAGTCGGGACAAGTTTGGACAAACGGGGACAAGTCGGGACAAGTCGGTACAAGTTGGGACAAGTCGGGACAAGTCAGGACAAGTCGGGACAAGTCGAGACAAGTCGGGACAAATCGAAACAAGTCAGGACAAGTCGAAAAAAGTCGAAAAAAGTCGAAAGAAGTCGGGACAAGTCAGGACAAATCGGGACAAGTCGGGATAAGACGTGACATGTCAGAAAAAGTCGGGACAAGTCGGGACAAGTCGGGACAAGTCGGGACAAGTCGGGACAAGTCGGGACAAGTCGGGACAAGTCGGGACAAGTCGGGACATGTCGGGACTAGTCAGGACTAGTCGAGAAATGTCGGGACAAGTTTGGACAATAAGGGACAAGTCGGGACAAGTTTGGACAATAAGGGACAAGTCGGGACAAGTCGGTACAAGTCGGGACAAGTTTGGACAATCCAAGACAAGTTGGGACAAGTCGGAACAAGTCGGTACAAGTCGGGACATGTTTGTACAATCCGGGACAACTCGTGACAAGTCAGGACAAGTCGAAACAAGTCAAAACAAGTCGAAACAAGTCGGGACAAGTCAGAACAAGTCGGGACAAGTCAAGACAAGTCGGGACAAGTCGGAACGAGTCGGGACAAGTCGGAACAAGTCGGAACAAGTCGAGACAAGTCAGGACAAGTCGGTTCAAGTCGGGAAAAGTTTGGACAATACGGGACACGTTGGGACAAGTCGGTACAAGTTGGGAGAATCCGGGACAAGTCGGTACAAGTCTAGACAAGTCGTTAAAAGTCGGGACAAGTTTGGACAATCCGGGACAAGTCGAGACAAGTCGGGACAAGTCGGGACAGGTCGGGACAAGTCGGTACAAGTGTGGACAAGTCGGTTCAAGTCAAGAAAAGTTTGGACACTACGGGACACGTTGGGACAAGTCGGTACAAGTTGGGACAATCCGGGACAAGTCGGTACAAGTCGAGACATATCGAAACAAGTCAGGACAAGTCGAAAAAAGTCGAAAGAAGTCGGGACAAGTCAGGACAAGTCGGGACAAGTCGGGACAAGTCTGGACAAGTCGGGACAAGTGAGAACAAGTCAACACGAGTCGAGACATATCGAAACAAGTCGAAAAAAGTCGAAAGAAGTCGGGACAAGTCAGGACAAGTCGGGACAAGTCGGGATAATATTAGACATGTCGGAACAAGTCGGGACAAGTCGGGACAAGTCGGGACAAGTCAGGACAAGTCAGGACATGTCGGGACATGTTTGTACAATAAGTGACAAGTCGGGACAAGTTTGGACAATACGGGACACGTTGGGACAAGTCGGGACAAGTCTGGACAAGTCGGGACAAGTCGGGACAAGTCGGTACAAGTCGGGACAAGTCGGTACAAGTCGGGACAAGTTTGGACAAACCGGGACAAGTCGGGACAAGTCGGTACAAGTTGGTACAAGTCGGGACAAGCCAGGACAAGTCGGGACAAGTCGAGAGAAGTCGGGACATATCGAAACAAGTCAGGACAAGTCGAAAAAAGTCGAAAGAAGTCGGGACAAGTCAGGACAAGTCGGGACAAGTCGGGATAAAATTAGACATGTCGGAACAAGTCGGGAAAAGTCGGGACAAGTCGGGACAAGTCGGGACCAGTCAGGACAAGTCAGGACATGTCGGGACAAGTTTGTACAATAAGTGACAAGTCGGGACAAGTTTGGACAATAAGGGACAAATCGGAACAAGTCGGTTTAAGTCGGGACAAGTCGGTACAAGTCGGGACAAGTTTGGACAATCCGGGACAAGTCGAGACAAGTCGGGACAAGTCGATACAAGTCGTGACAAGTCAGGACAAGTCAGGACAAGTCGACACAAGTCGAAACAAGTCGGGACAAGTCAGGACAAGTCGAAACAAGTCAGGACAAGTCAGAACAAGTCGGGACAAGTCAGGACAAGTCGGTACAAGTCAGGACAAGTTAAAACAAGTCAGGAAAAGTCGGGACAAGTCGGGACAAGTTTGGACAATCTGGGACAGGTCGGGACAAGTCGGTACAAGTCTGGACAAGTCGGGACAAGTCGGTTCAAGTCGGGAAAAGTTTGGACAATACGGGACACGTTGGGACAAGGCAGTACAAGTTGTGACAATCCGGGACAAGTCGGTACAAGTCGAGACATATCGAAACAAGTCAGGACAAGTCGAAAAAAGTCGAAAGAAGTCGGGACAAGTCAGGACAAGTCGGGACAAGTCGGGATAAGATTAGACATGTCGGAACAAGTCGGGACAAGTCGGGACAAGTCGGGACAAGTCAGGACAAGTCAGGACATGTCGGGACAAGTTTGTACAATAAGTGACAAGTCGGGACAAGTTTGGACAATACGGGACACGTTGGGACAAGTCGGGACAAGTCTGGACAAGTCGGGACAAGTCGGGACAAGTCGGTACAAGTCGGGACAAGTCGGTACAAGTCGGGACAAGTTTGGACAAACCGGGACAAGTCGGGACAAGTCGGTACAAGTTGGTACAAGTCGGGACAAGCCAGGACAAGTCGGGACAAGTCGAGAGAAGTCGGGACATATCGAAACAAGTCAGGACAAGTCGAAAAAAGTCGAAAGAAGTCGGGACAAGTCAGGACAAGTCGGGATAAAATTAGACATGTCGAAACAAGTCGGGACAAGTCGGGACAAGTCGGGACAAGTCGGGACAAGTCAGGACAAGTCAGAACATGTCAAGACAAGTTTGTACAATAAGTGACAAGTCGAGACAAGTTTGGACAATAAGGGACAAGTCGGGACAAGTCGGTTTAAGTTGGGACAAGTCGGTACAAGTCGGGACAAGTTTGGACAATCCGGGACAAGTCGAGACAAGTCGGGACAAGTCGATACAAGTCGTGACAAGTCAGGACAAGTCAGGACAAGTCGACACAAGTCGAAACAAGTCGGGACAAGTCAGGACAAGTCGAAACAAGTCAGGAAAAGTCAGAACAAGTCGGGACAAGTCAGGACAAGTCGGTACAAGTCAGGACAAGTTAGGACAAGTCAGGACAAGTCGGGACAAGTCGGAACAAGTCTGGACAAGTTTGGACAATCTGGGACAGGTCGGGACAAGTCGGTACAAGTCTGGACAAGTCGGGACAAGTCGGTTCAAGTCGGGAAAAGTTTGGACAATACGGGACACGTTGGGACAAGTCGGTACAAGTTGGGACAATCCGGGACAAGTCGGTACAAGTCGGGACAAGTCGGTACAAGTTGGGACAAGTTTGGACAATCCAGGACAAGTCGAGACAAGTCGGGACAAGTCGGGACAGGTCGGGACAAGTCGGTACAAGTCTGGACAAGTCGGTTCAAGTCGGAACAAGTCGGGACATGGCGTGACAAGTTAGAACAAGTCAGAACAAGCCGGGACAAGTCGGGACAAGTCTGGACAAGTCGAAACAAGTCGGGACAAGTCAGTACAAGTCGGGACATGGCGTGACAAGTAAGAACAAGTCAGAACAATCCGGGACAAGTCGGGACAAGTCGGAACAAGTCAGGACAAGTCGGGACATGGCGTGACAAGTTAGAACAAGTCAGAACAAGCCGGGACAAGTCGGGACAAGTCTGGACAAGTCTGGACAAGTCGAAACAAGTCGGGACAAGTCAGTACAAGTCAGGACATGGCGTGACAAGTAAGAACAAGTCAGAACAATCCGGGACAAGTCGGGACAAGTCGGAACAAGTCAGGACAAGTCGGGACATGGTGTGACAAGTTAGAACAAGTCAGAACAAGCCGGAACAATTTGGGACAAGTTAGAACAAGTCAGAACAAGCCGGGACAAGTCGGGACAAGTCGGAACAAGTCAGGAGAAGTCGAGACATGGCGTGACAAGTTAGAACAAGTCAGAACAAGCCGGGACAAGTCGGGACAAGTCTGGACAAGTCGGGACAAGTCGGGACAAGTGAGAACAAGTCAACACGAGTCGGGACAAGTCGGAACAAGTCAGGACAAGTCGGGACATGGCGTGACAAGTTAGAACAAGTCGGAACAAGTCGGTACAAGTCGGGACAAGTCGGGACAAGTCGGTACAAGTCGGGACAAGTCGGTACAAGTCGGGACAAGTTTGGACAAACCGGGACAAGTCGGGACAAGTCGGTACAAGTTGGGACAAGTCGAGACATATCGAAACAAGTCAGGACAAGTCGAACAAAGTCGAAAGAAGTCGGGACAAGTCAGGACAAGACGGAACAAGTCACGACAAGTCGGGAAAAGTCGGGACAAAACATGTCGGAACAAGTCGGGACTTTTGGGTCGGGTCGAGGAAAATATTATTGTAAATATATCTTTTGATAGAATCATTTTGAATTTCAAATAATTCTGGACTTTTCACCAGGGCTCCTTACCCAGACATTTTATCCTGATTTCATTTGTACATTTTACACGGAATTTCCGCCTGGACTTCTTCACCCAGACTTTCTTCTTGGAATTTTATTTGGATTTCTTTGAAGTAGTTTGTGAAAATAAATCAAAATTACAAAAAAAAACTAAAGATTTTATTATGTGTTTCAAATATTTCAGCAAAAATTCAATTATCAAAAAATTTCAAAAATAATTTTTTTTTTCTGATTTTTTTTAATTTTATCAAAATTGTGAACTGAAACAACTTTCACAATCCAATTTCTATTCAAGAAGAAACAAAAAAGTATCTCATTAAACACAGAATTGAAATAAAAATGTTTTGAAAAAAAAATCTTGGAAAATTACTTTTTTCACAAAGAAAATATTTGAGTCAGTCAATTTCTGAATATTTTGGTATCGAATCATCTCGCCAAAATTTTTTATAACGGCAAGAAATTTAATTTTTTTTTTTCTGAAAAAAAAATTTACTTCACATGGTCAAATCGAGTCAATGTTATGGCACTAATATTCATCTTATCGTCTTGGACTCTATTCGCAATTAGGTCGGGTCGGGTAGGGTCGGGAAATGAGCTTTCAGATTTTTTGTCAATCCAACAAATATTATGAACCATGACAAATGTGACAAGTCGGGACAAGTTGGGACAAATCGGGGCAAGTCTGGACAAGTCAGGACAAGTTGGGACAAATCGGGACCAGCCGGGATATTTTGAAAAAAATGAAAGCTACAAAAATTTTATAAACAAAAAATTTGAATTTTTTTTTATATCTCAGCCAAAATTTAAACAGTTTTGAGAAAATAAGCTTACAGATTTTTTGTCAATCCAACCAAAATTATGAACCAAAACAAGTGTGACAATCAATTTTTGTTCGAACTGAAATTGACAAGTCGGAACAAGTCGGGACAAGTATGGACAAGTCGGGACAAGTCGGGACGATTCGGGACAAGTCGGTACAAGTCGGGAAAAGTTTGGACAATACGGGACACGTTGGGACAAGTCGGTACAAGTTGGGACAATCCGGGACAAGTCGGGACAAGTCGGTACAAGTCGGGACATGTTTGGACAACTTGGGACAAGTCGAGACAAGTCGGGACAAGTCGGGACAAGTCGTGACAAGTCAGGACCAGTCAGAACAAGTCGGTACAAGTCAGGACAAGTCGGTACAAGTCGGGACAAGTCGTTACAAGTCAGGACAAGTCAGGACAAGTCGGGACAAGTCGGTACAAGTCGGGACAAGTCGGGACAAGTCAGGACAAGTTTGGACAATCTGGGACAGGTCGGGACAAGTTGGTACAAGTCTGGACAAGTCGGGACAAGTCGGTTCAAGTGGGGAAAAGTTTGGACAATACGGGACACGTTGGGACAAGTCGGGACAAGTCGAAACAAGTTGGGACAAGTCGGGACAAGTCAGGACAAGTCAAAACAAGTCGGGACAAGTCGGGACAAGTCGGTACAAGTCGGGACAAGTCGTGACAAGTCAGGACAAGTCAGGACAAGTCGGGACAAGTCGGGACAAGTCATGACAAGTCGGGACAAGTCGTGACAAGTCAGGACAAGTCAGGACAAGTAGGGACAAGTCGGGACAAGTCGGGACAAGTCGGTTCAAGTCGGGAAAAGTTTGGACAATACAGGACACGTTGGGACAAGTCGGGACAAGTCGGGACAAGTCAAGACAAGTCAGGACAAGTCAGAACAAGTCGGGACAAGTCGGTTCAAGTCAGGAAAAGTTTGGACAATACGGGACACGTTGGGACAAGTCGGGACAAGTCGGGACAAGTCAGGACAAGTCAGAACAAGTCAGGACAAGTCGGGACAAGTCAAAACGAGTCGGGACAAGTCAGGACAAGTCAGAACAAGTCGGGACAAGTCAGGACAAGTCGGTACAAGTCGGGACAAGTCGTGACAAGTCAGGACAAGTCAGGACAAGTCGGGACAAGTCGGGACAAGTCGGTACAAGTCTGAACAAGTCGGGACAAAACGGTTCAAGTCGGGAAAAGTTTGGACAATACGATACACGTTGGGACAAGTCGGGACAAGTCGGGACAAGTCAGGACATGTCGGGACAAGTTTGTACAATAAGTGACAAGTCGGGACAAATTTGGACAATAAGGGACAAGTCGGGACAAGTCGGGACAAGTCGTGACAAGTCAGGAAAAGTCAGGACAAGTCGGGACATGTCGAAACAAGTCGGCACAAGTCGGGACAAGTTTGGACAATCCGGGACAAGTCGAGACAAGTCGGGACAAGTCGGGACAGGTCGGGACAAGTCGGTACAAGTGTGGACAAGTCGGTTCAAGTCGGGAAAAGTTTGGACAATACGGGACACGTTGGGACAAGTTGGTACAAGTTGGGACAATCCGGGACAAGTCGGGACAAGTCGGTACAAGTCGTGACATGTTTGGACAATCCGTGACAAGTCGAGACAAGTCGGGACAAGTCGGGACAAGTCGTGACAAGTCAGGACAAGTCAGAACAAGTCGGGACAAGTCAGGACAAGTCGGTACAAGTCGGGACAAGTCGTGACAAGTCAGGACAAGTCAGGACAAGTCGGGACAAGTCGGGACAAGTCGGGACAAGTCGGGACAAGTAGGGACAAGTCAGGACAAGTTTGGACAATCTGGGACAGGTCGGGACAAGTCGGTACAAGTCTGGACAAGTCGGGACAAGTCGGTTCAAGTCGGGAAAAGTTTGGACAATACGGGACACGTTGGGACAAGTCGGGACAAGTCGGGACAAGTCGAAACAAGTTGGGACAAGTCGGGACAAGTCAGGACAAGTCAGAACAAGTCGGGACAAGTCAGGACAAGTCGGTACAAGTCGGGACAAGTCGTGACAAGTCAGGACAAGTCAGGACAAGTCGGGACAAGTCGAGACAAGTCGGGACAAGTCGGTTCAAGTCGGGAAAAGTTTGGACAATACGGGACACGTTGGGACAAGTCGGGACAAGTCGGGACAAGTCGGGACAAGTCGGAACAAGTCGAAACAAGTTGGGACAAGTCGGGACAAGTCAGGACAAGTCAGAACAAGTCGGGACAAGTCGAAACAAGTTGGGACAAAATGGGACAAGTCGGGACAAGTCAGGACAAGTCAGAACAAGTCGGGACAAGTCAGGACAAGTCGGTACAAGTCGGGACAAGTCGTGACAAGTCAGGACAAGTCAGGACAAGTCGGGACAAGTCGGGACGAGTCGGTACAAGTCTGAACAAGTCGGGACAAGTCGGTTCAAGTCGGGAAAAGTTTGGACAATACAGGACACGTTGGGACAAGTCGGGACAAGTCGGGACAAGTCGGGACAAGTCGGTACAAGTCGGGACAAGTCGGTACAAGTCGGGGCAAGTTTGGACAAACCGGGACAAGTCGGGACAAGTCGGTACAAGTTGGGACAAGTCAGGACAAGTCAGGACAAGTCGGGACAAGTCGAGACAAGTCGGGACATATTGAAACAAGTCAGGACAAGTCGAAAAAAGTCGAAAGAAGTCGGGACAAGTCAGGACAAGTCGGGACAAGTCGGGATAAGACGTGACATGTCGGGACAAGTCGGGACAAGTCGGGACAAGTCAGGACAAGTCAGGACATGTCGGGAGAAGTTTGTACAATAAGTGACAAGTCGGGACAAGTTTGGACAATAAGGGACAAGTCGGGACAAGTCGGTACAAGTCGGGACAAGTCGGTACAAGTCGGGACAAGTTTGGACAATGCAAGACAAGTAGGGACAAGTCGGGACAAGTCGGTACAAGTCGGGACAAGTCAGGACAAGTCAGGACAAGTCGACACAAGTCGAAACAAGTCGGGACAAGTCGGGACAAGTCAGGAAAAGTCAGAACAAGTCGGGAAAAGCCGGGACAAGTCTGGACAAGTCGAGACAAGTCGGGACAAGTCAGTACAAGTCGGGACATGGCGTGACAAGTTAGAACAAGTCAGAACAATCCGGGACAAGTCGTGACAAGTCGGAACAAGTCAGGACAAGTCGGGACATGGCGTGACAAGTTAGAACAAGTCAGAACAAGCCGGAACAAGTCGGGACAAGTTAGAACAAGTCAGAACAAGCCGGGACAAGTCGGAACAAGTCGGAACAAGTCAGTACAAGTCGAGACATGGCGTGACAAGTTAGAACAAGTCAGAACAAGCCGGGACAAGTCGGGACAAGTCTGGACAAGTCGGGATAAGACGTGACATGTCAGACCAAGTCGGGACAAGTCGGGACAAGTCGGGATAAGTCGGGACAAGTCAGGACAAGTCAAGAAATGTCGGGACAAGTTTGGACAATAATGGACAAGTCGGGACAAGTTTGGACAATGAGGGACAAGTCAGGACAAGTCGGGACAAGTCGGTACAAGTCGGGACAAGTTTGGACAATCCAAGACAAGTTGGGACAAGTCGAAACAAGTCGGTACAAGTCGGGACAAGTCGGGACAAGTTTGGACAATAAGGGACAAGTCGGGACAAGTTTGGACAAGTCAGGACAAGTCGAAACAAGTCGAAACAAAACGGGACAAGTCGGGACAAGTCAGGACAAGTCACAACAAGTCGGGACAAGTTAGGACAAGTCGGTACAAGTCGGGTCAAGTCGTGACAAGTCAGGACAAGTCGGGACAAGTCGGGACAAGTCAGAACAAGTTTGGACAATCTGGGACAGGTCGGGACAAGTCGGTACAAGTCTGGACAAGTCGGGACAAGTCGGTTCAAGTCGGGAAAAGTTTGGACAATACGGAACACGTTGGGACAAGTCGGTACAAGTTGTGACAATCCGGGACAAGTCGGTACAAGTCGGGACAAGTCGGTACAAGTTGGGACAAATTTGGACAATCCGGACAAGTCGAGACAAGTCGGGACAAGTCGGGACAAGTCGTGACAAGTCAGGACAAGTCAAGACAAGTCGAAACAAGTCGAAACAAGTTGGGACAAGTCGGGACAAGTCAGAACAAGTCGGAACATGTCTGGACAAGACGGTACAAGTCGGGACAAGTCGGTACAAGTCAGGACAAGTTTGGACAATCCGGGACAAGTCGGGACAAGACGGTACAAGTCAGGACGAGTCAAAACAAGTCAGGACAAGTCGGGACAAGTCGGGACAAGACGTGACAAGTCAGAACAAGTCGGGACAAGTAGGGACAAGTCGGGACAAGTCAGGACAAGTCGAGACAAGTCGGGACAAGTCGGGACAAGTCGGTACAAGTCGGGACAAGTCGGAACAAGTCGGGACAAGTTGGGACAAGTTAGGACAAGTCAGGACAAGTCAGGACAAGTCAGGACAAGTCGGGATAAGTCGGGACAAGTTGGGACAAGTCGGGACAATTCGGGACAGGTCGGGACAAGTACGGACAGGTCGGGACAAGACGTGACAAATCAGAACAAGAAGGGACAAGTCGAGACAAGTCGGGACAAGTCGGGACAAGTCGGGACAAGTTGGTTAAAGTCGGGACAAGTCGGTACAAGTCGGGAAAAGTTTGGACAAACCGGGACAAGTCGGGACAAGTCGGTACAAGTTGGGACAAATCGAAACAAGTCAGGACAAGTCGAAAAAAGTCGAAAGAAGTCGGGACAAGTCAGGACAAGTCGGGACAAGTCGGGACAAGTCGGGACAAGTCGGGACAAATCGGGACAAGTCAGGACAAGTCGAGAAATGTCGGGACAAGTTTGGACAATAAGGGACAAGTCGGGACAAGTTTGGACAATAAGGGACAAGTCGGGACAAGTCGGTACAAGTCGGGACAAGTCGGGACATGTTTGGACAACCTGGGACAAGTCAGGACAAGTCGGGACATGGCGTGACAAGTTAGAACAAGTCAGAACAAGCCGGGACAAGTCGGGACAAGTCTGGACAAGTCAGTAAAAGTCGGGACATGGCGAGACAAGTTAGAACAAGTCAGAACAAGCCGGGACAAGTCGGAACAAGTCTGAAAAAGTCGAGGCAAGTCAGTACAAGTCGGGACATAGCGTGACAAGTTAGAACAAGTCAGAACAAGCCGGGACAAGTCGGAACAAGTCGGAACAAGTCAGAACAAGTCGGGACATGGCGTGACAAGTTAGACCAAGTCAGAACAAGCCGGAACAAGTCGGGACAAGTTAGAACAAGTCAGAACAAGCCGGGACAAGTCGGGACAAGTCGGAACAAGTCAGGACAAGTCGAGACATGGCGTGACAAGTTAGAACAAGTCAGAACAAGCCGGGACAAGTCGGGACAAGTCTAGACAAGTCGGGACAAGTCGGGACAAGTCTGGACAAGACGGGACAAGTCGGGACAAGTCTGGACAAGTCAGGACAAGTCAGGACAAGTTTGTACAATGCGGGACAAGTCGGGACAATCCGTGACAAGTCGGGACAAGACGGAACAAGTCACGACAAGTCGGGAAAAGTCGGGACAAGACATGTCGGAACAAGTCGGGACTTTTGGGTCGGGTCGAGGAAAATATTATTGTAAATATATCTTTTGAAAGAATCATTTTGAATTTCAAATAATTTTGGACTTTTCACCAGGGCTCCTTACCCAGATATTTTATCCTGATTTCATTTGTACATTTTACACGGAATTTCCACCTGGACTTCTTCACCCAGACTTTCTTCTTGGAATTTTATTTGGATTTCTTTGAAGTAGTTTGTGAAAAAAAAATCAAAATTACAAAAAAAAAACTAAAGATTTTAATATTTGTTTCAAATATTTCAGCAAAAATTCAATTATCAAAAAATTTCAAAAAATATTTATTTTTCAGATTTCTTTTAATTTTATCAAAATTGTGAACAGAAACAACTTTCACAATCCAATTTCTTTTCAAGAAGAAACAAAAAAGTATCTCATTAAACACAGAATTAAAATAAAAAAGTTTTGAAAAAAAAATCTTGGAAAATTACTTTTTTCACAAAGAAAATATTTGAGTCAGTCAATTTCTGAATATTTTGGTATCGAATCATCTCGCCAAAATTTTTTAAAACGGCAAGAAATTTAATTTTTTTTTTCTGAAAAAAAAATTTACTTCACAAGGTCAAATCGAGTCAATGTTATGGCACTAATATTCATCTTATCGTCTTGGACTCTATTCGCAATTAGGTCGGGTCGGGTAGGGTCGGGAAATGAGCTTTCAGATTTTTTGTCAATCCAACAAATATTATGAACCATGACAAATGTGACAAGTCGGGACAAGTTGGGACAAATCGGGACAAGTCTGGACAAGTCAGGACAAGTTGGGACAAATCGGGACCAGCCGGGATATTTTGAAAAAAATGAAAGCTACAAAAATTTTATTAACAAAAAATTTGAATTTTTTTTTTTATATTTCAGCCAAAATTTAAACAGTTTTGAGAAAATAAGCTTACAGATTTTTTGTCAATCCAACCAAAATTATGAACCAAAACAAGTGTGACAATCAATTTTTGTTCGAACTGAAATTGACAAGTCGGAACAAGTCGGGACAATTTTGGTCAATCCGGGACAAGTCGGGACGAGTCGGGACGATTCGGGACAAGTCGGTACAAGTCGGGACAAGTTTGGACATTACGGGACAAGTCGGAACAAGTCGGTACAAGTCGGTACAAGTCGGTACAAGTCGGGACAAGTTTGGACAAACCGACACGAGTCGGGACAAGTCGGTACAAGTTGGGACAAGTCGGGACAAGTCAGGACAAGTCGGGACAAGTCGAGACAAGTCGGGACAAATCGAAACAAGTCAGGACAAGTCAAAAAAAGTCGAAAGAAGTCGGGACAAGTCAGGACAAATCGGGACAAGTCGGGATAAGACGTGACATGTCAGAACAAGTCGGGACAAGTCGGGACGAGTCGGAACAAGTCGGGACAAGTCGGGACATGTCGGGACTAGTCAGGACTAGTCGAGAAATGTCGGGACAAGTTTGGACAATAAGGGACAAGTCGGGACAAGTTTGGACAATAAGGGACAAGTCGGGACAAGTCGGTACAAGTCGGTACAAGTCGGGACAAGTTTGGAAAATCCGAGACAAGTCGGGACAAGTCGGTACAAGTCAGGACGAGTCGGAACAAGTCAGGACAAGTCGGGACAAGTCGTGACATGACGTGACAAGTCAGAACAAGTCGGGACAAAACGGGACACAAGTCGGGACAAGTTTGGTCAATCTGGGACAAGTCGGTACAAGTCGGGACAAGTCGGTACAAGTCGGAACAAGTTTATACAAGTCGGGACAAGAAGGGACAAGTCGGTAAAATTCGGAACAAGTTTGTACAAGTCGGGACAAGTCGGGACATGACGTGACAAGTCAGAACAAGTCGGGACAAGTCGGGACAAGTCGGGACAAGTCGGGACAAGTCGGGACTAGCCGGTACAAGTTGGGACAAGTCGGTACAAGTCGGGACAAGTTTGGACAAACGGGGACAAGTCGGGACAAGTCGGTACAAGTTGGGACAAGTCGGGACAAGTCAGGACAAGTCGGGACAAGTCGAGACAAGTCGGGACAAATCGAAACAAGTCAGGACAAGTCGAAAAAAGTCGAAAGAAGTCGGGACAAGTCAGGACAAATCGGGACAAGTCGGGATAAGACGTGACATGTCAGAAAAAGTCGGGACAAGTCGGGACAAGTCGGGACATGTCGGGACAAGTCGGGACAAGTCGGGACAAGTCGGGACATGTCGGGACTAGTCAGGACTAGTCGAGAAATGTCGGGACAAGTTTGGACAATAAGGGACAAGTCGGGACAAGTTTGGACAATAAGGGACAAGTCGGGACAAGTCGGTACAAGTCGGGACAAGTTTGGACAATCCAAGACAAGTTGGGACAAGTCGGAACAAGTCGGTACAAGTCGGGACATGTTTGTACAATCCGGGACAAGTCGTGACAAGTCAGGACAAACCGAAACAAGTCGAAACAAGTCGAAACAAGTCGGGACAAGTCAGAACAAGTCGGGACAAGTCAAGACAAGTCGGGACAAGTCGGGACAAGTCGAGACAAGTCGGAACAAGTCGGGACAAGTCAGGACAAGTCGGTTCAAGTCGGGAAAAGTTTGGACAATACGGGACACGTTGGGACAAGTCGGTACAAGTTGGGAGAATCCGGGACAAGTCGGTACAAGTCTAGACAAGTCGTTAAAAGTCGGGACAAGTTTGGACAATCCGGGACAAGTCGAGACAAGTCGGGACAAGTCGGGACAGGTCGGGACAAGTCGGTACAAGTGTGGACAGGTCGGTTCAAGTCAAGAAAAGTTTGGACACTACGGGACACGTTGGGACAAGTCGGTACAAGTTGGGACAATCCGGGACAAGTCGGTACAAGTCGGGACAAGTCGGTACAAGTCGGGACATGTTTGGACAATCCGGGACAAGTCGAAACAAGTCGGTACAAGTCGGGACAAGTCGTGACAAGTCAGGACAAGTCAGGACAGGTCGGGACAAGTCGGGACAAGTCGGGACAAGTCGGGACAAGTCGGGACAAGTCGGGACAAGTTTGGACAATCTGGGACAGGTAGGGACAAGTCGGTACGAGTCTGGACAAGTCGGGACAAGTCGGTTCAAGTCGGGAAAAGTTTGGACAATACGGGACACGTTGGGACAAGTCGGGACAAGTCGGGACAAGTCGAAACAAGTTGGGACAAGTCGGGACAAGTCAGGACAAGTCAGAACAAGTCGGGACAAGTCAGGACAAGTCGGTACAAGTCGGGACAAGTCGTGACAAGTCAGGACAAATCAGGACAAGTCGGGACAAGTCGGGACAAGTCGGGACAAGTCGGGACTAGTCGGTTCGAGTCGGGAAAAGTTTGGACAATACGGGACACGTTGGGACAAGTCGGGACAGGTCGGGACAAGTCGGGACAAGTCGGGACAAGTCGAAACAAATTGGGACGAGTCGGGACAAGTCAGGACAAGTCAGAACAAGTCGGGACAAGTCGGGACAAGTCGAAACAAGTTGGGACAAGTCGGGACAAGTCAGGACAAGTCAGAACAAGTCGGGACAAGTCAGGACAAGTTGGTACAAGTCGGGACAAGTCGTGACAAGTCAGGACAAGTCAGGACAAGTCGGGACAAGTCGGGACAAGTCGGTACAAGTCTGTACAAGTCGGGACAAGTCGGTTCAAGTCGGGAAAAATTTGGACAATACGGGACACGTTGGGACAAGTCGGGACAAGTCGGGACAAGTCGGGACATGTCGGGACAAGTCGGGACAAGTCGGGACAAGTCGGTACAAGTCGGGACAAGTCGGTACAAGTCGGGACAAGTTTGGACAAACCGGGACCAGTCGGGACAAGTCGGGACAAGTCGGTACAAGTTGGGACAAGTCGGGACAAGTCAGGACAAGTCGGCACAAGTCGAGACAAGTCGGGACATATCGAAACAAGTCAGGACAATTCGAAAAAAGTCGAAAGAAGTCGGGACAAGTCAGGACGAGTCGGGACAAGTCGGGATAAGACGTGACATGTCAGAACAAGTCGGGACAAGTCGGGACAAGTCGGGACAAGTCGGGACAAGTCGGGACAAGTCGGGACAAGTCGGGACAAGTCGGGACAAGTCGGGACAAGTCGGGACAAGTCGGGACAAGTCGGGACAAGTCGGGACAAGTCAGGACAAGTCAGGACATGTCGGGACAAGTTTGTACAATAAGTGACAAGTCGGGACAAGTTTGGACAATAAGGGACAAGTCGGGACAAGTCGGTACAAGTCGGGACAAGTCGGTACAAGTCGGGTTAAGTTTGGACAATGCAAGACAAGTAGGGACAAGTCGGGACAAGTCGGTACAATTCGGTACAAGTCGGTACAAGTCGGGACATGTTTGGACAATCCGAGACAAGTCGAGACAAGTCGGGACAAGTCGGGACAAGTCGTGACAAGTCAGGACAAGTCAGGACAAGTCGACACAAGTCGAAACAAGTCGGGACAAGTCGGGACAAGTCAGGACAAGTCAGAACAAGTCGGGACAAGTCGGGACAAGTCGGGACAAGTTTGGACAATCTGGGACAGGTCGGGACAAGTCTGCACAAGTCGGGACAAGTCGGTTGGAGTCAGGAAAAGTTTGGACAATACTGGACACGTTGGGACAAGTCGGTACAAGTTGGGACAATCGGGGACAAGTCGGGACAAGTCGGTACAAGTCGGGACAAGTCGGTACATGTCAAGACAAGTCGGAAGAAGTCGGGACAAGGTTGGACAATCCGGGACAAGTCGGGACAAGTCGGTACAAGTCGAAACAAGTCGGGACAAGTTTGGACAATCCGGGACATGTCAGGACAAGTCGGTACAAGTCGGGACAAATCGGTACAAGTCGGGACAAGTCAGGACAAGTCGAGACAAGTTGGGACAATCCGGACAAGTCGGGACAAGTCGGTACAAGTCGGGACAAGTCGGGACAAGTTGGGACAATCCGGGGCAAGTCGGGACAAGTCGGTACAAGTCGGGACAAATCGGTACAAATCGGTACAAGTCGGGACAAGTCAGAACAAGTCGAGACAAGTTGGGACAAGTCGAAACAAGTTGGGACATCTCGGGACAAGTCGGAACAAGTCGGAACAAGTCGAGACAAGTCGGAACAAGTCGGTACAAGTCTAGACAAGTCGGTAAAAGTCGGGACAAGTTTGGACAATCCGGGACAAGTCGAGACAAGTCGGGACAAGTCGGGACAGGTCGGGACAAGTCGGTACAAGTGTGGACAGGTCGGTTCAAGTCAAGAAAAGTTTGGACACTACGGGACACGTTGGGACAAGTCGGTACAAGTTGGGACAATCCGGGACAAGTCGGTACAAGTCGGGACAAGTCGGTACAAGTCGGGACATGTTTGGACAATCCGGGACAAGTCGAGACAAGTCGGTACAAGTCGGGACAAGTCGTGACAAGTCAGGACAAGTCAGGACAAGTCGGGACAAGTCAGGACAAGTCGGGACAAGTCGGGACAAGTTTGGACAATCTGGGACAGGTAGGGACAAGTCGGTACGAGTCTGGACAAGTCGGGACAAGTCGGTTCAAGTCGGGAAAAGTTTGGACAATACGGGACACGTTGGGACAAGTCGGGACAAGTCGGGACAAGTCGGGACAAGTCGAAACAAGTTGGGACAAGTCGGGACAAGTCAGGACAAGTCAGAACAAGTCGGGACAAGTCAGGACAAGTCGGTACAAGTCGGGACAAGTCGTGACAAGTCAGGACATGTCAGGACAAGTCGGGACAAGTCGGGACAAGTCGGGACAAGTCGGGACTAGTCGGTTCAAGTCGGGAAAAGTTTGGACAATACGGGACACGTTGGGACAAGTCGGGACAGGTCGGGACAAGTCGGGACAAGTCGAAACAAATTGGGACAAGTCGGGACAAGTCAGGTCAAGTCAGAACAAGTCGGGACAAGTCGGGACAAGTCGAAACAAGTTGGGACAAGTCGGGACAAGTCAGGACAAGTCAGAACAAGTCGGGACAAGTCAGGACAAGTCGGTACAAGTCGGGACAAGTCGTGACAAGTCAGGACAAGTCAGGACAAGTCGAGACAAGTTGGGACAATCCGGACAAGTCGGGACAAGTCGGTACAAGTCGGGACAAGTCGGGACAAGTTGGGACAATCCGGGGCAAGTCGGGACAAGTCGGTACAAGTCGGGACAAATCGGTACAAATCGGTACAAGTCGGGACAAGTCAGAACAAGTCGAGACAAGTTGGGACAAGTCGAAACAAGTTGGGACATCTCGGGACAAGTCGGAACAAGTCGGAACAAGTCGAGACAAGTCGGAACAAGTCGGTACAAGTCTAGACAAGTCGGTAAAAGTCGGGACAAGTTTGGACAATCCGGGACAAGTCGAGACAAGTCGGGACAAGTCGGGACAGGTCGGGACAAGTCGGTACAAGTGTGGACAGGTCGGTTCAAGTCAAGAAAAGTTTGGACACTACGGGACACGTTGGGACAAGTCGGTACAAGTTGGGACAATCCGGGACAAGTCGGTACAAGTCGGGACAAGTCGGTACAAGTCGGGACATGTTTGGACAATCCGGGACAAGTCGAGACAAGTCGGTACAAGTCGGGACAAGTCGTGACAAGTCAGGACAAGTCAGGACAAGTCGGGACAAGTCAGGACAAGTCGGGACAAGTCGGGACAAGTTTGGACAATCTGGGACAGGTAGGGACAAGTCGGTACGAGTCTGGACAAGTCGGGACAAGTCGGTTCAAGTCGGGAAAAGTTTGGACAATACGGGACACGTTGGGACAAGTCGGGACAAGTCGGGACAAGTCGGGACAAGTCGAAACAAGTTGGGACAAGTCGGGACAAGTCAGGACAAGTCAGAACAAGTCGGGACAAGTCAGGACAAGTCGGTACAAGTCGGGACAAGTCGTGACAAGTCAGGACATGTCAGGACAAGTCGGGACAAGTCGGGACAAGTCGGGACTAGTCGGTTCAAGTCGGGAAAAGTTTGGACAATACGGGACACGTTGGGACAAGTCGGGACAGGTCGGGACAAGTCGGGACAAGTCGAAACAAATTGGGACAAGTCGGGACAAGTCAGGTCAAGTCAGAACAAGTCGGGACAAGTCGGGACAAGTCGAAACAAGTTGGGACAAGTCGGGACAAGTCAGGACAAGTCAGAACAAGTCGGGACAAGTCAGGACAAGTCGGTACAAGTCGGGACAAGTCGTGACAAGTCAGGACAAGTCGGCACAAGTCGAGACAAGTCGGGACATATCGAAACAAGTCAGGACAATTCGAAAAAAGTCGAAAGAAGTCGGGACAAGTCAGGACAAGTCGGGACAAGTCGGGACAAGTCGGGACAAGTCAGGACAAGTCAGGACATGTCGGGACAAGTTTGTACAATAAGTGACAAGTCGGGACAAG
Source organism: Chrysolina americana (assembly GCA_958502065.1). Taxonomy (NCBI): domain Eukaryota; kingdom Metazoa; phylum Arthropoda; class Insecta; order Coleoptera; family Chrysomelidae; genus Chrysolina; species Chrysolina americana. Next base: position 47,293,651 of record OY293413.1, read on the forward strand.
TTTGGACAATACGGGACACGTTGGGACAAGTCGGGACAAGTCTGGACAAGTCGGGACAAGTCGGGACAAGTCGGTACAAGTCGGGACAAGTCGGTACAAGTCGGGACAAGTTTGGACAAACCGGGACAAGTCGGGACAAGTCGGTACAAGTTGGTACAAGTCGGGACAAGCCAGGACAAGTCGGGACAAGTCGAGAGAAGTCGGGACATATCGAAACAAGTCAGGACAAGTCGAAAAAAGTCGAAAGAAGTCGGGACAAGTCAGGACAAGTCGGGATAAAATTAGACATGTCGAAACAAGTCGGGACAAGTCGGGACAAGTCGGGACAAGTCGGGACAAGTCAGGACAAGTCAGAACATGTCAAGACAAGTTTGTACAATAAGTGACAAGTCGAGACAAGTTTGGACAATAAGGGACAAGTCGGGACAAGTCGGTTTAAGTTGGGACAAGTCGGTACAAGTCGGGACAAGTTTGGACAATCCGGGACAAGTCGAGACAAGTCGGGACAAGTCGATACAAGTCGTGACAAGTCAGGACAAGTCAGGACAAGTCGACACAAGTCGAAACAAGTCGGGACAAGTCAGGACAAGTCGAAACAAGTCAGGACAAGTCAGAACAAGTCGGGACAAGTCAGGACAAGTCGGTACAAGTCAGGACAAGTTAGGACAAGTCAGGACAAGTCGGGACAAGTCGGAACAAGTCTGGACAAGTTTGGACAATCTGGGACAGGTCGGGACAAGTCGGTACAAGTCTGGACAAGTCGGGACAAGTCGGTTCAAGTCGGGAAAAGTTTGGACAATACGGGACACGTTGGGACAAGTCGGTACAAGTTGGGACAATCCGGGACAAGTCGGTACAAGTCGGGACAAGTCGGTACAAGTTGGGACAAGTTTGGACAATCCAGGACAAGTCGAGACAAGTCGGGACAAGTCGGGACAGGTCGGGACAAGTCGGTACAAGTCTGGACAAGTCGGTTCAAGTCGGAACAAGTCGGGACATGGCGTGACAAGTTAGAACAAGTCAGAACAGGCCGGGACAAGTCGGGACAAGTCTGGACAAGTCGAAACAAGTCGGGACAAGTCAGTACAAGTCGGGACATGGCGTGACAAGTAAGAACAAGTCAGAACAATCCGGGACAAGTCGGGACAAGTCGGAACAAGTCAGGACAAGTCGGGACATGGCGTGACAAGTTAGAACAAGTCAGAACAAGCCGGGACAAGTCGGGACAAGTCTGGACAAGTCTGGACAAGTCGAAACAAGTCGGGACAAGTCAGTACAAGTCAGGACATGGCGTGACAAGTAAGAACAAGTCAGAACAATCCGGGACAAGTCGGGACAAGTCGGAACAAGTCAGGACAAGTCGGGACATGGTGTGACAAGTTAGAACAAGTCAGAACAAGCCGGAACAATTTGGGACAAGTTAGAACAAGTCAGAACAAGCCGGGACAAGTCGGGACAAGTCGGAACAAGTCAGGAGAAGTCGAGACATGGCGTGACAAGTTAGAACAAGTCAGAACAAGCCGGGACAAGTCGGGACAAGTCTGGACAAGTCGGGACAAGTCGGGACAAGTGAGAACAAGTCAACACGAGTCGGGACAAGTCGGAACAAGTCAGGACAAGTCGGGACATGGCGTGACAAGTTAGAACAAGTCGGAACAAGTCGGTACAAGTCGGGACAAGTCGGGACAAGTCGGTACAAGTCGGGACAAGTCGGTACAAGTCGGGACAAGTTTGGACAAACCGGGACAAGTCGGGACAAGTCGGTACAAGTTGGGACAAGTCGAGACATATCGAAACAAGTCAGGACAAGTCGAACAAAGTCGAAAGAAGTCGGGACAAGTCAGGACAAGACGGAACAAGTCACGACAAGTCGGGAAAAGTCGGGACAAAACATGTCGGAACAAGTCGGGACTTTTGGGTCGGGTCGAGGAAAATATTATTGTAAATATATCTTTTGATAGAATCATTTTGAATTTCAAATAATTCTGGACTTTTCACCAGGGCTCCTTACCCAGACATTTTATCCTGATTTCATTTGTACATTTTACACGGAATTTCCGCCTGGACTTCTTCACCCAGACTTTCTTCTTGGAATTTTATTTGGATTTCTTTGAAGTAGTTTGTGAAAAAAAATCAAAATTACAAAAAAAAACTGAAGATTTTAATATTTGTTTCAAATATTTCAGCAAAAATTCAATTATCAAAAAATTTCAAAAAATATTTTTTTTTCAGATTTTTTTTAATTTTATTAAAATTGTGAACTGAAACAACTTTCACAATCCAATTTCTATTCAAGAAGAAACAAAAAAGTATCTCATTAAACACAGAATTAAAATAAAAATGTTTTGAAAAAAAAATCTTGGAAAATTACTTTTTTCACAAAGGAAATATTTGAGTCAGTCAATTTCTGAATATTTTGGTATCGAATCATCTCGCCAAAATTTTTTATAACGGCAAGAAATTTAATTTTTTTTTTTCTGAAAAAAAAATTTACTTCACATGGTCAAATCGAGTCAATGTTATGGCACTAATATTCATCTTATCGTCTTGGACTCTATTCGCAATTAGGTCGGGTCGGGTAGGGTCGGGAAATGAGCTTTCAGATTTTTTGTCAATCCAACAAATATTATGAACCATGACAAATGTGACAAGTCGGGACAAGTTGGGACAAATCGGGACAAGTCTGGACAAGTCAGGACAAGTTGGGACAAATCGGGACCAGCCGGGATATTTTGAAAAAAATGAAAGCTACAAAAATTTTATAAACAAAAAATTTGAATTTTTTTTTATATCTCAGCCAAAATTTAAACAGTTTTGAGAAAATAAGCTTACAGATTTTTTGTCAATCCAACCAAAATTATGAACCAAAACAAGTGTGACAATCAATTTTTGTTCGAACTGAAATTGACAAGTCGGAACAAGTCGGGACAAGTATGGACAAGTCGGGACAAGTCGGGACAAGTCGGGACGATTCGGGACAAGTCGGTACAAGTCGGGAAAAGTTTGGACAATACGGGACACGTTGGGACAAGTCGGTACAAGTTGGGACAATCCGGGACAAGTCGGGACAAGTCGGTACAAGTCGGGACATGTTTGGACAACTTGGGACAAGTCGAGACAAGTCGGGACAAGTCGGGACAAGTCGTGACAAGTCAGGACCAGTCAGAACAAGTCGGGACAAGTCAGGACAAGTCGGTACAAGTCGGGACAAGTCGTTACAAGTCAGGACAAGTCAGGACAAGTCGGGACAAGTCGGTACAAGTCGGGACAAGTCGGGACAAGTCAGGACAAGTTTGGACAATCTGGGACAGGTCGGGACAAGTTGGTACAAGTCTGGACAAGTCGGGACAAGTCGGTTCAAGTGGGGAAAAGTTTGGACAATACGGGACACGTTGGGACAAGTCGGGACAAGTCGAAACAAGTTGGGACAAGTCGGGACAAGTCAGGACAAGTCAAAACAAGTCGGGACAAGTCGGGACAAGTCGGTACAAGTCGGGACAAGTCGTGACAAGTCAGGACAAGTCAGGACAAGTCGGGACAAGTCGGGACAAGTCATGACAAGTCGGGACAAGTCGTGACAAGTCAGGACAAGTCAGGACAAGTCGGGACAAGTCGGGACAAGTCGGGACAAGTCGGTTCAAGTCGGGAAAAGTTTGGACAATACAGGACACGTTGGGACAAGTCGGGACAAGTCGGGACAAGTCAAGACAAGTCAGGACAAGTCAGAACAAGTCGGGACAAGTCGGTTCAAGTCAGGAAAAGTTTGGACAATACGGGACACGTTGGGACAAGTCGGGACAAGTCGGGACAAGTCAGGACAAGTCAGAACAAGTCAGGACAAGTCGGGACAAGTCAAAACGAGTCGGGACAAGTCAGGACAAGTCAGAACAAGTCGGGACAAGTCAGGACAAGTCGGTACAAGTCGGGACAAGTCGTGACAAGTCAGGACAGGTCAGGACAAGTCGGGACAAGTCGGGACAAGTCGGTACAAGTCTGAACAAGTCGGGACAAAACGGTTCAAGTCGGGAAAAGTTTGGACAATACGATACACGTTGGGACAAGTCGGGACAAGTCGGGACAAGTCAGGACATGTCGGGACAAGTTTGTACAATAAGTGACAAGTCGGGACAAATTTGGACAATAAGGGACAAGTCGGGACAAGTCGGGACAAGTCGTGACAAGTCAGGACAAGTCAGGACAAGTCGGGACATGTCGAAACAAGTCGGCACAAGTCGGGACAAGTTTGGACAATCCGGGACAAGTCGAGACAAGTCGGGACAAGTCGGGACAGGTCGGGACAAGTCGGTACAAGTGTGGACAAGTCGGTTCAAGTCGGGAAAAGTTTGGACAATACGGGACACGTTGGGACAAGTTGGTACAAGTTGGGACAATCCGGGACAAGTCGGGACAAGTCGGTACAAGTCGTGACATGTTTGGACAATCCGTGACAAGTCGAGACAAGTCGGGACAAGTCGGGACAAGTCGTGACAAGTCAGGACAAGTCAGAACAAGTCGGGACAAGTCAGGACAAGTCGGTACAAGTCGGGACAAGTCGTGACAAGTCAGGACAAGTCAGGACAAGTCGGGACAAGTCGGGACAAGTCGGGACAAGTCGGGACAAGTAGGGACAAGTCAGGACAAGTTTGGACAATCTGGGACAGGTCGGGACAAGTCGGTACAAGTCTGGACAAGTCGGGACAAGTCGGTTCAAGTCGGGAAAAGTTTGGACAATACGGGACACGTTGGGACAAGTCAGAACAAGTCGGGACAAGTCAGGACAAGTCGGTACAAGTCGGGACAAGTCGTGACAAGTCAGGACAAGTCAGGACAAGTCGGGACAAGTCGAGACAAGTCGGGACAAGTCGGTTCAAGTCGGGAAAAGTTTGGACAATACGGGACACGTTGGGACAAGTCGGGACAAGTCGGGACAAGTCGGGACAAGTCGGAACAAGTCGAAACAAGTTGGGACAAGTCGGGACAAGTCAGGACAAGTCAGAACAAGTCGGGACAAGTCGAAACAAGTTGGGACAAGTTGGGACAAGTCGGGACAAGTCAGGACAAGTCAGAACAAGTCGGGACAAGTCAGGACAAGTCGGTACAAGTCGGGACAAGTCGTGACAAGTCAGGACAAGTCAGGACAAGTCGGGACAAGTCGGGACGAGTCGGTACAAGTCTGAACAAGTCGGGACAAGTCGGGAAAAGTTTGGACAATACAGGACACGTTGGGACAAGTCGGGACAAGTCGGGACAAGTCGGGACAAGTCGGTACAAGTCGGGACAAGTCGGTACAAGTCGGGGCAAGTTTGGACAAACCGGGACAAGTCGGGACAAGTCGGTACAAGTTGGGACAAGTCAGGACAAGTCAGGACAAGTCGGGACAAGTCGAGACAAGTCGGGACATATCGAAACAAGTCAGGACAAGTCGAAAAAAGTCGAAAGAAGTCGGGACAAGTCAGGACAAGTCGGGACAAGTCGGGATAAGACGTGACATGTCGGGACAAGTCGGGACAAGTCGGGACAAGTCAGGACAAGTCAGGACATGTCGGGAGAAGTTTGTACAATAAGTGACAAGTCGGGACAAGTTTGGACAATAAGGGACAAGTCGGGACAAGTCGGTACAAGTCGGGACAAGTCGGTACAAGTCGGGACAAGTTTGGACAATGCAAGACAAGTAGGGACAAGTCGGGACAAGTCGGTACAAGTCGGGACAAGTCAGGACAAGTCAGGACAAGTCGACACAAGTCGAAACAAGTCGGGACAAGTCGGGACAAGTCAGGAAAAGTCAGAACAAGTCGGGAAAAGCCGGGACAAGTCTGGACAAGTCGAGACAAGTCGGGACAAGTCAGTACAAGTCGGGACATGGCGTGACAAGTTAGAACAAGTCAGAACAATCCGGGACAAGTCGTGACAAGTCGGAACAAGTCAGGACAAGTCGGGACATGGCGTGACAAGTTAGAACAAGTCAGAACAAGCCGGAACAAGTCGGGACAAGTTAGAACAAGTCAGAACAAGCCGGGACAAGTCGGAACAAGTCGGAACAAGTCAGTACAAGTCGAGACATGGCGTGACAAGTTAGAACAAGTCAGAACAAGCCGGGACAAGTCGGGACAAGTCTGGACAAGTCGGGATAAGACGTGACATGTCAGACCAAGTCGGGACAAGTCGGGACAAGTCGGGACAAGTCGGGATAAGTCGGGACAAGTCAGGACAAGTCAAGAAATGTCGGGACAAGTTTGGACAATAATGGACAAGTCGGGACAAGTTTGGACAATGAGGGACAAGTCAGGACAAGTCGGGACAAGTCGGTACAAGTCGGGACAAGTTTGGACAATCCAAGACAAGTTGGGACAAGTCGAAACAAGTCGGTACAAGTCGGGACAAGTCGGGACAAGTTTGGACAATAAGGGACAAGTCGGGACAAGTTTGGACAAGTCAGGACAAGTCGAAACAAGTCGAAACAAAACGGGACAAGTCGGGACAAGTCAGGACAAGTCACAACAAGTCGGGACAAGTTAGGACAAGTCGGTACAAGTCGGGTCAAGTCGTGACAAGTCAGGACAAGTCGGGACAAGTCGGGACAAGTCAGAACAAGTTTGGACAATCTGGGACAGGTCGGGACAAGTCGGTACAAGTCTGGACAAGTCGGGACAAGTCGGTTCAAGTCGGGAAAAGTTTGGACAATACGGAACACGTTGGGACAAGTCGGTACAAGTTGTGACAATCCGGGACAAGTCGGTACAAGTCGGGACAAGTCGGTACAAGTTGGGACAAATTTGGACAATCCGGACAAGTCGAGACAAGTCGGGACAAGTCGGGACAAGTCGTGACAAGTCAGGACAAGTCAAGACAAGTCGAAACAAGTCGAAACAAGTTGGGACAAGTCGGGACAAGTCAGAACAAGTCGGAACATGTCTGGACAAGACGGTACAAGTCGGGACAAGTCGGTACAAGTCAGGACAAGTTTGGACAATCCGGGACAAGTCGGGACAAGACGGTACAAGTCAGGACGAGTCAAAACAAGTCAGGACAAGTCGGGACAAGTCGGGACAAGACGTGACAAGTCAGAACAAGTCGGGACAAGTAGGGACAAGTCGGGACAAGTCAGGACAAGTCGAGACAAGTCGGGACAAGTCGGGACAAGTCGGTACAAGTCGGGACAAGTCGGAACAAGTCGGGACAAGTTGGGACAAGTTAGGACAAGTCAGGACAAGTCAGGACAAGTCAGGACAAGTCGGGATAAGTCGGGACAAGTTGGGACAAGTCGGGACAATTCGGGACAGGTCGGGACAAGTACGGACAGGTCGGGACAAGACGTGACAAATCAGAACAAGAAGGGACAAGTCGAGACAAGTCGGGACAAGTCGGGACAAGTCGGGACAAGTTGGTTAAAGTCGGGACAAGTCGGTACAAGTCGGGAAAAGTTTGGACAAACCGGGACAAGTCGGGACAAGTCGGTACAAGTTGGGACAAATCGAAACAAGTCAGGACAAGTCGAAAAAAGTCGAAAGAAGTCGGGACAAGTCAGGACAAGTCGGGACAAGTCGGGACAAGTCGGGACAAGTCGGGACAAATCGGGACAAGTCAGGACAAGTCGAGAAATGTCGGGACAAGTTTGGACAATAAGGGACAAGTCGGGACAAGTTTGGACAATAAGGGACAAGTCGGGACAAGTCGGTACAAGTCGGGACAAGTCGGGACATGTTTGGACAACCTGGGACAAGTCAGGACAAGTCGGGACATGGCGTGACAAGTTAGAACAAGTCAGAACAAGCCGGGACAAGTCGGGACAAGTCTGGACAAGTCAGTAAAAGTCGGGACATGGCGAGACAAGTTAGAACAAGTCAGAACAAGCCGGGACAAGTCGGAACAAGTCTGAAAAAGTCGAGGCAAGTCAGTACAAGTCGGGACATAGCGTGACAAGTTAGAACAAGTCAGAACAAGCCGGGACAAGTCGGAACAAGTCGGAACAAGTCAGAACAAGTCGGGACATGGCGTGACAAGTTAGACCAAGTCAGAACAAGCCGGAACAAGTCGGGACAAGTTAGAACAAGTCAGAACAAGCCGGGACAAGTCGGGACAAGTCGGAACAAGTCAGGACAAGTCGAGACATGGCGTGACAAGTTAGAACAAGTCAGAACAAGCCGGGACAAGTCGGGACAAGTCTGGACAAGTCGGGACAAGTCGGGACAAGTCTGGACAAGACGGGACAAGTCGGGACAAGTCTGGACAAGTCAGGACAAGTCAGGACAAGTTTGTACAATGCGGGACAAGTCGGGACAATCCGTGACAAGTCGGGACAAGACGGAACAAGTCACGACAAGTCGGGAAAAGTCGGGACAAGACATGTCGGAACAAGTCGGGACTTTTGGGTCGGGTCGAGGAAAATATTATTGTAAATATATCTTTTGAAAGAATCATTTTGAATTTCAAATAATTTTGGACTTTTCACCAGGGCTCCTTACCCAGATATTTTATCCTGATTTCATTTGTACATTTTACACGGAATTTCCACCTGGACTTCTTCACCCAGACTTTCTTCTTGGAATTTTATTTGGATTTCTTTGAAGTAGTTTGTGAAAAAAAAATCAAAATTACAAAAAAAAAACTAAAGATTTTAATATTTGTTTCAAATATTTCAGCAAAAATTCAATTATCAAAAAATTTCAAAAAATATTTATTTTTCAGATTTCTTTTAATTTTATCAAAATTGTGAACAGAAACAACTTTCACAATCCAATTTCTTTTCAAGAAGAAACAAAAAAGTATCTCATTAAACACAGAATTAAAATAAAAAAGTTTTGAAAAAAAAATCTTGGAAAATTACTTTTTTCACAAAGAAAATATTTGAGTCAGTCAATTTCTGAATATTTTGGTATCGAATCATCTCGCCAAAATTTTTTAAAACGGCAAGAAATTTAATTTTTTTTTTCTGAAAAATAAAATTTACTTCACAAGGTCAAATCGAGTCAATGTTATGGCACTAATATTCATCTTATCGTCTTGGACTCTATTCGCAATTAGGTCGGGTCGGGTAGGGTCGGGAAATGAGCTTTCAGATTTTTTGTCAATCCAACAAATATTATGAACCATGACAAATGTGACAAGTCGGGACAAGTTGGGACAAATCGGGACAAGTCTGGACAAGTCAGGACAAGTTGGGACAAATCGGGACCAGCCGGGATATTTTGAAAAAAATGAAAGCTACAAAAATTTTATTAACAAAAAATTTGAATTTTTTTTTTTATATTTCAGCCAAAATTTAAACAGTTTTGAGAAAATAAGCTTACAGATTTTTTGTCAATCCAACCAAAATTATGAACCAAAACAAGTGTGACAATCAATTTTTGTTCGAACTGAAATTGACAAGTCGGAACAAGTCGGGACAATTTTGGTCAATCCGGGACAAGTCGGGACGAGTCGGGACGATTCGGGACAAGTCGGTACAAGTCGGGACAAGTTTGGACATTACGGGACAAGTCGGAACAAGTCGGTACAAGTCGGTACAAGTCGGTACAAGTCGGTACAAGTCGGGACAAGTTTGGACAAACCGACACGAGTCGGGACAAGTCGGTACAAGTTGGGACAAGTCGGGACAAGTCAGGACAAGTCGGGACAAGTCGAGACAAGTCGGGACAAATCGAAACAAGTCAGGACAAGTCAAAAAAAGTCGAAAGAAGTCGGGACAAGTCAGGACAAATCGGGACAAGTCGGGATAAGACGTGACATGTCAGAACAAGTCGGGACAAGTCGGGACGAGTCGGAACAAGTCGGGACAAGTCGGGACATGTCGGGACTAGTCAGGACTAGTCGAGAAATGTCGGGACAAGTTTGGACAATAAGGGACAAGTCGGGACAAGTTTGGACAATAAGGGACAAGTCGGGACAAGTCGGTACAAGTCGGTACAAGTCGGGACAAGTTTGGAAAATCCGAGACAAGTCGGGACAAGTCGGTACAAGTCAGGACGAGTCGGAACAAGTCAGGACAAGTCGGGACAAGTCGTGACATGACGTGACAAGTCAGAACAAGTCGGGACAAAACGGGACACAAGTCGGGACAAGTTTGGTCAATCTGGGACAAGTCGGTACAAGTCGGGACAAGTCGGTACAAGTCGGAACAAGTTTATACAAGTCGGGACAAGAAGGGACAAGTCGGTAAAATTCGGAACAAGTTTGTACAAGTCGGGACAAGTCGGGACATGACGTGACAAGTCAGAACAAGTCGGGACAAGTCGGGACAAGTCGGGACAAGTCGGGACAAGTCGGGACTAGCCGGTACAAGTTGGGACAAGTCGGTACAAGTCGGGACAAGTTTGGACAAACGGGGACAAGTCGGGACAAGTCGGTACAAGTTGGGACAAGTCGGGACAAGTCAGGACAAGTCGGGACAAGTCGAGACAAGTCGGGACAAATCGAAACAAGTCAGGACAAGTCGAAAAAAGTCGAAAGAAGTCGGGACAAGTCAGGACAAATCGGGACAAGTCGGGATAAGACGTGACATGTCAGAAAAAGTCGGGACAAGTCGGGACAAGTCGGGACATGTCGGGACAAGTCGGGACAAGTCGGGACAAGTCGGGACATGTCGGGACTAGTCAGGACTAGTCGAGAAATGTCGGGACAAGTTTGGACAATAAGGGACAAGTCGGGACAAGTTTGGACAATAAGGGACAAGTCGGGACAAGTCGGTACAAGTCGGGACAAGTTTGGACAATCCAAGACAAGTTGGGACAAGTCGGAACAAGTCGGTACAAGTCGGGACATGTTTGTACAATCCGGGACAAGTCGTGACAAGTCAGGACAAACCGAAACAAGTCGAAACAAGTCGAAACAAGTCGGGACAAGTCAGAACAAGTCGGGACAAGTCAAGACAAGTCGGGACAAGTCGGGACAAGTCGAGACAAGTCGGAACAAGTCGGGACAAGTCAGGACAAGTCGGTTCAAGTCGGGAAAAGTTTGGACAATACGGGACACGTTGGGACAAGTCGGTACAAGTTGGGAGAATCCGGGACAAGTCGGTACAAGTCTAGACAAGTCGTTAAAAGTCGGGACAAGTTTGGACAATCCGGGACAAGTCGAGACAAGTCGGGACAAGTCGGGACAGGTCGGGACAAGTCGGTACAAGTGTGGACAGGTCGGTTCAAGTCAAGAAAAGTTTGGACACTACGGGACACGTTGGGACAAGTCGGTACAAGTTGGGACAATCCGGGACAAGTCGGTACAAGTCGGGACAAGTCGGTACAAGTCGGGACATGTTTGGACAATCCGGGACAAGTCGAAACAAGTCGGTACAAGTCGGGACAAGTCGTGACAAGTCAGGACAAGTCAGGACAAGTCGGGACAAGTCGGGACAAGTCGGGACAAGTCGGGACAAGTCGGGACAAGTCGGGACAAGTTTGGACAATCTGGGACAGGTAGGGACAAGTCGGTACGAGTCTGGACAAGTCGGGACAAGTCGGTTCAAGTCGGGAAAAGTTTGGACAATACGGGACACGTTGGGACAAGTCGGGACAAGTCGGGACAAGTCGAAACAAGTTGGGACAAGTCGGGACAAGTCAGGACAAGTCAGAACAAGTCGGGACAAGTCAGGACAAGTCGGTACAAGTCGGGACAAGTCGTGACAAGTCAGGACAAATCAGGACAAGTCGGGACAAGTCGGGACAAGTCGGGACAAGTCGGGACTAGTCGGTTCGAGTCGGGAAAAGTTTGGACAATACGGGACACGTTGGGACAAGTCGGGACAGGTCGGGACAAGTCGGGACAAGTCGGGACAAGTCGAAACAAATTGGGACGAGTCGGGACAAGTCAGGACAAGTCAGAACAAGTCGGGACAAGTCGGGACAAGTCGAAACAAGTTGGGACAAGTCGGGACAAGTCAGGACAAGTCAGAACAAGTCGGGACAAGTCAGGACAAGTTGGTACAAGTCGGGACAAGTCGTGACAAGTCAGGACAAGTCAGGACAAGTCGGGACAAGTCGGGACAAGTCGGTACAAGTCTGTACAAGTCGGGACAAGTCGGTTCAAGTCGGGAAAAATTTGGACAATACGGGACACGTTGGGACAAGTCGGGACAAGTCGGGACAAGTCGGGACATGTCGGGACAAGTCGGGACAAGTCGGGACAAGTCGGTACAAGTCGGGACAAGTCGGTACAAGTCGGGACAAGTTTGGACAAACCGGGACCAGTCGGGACAAGTCGGGACAAGTCGGTACAAGTTGGGACAAGTCGGGACAAGTCAGGACAAGTCGGCACAAGTCGAGACAAGTCGGGACATATCGAAACAAGTCAGGACAATTCGAAAAAAGTCGAAAGAAGTCGGGACAAGTCAGGACGAGTCGGGACAAGTCGGGATAAGACGTGACATGTCAGAACAAGTCGGGACAAGTCGGGACAAGTCGGGACAAGTCGGGACAAGTCGGGACAAGTCGGGACAAGTCGGGACAAGTCGGGACAAGTCGGGACAAGTCGGGACAAGTCGGGACAAGTCAGGACAAGTCAGGACATGTCGGGACAAGTTTGTACAATAAGTGACAAGTCGGGACAAGTTTGGACAATAAGGGACAAGTCGGGACAAGTCGGTACAAGTCGGGACAAGTCGGTACAAGTCGGGTTAAGTTTGGACAATGCAAGACAAGTAGGGACAAGTCGGGACAAGTCGGTACAATTCGGTACAAGTCGGTACAAGTCGGGACATGTTTGGACAATCCGAGACAAGTCGAGACAAGTCGGGACAAGTCGGGACAAGTCGTGACAAGTCAGGACAAGTCAGGACAAGTCGACACAAGTCGAAACAAGTCGGGACAAGTCGGGACAAGTCAGGACAAGTCAGAACAAGTCGGGACAAGTCGGGACAAGTCGGGACAAGTTTGGACAATCTGGGACAGGTCGGGACAAGTCTGCACAAGTCGGGACAAGTCGGTTGGAGTCAGGAAAAGTTTGGACAATACTGGACACGTTGGGACAAGTCGGTACAAGTTGGGACAATCGGGGACAAGTCGGGACAAGTCGGTACAAGTCGGGACAAGTCGGTACATGTCAAGACAAGTCGGAAGAAGTCGGGACAAGGTTGGACAATCCGGGACAAGTCGGGACAAGTCGGTACAAGTCGAAACAAGTCGGGACAAGTTTGGACAATCCGGGACATGTCAGGACAAGTCGGTACAAGTCGGGACAAATCGGTACAAGTCGGGACAAGTCAGGACAAGTCGAGACAAGTTGGGACAATCCGGACAAGTCGGGACAAGTCGGTACAAGTCGGGACAAGTCGGGACAAGTTGGGACAATCCGGGGCAAGTCGGGACAAGTCGGTACAAGTCGGGACAAATCGGTACAAATCGGTACAAGTCGGGACAAGTCAGAACAAGTCGAGACAAGTTGGGACAAGTCGAAACAAGTTGGGACATCTCGGGACAAGTCGGAACAAGTCGGAACAAGTCGAGACAAGTCGGAACAAGTCGGTACAAGTCTAGACAAGTCGGTAAAAGTCGGGACAAGTTTGGACAATCCGGGACAAGTCGAGACAAGTCGGGACAAGTCGGGACAGGTCGGGACAAGTCGGTACAAGTGTGGACAGGTCGGTTCAAGTCAAGAAAAGTTTGGACACTACGGGACACGTTGGGACAAGTCGGTACAAGTTGGGACAATCCGGGACAAGTCGGTACAAGTCGGGACAAGTCGGTACAAGTCGGGACATGTTTGGACAATCCGGGACAAGTCGAGACAAGTCGGTACAAGTCGGGACAAGTCGTGACAAGTCAGGACAAGTCAGGACAAGTCGGGACAAGTCAGGACAAGTCGGGACAAGTCGGGACAAGTTTGGACAATCTGGGACAGGTAGGGACAAGTCGGTACGAGTCTGGACAAGTCGGGACAAGTCGGTTCAAGTCGGGAAAAGTTTGGACAATACGGGACACGTTGGGACAAGTCGGGACAAGTCGGGACAAGTCGGGACAAGTCGAAACAAGTTGGGACAAGTCGGGACAAGTCAGGACAAGTCAGAACAAGTCGGGACAAGTCAGGACAAGTCGGTACAAGTCGGGACAAGTCGTGACAAGTCAGGACATGTCAGGACAAGTCGGGACAAGTCGGGACAAGTCGGGACAAGTCGGGACTAGTCGGTTCAAGTCGGGAAAAGTTTGGACAATACGGGACACGTTGGGACAAGTCGGGACAGGTCGGGACAAGTCGGGACAAGTCGAAACAAATTGGGACAAGTCGGGACAAGTCAGGTCAAGTCAGAACAAGTCGGGACAAGTCGGGACAAGTCGAAACAAATTGGGACAAGTCGGGACAAGTCAGGACAAGTCAGAACAAGTCGGGACAAGTCAGGACAAGTCGGTACAAGTCGGGACAAGTCGTGACAAGTCAGGACAAGTCAGGACAAGTCGGGACAAGTCGGGACAATTCGGGACAAGTCGGGACTAGTCGGTTCAAGTCGGGAAAAGTTTGGACAATACGGGACACGTTGGGACAAGTCGGGACAGGTCGGGACAAGTCGGGACAAGTCGAAACAAATTGGGACAAGTCGGGACAAGTCAGGACAAGTCAGAACAAGTCGGGACAAGTCGGGACAAGTCGAAACAAGTAGGGACAAGTCGGGACAAGTCAGGACAAGTCAGGACAAGTCGGGACAAGTCGGGACAAGTCGGTACAAGTCTGTACAAGTCGGGACAAGTCGGTTCAAGTCGGGAAAAATTTGGACAATACGGGACACGTTGGGACAAGTCGGGACAAGTCGGGACAAGTCGGGACAAGTCGGGACAAGTCGGGACAAGTCGGGACAAGTCGGTACAAGTCGGGACAAGTCGGTACAAGTCGGGACAAGTTTGGACAAACCGGGACAAGTCGGGACAAGTCGGGACAAGTCGGTACAAGTTGGGACAAGTCGGGACAAGTCAGGACAAGTCGGCACAAGTCGAGACAAGTCGGGACATATCGAAACAAGTCAGGACAATTCGAAAAAAGTCGAAAGAAGTCGGGACAAGTCAGGACAAGTCGGGACAAGTCGGGATAAGACGTGACATGTCAGAACAAGTCGGAACAAGTCGGGACAAGTCGGGACAAGTCGGGACAAGTCGGGACAAGTCGGGACAAGTCGGGACAAGTCGGGACAAGTCAGGACAAGTCAGGACATGTCGGGACAAGTTTGTACAATAAGTGACAAGTCGGGACAAGTTTGGACAATAAGGGACAAGTCGGGACAAGTCGGTACAAGTCGGGACAAGTCGGTACAAGTCGGGTTAAGTTTGGACAATGCAAGACAAGTAGGGACAAGTCGGGACAAGTCGGTACAATTCGGTACAAGTCGGTACAAGTCGGGACATGTTTGGACAATCCGAGACAAGTCGAGACAAGTCGGGACAAGTCGGGACAAGTCGTGACAAGTCAGGACAAGTCAGGACAAGTCGACACAAGTCGAAACAAGTCGGGACAAGTCGGGACAAGTCAGGACAAGTCAGAACAAGTCGGGACAAGTCGGGACAAGTCGGGACAAGTTTGGACAATCTGGGACAGGTCGGGACAAGTCTGCACAAGTCGGGACAAGTCGGTTGGAGTCGGGAAAAGTTTGGACATTACTGGACACGTTGGGACAAGTCGGTACAAGTTGGGACAATCAAGGACAAGTCGGGACAAGTCGGTACAAGCCGGGACAAGTCGGTACATGTCAAGACAAGTCGGAAGAAGTCGGGACAAGGTTGGACAATCCGGGACAAGTCGGGACAAGTCGGTACAAGTCGAAACAAGTCGGGACAAGTTTGGACAATCCGGGACATGTCAGGACAAGTCGGTACAAGTCGGGACAAATTGGTACAAGTCGGGACAAGTCAGGACAAGTCGAGACAAGTTGGGACAATCCGGACAAGTCGGGACAAGTCGGTACAAGTCGAGACAAGTCGGGACAAGTTGGGACAATCCGGGGCAAGTCGGGACAAGTCGGTACAAGTCGGGACAAATCGGTACAAATCGGTACAAGTCGGGACAAGTCAGAACAAGTCGAGACAAGTTGGGACAAGTCGAAACAAGTTGGGACATCTCGGGACAAGTCGGAACAAGTCGGAACAAGTCGAGACAAGTCGGAACAAGTCGGTACAAGTCGGGACAAGTCGGAACAAGTTGGGACAATCCGGGACAAGTCGGGACAAGTTTGGACAATCTGGGACAGGTCGGGACAAGTCTGCACAAGTCGGGACAAGTCGGTTGGAGTCGGGAAAAGTTTGGACAATACTGGACACGTTGGGACAAATCGGTACAAGTTGGGACAATCGGGGACAAGTCGGGACAAGTCGGTACAAGTCGGGACAAGTCGGTACATGTCAAGACAAGTCGGAAGAAGTCGGGACAAGGTTGGACAATCCGGGACAAGTCGGGACAAGTCGGTACAAGTCGAAACAAGTCGGAACAAGTTTGGACAATCCGGGACATGTCAGGACAAATCGGTACAAGTCGGAACAAATCGGTACAAGTCGGGACAAGTCAGGACAAGTCGAGACAAGTTGGGACAATCCGGACAAGTCGGGACAAGTCGGTACAAGTCGGGACAAGTCGGGACAAGTTGGGACAATCCGGGGCAAGTCTGGACAAGTCGGTACAAGTCGGGACAAATCGGTACAAATCGGTACAAGTCGGGACAAGTCAGAACAAGTCGAGACAAGTTGGGACAAGTCGAAACAAGTTGGGACATCTCGGGACAAGTCGGAACAAGTCGAGACAAGTCGGAACAAGTCGGTACAAGTCGGGACAAGTCGGAACAAGTTGGGACAATCCGGGACAAGTCGGGACAAGTCGGTACAAGTTGGGACAATCCGGGACAAGTCGGGACAAGTCGGTACAAGTCGGGACAAATCGGTACAAATCGGTACAAGTTGGGACAAGTCTGGACAAGTCGGGACATGTAGGGACAAGTCAAGACAAGTCGGGACAAGTCGGAACAAGTCAGGACAAGTCGGGACATGGCGTGACAAGTTAGAACAAGTCAAAACAAGCCGGGACAAGTCGGGACAAGTCTGGACAAGTCAGTACAAGTCGGGACATGGCGTGACAAGTTAGAACAAGTCAGAACAAGCCAAGACAAGTCGGGACAAGTCTGGACAAGTCGAGACAAGTCGGGACAAGTCAGTACAAGTCGGGACATGGCGTGACAAGTTAGAACAAGTCAGAACAAGTCGGGACAAGTTTGGACAATCTGGGACAGGTCGGGACAAGTCGGTACAAGTCTGGACAAGTCGGGACAAGTCGGTTGGGTTCGGGAAAAGTTTGGACAATACAGGACACGTTGGGACAAGTCGGTACAAGTTGGGACAATCGGGGACAAGTCGGGACAAGTCGGGACAAGTCGGTACAAGTCAAGACAAGTCGGATGAAGTCGGGACAAGGTTGGACAATCCGGGACAAGTCGGGACAAGTCGGTACAAGTCGGGACAAGTTTGGACAATCCGGGACATGTCAGGACCAGTCGGTACAAGTCGGGACAAGTTTGGACAAACCAGGACAAGTCGGGATAAGTCGGTACAAGTCGGGACAAGTCGGGACAAGTCTAGACAAGTCGGGACAAGTCAGGACAAGTCGAGAAATGTCGGGACAAGTTTGGACAATGAGGGACAAGTCGGGACAAGTTTGGACAATAAGGGACAAGTCAGGACAAGTCGGTACAAGTCGGGACAAGTCGGTACAAGTCGGGACAAGTTTGGACAATCCAAGACAAGTCGTGACAAGTCAGGACAAGTCAGAACAAGTCGGGACAAGTTAGGACAAGTCGGTACAAGTCGGGATAAGTCGTGACAAGTCAGGACAAGTCAGGACAAGTCGGGACAAGTCAGGACAAGTCGGGACAAGTCAGGACAAGTCGGGACAAGTCAGGACAAGTCGGGACAAGTCGGGACAAGTCGGGACAAGTTTGGACAATCCAAGACAAGTCGTGACAAGTCAGGACAAGTCAGAACAAGTCGGGACAAGTTAGGACAAGTCGGTACAAGTCGGGATAAGTCGTGACAAGTCAGGACAAGTCAGGACAAGTCGGGACAAGTCAGGGCAAGTCGGGACAAGTCAGGACAAGTCGGGACAAGTCAGGACAAGTCGGGACAAGTCAGGACAAGTCGGGACAAGTTAGGACAAGTCGGTACAAGTCGGGATAAGTCGTGACAAGTCAGGACAAGTCAGGACAAGTCGGGATAAGTCGTGACAAGTCAGGACAAGTCAGGACAAGTCAAGACAAGTCAGGACAAGTCGGGACAAGTCGGGACAAGTCGGGACAAGTTTGGACAAGTCATGACAAGTCAGTTCAAGTCGGGAAAAGTTTGGACAATACGGGACAAGTCAGGACAAGTCGGTACAAGTCGGGACAAGTCGGTACAAGTCGGGACAAGTTTGGACAATCCAAGACAAGTCGTGACAAGTCAGGACAAGTCAGAACAAGTCGGGACAAGTCTAGACAAGTCGGGACAAGTCAGGACAAGTCGAGAAATGTCGGGACAAGTTTGGACAATAAGGGACAAGTCGGGACAAGTTTGGACAATAAGGGACAAGTCAGGACAAGTCGGTACAAGTCGGGACAAGTCGGTAAAAGTCGGGACAAGTTTGGACAATCCAAGACAAGTCGTGACAAGTCAGGACAAGTCAGAACAAGTCGGGACAAGTTTGGACAAGTCGGTACAAGTCGGGATAAGTCGTGACAAGTCAGGACAAGTCAGGACAAGTCGGGACAAGTCAGGACAAGTCGGGACAAGTCAGGACAAGTCACGACAAGTCAGGACAAGTCGGGACAAGTCAGAACAAGTCGGGACAAGTTAGGACAAGTCGGTACAAGTCGGGATAAGTCGTGACAAGTCAGGACAAGGCAGGACAAGTCGGGATAAGTCGTGACAAGTCAGGACAAGTCAGGACAAGTCAGGACAAGTCGGGACAAGTCGGGACAAGTTTGGACAAGTCATGACAAGTCAGTTCAAGTCGGGAAAAGTTTGGACAATACGGGACACGTTGGGACAAGTCGGGACAAATCGGTACAAGTCGGGACAATCCGCGACAAGTCGGTACAAGTCGGTACAAGTCGGGACATGTTTGGACAATCCGGGACAAGTCGAGACAAGTCGGGACAAGTCGTGACAAGTCAGGACAAGTCAAGACAAGTCAAAACAAGTCGAAACAAGTTGGGACAAGTCGGGACAAGTCAGGACAAGTCAGAACAAGTCAGAACATGTCTGGACAAGACGGGACAAGTCGGGACAAGTCGGTACAAGTCAGGACAAGTTTGGACAATCCGGGACAAGTAGGGACAAGTCGGTACAAGTCAGGACGAGTCGGAACAAGTCAGGACAAGTCGGGACAAGTCGGAACAAGACGTGACAAGTCAGAACAAGTCGGGACAGGTCGGGACAAGTCGGGACAAGTCGGGACAAGTCGGGACTAGTCGGGACAAGTCGGTACAAGTCGGGACAAGTCGGAACAAGTCGTGACAAGTCAGGACAAGTCAAGACAAGTCAAAACAAGTCGAAACAAGTTGGGACAAGTCGGGACAAGTCAGGACAAGTCAGAACAAGTCAGAACATGTCTGGACAAGACGGGACAAGTCGGGACAAGTCGGTACAAGTCAGGACAAGTTTGGACAATCCGGGACAAGTAGGGACAAGTCGGTACAAGTCAGGACGAGTCGGAACAAGTCAGGACAAGTCGGGACAAGTCGGAACAAGACGTGACAAGTCAGAACAAGTCGGGACAAGTCGGGACAAGTCGGGACAAGTCGGGACAAGTCGAAACAAGTTGGGACATCTCGGGACAAGTCGGAACAAGTCGGAACAAGTCGAGACAAGTCGGAACAAGTCGGTACAAGTCTAGACAAGTCGGTAAAAGTCGGGACAAGTTTGGACAATCCGGGACAAGTCGAGACAAGTCGGGACAAGTCGGGACAGGTCGGGACAAGTCGGTACAAGTGTGGACAGGTCGGTTCAAGTCAAGAAAAGTTTGGACACTACGGGACACGTTGGGACAAGTCGGTACAAGTTGGGACAATCCGGGACAAGTCGGTACAAGTCGGGACAAGTCGGTACAAGTCGGGACATGTTTGGACAATCCGGGACAAGTCGAGACAAGTCGGTACAAGTCGGGACAAGTCGTGACAAGTCAGGACAAGTCAGGACAAGTCGGGACAAGTCAGGACAAGTCGGGACAAGTCGGGACAAGTTTGGACAATCTGGGACAGGTAGGGACAAGTCGGTACGAGTCTGGACAAGTCGGGACAAGTCGGTTCAAGTCGGGAAAAGTTTGGACAATACGGGACACGTTGGGACAAGTCGGGACAAGTCGGGACAAGTCGGGACAAGTCGAAACAAGTTGGGACAAGTCGGGACAAGTCAGGACAAGTCAGAACAAGTCGGGACAAGTCAGGACAAGTCGGTACAAGTCGGGACAAGTCGTGACAAGTCAGGACATGTCAGGACAAGTCGGGACAAGTCGGGACAAGTCGGGACAAGTCGGGACTAGTCGGTTCAAGTCGGGAAAAGTTTGGACAATACGGGACACGTTGGGACAAGTCGGGACAGGTCGGGACAAGTCGGGACAAGTCGAAACAAATTGGGACAAGTCGGGACAAGTCAGGTCAAGTCAGAACAAGTCGGGACAAGTCGGGACAAGTCGAAACAAGTTGGGACAAGTCGGGACAAGTCAGGACAAGTCAGAACAAGTCGGGACAAGTCAGGACAAGTCGGTACAAGTCGGGACAAGTCGTGACAAGTCAGGACAAGTCGGCACAAGTCGAGACAAGTCGGGACATATCGAAACAAGTCAGGACAATTCGAAAAAAGTCGAAAGAAGTCGGGACAAGTCAGGACAAGTCGGGACAAGTCGGGACAAGTCGGGACAAGTCAGGACAAGTCAGGACATGTCGGGACAAGTTTGTACAATAAGTGACAAGTCGGGACAAGTTTGGACAATACGGGACACGTTGGGACAAGTCGGGACAAGTCTGGACAAGTCGGGACAAGTCGGGACAAGTCGGTACAAGTCGGGACAAGTCGGTACAAGTCGGGACAAGTTTGGACAAACCGGGACAAGTCGGGACAAGTCGGTACAAGTTGGTACAAGTCGGGACAAGCCAGGACAAGTCGGGACAAGTCGAGAGAAGTCGGGACATATCGAAACAAGTCAGGACAAGTCGAAAAAAGTCGAAAGAAGTCGGGACAAGTCAGGACAAGTCGGGATAAAATTAGACATGTCGAAACAAGTCGGGACAAGTCGGGACAAGTCGGGACAAGTCGGGACAAGTCAGGACAAGTCAGAACATGTCAAGACAAGTTTGTACAATAAGTGACAAGTCGAGACAAGTTTGGACAATAAGGGACAAGTCGGGACAAGTCGGTTTAAGTTGGGACAAGTCGGTACAAGTCGGGACAAGTTTGGACAATCCGGGACAAGTCGAGACAAGTCGGGACAAGTCGATACAAGTCGTGACAAGTCAGGACAAGTCAGGACAAGTCGACACAAGTCGAAACAAGTCGGGACAAGTCAGGACAAGTCGAAACAAGTCAGGACAAGTCAGAACAAGTCGGGACAAGTCAGGACAAGTCGGTACAAGTCAGGACAAGTTAGGACAAGTCAGGACAAGTCGGGACAAGTCGGAACAAGTCTGGACAAGTTTGGACAATCTGGGACAGGTCGGGACAAGTCGGTACAAGTCTGGACAAGTCGGGACAAGTCGGTTCAAGTCGGGAAAAGTTTGGACAATACGGGACACGTTGGGACAAGTCGGTACAAGTTGGGACAATCCGGGACAAGTCGGTACAAGTCGGGACAAGTCGGTACAAGTTGGGACAAGTTTGGACAATCCAGGACAAGTCGAGACAAGTCGGGACAAGTCGGGACAGGTCGGGACAAGTCGGTACAAGTCTGGACAAGTCGGTTCAAGTCGGAACAAGTCGGGACATGGCGTGACAAGTTAGAACAAGTCAGAACAAGCCGGGACAAGTCGGGACAAGTCTGGACAAGTCGAAACAAGTCGGGACAAGTCAGTACAAGTCGGGACATGGCGTGACAAGTAAGAACAAGTCAGAACAATCCGGGACAAGTCGGGACAAGTCGGAACAAGTCAGGACAAGTCGGGACATGGCGTGACAAGTTAGAACAAGTCAGAACAAGCCGGGACAAGTCGGGACAAGTCTGGACAAGTCTGGACAAGTCGAAACAAGTCGGGACAAGTCAGTACAAGTCAGGACATGGCGTGACAAGTAAGAACAAGTCAGAACAATCCGGGACAAGTCGGGACAAGTCGGAACAAGTCAGGACAAGTCGGGACATGGTGTGACAAGTTAGAACAAGTCAGAACAAGCCGGAACAATTTGGGACAAGTTAGAACAAGTCAGAACAAGCCGGGACAAGTCGGGACAAGTCGGAACAAGTCAGGAGAAGTCGAGACATGGCGTGACAAGTTAGAACAAGTCAGAACAAGCCGGGACAAGTCGGGACAAGTCTGGACAAGTCGGGACAAGTCGGGACAAGTGAGAACAAGTCAACACGAGTCGGGACAAGTCGGAACAAGTCAGGACAAGTCGGGACATGGCGTGACAAGTTAGAACAAGTCGGAACAAGTCGGTACAAGTCGGGACAAGTCGGGACAAGTCGGTACAAGTCGGGACAAGTCGGTACAAGTCGGGACAAGTTTGGACAAACCGGGACAAGTCGGGACAAGTCGGTACAAGTTGGGACAAGTCGAGACATATCGAAACAAGTCAGGACAAGTCGAACAAAGTCGAAAGAAGTCGGGACAAGTCAGGACAAGACGGAACAAGTCACGACAAGTCGGGAAAAGTCGGGACAAAACATGTCGGAACAAGTCGGGACTTTTGGGTCGGGTCGAGGAAAATATTATTGTAAATATATCTTTTGATAGAATCATTTTGAATTTCAAATAATTCTGGACTTTTCACCAGGGCTCCTTACCCAGACATTTTATCCTGATTTCATTTGTACATTTTACACGGAATTTCCGCCTGGACTTCTTCACCCAGACTTTCTTCTTGGAATTTTATTTGGATTTCTTTGAAGTAGTTTGTGAAAAAAAATCAAAATTACAAAAAAAAACTAAAGATTTTAATATTTGTTTCAAATATTTCAGCAAAAATTCAATTATCAAAAAATTTCAAAAAATATTTTTTTTTCAGATTTTTTTTAATTTTATTAAAATTGTGAACTGAAACAACTTTCACAATCCAATTTCTATTCAAGAAGAAACAAAAAAGTATCTCATTAAACACAGAATTAAAATAAAAATGTTTTGAAAAAAAAATCTTGGAAAATTACTTTTTTCACAAAGGAAATATTTGAGTCAGTCAATTTCTGAATATTTTGGTATCGAATCATCTCGCCAAAATTTTTTATAACGGCAAGAAATTTAATTTTTTTTTTTCTGAAAAAAAAATTTACTTCACATGGTCAAATCGAGTCAATGTTATGGCACTAATATTCATCTTATCGTCTTGGACTCTATTCGCAATTAGGTCGGGTCGGGTAGGGTCGGGAAATGAGCTTTCAGATTTTTTGTCAATCCAACAAATATTATGAACCATGACAAATGTGACAAGTCGGGACAAGTTGGGACAAATCGGGACAAGTCTGGACAAGTCAGGACAAGTTGGGACAAATCGGGACCAGCCGGGATATTTTGAAAAAAATGAAAGCTACAAAAATTTTATAAACAAAAAATTTGAATTTTTTTTTATATCTCAGCCAAAATTTAAACAGTTTTGAGAAAATAAGCTTACAGATTTTTTGTCAATCCAACCAAAATTATGAACCAAAACAAGTGTGACAATCAATTTTTGTTCGAACTGAAATTGACAAGTCGGAACAAGTCGGGACAAGTATGGACAAGTCGGGACAAGTCGGGACAAGTCGGGACGATTCGGGACAAGTCGGTACAAGTCGGGAAAAGTTTGGACAATACGGGACACGTTGGGACAAGTCGGTACAAGTTGGGACAATCCGGGACAAGTCGGGACAAGTCGGTACAAGTCGGGACATGTTTGGACAACTTGGGACAAGTCGAGACAAGTCGGGACAAGTCGGGACAAGTCGTGACAAGTCAGGACCAGTCAGAACAAGTCGGGACAAGTCAGGACAAGTCGGTACAAGTCGGGACAAGTCGTTACAAGTCAGGACAAGTCAGGACAAGTCGGGACAAGTCGGTACAAGTCGGGACAAGTCGGGACAAGTCAGGACAAGTTTGGACAATCTGGGACAGGTCGGGACAAGTTGGTACAAGTCTGGACAAGTCGGGACAAGTCGGTTCAAGTGGGGAAAAGTTTGGACAATACGGGACACGTTGGGACAAGTCGGGACAAGTCGAAACAAGTTGGGACAAGTCGGGACAAGTCAGGACAAGTCAAAACAAGTCGGGACAAGTCGGGACAAGTCGGTACAAGTCGGGACAAGTCGTGACAAGTCAGGACAAGTCAGGACAAGTCGGGACAAGTCGGGACAAGTCATGACAAGTCGGGACAAGTCGTGACAAGTCAGGACAAGTCAGGACAAGTCGGGACAAGTCGGGACAAGTCGGGACAAGTCGGTTCAAGTCGGGAAAAGTTTGGACAATACAGGACACGTTGGGACAAGTCGGGACAAGTCGGGACAAGTCAAGACAAGTCAGGACAAGTCAGAACAAGTCGGGACAAGTCGGTTCAAGTCAGGAAAAGTTTGGACAATACGGGACACGTTGGGACAAGTCGGGACAAGTCGGGACAAGTCAGGACAAGTCAGAACAAGTCAGGACAAGTCGGGACAAGTCAAAACGAGTCGGGACAAGTCAGGACAAGTCAGAACAAGTCGGGACAAGTCAGGACAAGTCGGTACAAGTCGGGACAAGTCGTGACAAGTCAGGACAGGTCAGGACAAGTCGGGACAAGTCGGGACAAGTCGGTACAAGTCTGAACAAGTCGGGACAAAACGGTTCAAGTCGGGAAAAGTTTGGACAATACGATACACGTTGGGACAAGTCGGGACAAGTCGGGACAAGTCAGGACATGTCGGGACAAGTTTGTACAATAAGTGACAAGTCGGGACAAATTTGGACAATAAGGGACAAGTCGGGACAAGTCGGGACAAGTCGTGACAAGTCAGGACAAGTCAGGACAAGTCGGGACATGTCGAAACAAGTCGGCACAAGTCGGGACAAGTTTGGACAATCCGGGACAAGTCGAGACAAGTCGGGACAAGTCGGGACAGGTCGGGACAAGTCGGTACAAGTGTGGACAAGTCGGTTCAAGTCGGGAAAAGTTTGGACAATACGGGACACGTTGGGACAAGTTGGTACAAGTTGGGACAATCCGGGACAAGTCGGGACAAGTCGGTACAAGTCGTGACATGTTTGGACAATCCGTGACAAGTCGAGACAAGTCGGGACAAGTCGGGACAAGTCGTGACAAGTCAGGACAAGTCAGAACAAGTCGGGACAAGTCAGGACAAGTCGGTACAAGTCGGGACAAGTCGTGACAAGTCAGGACAAGTCAGGACAAGTCGGGACAAGTCGGGACAAGTCGGGACAAGTCGGGACAAGTAGGGACAAGTCAGGACAAGTTTGGACAATCTGGGACAGGTCGGGACAAGTCGGTACAAGTCTGGACAAGTCGGGACAAGTCGGTTCAAGTCGGGAAAAGTTTGGACAATACGGGACACGTTGGGACAAGTCGGGACAAGTCGGGACAAGTCGAAACAAGTTGGGACAAGTCGGGACAAGTCAGGACAAGTCAGAACAAGTCGGGACAAGTCAGGACAAGTCGGTACAAGTCGGGACAAGTCGTGACAAGTCAGGACAAGTCAGGACAAGTCGGGACAAGTCGAGACAAGTCGGGACAAGTCGGTTCAAGTCGGGAAAAGTTTGGACAATACGGGACACGTTGGGACAAGTCGGGACAAGTCGGGACAAGTCGGGACAAGTCGGAACAAGTCGAAACAAGTTGGGACAAGTCGGGACAAGTCAGGACAAGTCAGAACAAGTCGGGACAAGTCGAAACAAGTTGGGACAAGTTGGGACAAGTCGGGACAAGTCAGGACAAGTCAGAACAAGTCGGGACAAGTCAGGACAAGTCGGTACAAGTCGGGACAAGTCGTGACAAGTCAGGACAAGTCAGGACAAGTCGGGACAAGTCGGGACGAGTCGGTACAAGTCTGAACAAGTCGGGACAAGTCGGGAAAAGTTTGGACAATACAGGACACGTTGGGACAAGTCGGGACAAGTCGGGACAAGTCGGGACAAGTCGGTACAAGTCGGGACAAGTCGGTACAAGTCGGGGCAAGTTTGGACAAACCGGGACAAGTCGGGACAAGTCGGTACAAGTTGGGACAAGTCAGGACAAGTCAGGACAAGTCGGGACAAGTCGAGACAAGTCGGGACATATCGAAACAAGTCAGGACAAGTCGAAAAAAGTCGAAAGAAGTCGGGACAAGTCAGGACAAGTCGGGACAAGTCGGGATAAGACGTGACATGTCGGGACAAGTCGGGACAAGTCGGGACAAGTCAGGACAAGTCAGGACATGTCGGGAGAAGTTTGTACAATAAGTGACAAGTCGGGACAAGTTTGGACAATAAGGGACAAGTCGGGACAAGTCGGTACAAGTCGGGACAAGTCGGTACAAGTCGGGACAAGTTTGGACAATGCAAGACAAGTAGGGACAAGTCGGGACAAGTCGGTACAAGTCGGGACAAGTCAGGACAAGTCAGGACAAGTCGACACAAGTCGAAACAAGTCGGGACAAGTCGGGACAAGTCAGGAAAAGTCAGAACAAGTCGGGAAAAGCCGGGACAAGTCTGGACAAGTCGAGACAAGTCGGGACAAGTCAGTACAAGTCGGGACATGGCGTGACAAGTTAGAACAAGTCAGAACAATCCGGGACAAGTCGTGACAAGTCGGAACAAGTCAGGACAAGTCGGGACATGGCGTGACAAGTTAGAACAAGTCAGAACAAGCCGGAACAAGTCGGGACAAGTTAGAACAAGTCAGAACAAGCCGGGACAAGTCGGAACAAGTCGGAACAAGTCAGTACAAGTCGAGACATGGCGTGACAAGTTAGAACAAGTCAGAACAAGCCGGGACAAGTCGGGACAAGTCTGGACAAGTCGGGATAAGACGTGACATGTCAGACCAAGTCGGGACAAGTCGGGACAAGTCGGGACAAGTCGGGATAAGTCGGGACAAGTCAGGACAAGTCAAGAAATGTCGGGACAAGTTTGGACAATAATGGACAAGTCGGGACAAGTTTGGACAATGAGGGACAAGTCAGGACAAGTCGGGACAAGTCGGTACAAGTCGGGACAAGTTTGGACAATCCAAGACAAGTTGGGACAAGTCGAAACAAGTCGGTACAAGTCGGGACAAGTCGGGACAAGTTTGGACAATAAGGGACAAGTCGGGACAAGTTTGGACAAGTCAGGACAAGTCGAAACAAGTCGAAACAAAACGGGACAAGTCGGGACAAGTCAGGACAAGTCACAACAAGTCGGGACAAGTTAGGACAAGTCGGTACAAGTCGGGTCAAGTCGTGACAAGTCAGGACAAGTCGGGACAAGTCGGGACAAGTCAGAACAAGTTTGGACAATCTGGGACAGGTCGGGACAAGTCGGTACAAGTCTGGACAAGTCGGGACAAGTCGGTTCAAGTCGGGAAAAGTTTGGACAATACGGAACACGTTGGGACAAGTCGGTACAAGTTGTGACAATCCGGGACAAGTCGGTACAAGTCGGGACAAGTCGGTACAAGTTGGGACAAATTTGGACAATCCGGACAAGTCGAGACAAGTCGGGACAAGTCGGGACAAGTCGTGACAAGTCAGGACAAGTCAAGACAAGTCGAAACAAGTCGAAACAAGTTGGGACAAGTCGGGACAAGTCAGAACAAGTCGGAACATGTCTGGACAAGACGGTACAAGTCGGGACAAGTCGGTACAAGTCAGGACAAGTTTGGACAATCCGGGACAAGTAGGGACAAGACGGTACAAGTCAGGACGAGTCAAAACAAGTCAGGACAAGTCGGGACAAGTCGGGACAAGACGTGACAAGTCAGAACAAGTCGGGACAAGTAGGGACAAGTCGGGACAAGTCAGGACAAGTCGAGACAAGTCGGGACAAGTCGGGACAAGTCGGTACAAGTCGGGACAAGTCGGAACAAGTCGGGACAAGTTGGGACAAGTTAGGACAAGTCAGGACAAGTCAGGACAAGTCAGGACAAGTCGGGATAAGTCGGGACAAGTTGGGACAAGTCGGGACAATTCGGGACAGGTCGGGACAAGTACGGACAGGTCGGGACAAGACGTGACAAATCAGAACAAGAAGGGACAAGTCGAGACAAGTCGGGACAAGTCGGGACAAGTCGGGACAAGTTGGTTAAAGTCGGGACAAGTCGGTACAAGTCGGGAAAAGTTTGGACAAACCGGGACAAGTCGGGACAAGTCGGTACAAGTTGGGACAAATCGAAACAAGTCAGGACAAGTCGAAAAAAGTCGAAAGAAGTCGGGACAAGTCAGGACAAGTCGGGACAAGTCGGGACAAGTCGGGACAAGTCGGGACAAATCGGGACAAGTCAGGACAAGTCGAGAAATGTCGGGACAAGTTTGGACAATAAGGGACAAGTCGGGACAAGTTTGGACAATAAGGGACAAGTCGGGACAAGTCGGTACAAGTCGGGACAAGTCGGGACATGTTTGGACAACCTGGGACAAGTCAGGACAAGTCGGGACATGGCGTGACAAGTTAGAACAAGTCAGAACAAGCCGGGACAAGTCGGGACAAGTCTAGACAAGTCAGTAAAAGTCGGGACATGGCGAGACAAGTTAGAACAAGTCAGAACAAGCCGGGACAAGTCGGAACAAGTCTGAAAAAGTCGAGGCAAGTCAGTACAAGTCGGGACATAGCGTGACAAGTTAGAACAAGTCAGAACAAGCCGGGACAAGTCGGAACAAGTCGGAACAAGTCAGAACAAGTCGGGACATGGCGTGACAAGTTAGACCAAGTCAGAACAAGCCGGAACAAGTCGGGACAAGTTAGAACAAGTCAGAACAAGCCGGGACAAGTCGGGACAAGTCGGAACAAGTCAGGACAAGTCGAGACATGGCGTGACAAGTTAGAACAAGTCAGAACAAGCCGGGACAAGTCGGGACAAGTCTGGACAAGTCGGGACAAGTCGGGACAAGTCTGGACAAGACGGGACAAGTCGGGACAAGTCTGGACAAGTCAGGACAAGTCAGGACAAGTTTGTACAATGCGGGACAAGTCGGGACAATCCGTGACAAGTCGGGACAAGACGGAACAAGTCACGACAAGTCGGGAAAAGTCGGGACAAGACATGTCGGAACAAGTCGGGACTTTTGGGTCGGGTCGAGGAAAATATTATTGTAAATATATCTTTTGAAAGAATCAATTTGAATTTCAAATAATTTTGGACTTTTCACCAGGGCTCCTTACCCAGATATTTTATCCTGATTTCATTTGTACATTTTACACGGAATTTCCACCTGGACTTCTTCACCCAGACTTTCTTCTTGGAATTTTATTTGGATTTCTTTGAAGTAGTTTGTGAAAAAAAAATCAAAATTCCAAAAAAAAAACTAAAGATTTTAATATTTGTTTCAAATATTTCAGCAAAAATTCAATTATCAAAAAATTTCAAAAAATATTTATTTTTCAGATTTCTTTTAATTTTATCAAAATTGTGAACAGAAACAACTTTCACAATCCAATTTCTTTTCAAGAAGAAACAAAAAAGTATCTCATTAAACACAGAATTAAAATAAAAAAGTTTTGAAAAAAAAATCTTGGAAAATTACTTTTTTCACAAAGAAAATATTTGAGTCAGTCAATTTCTGAATATTTTGGTATCGAATCATCTCGCCAAAATTTTTTAAAACGGCAAGAAATTTAATTTTTTTTTTCTGAAAAAAAAATTTACTTCACAAGGTCAAATCGAGTCAATGTTATGGCACTAATATTCATCTTATCGTCTTGGACTCTATTCGCAATTAGGTCGGGTCGGGTAGGGTCGGGAAATGAGCTTTCAGATTTTTTGTCAATCCAACAAATATTATGAACCATGACAAATGTGACAAGTCGGGACAAGTTGGGACAAATCGGGACAAGTCTGGACAAGTCAGGACAAGTTGGGACAAATCGGGACCAGCCGGGATATTTTGAAAAAAATGAAAGCTACAAAAATTTTATTAACAAAAAATTTGAATTTTTTTTTTTATATTTCAGCCAAAATTTAAACAGTTTTGAGAAAATAAGCTTACAGATTTTTTGTCAATCCAACCAAAATTATGAACCAAAACAAGTGTGACAATCAATTTTTGTTCGAACTGAAATTGACAAGTCGGAACAAGTCGGGACAATTTTGGTCAATCCGGGACAAGTCGGGACGAGTCGGGACGATTCGGGACAAGTCGGTACAAGTCGGGACAAGTTTGGACATTACGGGACAAGTCGGAACAAGTCGGTACAAGTCGGTACAAGTCGGTACAAGTCGGGACAAGTTTGGACAAACCGACACGAGTCGGGACAAGTCGGTACAAGTTGGGACAAGTCGGGACAAGTCAGGACAAGTCGGGACAAGTCGAGACAAGTCGGGACAAATCGAAACAAGTCAGGACAAGTCAAAAAAAGTCGAAAGAAGTCGGGACAAGTCAGGACAAATCGGGACAAGTCGGGATAAGACGTGACATGTCAGAACAAGTCGGGACAAGTCGGGACGAGTCGGAACAAGTCGGGACAAGTCGGGACATGTCGGGACTAGTCAGGACTAGTCGAGAAATGTCGGGACAAGTTTGGACAATAAGGGACAAGTCGGGACAAGTTTGGACAATAAGGGACAAGTCGGGACAAGTCGGTACAAGTCGGTACAAGTCGGGACAAGTTTGGAAAATCCGAGACAAGTCGGGACAAGTCGGTACAAGTCAGGACGAGTCGGAACAAGTCAGGACAAGTCGGGACAAGTCGTGACATGACGTGACAAGTCAGAACAAGTCGGGACAAAACGGGACACAAGTCGGGACAAGTTTGGTCAATCTGGGACAAGTCGGTACAAGTCGGGACAAGTCGGTACAAGTCGGAACAAGTTTATACAAGTCGGGACAAGAAGGGACAAGTCGGTAAAATTCGGAACAAGTTTGTACAAGTCGGGACAAGTCGGGACATGACGTGACAAGTCAGAACAAGTCGGGACAAGTCGGGACAAGTCGGGACAAGTCGGGACTAGCCGGTACAAGTTGGGACAAGTCGGTACAAGTCGGGACAAGTTTGGACAAACGGGGACAAGTCGGGACAAGTCGGTACAAGTTGGGACAAGTCGGGACAAGTCAGGACAAGTCGGGACAAGTCGAGACAAGTCGGGACAAATCGAAACAAGTCAGGACAAGTCGAAAAAAGTCGAAAGAAGTCGGGACAAGTCAGGACAAATCGGGACAAGTCGGGATAAGACGTGACATGTCAGAAAAAGTCGGGACAAGTCGGGACAAGTCGGGACATGTCGGGACAAGTCGGGACAAGTCGGGACAAGTCGGGACATGTCGGGACTAGTCAGGACTAGTCGAGAAATGTCGGGACAAGTTTGGACAATAAGGGACAAGTCGGGACAAGTTTGGACAATAAGGGACAAGTCGGGACAAGTCGGTACAAGTCGGGACAAGTTTGGACAATCCAAGACAAGTTGGGACAAGTCGGAACAAGTCGGTACAAGTCGGGACATGTTTGTACAATCCGGGACAAGTCGTGACAAGTCAGGACAAACCGAAACAAGTCGAAACAAGTCGAAACAAGTCGGGACAAGTCAGAACAAGTCGGGACAAGTCAAGACAAGTCGGGACAAGTCGGGACAAGTCGAGACAAGTCGGAACAAGTCGGGACAAGTCAGGACAAGTCGGTTCAAGTCGGGAAAAGTTTGGACAATACGGGACACGTTGGGACAAGTCGGTACAAGTTGGGAGAATCCGGGACAAGTCGGTACAAGTCTAGACAAGTCGTTAAAAGTCGGGACAAGTTTGGACAATCCGGGACAAGTCGAGACAAGTCGGGACAAGTCGGGACAGGTCGGGACAAGTCGGTACAAGTGTGGACAGGTCGGTTCAAGTCAAGAAAAGTTTGGACACTACGGGACACGTTGGGACAAGTCGGTACAAGTTGGGACAATCCGGGACAAGTCGGTACAAGTCGGGACAAGTCGGTACAAGTCGGGACATGTTTGGACAATCCGGGACAAGTCGAAACAAGTCGGTACAAGTCGGGACAAGTCGTGACAAGTCAGGACAAGTCAGGACAAGTCGGGACAAGTCGGGACAAGTCGGGACAAGTCGGGACAAGTCGGGACAAGTCGGGACAAGTTTGGACAATCTGGGACAGGTAGGGACAAGTCGGTACGAGTCTGGACAAGTCGGGACAAGTCGGTTCAAGTCGGGAAAAGTTTGGACAATACGGGACACGTTGGGACAAGTCGGGACAAGTCGGGACAAGTCGAAACAAGTTGGGACAAGTCGGGACAAGTCAGGACAAGTCAGAACAAGTCGGGACAAGTCAGGACAAGTCGGTACAAGTCGGGACAAGTCGTGACAAGTCAGGACAAATCAGGACAAGTCGGGACAAGTCGGGACAAGTCGGGACAAGTCGGGACTAGTCGGTTCGAGTCGGGAAAAGTTTGGACAATACGGGACACGTTGGGACAAGTCGGGACAGGTCGGGACAAGTCGGGACAAGTCGGGACAAGTCGAAACAAATTGGGACGAGTCGGGACAAGTCAGGACAAGTCAGAACAAGTCGGGACAAGTCGGGACAAGTCGAAACAAGTTGGGACAAGTCGGGACAAGTCAGGACAAGTCAGAACAAGTCGGGACAAGTCAGGACAAGTTGGTACAAGTCGGGACAAGTCGTGACAAGTCAGGACAAGTCAGGACAAGTCGGGACAAGTCGGGACAAGTCGGTACAAGTCTGTACAAGTCGGGACAAGTCGGTTCAAGTCGGGAAAAATTTGGACAATACGGGACACGTTGGGACAAGTCGGGACAAGTCGGGACAAGTCGGGACATGTCGGGACAAGTCGGGACAAGTCGGGACAAGTCGGTACAAGTCGGGACAAGTCGGTACAAGTCGGGACAAGTTTGGACAAACCGGGACCAGTCGGGACAAGTCGGGACAAGTCGGTACAAGTTGGGACAAGTCGGGACAAGTCAGGACAAGTCGGCACAAGTCGAGACAAGTCGGGACATATCGAAACAAGTCAGGACAATTCGAAAAAAGTCGAAAGAAGTCGGGACAAGTCAGGACGAGTCGGGACAAGTCGGGATAAGACGTGACATGTCAGAACAAGTCGGGACAAGTCGGGACAAGTCGGGACAAGTCGGGACAAGTCGGGACAAGTCGGGACAAGTCGGGACAAGTCGGGACAAGTCGGGACAAGTCGGGACAAGTCGGGACAAGTCGGGACAAGTCGGGACAAGTCGGGACAAGTCAGGACAAGTCAGGACATGTCGGGACAAGTTTGTACAATAAGTGACAAGTCGGGACAAGTTTGGACAATAAGGGACAAGTCGGGACAAGTCGGTACAAGTCGGGACAAGTCGGTACAAGTCGGGTTAAGTTTGGACAATGCAAGACAAGTAGGGACAAGTCGGGACAAGTCGGTACAATTCGGTACAAGTCGGTACAAGTCGGGACATGTTTGGACAATCCGAGACAAGTCGAGACAAGTCGGGACAAGTCGGGACAAGTCGTGACAAGTCAGGACAAGTCAGGACAAGTCGACACAAGTCGAAACAAGTCGGGACAAGTCGGGACAAGTCAGGACAAGTCAGAACAAGTCGGGACAAGTCGGGACAAGTCGGGACAAGTTTGGACAATCTGGGACAGGTCGGGACAAGTCTGCACAAGTCGGGACAAGTCGGTTGGAGTCAGGAAAAGTTTGGACAATACTGGACACGTTGGGACAAGTCGGTACAAGTTGGGACAATCGGGGACAAGTCGGGACAAGTCGGTACAAGTCGGGACAAGTCGGTACATGTCAAGACAAGTCGGAAGAAGTCGGGACAAGGTTGGACAATCCGGGACAAGTCGGGACAAGTCGGTACAAGTCGAAACAAGTCGGGACAAGTTTGGACAATCCGGGACATGTCAGGACAAGTCGGTACAAGTCGGGACAAATCGGTACAAGTCGGGACAAGTCAGGACAAGTCGAGACAAGTTGGGACAATCCGGACAAGTCGGGACAAGTCGGTACAAGTCGGGACAAGTCGGGACAAGTTGGGACAATCCGGGGCAAGTCGGGACAAGTCGGTACAAGTCGGGACAAATCGGTACAAATCGGTACAAGTCGGGACAAGTCAGAACAAGTCGAGACAAGTTGGGACAAGTCGAAACAAGTTGGGACATCTCGGGACAAGTCGGAACAAGTCGGAACAAGTCTAGACAAGTCGGTAAAAGTCGGGACAAGTTTGGACAATCCGGGACAAGTCGAGACAAGTCGGGACAAGTCGGGACAGGTCGGGACAAGTCGGTACAAGTGTGGACAGGTCGGTTCAAGTCAAGAAAAGTTTGGACACTACGGGACACGTTGGGACAAGTCGGTACAAGTTGGGACAATCCGGGACAAGTCGGTACAAGTCGGGACAAGTCGGTACAAGTCGGGACATGTTTGGACAATCCGGGACAAGTCGAGACAAGTCGGTACAAGTCGGGACAAGTCGTGACAAGTCAGGACAAGTCAGGACAAGTCGGGACAAGTCAGGACAAGTCGGGACAAGTCGGGACAAGTTTGGACAATCTGGGACAGGTAGGGACAAGTCGGTACGAGTCTGGACAAGTCGGGACAAGTCGGTTCAAGTCGGGAAAAGTTTGGACAATACGGGACACGTTGGGACAAGTCGGGACAAGTCGGGACAAGTCGGGACAAGTCGAAACAAGTTGGGACAAGTCGGGACAAGTCAGGACAAGTCAGAACAAGTCGGGACAAGTCAGGACAAGTCGGTACAAGTCGGGACAAGTCGTGACAAGTCAGGACATGTCAGGACAAGTCGGGACAAGTCGGGACAAGTCGGGACAAGTCGGGACTAGTCGGTTCAAGTCGGGAAAAGTTTGGACAATACGGGACACGTTGGGACAAGTCGGGACAGGTCGGGACAAGTCGGGACAAGTCGAAACAAATTG
Organism: Chrysolina americana; assembly: GCA_958502065.1. Taxonomy (NCBI): domain Eukaryota; kingdom Metazoa; phylum Arthropoda; class Insecta; order Coleoptera; family Chrysomelidae; genus Chrysolina; species Chrysolina americana. Next base: position 47,328,797 of record OY293413.1, read on the forward strand.
GGACAAGTCGGGACAAGTCAGGTCAAGTCAGAACAAGTCGGGACAAGTCGGGACAAGTCGAAACAAGTTGGGACAAGTCGGGACAAGTCAGGACAAGTCAGAACAAGTCGGGACAAGTCAGGACAAGTCGGTACAAGTCGGGACAAGTCGTGACAAGTCAGGACAAGTCAGGACAAGTCGGGACAAGTCGGGACAATTCGGGACAAGTCGGGACTAGTCGGTTCAAGTCGGGAAAAGTTTGGACAATACGGGACACGTTGGGACAAGTCGGGACAGGTCGGGACAAGTCGGGACAAGTCGGGACAAGTCGAAACAAATTGGGACAAGTCGGGACAAGTCAGGACAAGTCAGAACAAGTCGGGACAAGTCGGGACAAGTCGAAACAAGTTGGGACAAGTCGGGACAAGTCAGGACAAGTCAGGACAAGTCGGGACAAGTCGGGACAAGTCGGTACAAGTCTGTACAAGTCGGGACAAGTCGGTTCAAGTCGGGAAAAATTTGGACAATACGGGACACGTTGGGACAAGTCGGGACAAGTCGGGACAAGTCGGGACAAGTCGGGACAAGTCGGGACAAGTCGGGACAAGTCGGTACAAGTCGGGACAAGTCGGTACAAGTCGGGACAAGTTTGGACAAACCGGGACAAGTCGGGACAAGTCGGGACAAGTCGGTACAAGTTGGGACAAGTCGGGACAAGTCAGGACAAGTCGGCACAAGTCGAGACAAGTCGGGACATATCGAAACAAGTCAGGACAATTCGAAAAAAGTCGAAAGAAGTCGGGACAAGTCAGGACAAGTCGGGACAAGTCGGGATAAGACGTGACATGTCAGAACAAGTCGGAACAAGTCGGGACAAGTCGGGACAAGTCGGGACAAGTCGGGACAAGTCGGGACAAGTCGGGACAAGTCGGGACAAGTCAGGACAAGTCAGGACATGTCGGGACAAGTTTGTACAATAAGTGACAAGTCGGGACAAGTTTGGACAATAAGGGACAAGTCGGGACAAGTCGGTACAAGTCGGGACAAGTCGGTACAAGTCGGGTTAAGTTTGGACAATGCAAGACAAGTAGGGACAAGTCGGGACAAGTCGGTACAATTCGGTACAAGTCGGTACAAGTCGGGACATGTTTGGACAATCCGAGACAAGTCGAGACAAGTCGGGACAAGTCGGGACAAGTCGTGACAAGTTTGGACAATCTGGGACAGGTCGGGACAAGTCTGCACAAGTCGGGACAAGTCGGTTGGAGTCGGGAAAAGTTTGGACATTACTGGACACGTTGGGACAAGTCGGTACAAGTTGGGACAATCAAGGACAAGTCGGGACAAGTCGGTACAAGCCGGGACAAGTCGGTACATGTCAAGACAAGTCGGAAGAAGTCGGGACAAGGTTGGACAATCCGGGACAAGTCGGGACAAGTCGGTACAAGTCGAAACAAGTCGGGACAAGTTTGGACAATCCGGGACATGTCAGGACAAGTCGGTACAAGTCGGGACAAATTGGTACAAGTCGGGACAAGTCAGGACAAGTCGAGACAAGTTGGGACAATCCGGACAAGTCGGGACAAGTCGGTACAAGTCGAGACAAGTCGGGACAAGTTGGGACAATCCGGGGCAAGTCGGGACAAGTCGGTACAAGTCGGGACAAATCGGTACAAATCGGTACAAGTCGGGACAAGTCAGAACAAGTCGAGACAAGTTGGGACAAGTCGAAACAAGTTGGGACATCTCGGGACAAGTCGGAACAAGTCGGAACAAGTCGAGACAAGTCGGAACAAGTCGGTACAAGTCGGGACAAGTCGGAACAAGTTGGGACAATCCGGGACAAGTCGGGACAAGTTTGGACAATCTGGGACAGGTCGGGACAAGTCTGCACAAGTCGGGACAAGTCGGTTGGAGTCGGGAAAAGTTTGGACAATACTGGACACGTTGGGACAAGTCGGTACAAGTTGGGACAATCGGGGACAAGTCGGGACAAGTCGGTACAAGTCGGGACAAGTCGGTACATGTCAAGACAAGTCGGAAGAAGTCGGGACAAGGTTGGACAATCCGGGACAAGTCGGGACAAGTCGGTACAAGTCGAAACAAGTCGGAACAAGTTTGGACAATCCGGGACATGTCAGGACAAATCGGTACAAGTCGGAACAAATCGGTACAAGTCGGGACAAGTCAGGACAAGTCGAGACAAGTTGGGACAATCCGGACAAGTCGGGACAAGTCGGTACAAGTCGGGACAAGTCGGGACAAGTTGGGACAATCCGGGGCAAGTCTGGACAAGTCGGTACAAGTCGGGACAAATCGGTACAAATCGGTACAAGTCGGGACAAGTCAGAACAAGTCGAGACAAGTTGGGACAAGTCGAAACAAGTTGGGACATCTCGGGACAAGTCGGAACAAGTCGAGACAAGTCGGAACAAGTCGGTACAAGTCGGGACAAGTCGGAACAAGTTGGGACAATCCGGGACAAGTCGGGACAAGTCGGTACAAGTTGGGACAATCCGGGACAAGTCGGGACAAGTCGGTACAAGTCGGGACAAATCGGTACAAATCGGTACAAGTTGGGACAAGTCTGGACAAGTCGGGACATGTAGGGACAAGTCAAGACAAGTCGGGACAAGTCGGAACAAGTCAGGACAAGTCGGGACATGGCGTGACAAGTTAGAACAAGTCAAAACAAGCCGGGACAAGTCGGGACAAGTCTGGACAAGTCAGTACAAGTCGGGACATGGCGTGACAAGTTAGAACAAGTCAGAACAAGCCAAGACAAGTCGGGACAAGTCTGGACAAGTCGAGACAAGTCGGGACAAGTCAGTACAAGTCGGGACATGGCGTGACAAGTTAGAACAATTCAGAACAAGTCGGGACAAGTTTGGACAATCTGGGACAGGTCGGGACAAGTCGGTACAAGTCTGGACAAGTCGGGACAAGTCGGTTGGGTTCGGGAAAAGTTTGGACAATACAGGACACGTTGGGACAAGTCGGTACAAGTTGGGACAATCGGGGACAAGTCGGGACAAGTCGGGACAAGTCGGTACAAGTCAAGACAAGTCGGATGAAGTCGGGACAAGGTTGGACAATCCGGGACAAGTCGGGACAAGTCGGTACAAGTCGGGACAAGTTTGGACAATCCGGGACATGTCAGGACCAGTCGGTACAAGTCGGGACAAGTTTGGACAAACCAGGACAAGTCGGGATAAGTCGGTACAAGTCGGGACAAGTCGGGACAAGTCTAGACAAGTCGGGACAAGTCAGGACAAGTCGAGAAATGTCGGGACAAGTTTGGACAATGAGGGACAAGTCGGGACAAGTTTGGACAATAAGGGACAAGTCAGGACAAGTCGGTACAAGTCGGGACAAGTCGGTACAAGTCGGGACAAGTTTGGACAATCCAAGACAAGTCGTGACAAGTCAGGACAAGTCAGAACAAGTCGGGACAAGTTAGGACAAGTCGGTACAAGTCGGGATAAGTCGTGACAAGTCAGGACAAGTCAGGACAAGTCGGGACAAGTCAGGACAAGTCGGGACAAGTCAGGACAAGTCGGGACAAGTCAGGACAAGTCGGGACAAGTCGGGACAAGTCGGGACAAGTTTGGACAATCCAAGACAAGTCGTGACAAGTCAGGACAAGTCAGAACAAGTCGGGACAAGTTAGGACAAGTCGGTACAAGTCGGGATAAGTCGTGACAAGTCAGGACAAGTCAGGACAAGTCGGGACAAGTCAGGGCAAGTCGGGACAAGTCAGGACAAGTCGGGACAAGTCAGGACAAGTCGGGACAAGTCAGGACAAGTCGGGACAAGATAGGACAAGTCGGTACAAGTCGGGATAAGTCGTGACAAGTCAGGACAAGTCAGGACAAGTCGGGATAAGTCGTGACAAGTCAGGACAAGTCAGGACAAGTCAAGACAAGTCAGGACAAGTCGGGACAAGTCGGGACAAGTTTGGACAAGTCATGACAAGTCAGTTCAAGTCGGGAAAAGTTTGGACAATACGGGACAAGTCAGGACAAGTCGGTACAAGTCGGGACAAGTCGGTACAAGTCGGGACAAGTTTGGACAATCCAAGACAAGTCGTGACAAGTCAGGACAAGTCAGAACAAGTCGGGACAAGTCTAGACAAGTCGGGACAAGTCAGGACAAGTCGAGAAATGTCGGGACAAGTTTGGACAATAAGGGACAAGTCGGGACAAGTTTGGACAATAAGGGACAAGTCAGGACAAGTCGGTACAAGTCGGGACAAGTCGGTACAAGTCGGGACAAGTTTGGACAATCCAAGACAAGTCGTGACAAGTCAGGACAAGTCAGAACAAGTCGGGACAAGTTTGGACAAGTCGGTACAAGTCGGGATAAGTCGTGACAAGTCAGGACAAGTCAGGACAAGTCGGGACAAGTCAGGACAAGTCGGGACAAGTCAGGACAAGTCACGACAAGTCAGGACAAGTCGGGACAAGTCAGAACAAGTCGGGACAAGTTAGGACAAGTCGGTACAAGTCGGGATAAGTCGTGACAAGTCAGGACAAGGCAGGACAAGTCGGGATAAGTCGTGACAAGTCAGGACAAGTCAGGACAAGTCAGGACAAGTCGGGACAAGTCGGGACAAGTTTGGACAAGTCATGACAAGTCAGTTCAAGTCGGGAAAAGTTTGGACAATACGGGACACGTTGGGACAAGTCGGGACAAATCGGTACAAGTCGGGACAATCCGCGACAAGTCGGTACAAGTCGGTACAAGTCGGGACATGTTTGGACAATCCGGGACAAGTCGAGACAAGTCGGGACAAGTCGTGACAAGTCAGGACAAGTCAAGACAAGTCAAAACAAGTCGAAACAAGTTGGGACAAGTCGGGACAAGTCAGGACAAGTCAGAACAAGTCAGAACATGTCTGGACAAGACGGGACAAGTCGGGACAAGTCGGTACAAGTCAGGACAAGTTTGGACAATCCGGGACAAGTAGGGACAAGTCGGTACAAGTCAGGACGAGTCGGAACAAGTCAGGACAAGTCGGGACAAGTCGGAACAAGACGTGACAAGTCAGAACAAGTCGGGACAAGTCGGGACAAGTCGGGACAAGTCGGGACAAGTCGGGACTAGTCGGGACAAGTCGGTACAAGTCGGGACAAGTCGGAACAAGTCGGGACGAGTTGGGACAAGTTAGGACAAGTCAGGACAAGTCAGGACAAGTCAGGATAAGTCGGGACAAGTTGGGACAAGTCGGGACAATTCGGGACAGGTCGGGACAAGTCCGGACATGTCGGGACAAGACGTGACAAATCAGAACAAGTCGGGACAAGTCGAGACAAGTCGGGACAAGTCGGGACAAGTCAGGACAAGTCGGGACAAGTCGGTAAAAGTCGGGACAAGTCGGTTCAAGTCGGGAAAAGTTTGGACAAACCGGAACAAGTCGGGACAAGTCGGTTCAAGTTGGGACAAGTCGGGACAAGTCGGGACAAGTCGAGACAAGTCGGGACAAGTCGAGACAAGTTGGGACAAGTCGAGACAAGTCGGGACAAATCGAGACAAGTCGGGACAAATCGAAACAAGTCAGGACAAGTCGAAAAAATTCGAAAGAAATCAGGACAAGTCAGGACAAATCGGGACAAGTCGGGACAAGTCGGGATAAGACGTGACATGTCAGAACAAGTCGGGACAAGTCGGGACAATCCGAACAAGTCGGGACAAGTCGAGACAAGTCGGGACAAATCGAAACAAGTCAGGACAAGTCGAAAAAAGTCGAAAGAAGTCGGGACAAGTCAGGACAAATCGGGACAAGTCGGGACAAGTCGGGATAAGACGTGACATGTCAGAACAAGTCGGGACAAGTCGAGACAAGTCGGGACAAGTCGGGACAAGTCGAGACTAGTCAGGACTAGTCGAGAAATGTTGGGACAACTTTGGACAATAAGGGACAAGTCGGGACAAGTTTGGACAATAAGGGACGAGTCGGTACAAGTCGGGACAAGTCGGGACAAGTTTGGACAATCCGGGACAAGTCGTGACAAGTCAGGACAAGTCGAAACAAGTCGAAACAAGTCCAAACAAGTCGGTACAAGTCGAGACAAGTTTGGACAATCCGGGACAAGTCGGGACTAGTCGTGACAAGTCGGGACAAGTCGGGACAAGTCGGGACAAGTCGGGACAAGTCGGGACAAGTTTAGACAATCCGGGACAAGTCGAGACATGTCGGGACAAGTCGGGACAGGTCGGGACAAGTCGGTACAATTCTGGACAAGTCGGGACAAGTCGGGACAAGTCGGTACAAGTCGGGACAAGTCGGTACAAGTCGGGACAAGTTTGGACAAATTGGGACAAGTTGGGACAAGTCGGTACAAGTTGGGACAAGTCGAGACAAGTCGGGACAAGTCGGGACAGGTCGAGACAAGTCGGTACAAGTCTGGACAAGTCGGTTCAAATCGGGAAAAGTTTGGACAATACGGGACACGTTGGGACAAGTCGGTACAATTCGGGACAATCCGGTACAAGTCGGTACAAGTCGGGACAAGTCGGTACAAGTCGGGACATGTTTGGACAATCCGGGACAAGTCGAGACAAGTCGGGACAAGTCGGGACAAGTCGGGACAAGTCGTGACAAGTCAGGACAAGTCGAAACAAGTCGAAACAAGTCGAGACAAGTCTGGACAAGACGGGACAAGTCGGGACAAGTCGGTACAAGTCAGGACAAGTTTGGACAATCTGGGACAAGTAGGGACAAGTCGGTACAAGTCAGGACGAGTCGGAACAAGTCAGGACAAGTCGGGACAAGTCGGAACAAGACGTGACAAGTCAGAACAAGTCGGGACAAAACGGGACAAGTCGGGACAAGTCGGGACAAGTCGGGACTAGTCGGGACAAGTCGGTACAAGTCAGGACAAGTCGGAACAAGTCGGGACGAGTTGGGACAAGTTAGGACGAGTCAGGACAAGTCAGGACAAGTCGGGATAAGTCGGGACAAGTTGGGACAAGTCGGGACAATTCGGGACAGGTCGGGACAAGTCCGGACAAGTCGGGACAAGACGTGACAAATCAGAACAAGTCGGGACAAGTCGAGACAAGTCGGGACAAGTCGGGACAAGTCGGGACAAGTCGGTACAAGTCGGTAAAAGTCGGGACAAGTCGGTACAAGTCGGGAAAAGTTTGGACAAACCGGAACAAGTCGGGACAAGTCGGTTCAAGTTGGGACAAGTCGGGACAAGTCGGGACAAGTCGAGACAAGTCGGGACAAGTCGAGACAAGTTTGGACAAACCGGGACATATCAGGACAAGTCGGTACAAGTCGGGACAAGTCAGGACAAGTCGAGACAAGTTGGGACAAGTCGAGACAAGTCGGGACAAATCGAAACAAGTCAGGACAAGTCGAAAAAAGTCGAAAGAAGTCGGGACAAGTCAGGACAAATCGGTACAAGTCGGGACAAGTCGGGATAAGACGTGACATGTCAGAACAAGTCGGGACAAGTCGGGACAATCCGGACAAGTCGGGACAAGTCGAGACAAGTCGGGACAAATCGAAACAAGTCAGGACAAGTCGAAAAAAGTCGAAAGAAGTCGGGACAAGTCAGGACAAATCGGGACAAGTCGGGACAAGTCGGGATAAGACGTGACATGTCAGAACAAGTCGGGACAAGTCGAGACAAGTCGGGACAAGTCGGGACAAGTCGAGACTAGTCAGGGCTAGTCGAGAAATGTCGGGACAAGTTTGGACAATAAGGGACAAGTCGGGACAAGTTTGGACAATAAGGGACAAGTCGGTACAAGTCGGGACAAGTCGGGACAAGTTTGGACAATCCGGGACAAGTCGTGACAAGTCAGGACAAGTCAGGACAAGTCGAAACAAGTCGAAACAAGTCGAAACAAGTCGGTACAAGTCGGGACAAGTTTGGACAATCCGGGACAAGTCGGGACTAGTCGGGACAAGTCGGGACAAGTCGGGACAAGTCGGGACAAGTTTAGACAATCCGGGACAAGTCGAGACAAGTCGGGACAAGTCGGGACAGGTCGGGACAAGTCGGTACAAGTCTGGACAAGTCGGGACAAGTCGGGACAAGTCGGGACAAGTCGGTACAAGTCGGGACAAGTCGGTACAAGTCGGGACAAGTTTGGACAAACCGGGACAAGTCGGTACAAGTTGGGACAAGTCGAGACAAGTCGGGACAAGTTGGGACAGGTCGAGACAAGTCGGTAAGAGTCTGGACAAGTCGGTTCAAATCGGAAAAGTTTGAACAATACGGGACACGTTGGGACAAGTCGGTACAAGTCGGGACATGTTTGGACAATCCGGGACAAGTCGAGACAAGTCGAGACAAGTCGGGACAAGTCGGGACAAGTCGTGACAAGTCAGGACAAGTCAAGACAAGTCGAAACAAGTCGAAAAAAGTTGGGACAAGTCGGGACAAGTCAGGACAAGTCAAGACAAGTCGAAACAATTCGGAACAAGTTCGTACAAGTCGGGACAAGAAGGGACAAGTTTGGACAATGAGGGACAAGTCGGGACAAGTCGAAAGAAGTCGGGACAAGTCAGGACAAATCGGGACAAGTCGGGACAAGTCGGGATAAGACGTGACATGTCAGAACAAGTCGGGACAAGTCGGGACAAGTCCGGACAAGTCGGGACAAGTCGAGACAAGTCGGGACAAATCGAAACAAGTCAGGACAAGTCGAAAAAAGTCGAAAGAAGTCGGGACAAGTCAGGACAAATCGGGACAAGTCGGGACAAGTCGGGATAAGACGTGACATGTCAGAACAAGTCGGGACAAGTCGAGACAAGTCGGGACAAGTCGGGACAAGTCGAGACTAGTCAGGACTAGTCGAGAAATGTCGGGACAAGTTTGGACAATCCGGGACAAGTCGGGACTAGTCGGGACAAGTCGGGACAAGTCGGGACAAGTCGGGACAAGTCGGGACAAGTTTAGACAATCCGGGACAAGTCGAGACAAGTCGGGACAAGTCGGGACAGGTCGGGAGAAGTCGGTACAAGTCTGGACAAGTCGGGACAAGTCGGGACAAGTCGGGACAAGTCGGTACAAGTCGGGACAAGTCGGTACAAGTCGGGACAAGTTTGGACAAACCGGAACATGTCGGGACAAGTCGGTACAAGTTGGGACAAGTCGAGACAAGTCGGGACAAGTCGGGACAGGTCGAGACAAGTCGGTACAAGTCTGGACAAGTCGGTTCAAATCGGGAAAACTTTGGACAATACGGGACACGTTGGGACAAGTCGGTACAAGTCGGGACAATCCGGGACAAGTCGGTACAAGTCGGGACAAGTCGGTACAAGTCGGGACATGTTTGGACAATCCGGGACAAGTCTAGACAAGTCGGGACAAGTCGGGACAAGTCGGGACAAGTCGGGACAAGTCGTGACAAGTCAGGACAAGTCAAGACAAGTCGAAACAAGTCGAAACAAGTTGGGACAAGTCGGGACAAGTCAGGACAAGTCAAGACAAGTCGAAACAATTCGGAACAAGTTTGTACAAGTCGGGACAAGGAGGGACAAGTTTGGACAATGAGGGACAAGTCGGGACAAGTCGCTACAAGTCAGGACGAGTCGGAACAAGTCAGGACAAGTCGGGACATGACGTGACAAGTCAGAACGAGTCGGGACAAGTCGGGACAAGTCGGGACAAGTCGAGACAAGTCGGGACTAGCCGGTACAAGTTGAGACAAGTCTGTACAAGTCGGGACAAGTTTGGACAAACCGGGACAAGTCGGGACAAGACGGGACAAGTCGGTACAAGTTGGGACAAGTCGGGACAAGTCAGGACAAGTCGGGACAAGTCGAGACAAGTCGGGACAAATCGAAACATGTCAGGACAAGTCGAAAAAAGTCGAAAGAAGTCGGGACAAGTCAGGACAAATCGAGACAAGTCGGGATAAGACGTGACATGTCAGAACAAGTCGGGACAAGTCGGGACAAGTCGGGACAAGTCGAAACAAGTCGGGACAAGTCGGGACAAGTCGGGACAAGTCGGGACATGTCGGGACTAGTCAGGACTAGTCGAGAAATGTCGGGACAAGTTTGGACAATAAGGGACAAGTCGGGACAAATTTGGACAATAAGGGACAAGTCGGGACAAGTCGGTACAAGTCGGGACAAGTCGGTACAAGTCGGGACAAGTTTGGACAAACCAAGACAAGTCGTGACATGTCAGGACAAGTCAGAACAAGTCGGGACAAGTTGGGACAAGTCGGTACAAGTCGGGATAAGTCGTGACAAGTCAGGACAAGTCAGGACAAGTCGGGACAAGTCAGGACAAGTCGGGACAAGTCGGGACAAGTCGGGATAAGTCGTGACAAGTCAGGACAAGTCAGGACAAGTCGGGACAAGTCAGGACAAGTCATGACAAGTCGGGACAAGTCGGAACAAGTTTGGACAATCTGGGACAGGTCGGGACAAGTCGGTACAAGTCTGGACAAGTCATGACAAGTCAGTTCAAGTCAGGAAAAGTTTGGACAATACGGGACACGTTGGGACAAGTCGGGACAAGTCGGTACAAGTCGGGACAATCCGCGACAAGTCGGTACAAGTCGGTACAAGTCGGGACATGTTTGGACAATCCGGGACAAGTCGAGACAAGTCGGGACAAGTCGTGACAAGTCAGGACAAGTCAAGACAAGTCGAAACAAGTCGAAACAAGTTGGGACAAGTCGGGACAAGTCAGGACAAGTCAGAACAAGTCAGGACATGTCTGGACAAGACGGGACAAGTCGGGACAAGTCGGTACAAGTCAGGACAAGTTTGGACAATCCGGGACAAGTAGGGACAAGTCGGTACAAGTCGGGACAAGTCGGTACAAGTCGGGACAAGTTTGGACAATCCAAGACAAGTCGTGACAAGTCAGGACAAGTCAGAACAAGTCGGGACAAGTTAGGACAAGTCGGTACAAGTCGGGATAAGTCGTGACAAGTCAGGACAAGTCAGGACAAGTCGGGACAAGTCGGGACAAGTCGGTACAAGTCAGGACAAGTTTGGACAATCCGGGACAATTAGGGACAAGTCGGTACAAGTCAGGACGAGTCGGAACAAGTCAGGACAAGTCGGGACAAGTCGGAACAAGACGTGACAAGTCAGAACAAGTCGGGACAAGTCGGGACAAGTCGGGACAAGTCGGGACAAGTCGGGACTAGTCGGGACAAGTCGGTACAAGTCGGGACAAGTCGGAACAAGTCGGGACGAGTTAAGACAAGTTAGGACAAGTCAGGACAAGTCAGGACAAGTCGGGATAAGTCGGGACAAGTTGGGACAAGTCGGGACAATTCGGGACAGGTCGGGACAAGTCCGGACAAGTCGGGACAAGACGGTACAAGTCGGGAAAAGTTTGGACAAACCGGAACAAGTCGGGACAAGTCGGTTCAAGTTGGGACAAGTCGGGACAAGTCGGTACAAGTCGGGACAAATCGGTACAAGTCGGGACAAGTCAGGACAAGTCGAGACAAGTTGGGACAAGTCGAGACAAGTCGGGACAAATCGAAACAAGTCAGGACAAGTCGAAAATAGTCGAAAGAAGTCGGGACAAGTCAGGACAAATCGGGACAAGTCAGGACAAGTCGGGATAAGACGTGACATGTCAGAACAAGTCGGGACAAGTCGGGACAATCCGGACAAGTTGGGACAAGTCGAGACAAGTCTCGACAAATCGAAACAAGTCAGGACAAGTCGAAAAAAGTCGAAAGAAGTCGGGACAAGTCAGGACAAATCGGGACAAGTCGGGACAAGTCGGGATAAGACGTGACATGTCAGAACAAGTCGGGACAAAACGAGACAAGTCGGGACAAGTCGAGACTAGTCAGGACTAGTCGAGAAATGTTGGGACAAGTTTGGACAATAAGGGACAAGTCGGGACAAGTTTGGACAATAAGGGACAAGTCGGTACAAGTCGGGACAAGTTTGGACAATCCGGGACAAGTCGTGACAAGTCAGGACAAGTCAGGACAAGTCGAAACAAGTCGAAACAAGTCGGTACAAGTCGGGACAAGTTTGGACAATCCGGGACAAGTCGGGACTAGTCGGGACATGTCGGGACAAGTCGGGACAAGTCGGGACAAGTCGGGACAAGTCGGGACAAGTTTAGACAATCCGGGACAAGTCGAGACAAGTCGGGACAAGTCGGGACAGGTCGGGACATGTCGGTACAAGTCTGGACAAGTCGGGACAAGTCGAGACAAGTCGGGACAAGTCGGTACAAGTCGGGACAAGTCGGTACAAGTCGGGACAAGTTTGGACAAACCGGGACAAGTCGGGACAAGTCGGTACAAGTTGGGACAAGTCGAGACAAGTCGGGACAAGTCGGGACAGGTCGAGACAATTCGGTACACAAGTCTGGACAAGTCGGTTCAAATCGGGAAAAGTTTGGACAATACGGGACACGTTGGGACAAGTCGGTACAAGTCGGGACAATCCGGTACAAGTCGGTACAAGTCGAGACAAGTCGGTACAAGTCGGGACATGTTTGGACAATCCGGGACGAGTCGAGACAAGTCGGGACAAGTCGGGACAAGTCGTGACAAGTCAGGACAAGTCAAGACAAGTCGAAACAAGTCGAAACAAGTTGGGACAAGTCAGGACAAGTCAGGACAAGTCAAGACAAGTCGAAACAATTCGGAACAAGTTTGTACAAGTCGGGACAAGGAGGGACAAGTTTGGACAATGAGGGACAAGTCGAGACAAGTCGAAAAAAGTCGAAAAAAGTCGGGACAAGTCAGGACAAATCGGGACAAGTCGGGACAAGTCAGGATAAGACTTGACATGTCAGAACAAGTCGGGACAAGTCGGGACAATCCGGACAAGTCGGGACAAGTCGAGACAAGTCGGGACAAGTCGAAACAAGTCAGGACAAGTCGAAAAAATTCGAAAGAAGTCGGGACAAGTCAGGACAAATCGGGACAAGTCGGGACAAGTCGGGATAAGACGTGACATGTCAGAACAAGTCGGGACAAGTCGAGACAAGTCGGGACAAGTCGGGACAAGTCGAGACTAGTCAGGACTAGTCGAGAAATGTCGGGACAAGTTTGGACAATAAGGGACAAGTCGGGACAAGTTTGGACAATAAGGGACAACTCGGTACAAGTCGGGACAAGTTTGGACAATCCGGGACAAGTCGTGACAAGTCAGGACAAGTCAGGACAAGTCGAAACAAGTCGAAACAAGTCGGTACAAGTCGGGACAAGTTTGGACAATCCGGGACAAGTCGGGACTAGTCGGGACAAGTCGGGACAAGTCGGGACAAGTCGGGACAAGTTTAGACAATCCGGGACAAGTCGAGACAAGTCGGGACAAGTCGGGACAGGTCGGGACAAGTCGGTACAAGTCTGGACAAGTCGGGACAAGTCGGGACAAGTCGGGACAAGTCGGTACAAGTCGGGACAAGTCGGCACAAGTCGGGACAAGTGTGGACAAACCGGGACAAGTCGGGACAAGTCGGTACAAGTTGGGACAAGTCGAGACAAGTCGGGACAAGTCGGGACAGGTCGAGACAAGTCGGTACAAGTCGGGACAAGTTTGGACAATCCGGGACAAGTCGAGACAAGTCGGGACAAGTCGGGACAGGTCGGGACAAGTCGGTACAAGTGTGGACAAGTCGGTTCAAGTCGGGAAAAGTTTGGACAATACGGGACACGTTGGGACAAGTTGGTACAAGTTGGGACAATCCGGGACAAGTCGGGACAAGTCGGTACAAGTCGTGACATGTTTGGACAATCCGTGACAAGTCGAGACAAGTCGGGACAAGTCGGGACAAGTCGTGACAAGTCAGGACAAGTCAGAACAAGTCGGGACAAGTCAGGACAAGTCGGTACAAGTCGGGACAAGTCGTGACAAGTCAGGACAAGTCAGGACAAGTCGGGACAAGTCGGGACAAGTCGGGACAAGTCGGGACAAGTAGGGACAAGTCAGGACAAGTTTGGACAATCTGGGACAGGTCGGGACAAGTCGGTACAAGTCTGGACAAGTCGGGACAAGTCGGTTCAAGTCGGGAAAAGTTTGGACAATACGGGACACGTTGGGACAAGTCGGGACAAGTCGGGACAAGTCGAAACAAGTTGGGACAAGTCGGGACAAGTCAGGACAAGTCAGAACAAGTCGGGACAAGTCAGGACAAGTCGGTACAAGTCGGGACAAGTCGTGACAAGTCAGGACAAGTCAGGACAAGTCGGGACAAGTCGAGACAAGTCGGGACAAGTCGGTTCAAGTCGGGAAAAGTTTGGACAATACGGGACACGTTGGGACAAGTCGGGACAAGTCGGGACAAGTCGGGACAAGTCGGAACAAGTCGAAACAAGTTGGGACAAGTCGGGACAAGTCAGGACAAGTCAGAACAAGTCGGGACAAGTCGGGACAAGTCGAAACAAGTTGGGACAAGTTGGGACAAGTCGGGACAAGTCAGGACAAGTCAGAACAAGTCGGGACAAGTCAGGACAAGTCGGTACAAGTCGGGACAAGTCGTGACAAGTCAGGACAAGTCAGGACAAGTCGGGACAAGTCGGGACGAGTCGGTACAAGTCTGAACAAGTCGGGACAAGTCGGTTCAAGTCGGGAAAAGTTTGGACAATACAGGACACGTTGGGACAAGTCGGGACAAGTCGGGACAAGTCGGGACAAGTCGGTACAAGTCGGGACAAGTCGGTACAAGTCGGGGCAAGTTTGGACAAACCGGGACAAGTCGGGACAAGTCGGTACAAGTTGGGACAAGTCAGGACAAGTCAGGACAAGTCGGGACAAGTCGAGACAAGTCGGGACATATCGAAACAAGTCAGGACAAGTCGAAAAAAGTCGAAAGAAGTCGGGACAAGTCAGGACAAGTCGGGACAAGTCGGGATAAGACGTGACATGTCGGGACAAGTCGGGACAAGTCGGGACAAGTCAGGACAAGTCAGGACATGTCGGGAGAAGTTTGTACAATAAGTGACAAGTCGGGACAAGTTTGGACAATAAGGGACAAGTCGGGACAAGTCGGTACAAGTCGGGACAAGTCGGTACAAGTCGGGACAAGTTTGGACAATGCAAGACAAGTAGGGACAAGTCGGGACAAGTCGGTACAAGTCGGGACAAGTCAGGACAAGTCAGGACAAGTCGACACAAGTCGAAACAAGTCGGGACAAGTCGGGACAAGTCAGGAAAAGTCAGAACAAGTCGGGAAAAGCCGGGACAAGTCTGGACAAGTCGAGACAAGTCGGGACAAGTCAGTACAAGTCGGGACATGGCGTGACAAGTTAGAACAAGTCAGAACAATCCGGGACAAGTCGTGACAAGTCGGAACAAGTCAGGACAAGTCGGGACATGGCGTGACAAGTTAGAACAAGTCAGAACAAGCCGGAACAAGTCGGGACAAGTTAGAACAAGTCAGAACAAGCCGGGACAAGCCGGGACAAGTCGGAACAAGTCGGAACAAGTCAGTACAAGTCGAGACATGGCGTGACAAGTTAGAACAAGTCAGAACAAGCCGGGACAAGTCGGGACAAGTCTGGACAAGTCGGGATAAGACGTGACATGTCAGACCAAGTCGGGACAAGTCGGGACAAGTCGGGACAAGTCGGGATAAGTCGGGACAAGTCAGGACAAGTCAAGAAATGTCGGGACAAGTTTGGACAATAATGGACAAGTCGGGACAAGTTTGGACAATGAGGGACAAGTCAGGACAAGTCGGGACAAGTCGGTACAAGTCGGGACAAGTTTGGACAATCCAAGACAAGTTGGGACAAGTCGAAACAAGTCGGTACAAGTCGGGACAAGTCGGGACAAGTTTGGACAATAAGGGACAAGTCGGGACAAGTTTGGACAAGTCAGGACAAGTCGAAACAAGTCGAAACAAAACGGGACAAGTCGGGACAAGTCAGGACAAGTCACAACAAGTCGGGACAAGTTAGGACAAGTCGGTACAAGTCGGGTCAAGTCGTGACAAGTCAGGACAAGTCGGGACAAGTCGGGACAAGTCAGAACAAGTTTGGACAATCTGGGACAGGTCGGGACAAGTCGGTACAAGTCTGGACAAGTCGGTTCAAGTCAAGAAAAGTTTGGACAATACGGAACACGTTGGGACAAGTCGGTACAAGTTGTGACAATCCGGGACAAGTCGGTACAAGTCGGGACAAGTCGGTACAAGTTGGGACAAATTTGGACAATCCGGACAAGTCGAGACAAGTCGGGACAAGTCGGGACAAGTCGTGACAAGTCAGGACAAGTCAAGACAAGTCGAAACAAGTCGAAACAAGTTGGGACAAGTCGGGACAAGTCAGAACAAGTCGGAACATGTCTGGACAAGACGGTACAAGTCGGGACAAGTCGGTACAAGTCAGGACAAGTTTGGACAATCCGGGACAAGTCGGGACAAGACGGTACAAGTCAGGACGAGTCAAAACAAGTCAGGACAAGTCGGGACAAGTCGGGACAAGACGTGACAAGTCAGAACAAGTCGGGACAAGTAGGGACAAGTCGGGACAAGTCAGGACAAGTCGAGACAAGTCGGGACAAGTCGGGACAAGTCGGTACAAGTCGGGACAAGTCGAAACAAGTCGGGACAAGTTGGGACAAGTTAGGACAAGTCAGGACAAGTCAGGACAAGTCAGGACAAGTCGGGATAAGTCGGGACAAGTTGGGACAAGTCGGGACAATTCGGGACAGGTCGGGACAAGTACGGACAGGTCGGGACAAGACGTGACAAATCAGAACAAGAAGGGACAAGTCGAGACAAGTCGGGACAAGTCGGGACAAGTCGGGACAAGTTGGTTAAAGTCGGGACAAGTCGGTACAAGTCGGGAAAAGTTTGGACAAACCGGGACAAGTCGGGACAAGTCGGGACAAGTCGGTACAAGTTGGGACAAATCGAAACAAGTCAGGACAAGTCGAAAAAAGTCGAAAGAAGTCGGGACAAGTCAGGACAAGTCGGGACAAGTCGGGACAAGTCGGGACAAGTCGGGACAAATCGGGACAAGTCAGGACAAGTCGAGAAATGTCGGGACAAGTTTGGACAATAAGGGACAAGTCGGGACAAGTTTGGACAATAAGGGACAAGTCGGGACAAGTCGGTACAAGTCGGGACAAGTCGGGACATGTTTGGACAACCTGGGACAAGTCAGGACAAGTCGGGACATGGCGTGACAAGTTAGAACAAGTCAGAACAAGCCGGGACAAGTCGGGACAAGTCTGGACAAGTCAGTAAAAGTCGGGACATGGCGAGACAAGTTAGAACAAGTCAGAACAAGCCGGGACAAGTCGGAACAAGTCTGAAAAAGTCGAGGCAAGTCAGTACAAGTCGGGACATAGCGTGACAAGTTAGAACAAGTCAGAACAAGCCGGGACAAGTCGGAACAAGTCGGAACAAGTCAGAACAAGTCTGGACATGGCGTGACAAGTTAGACCAAGTCAGAACAAGCCGGAACAAGTCGGGACAAGTTAGAACAAGTCAGAACAAGCCGGAACAAGTCGGGACAAGTCGGAACAAGTCAGGACAAGTCGAGACATGGCGTGACAAGTTAGAACAAGTCAGAACAAGCCGGGACAAGTCGGGACAAGTCTGGACAAGTCGGGACAAGTCGGGACAAGTCTGGACAAGACGGGACAAGTCGGGACAAGTCTGGACAAGTCAGGACAAGTCAGGACAAGTTTGTACAATGCGGGACAAGTCGGGACAATCCGTGACAAGTCGGGACAAGACGGAACAAGTCACGACAAGTCGGGAAAAGTCGGGACAAGACATGTCGGAACAAGTCGGGACTTTTGGGTCGGGTCGAGGAAAATATTATTGTAAATATATCTTTTGAAAGAATCATTTTGAATTTCAAATAATTTTGGACTTTTCACCAGTGCTCCTTACCCAGATATTTTATCCTGATTTCATTTGTACATTTTACACGGAATTTCCACCTGGACTTCTTCACCCAGACTTTCTTCTTGGAATTTTATTTGGATTTCTTTGAAGTAGTTTGTGAAAAAAAAATCAAAATTACAAAAAAAAAACTAAAGATTTTAATATTTGTTTCAAATATTTCAGCAAAAATTCAATTATCAAAAAATTTCAAATAATATTTATTTTTCAGATTTCTTTTAATTTTATCAAAATTGTGAATAGAAACAACTTTCACAATCCAATTTCTTTTCAAGAAGAAACAAAAAAGTATCTCATTAAACACAGAATTAAAATAAAAAAGTTTTGAAAAAAAAATCTTGGAAAATTACTTTTTTCACAAAGAAAATATTTGAGTCAGTCAATTTCTGAATATTTTGGTATCGAATCATCTCGCCAAAATTTTTTAAAACGGCAAGAAATTTAATTTTTTTTTCTGAAAAAAAAATTTACTTCACAAGGTCAAATCGAGTCAATGTTATGGCACTAATATTCATCTTATCGTCTTGGACTCTATTCGCAATTAGGTCGGGTCGGGTAGGGTCGGGAAATGAGCTTTCAGATTTTTTGTCAATCCAACAAATATTATGAACCATGACAAATGTGACAAGTCGGGACAAGTTGGGACAAATCGGGACAAGTCTGGACAAGTCAGGACAAGTTGGGACAAATCGGGACCAGCCGGGATATTTTGAAAAAAATGAAAGCTACAAAAATTTTATTAACAAAAAATTTGAATTTTTTTTTTTATATTTCAGCCAAAATTTAAACAGTTTTGAGAAAATAAGCTTACAGATTTTTTGTCAATCCAACCAAAATTATGAACCAAAACAAGTGTGACAATCAATTTTTGTTCGAACTGAAATTGACAAGTCGGAACAAGTCGGGACAATTTTGGTCAATCCGGGACAAGTCGGGACGAGTCGGGACGATTCGGGACAAGTCGGTACAAGTCGGGACAAGTTTGGACATTACGGGACAAGTCGGAACAAGTCGGTACAAGTCGGTACAAGTCGGTACAAGTCGGGACAAGTTTGGACAAACCGACACGAGTCGGGACAAGTCGGTACAAGTTGGGACAAGTCGGGACAAGTCAGGACAAGTCGGGACAAGTCGAGACAAGTCGGGACAAATCGAAACAAGTCAGGACAAGTCAAAAAAAGTCGAAAGAAGTCGGGACAAGTCAGGACAAATCGGGACAAGTCGGGATAAGACGTGACATGTCAGAACAAGTCGGGACAAGTCGGGACGAGTCGGAACAAGTCGGGACAAGTCGGGACATGTCGGGACTAGTCAGGACTAGTCGAGAAATGTCGGGACAAGTTTGGACAATAAGGGACAAGTCGGGACAAGTTTGGACAATAAGGGACAAGTCGGGACAAGTCGGTACAAGTCGGTACAAGTCGGGACAAGTTTGGAAAATCCGAGACAAGTCGGGACAAGTCGGTACAAGTCAGGACGAGTCGGAACAAGTCAGGACAAGTCGGGACAAGTCGTGACATGACGTGACAAGTCAGAACAAGTCGGGACAAAACGGGACACAAGTCGGGACAAGTTTGGTCAAACTGGGACAAGTCGGTACAAGTCGGGACAAGTCGGTACAAGTCGGAACAAGTTTATACAAGTCGGGACAAGAAGGGACAAGTCGGTAAAATTCGGAACAAGTTTGTACAAGTCGGGACAAGTCGGGACATGACGTGACAAGTCAGAACAAGTCGGGACAAGTCGGGACAAGTCGGGACAAGTCGGGACAAGTCGGGACTAGCCGGTTCAAGTTGGGACAAGTCGGGACAAGTCAGGACAAGTCGGGACAAGTCGAGACAAGTCGGGACAAATCGAAACAAGTCAGGACAAGTCGAAAAAAGTCGAAAGAAGTCGGGACAAGTCAGGACAAATCGGGACAAGTCGGGATAAGACGTGACATGTCAGAAAAAGTCGGGACAAGTCGGGACAAGTCGGGACATGTCGGGACAAGTCGGGACAAGTCGGGACAAGTCGGGACATGTCGGGACTAGTCAGGACTAGTCGAGAAATGTCGGGACAAGTTTGGACAATAAGGGACAAGTCGGGACAAGTTTGGACAATAAGGGACAAGTCGGGACAAGTCGGTACAAGTCGGGACAAGTTTGGACAATCCAAGACAAGTTGGGACAAGTCGGAACAAGTCGGTACAAGTCGGGACATGTTTGTACAATCCGGGACAAGTCGTGACAAGTCAGGACAAACCGAAACAAGTCGAAACAAGTCGAAACAAGTCGGGACAAGTCAGAACAAGTCGGGACAAGTCAAGACAAGTCGGGACAAGTCGGGACAAGTCGAGACAAGTCGGAACAAGTCGGGACAAGTCAGGACAAGTCGGTTCAAGTCGGGAAAAGTTTGGACAATACGGGACACGTTGGGACAAGTCGGTACAAGTTGGGAGAATCCGGGACAAGTCGGTACAAGTCTAGACAAGTCGTTAAAAGTCGGGACAAGTTTGGACAATCCGGGACAAGTCGAGACAAGTCGGGACAAGTCGGGACAGGTCGGGACAAGTCGGTACAAGTGTGGACAGGTCGGTTCAAGTCAAGAAAAGTTTGGACACTACGGGACACGTTGGGACAAGTCGGTACAAGTTGGGACAATCCGGGACAAGTCGGTACAAGTCGGGACAAGTCGGTACAAGTCGGGACATGTTTGGACAATCCGGGACAAGTCGAAACAAGTCGGTACAAGTCGGGACAAGTCGTGACAAGTCAGGACAAGTCAGGACAAGTCGGGACAAGTCGGGACAAGTCGGGACAAGTCGGGACAAGTCGGGACAAGTCGGGACAAGTTTGGACAATCTGGGACAGGTAGGGACAAGTCGGTACGAGTCTGGACAAGTCGGGACAAGTCGGTTCAAGTCGGGAAAAGTTTGGACAATACGGGACACGTTGGGACAAGTCGGGACAAGTCGGGACAAGTCGAAACAAGTTGGGACATGTCGGGACAAGTCAGGACAAGTCAGAACAAGTCGGGACAAGTCAGGACAAGTCGGTTCAAGTCGGGACAAGTCGTGACAAGTCAGGACAAATCAGGACAAGTCGGGACAAGTCGGGACAAGTCGGGACAAGTCGGGACTAGTCGGTTCGAGTCGGGAAAAGTTTGGACAATACGGGACACGTTGGGACAAGTCGGGACAGGTCGGGACAAGTCGGGACAAGTCGGGACAAGTCGAAACAAATTGGGACAAGTCGGGACAAGTCAGGACAAGTCAGAACAAGTCGGGACAAGTCGGGACAAGTCGAAACAAGTTGGGACAAGTCGGGACAAGTCAGGACAAGTCAGAACAAGTCGGGACAAGTCAGGACAAGTTGGTACAAGTCGGGACAAGTCGTGACAAGTCAGGACAAGTCAGGAAGAGTCGGGACAAGTCGGGACAAGTCGGTACAAGTCTGTACAAGTCGGGACAAGTCGGTTCAAGTCGGGAAAAATTTGGACAATACGGGACACGTTGGGACAAGTCGGGACAAGTCGGGACAAGTCGGGACATGTCGGGACAAGTCGGGACAAGTCGGGACAAGTCGGTACAAGTCGGGACAAGTCGGTACAAGTCGGGACAAGTTTGGACAAACCGGGACCAGTCGGGACAAGTCGGGACAAGTCGGTACAAGTTGGGACAAGTCGGGACAAGTCAGGACAAGTCGGCACAAGTCGAGACAAGTCGGGACATATCGAAACAAGTCAGGACAATTCGAAAAAAGTCGAAAGAAGTCGGGACAAGTCAGGACGAGTCGGGACAAGTCGGGATAAGACGTGACATGTCAGAACAAGTCGGGACAAGTCGGGACAAGTCGGGACAAGTCGGGACAAGTCGGGACAAGTCGGGACAAGTCGGGACAAGTCGGGACAAGTCGGGACAAGTCGGGACAAGTCGGGACAAGTCAGGACAAGTCAGGACATGTCGGGACAAGTTTGTACAATAAGTGACAAGTCGGGACAAGTTTGGACAATAAGGGACAAGTCGGGACAAGTCGGTACAAGTCGGGACATGTCGGTACAAGTCGGGTTAAGTTTGGACAATGCAAGACAAGTAGGGACAAGTCGGGACAAGTCGGAACAAGTCAGTACAAGTCGAGACATGGCTTGACAAGTTAGAACAAGTCAGAACAAGCCGGGACAAGTCGGGACAAGTCTGGACAAGTCGGGATAAGACGTGACATGTCAGACCAAGTCGGGACAAGTCGGGACAAGTCGGGATAAGTCGGAAAAAGTCAGGACAAGTCGAGAAATGTCGGGACAAGTTTGGACAATAATGGACAAGTCGGGACAAGTTTGGACAATGAGGAACAAGTCAGGACAAGTCGGGACAAGTCGGTACAAGTCGGGACAAGTTTGGACAATCCAAGACAAGATGGGACAAGTCGGAACAAGTCGGTACAAGTCGGGACATATTTGGACAATCCGGGACAAGTTGTGACAAGTCAGGACAAGACAGGACAAGTCGAAACAAGTCGAAACAAGTCGGGACAAGTCGGGACAAGTTTGGACAATAAGGGACAAGTCGGGACAAGTTTGGACAAGTCGGTACAAGTCGGGACAAGTCGTGACAAGTCAGGACAAGACAGGACAAGTCGAAACAAGTCGAAACAAAACGGGACAAGTCGGGACAAGTCAGGACAAGTCAGAACAAGTCGGGACAAGTTAGGACAAGTCGGTACAAGTCGGGACAAGTCGTGACAAGTCAGGACAAGTCGGGACAAGTCGGGACAAGTCAGAACAAGTTTGGACAATCTGGGACAGGTCGGGACAAGTCGGTACAAGTCTGGACAAGTCGGGACAAGTCGGTTCAAGTCGGGAAAAGTTTGGACAATACGGAACACGTTGGGACAAGTCGGTACAAGTTGTGACAATCCGGGACAAGTCGGTACAAGTCGGGACAAGTCGGTACAAGTTGGGACAAATTTGGACAATCCGGGACAAGTCGAGACAAGTCGGGACAAGTCGGGACAAGTCGTGACAAGTCAGGACAAGTCAAGACAAGTCGAAACATGTCGAAACAAGTTGGGACAAGTCGGGACAAGTCAGAACAAGTCGGAACATGTCTGGACAAGACGGTACAAGTCGGGACAAGTCGGTACAAGTCAGGACAAGTTTGGACAATCCGGGACAAGTCGGGACAAGTCGGTACAAGTCAGGACGAGTCAAAACAAGTCAGGACAAGTCGGGACAAGTCGGGACAAGACGTGACAAGTCAGAACAAGTCGGGACAAGTCGGGACAAGTCGGGACAAGTCAGGACAAGTCGAGACAAGTCGGGACAAGTCGGGACATGTCGGTACAAGTCGGGACAAGTCGGAACAAGTCGGGACAAGTTGGGACAAGTCAGGACAAGTCGAGACAAGTCAGGACAAGTCAGGACAAGTCAGGACAAGTCGGGATAAGTCGGGACAAGTTGGGACAAGTCGGGACAATTCGGGACAGTTCGGGACAAGTACGGACAGGTCGGGACATGACGTGACAAATCAGAACAAGCAGGGACAAGTCGAGACAAGTCGGGACAAGTCGGGACAAGTCGGGACTAGTCGGTTAAAGTCGGGACAAGTCGGTACAAGTCGGGAAAAGTTTGGACAAACCGGGACAAGTCGGAACAAGTCGGTACAAGTCAGGACGAGTCGGAACAAGTCAGGACAAGTCGGGACAAGTCGGGACATGACGTGACAAGTCAGAACAAGTCGGTACAAGTCGGGACAAGTCAGGACAAGTCGGGACAAGTCGGGACAAGTCGGGACTAGCCGGTACAAGTTGGGACAAGTCGGTACAAGTCAGGACGAGTCGGAACAAGTCAGGACAAGTCGGGACAAGTCGGGACATGACGTGACAAGTCAGAACAAGTCGGTACAAGTCGGGACAAGTCAGGACAAGTCGGGACAAGTCGGGACAAGTCGGGACTAGCCGGTACAAGTTGGGACAAGTCGGTACAAGTCGGGACAAGTTTGGACAAACCGACACGAGTCGGGACAAGTCGGTACAAGTTGGGACAAGTCGGGACAAGTCAGGACAGGTCGGGACAAGTCGAGACAAGTCGGGACAAATCGAAACAAGTCAGGACAAGTCAAAAAAAGTCGAAAGAAGTCGGGACAAGTCAGGACAAATCGGGACAAGTCGGGATAAGACGTGACATGTCAGAACAAGTCGGGACAAGTCGGGACGAGTCGGGACAAGTCGGGAAAAGTCGGGACATGTCGGGACTAGTCAGGACTAGGCGAGAAATGTCGGGACAAGTTTGGACAATGAGGGACAAGTCCGGACAAGTTTGGACAATAAGGGACAAGTCGGGACAAGTCGGTACAAGTCGCTACAAGTCGGGACAAGTTTGGACAATCCGAGACAAGTCGGGACAAGTCGGTACAAGTCAGGACGAGTCGGAACAAGTCAGGACAAGTCGGGACAATTCGTGACATGACGTGACAAGTCAGAACAAGTCGAGACAAAACGGGACACAAGTCGGGACAAGTTTGGTCAATCTGGGACAAGTCGGTACAAGTCGGGACAAGTCGGTACAAGTCGGAACAAGTTTATACAAGTCGGGACAAGAAGGGACAAGTCGGTACAATTCGGAACAAGTTTGTACAAGTCGGGACAAGGAGGGACAAGTTTGGACAATCCGGGACAAGTCGGGACAAGTCGGTACAAGTCAGGACGAGTCGGAACAAGTCAGGACAAGTCGGGACAAGTCGGGACATGACGTGACAAGTCAGAACAAGTCGGGACAAGTCGGGACAAGTCGGGACAAGTCGGGACAAGTCGGGACAAGTCGGGACTAGCCGGTACAAGTTGGGACAAGTCGGTACAAGTCGGGACAAGTTTGGACAAACCGGGACAAGTCGGAACAAGTCGGTACAAGTTGGGACAAGTCGGGACAAGTCAAGACAAGTCGGGACAAGTCGAGACAAGTCGGGACAAATCGAAACAAGTCAGGACAAGTCGAAAAAAGTCGAAAGAAGTCGGGACAAGTCAGGACAAATCGGGACAAGTCGGGATAAGACGTGACATGTCAGAACAAGTCGGGACAAGTCGGGACAAGTCGGGACAAGTCGGGACAAGTCGGGACAAGTCGGGACAAGTCGGGACAAGTCGGTACAAGTCGGGACATGTTTGGACAATCCGGGACAAGTCGAGACAAGTCGGTACAAGTCGGGACAAGTCGTGACAAGTCAGGACAAGTCAGGACAAGTCGGGACAAGTCGGGACAAGTCGGGACAAGTCGGGACAAGTTTGGACAATCTGGGACAGGTAGGGACAAGTCGGTACGAGTCTGGACAAGTCGGGACAAGTCGGTTCAAGTCGGGAAAAGTTTGGACAATACGGGACACGTTGGGACAAGTCGGGACAAGTCGGGACAAGTCGAAACAAGTTGGGACAAGTCGGGACAAGTCAGGACAAGTCAGAACAAGTCGGGACAAGTCAGGACAAGTCGGTACAAGTCGGGACAAGTCGTGACAAGTCAGGACAAGTCAGGACAAGTCGGGACAAGTCGGGACAAGTCGGGACTAGTCGGTTCAAGTCGGGACATGACGTGACAAGTCAGAACAAGTCGGGACAAGTCGGGACAAGTCGGGACAAGTCGGGACAAGTCGGGACAAGTCGGGACAAGTCGGGACTAGCCGGTACAAGTTGGGACAAGTCGGGACAAGTCAGGACAAGTCGGGACAAGTCGAGACAAGTCGGGACAAATCGAAACAAGTCAGGACAAGTTGGGACAAGTCGGGACAATTCGGGACAGGTCGGGACAAGTCCGGACAGGTCGGGACAAGACGTGACAAATCAGAACAAGTAGGGACAAGTCGAGACAAGTCGAGACAACTCGGGACAAGTCGGGACAAGTCGGTTAAAGTCAGGACAAGTCGGTTAAAGTCGGGACAAGTCGGTACAAGTCGGGAAAAGTTTGGACAAACCGGGACAAGTCAGGACAAGTCGGTACAAGTCAGGACAAGTCGGGACAAGTCGAGACAAGTCGGGACAAATCGAATCAAGTCATGACAAGTCGAAAAAAGTCGAAAGAAGTCGGGACAAGTCAGGACAAGTCGGGACAAGTCGGGACATGTCGGGACAAGTGGGGACAAGTCGGGATAAGACGTGACGTGTTAGAACAAGTCGGGACAAGTCGGGACAACTCGGGACAAGTCGGGACAAGTCGGGACAAGTCAGGACAAGTCGAGAAATGTCGGGACAAGTTTGTACAATAAGGGACAAGTCGGGACAAGTTTGGACAATAAGGGACAATTCGGGACAAGTCGGTACTAGTCGGGACAAGTCAGTACAAGTCAGGACAAGTTTGGACAATCCAAGAAAAGTTGGGACAAGTCGGAACAAGTTGGTACAAGTCGGGACATGTTTGGACAACCTGGGACGAGTCGTGACAAGTCAGGACAAGTCGAAACAAGTCGAAACAAAACGGGACAAGTCGGGACAAGTCAGGACAAGTCAGAACAAGTCAGGACAAGTTAGGACAAGTCAGGACAAGTCGGGACAAGTCG
This sequence comes from Chrysolina americana, assembly GCA_958502065.1. NCBI lineage: Eukaryota > Metazoa > Arthropoda > Insecta > Coleoptera > Chrysomelidae > Chrysolina > Chrysolina americana. The sequence goes on from OY293413.1 coordinate 47,355,119, forward strand.
GGACAGGTCGGGACGAGTCGGTACAAGTCTGGACAAGTCGGGACAAGTCGGTTCAAGTCGGGAAAAGTTTGGACAATACGGGACACGTTGGGACAAGTCGGTACAAGTTGTGATAATCCGGGACAAGTCGGTACAAGTTGGGCACTAGTCGGTACAAGTTGGGACAAGTTTGGACAATCCGGGACAAGTCGAGACAAGTCGGGACAAGTCGGGACAGGTCGGGACAAGTCGGTACAAGTCTGGACAAGTCGGTTCAAGTCGGAACAAGTCGGGACATGGCGTGACAAGTTAGAACAAGTCAGAACAAGCCGGGACAAGTCGGGACAAGTCTGGACAAGTCGAGACAAGTCGGGACAAGTCAGTACAAGTCGGGACATGGCGTGACAAGTAAGAACAAGTCAGAACAATCCGGGACAAGTCGAGACAAGTCGGAACAAGTCAGGACAAGTCGGGACATGGCGTGACAAGTAAGAACAAGTCAGAACAAACCGGAACAATTTGGGACAAGTTAGAACAAGTCAGAACAAGCCGGGACAAGTCGGGACAAGTCGGAACAAGTCAGGACAAGTCGAGACATGGCGTGACAAGTTAGAACAAGTCAGAACAAGCCGGGACAAGTCGGGACAAGTCTGGACAAGTGAGAACAAGTCAACACGAGTCGGGACAAGTCGGAACAAGTCAGGACAAGTCGGGACATGGCGTGACAAGTTAGAACAAGTCGGAACAAGTCGGTACAAGTCGGGACAAGTCGGGACAAGTCGGTACAAGTCGGGACAAGTCGGTACAAGTCGGGACAAGTTTGGACAAACCGGGACAAGTCGGGACAAGTCGGTACAAGTTGGGACAAGTCGAGACAAGTCGAGACAAGTCGGGACATATCGAAACAAGTCAGGACAAGTCGAAAAAAGTCGAAAGAATTCGGGACAAGTCAGGACAAGTCGGGACAAGTCGGGACAAATCGGTACAAGTCGGGACAAGTTAGAACAAGTCAGAACAAGCCGGGACAAGTCGGGACAAGTCTGGACAAGTCGGTACAAGTCTGGACAAGTCGGTTCAAGTCGGAACAATTCGGGACATGACGTGACAAGTTAGAACAAGTCGGGACATGTGGGGACAAGTCAAGACAAGTCGGGACAAGTCGGAACAAGGCAGGACAAGTCGGGACATGGCGTGACAAGTTAGAACAAGTCAGAACAAGCCGGGACAAGTCTGGACAAGTCGAGACAAGTCGAGGCAAGTCAGTACAAGTCGGGACATGGCGTGACAAGTTAGAACAAGTCAGAACAAGCCGGAACAATTTGGGACAAGTTAGAACAAGTCAGAACAAGCCGGGACATGTCGGGACAAGTCGGAACAAGTCAGGACAAGTCGAGACATGGCGTGACAAATTAGAACAAGTCAGAACAAGCCAATACAAGTCGGGACAAGTCTGGACAAGTCGGGACAAGTCGGGACAAGTGAGAACAAGTCAAGACGAGTCGGGACAAGTCGGAACAAGTCAGGACAAGTCGGGACATGGCGTGACAAGTTAGAACAAGTCAGAGCAAGCAGGAACAATTTGGGACAAGTTAGAACAAGTCCGAACAAGCCGGGACAAGTCGGGACAAGTCGGAACAAGTCAGGACAAGTCGAGAAATGGCGTGACAAGTTAGAACAAGTTAGAACAAGCCGGGACAAGTCGGGACAAGTCGGGACAAGTCGGGACAAGTGAGAACAAGTCAACACGAGTCGGGACAAGTCGGAACAAGTCAGGACAAGTCGGGACATGGCGTGACAAGTTAGAACAAGTCGGAACAAGTCGGTACAAGTCGGAACAAGTCGGGACAAGTCGGTACAAGTTGGGACAAGTCGAGACATATCGAAACAAGTCAGGACAAGTCGAAAAAAGTCGAAAGAAGTCGGGACAAGTCAGGACAAGTCGGGACAAGTCGGGATAAGATTAGACATGTCGGAACAAGTCGGAACAAGTCGGGACAAGTCGGGACAAGTCGGGACAAGTTTGTACAATAAGTGACAAGTCGGGACAAGTTTGGACAATACGGGACACGTTGGGACAAGTCGGGACAAGTCTGTACAAGTCGGGACAAGTCGGGACAAGTCGGTACAAGTCGGGACAAGTCGGTACAAGTCGGGACAAGTTTGGACAAACCGGGACAAGTCGGGACAAGTCGGTACAAGTTGGTACAAGTCGGGACAAGCCAGGACAAGTCGGGACAAGTCGAGAGAAGTCGGGACATATCGAAACAAGTCAGGACAAGTCGAAAAAAGTCAAAAGAAGTCGGGACAAGTCAGGACAAGTCGGGACAAGTCGGGATGAAATTAGACATGTCGGAACAAGTCGGGACAAGTCGGGACAAGTCGGGACAAGTCAGGACAAGTCAGAACATGTCGGGACAAGTTTGTACAATAAGTGACAAGTCGGGACAAGTTTGGACAATAAGGGACAAGTCGGAACAAGTCGGTTTAAGTCGGGACAAGTCGGTACAAGTCGGGACAAGTTTGGACAATCCGGGACAAGTCGAGACAAGTCGGGACAAGTCGATACAAGTCGTGACAAGTCAGGACAAGTCAGGACAAGTCGACACAAGTCGAAACAAGTCGGGACAAGTCAGGACAAGTCAGGACAAGTCGAAACAAGTCAGGACAAGTCAGAACAAGTCGGGACAAGTCAGGACAAGTCGGTACAAGTCAGGACAAGTTAGGACAAGTCAGGACAAGTCGGGACAAGTCGGGACAAGTTTGGACAATCTGGGACAGGTCGGGACAAGTCGGTACAAGGCTGGACAAGTCGGGACAAGTCGGTTCAAGTCGGGAAAAGTTGGACAATACGGGACACGTTGGGACAAGGCAGTAAAAAATGTGACAATCCGGGACAAGTCGGTACAAGTCGAGACATATCGAAACAAGTCAGGACAAGTCGAAAAAAGTCGAAAGAAGTCGGGACAAGTCAGGACAAGTCGAAACAAGTCGGGATAAGATTAGACATGTCGGAACAAGTCGAGACAAGTCGGGACAAGTCGGGACAAGTCGGGACAAGTCAGGACAAGTCAGGACATGTCGGGACAAGTTTGTACAATAAGTGACAAGTCGGAACAAGTTTGGACAATACGGGACACGTTGGGACAAGTCGGGACAAGTCTGGACAAGTCGGGACAAGTCGGTACAAGTCGGGACAAGTCGGTACAAGTCGGGACAAGTTTGGACAAACCGGGACAAGTCGGGACAAGTCGGTACAAGTTGGTACAAGTCGGGACAAGCCAGGACAAGTCGGGACAAGTCGAGAGAAGTCGGGACATATCGAAACAAGTCAGGACAAGTCGAAAAAAGTCGAAAGAAGTCGGGACAAGTCAGGACAAGTCGGGATAAAATTAGACATGTCGAAACAAGTCGGGACAAGTCAGAACAAGTCGGGACAAGTCGGGACAAGTCTGGACAAGTCAGGACATGTCAAGACAAGTTTGTACAATAAGTGACAAGTCGGGACAAGTTTGGACAATAAGGGACAAGTCGGGACAAGTCGGTTTAAGTTGGGACAAGTCGGTACAAGTCGGGACAAGTTTGGACAATCCGGGACAAGTCGAGACAAGTCGGGACAAGTCGATACAAGTCGTGACAAGTCAGGACAAGTCAGGACAAGTCGACACAAGTCGACACAAGTCGAAACAAGTTGGGACAAGTCAGGACAAGTCGAAACAAGTCAGGACAAGTCAGAACAAGTCGGGACAAGTCAGGACAAGTCGGTACAAGTCAGGACAAGTTAGGACAAGTTAGGACAAGTCGGGACAAGTCGGGACAAGTCGGGACAAGTTTGGACAATCTGGGACAGGTCGGGACAAGTCGGTACAAGTCTGGACAAGTCGGGACAAGTCGGGACAAGTCAGGACAAGTCAGGACATGTCGGGACAAGTTTGTACAATAAGTGACAAGTCGGGACAAGTTTGGACAATACGGGACACGTTGGGACAAGTCGGGACAAGTCTGTACAAGTCGGGACAAGTCGGGACAAGTCGGTACAAGTCGGGACAAGTCGGTACAAGTCGGGACAAGTTTGGACAAACCGGGACAAGTCGGGACAAGTCGGTACAAGTTGGTACAAGTCGGGACAAGCCAGGACAAGTCGGGACAAGTCGAGAGAAGTCGGGACATATCGAAACAAGTCAGGACAAGTCGAAAAAAGTCGAAAGAAGTCGGGACAAGTCAGGACAAGTCGGGACAAGTCGGGATAAAATTAGACATGTCGGAACAAGTCGGGACAAGTCGGGACAAGTCGGGACAAGTCGGGACAAGTCAGGACAAGTCAGGACATGTCGGGACAAGTTTGTACAATAAGTGACAAGTCGGGACAAGTTTGGACAATAAGGGACAAGTCGGAACAAGTCGGTTTAAGTCGGGACAAGTCGGTACAAGTCGGGACAAGTTTGGACAATCCGGGACAAGTCGAGACAAGTCGGGACAAGTCGATACAAGTCGTGACAAGTCAGGACAAGTCAGGACAAGTCGACACAAGTCGAAACAAGTCAGGACAAGTCAGAACAAGTCGGGACAAGTCAGGACAAGTCGGTACAAGTCAGGACAAGTTAGGACAAGTCAGGACAAGTCGGGACAAGTCGGGACAAGTTTGGACAATCTGGGACAGGTCGGGACAAGTCGGTACAAGGCTGGACAAGTCGGGACAAGTCGGTTCAAGTCGGGAAAAGTTTGGACAAGACGGGACACGTTGGGACAAGGCAGTACAAGTTGTGACAATCCGGGACAAGTCGGTACAAGTCGAGACATATCGAAACAAGTCAGGACAAGTCGAAAAAAGTCGAAAGAAGTCGGGACAAGTCAGGACAAGTCGGGACAAGTCGGGATAAGATTAGACATGTCGGAACAAGTCGGGACAAGTCGGGACAAGTCGGGACAAGTCAGGACAAGTCAGGACATGTCGGGACAAGTGTGTACAATAAGTGACAAGTCGGAACAAGTTTGGACAATACGGGACACGTTGGGACAAGTCGGGACAAGTCTGGACAAGTCGGGACAAGTCGGTACAAGTCGGGACAAGTCGGTACAAGTCGGGACAAGTTTGGACAAACCGGGACAAGTCGGGACAAGTCGGTACAAGTTGGTACAAGTCGGGACAAGCCAGGACAAGTCGGGACAAGTCGAGAGAAGTCGGGACATATCGAAACAAGTCAGGACAAGTCGAAAAAAGTCGAAAGAAGTCGGGACAAGTCAGGACAAGTCGGGATAAAATTAGACATGTCGAAACAAGTCGGGACAAGTCAGAACAAGTCGGGACAAGTCGGGACAAGTCTGGACAAGTCAGGACATGTCAAGACAAGTTTGTACAATAAGTGACAAGTCGGGACAAGTTTGGACAATAAGGGACAAGTCGGGACAAGTCGGTTTAAGTTGGGACAAGTCGGTACAAGTCGGGACAAGTTTGGACAATCCGGGACAAGTCGAGACAAGTCGGGACAAGTCGATACAAGTCGTGACAAGTCAGGACAAGTCAGGACAAGTCGACACAAGTCGACACAAGTCGAAACAAGTTGGGACAAGTCAGGACAAGTCGAAACAAGTCAGGACAAGTCAGAACAAGTCGGGACAAGTCAGGACAAGTCGGTACAAGTCAGGACAAGTTAGGACAAGTTAGGACAAGTCGGGACAAGTCGGGACAAGTCGGTACAAGTCTGGACAAGTCGGGACAAGTCGGTTCAAGTCGGGAAAAGTTTGGACAATACGGGACACGTTGGGACAAGGCAGTACAAGTTGTGACAATCCAGGACAAGTCGGTACAAGTCGAGACATATCGAAACAAGTCAGGACAAGTCGAAAAAAGTCGAAAGAAGTCGGGACAAGTCAGGACAAGTCGGGACAAGTCGGGATAGGATTAGACATTGTCGCAGGGCAGGCTCGCCGCGCTCCTACGATGATTTTTTTTGTGTATGGTCACCTTTAGTGAGCCATTTTTACACTTAATAACTCTCAATTTTCACCTAGAAGCCAGTCGAATAATATTAGATTTTTGCATTATATTCAGGTCACTAGTCTAGTCTCACCCTGTATGATGTAAAGTCCTAATCTCCACCCAGTGGAACTCCACTGTACGTAGTTTTACCGATTTACCGGAAATTCCTGACTAGTTTTCAATTTTATTAATTTGTGGCCCCAAACAGTCGAGCACCCGGTATACAGAACACTTAGAGCAAGGTTTCGACACGCTAGTCTCTTGTTGGGTGGAAAGATTCCGTGGCTCCATTTGTTTTCACAAATTATTTTATTTCAATTCGATTTCTCATCAGGTTGGCCAAATCGGAAAACGGGTATAGATTCCTCGGCGAAGGAATACGTGTATTTCTTCGGCGTTCAAGAATCACGTTGGGTTATGGTTTTTCTCGGGGCTCTCCGAATATCGAACCGCCCTAGGAATCGAGATATCTGAAATTCTGACTTTCAATATCTCCCTAGATCTGGGGAGTATTTAGTGACTTTTGTCAAATACTCCCTAGAAAACGCAGGTAACGGGACTTTAACGGTCATTTGCCCAAATCCCGCGCGTTTTCGCGAGCTAGGGTTTTGTTCAGCCAAGGGCGACGCCCACTTTGGCCCTCTAGGCCAATGGGTGTCGCGGATTCAGCAGTCAGGATTGCATAAATATGCAAGCAGCGAAGCAGCAGACAGCCACTCTTTCTTGTCGAATTGCAGTGTAATAATCAATTTTGTGTTTCCGTTAAATAACTTACGTTTGTTTGGCTTTGCCTTTTGTCTCTGCAATTCATCGTTTTGGCTAGCAGTTAGAGTCAGGTTCTCGGTAATAATAATTCAGTTCACAGTAGATTCATAACGTTTTGTTTCTATCTTAAAGGGGGTTAGACTCACTTGTACGGTTTACAGGTGTTTTATTCGCGCTACGAAAGTACGTTGATAGGTAGTTTAACTCTCGAGCAATAATCAGTGTAAAGTGATCTTTTGCAACGGACACTTAGGGATTTAACTTCATCAAAGTTATTTCCCGACTTAATACCTGTACGCGACGTTGACGAAAAATCCCCATCGTATGAAAAGGGGTCAGGCACCAAAACGAGATCTCACCTGATACAATCGGCTCGATCGTAGAGTTCCACGAAGATTGTATCGTTCGAGCTTAAATTCGTCGGCCTGTCAAGACATCATTAGCTGCGACTTTGTCGTTGGCGAGCCACATTTCCTGTGGTACCTAGGGGTTTCGCGTCCTTCCCATACCTATTTCCTGCGGCTGTTCTCGGCTTTTCCACCTGAGACAGTCTGGTTAGGCTCCGTGATCCTTTACCCAAATCTCTGTCTTGGTTTTTGTCACATCCAGTTGTAATTTTTAAAGTAAAATTTTTCAAGTTTAATTTTCCTTTTTGGTGCTTCACACAATTTTGAAGTTAGGAAATTTTATTTAGATAGTTTTTCTAAACCGTGAATCCTTCCTCCCTCGTCCATTTCCCGGCGAGGTCTTGTTAGGTGTTAGGTTAGTTAGCTATAGGGTGACCCTTCTCATCGTCACACTTGAGTTGGGTCGACGCGAGGTCGATTTTAGTGCACTTCTCCTTTGCCACACACTTGCACACGCAAGTAGCCCGACAATACATTACAGCCGTAATTGTTGTCCTTTAGAGCAATGACGAATATGAGATTGAGATCTCATATGCTCGCGGAGGAGAATACCCAAGCCGTGTTCGCCGGCGTTGGGCTTTCTCGGACACCTCCGCCGTCGGGTGACTTAGACGCCAGGCGTCTATTCCCCGAAGCGTCGCGACGCCTCGACGGAGACGTCCCCCAGGTACGTACTACCGGGGAAAATCGTGAGTTGACGATGTCAACTACCTTGTCCCCGAGAAGTGTGCTGGACCAAGGTACTTTAGAGTCGAGCTTAGACGGAGGGAGGCAGCCTTCCCCGTCGGCTCAGGTAGGGTTAGTAATCGATTCCGCGGGAGTTGTCACAACTCCACCTTTGGAAGCCCGTTTTGAGCAATTTCGACTAACCAGAAATGTATCTGTTTGCAGGTCGGAGGGCTACGAAGGAGTCCGTGCTGGCGAAGCTCGTGAGGTACGCCCCCTCGGAATGCGCCGAAGCGCTCCGGGGTCATCGGGTGTGCCCCACGCACCACAGCGGAGGCCGGATATAGATGTGCATACCCTAAGGGAACCGGGTGATGCTGAGGCCCTATTGGAAGAACTAGGGGGTGGTGGAAGGCTCTCGGAGGGAGTTGGGAATGCTCGCATTCCCATATCTCTCCAGGGGCGGGTTCAGCGTACCTCCCAAGGGATACAATATGCACGGCCAGAACAAGCGATAAGAGCTACGAAGGCAGATTTCGAATCAGGTGTCGGCTGGGACACGGAAGTTGCCACCCGAAATCCCTGGGTGACGACGTCCTTGCCCTCCAGGTCACTTGGAGCAGAGCGGTGGGCGGCTGAAGGGGGTTTCGGAGAAATCCGAAACTTTGCGGAAGCCGTCCATCCACACCTTTTTACGAGACAACATGTCGGAACAAGTCGGGACAAGTCGGGACAAGTCGGGACAAGTCGGGACAAGTCAGGACAAGTCAGGACATGTCGGGACAAGTTTGTACAATAAGTGACAAGTCGGAACAAGTTTGGACAATACGGGACACGTTGGGACAAGTCGGGACAAGTCTGGACAAGTCGGGACAAGTCGGGACAAGTCGGTACAAGTCGGGACAAGTCGGTACAAGTCGGGACAAGTTTGGACAAACCGGGACAAGTCGGGACAAGTCGGTACAAGTTGGTACAAGTCGGGACAAGCCAGGACAAGTCGGGACAAGTCGAGAGAAGTCGGGACATATCGAAACAAGTCAGGACAAGTCGAAAAAAGTCGAAAGAAGTCGGGACAAGTCAGGACAAGTCGGGATAAAATTAGACATGTCGAAACAAGTCGGGACAAGTCAGAACAAGTCGGGACAAGTCGGGACAAGTCTGGACAAGTCAGGACATGTCAAGACAAGTTTGTACAATAAGTGACAAGTCGGGACAAGTTTGGACAATAAGGGACAAGTCGGGACAAGTCGGTTTAAGTTGGGACAAGTCGGTACAAGTCGGGACAAGTTTGGACAATCCGGGACAAGTCGAGACAAGTCGGGACAAGTCGATACAAGTCGTGACAAGTCAGGACAAGTCAGGACAAGTCGACACAAGTCGAAACAAGTTGGGACAAGTCAGGACAAGTCGAAACAAGTCAGGACAAGTCAGAACAAGTCGGGACAAGTCAGGACAAGTCGGTACAAGTCAGGACAAGTTAGGACAAGTTAGGACAAGTCGGGACAAGTCGGGACAAGTCGGGTCAAGTTTGGACAATCTGGGACAGGTCGGGACAAGTCGGTACAAGTCTGGACAAGTCGGGACAAGTCGGTTCAAGTCGGGAAAAGTTTGGACAATACGGGACACGTTGGGACAAGTCGGTACAAGTTGTGACAATCCGGGACAAGTCGGTACAAGTCGGGACAAGTCGGTACAAGTTGGGACAAGTTTGGACAATCCGGGACAAGTCGAGACAAGTCGGGACAAGTCGGGACAGGTCGGGACAAGTCGGTACAAGTCTGGACAAGTCGGTTCAAGTCGGAACAAGTCGGGACATGGCGTGACAAGTTAGAACAAGTCAGAACAAGCCGGGACAAGTCGGGACAAGTCTGGACAATTCGAAACAAGTCGGGACAAGTCAGTACAAGTCGGGACATGGCGTGACAAGTAAGAACAAGTCAGAACAATCCGGGACAAGTCGGGACAAGTCGGAACAAGTCAGGACAAGTCGGGACATGGCGTGACAAGTTGGAACAAGTCAGAACAAGCCGGGACAAGTCGGGACAAGTCTGGACAAGTCTGGACAAGTCGAAACAAGTCGGGACAAGTCAGTACAAGTCGGGACATGGCGTGACAAATAAGAACAAGTCAGAACAATCCGGGACAAGTCGGGACAAGTCGGAACAAGTCAGGACAAGTCGGGACATGGCGTGACAAGTTAGAACAAGTCAGAACAAGCCGGAACAATTTGGGACAAGTTAGAACAAGTCAGAACAAGCCGGGACAAGTCGGGACAAGTCGGAACAAGTCAGGAGAAGTCGAGACATGGCGTGACAAGTTAGAACAAGTCAGAACAAGCCGGGACAAGTCGGGACAAGTCTGGACAAGTCGGGACAAGTCGGAACAAGTGAGAACAAGTCAACACGATTCGGGACAAGTCGTGACAAGTCAGGACAAGTCAGGACAAGTCGACGCAAGTCGAAACAAGTCGGGACAAGTCAGGACAAGTCGAAACAAGTCAGGACAAGTCAGAACAAGTCGGGACTAGTCAGGACAAGTCGGTACAAGTCAGGACAAGTTAGGACAAGTTAGGACAAGTCGGGACAAGTCGGGACAAGTCGGGACAAGTTTGGACAATCTGGGACAGGTCGGGACAAGTCGGTACAAGTCAGGACAAGTCGAGACATGGCGTGACAAGTTAGAACAAGTCAGAACAAGCCGGGACAAGTCGGGACAAGTCTGGACAAGTCGGGACAAGTCGGGACAAGTGAGAACAAGTCAACACGAGTCGGGACAAGTCGGAACAAGTCAGGACAAGTCGGGACATGGCGTGACAAGTTAGAACAAGTCGGAACAAGTCGGTACAAGTCGGGACAAGTCGGGACAAGTCGGGACAAGTCGGTACAAGTCGGGACAAGTCGGTACAAGTTGGGACAAGTTTGGACAAACCGGGACAAGTCGGGACAAGTCGGTACAAGTTGGGACAAGTCGAGACAAGTCGAGACAAGTCGGGACATATCGAAACAAGTCAGGACAAGTCGAAAAAAGTCGAAAGAAGTCGGGACAAGTCAGGACAAGTCGGGACAAGTCGGGACAAATCGGTACAAGTCGGGACAAGTTAGAACAAGTCAGAACAAGCCGGGACAAGTCGGGACAAGTCTGGACAAGTCGGGACAAGTCGGGACAAGTGAGAACAAGTCAACACGAGTCGGGACAAGTCGGAACAAGTCAGGACAAGTCGGGACATGGCGTGACAAGTTAGAACAAGTCGGAACAAGTCGGTACAAGTCGGGACAAGTCGGGACAAGTCGGGACAAGTCGGTACAAGTCGGGACAAGTCGGTACAAGTCGGGACAAGTTTGGACAAACCGGGACAAGTCGGGACAAGTCGGTACAAGTTGGGACAAGTCGAGACAAGTCGAGACAAGTCGGGACATATCGAAACAAGTCAGGACAAGTCGAAAAAAGTCGAAAGAAGTCGGGACAAGTCAGGACAAGTCGGGACAAGTCGGGACAAATCGGTACAAGTCGGGACAAGTTAGAACAAGTCAGAACAAGCCGGGACAAGTCGGGACAAGTCTGGACAAGTCGGTACAAGTCTGGACAAGTCGGTTCAAGTCAGAACAAGTCGGGACATGACGTGACAAGTTAGAACAAGTCGGGACATGTGGGGACAAGTCAAGACAAGTCGGGACAAGTCGGAACAAGGCAGGACAAGTCGGGACATGGCGTGACAAGTTAGAACAAGTCAGAACAAGCCGGGACAAGTCTGGACAAGTCGAGACAAGTCGAGGCAAGTCAGTACAAGTCGGGACATGGCGTGACAAGTTAGAACAAGTCAGAACAAGCCGGAACAATTTGGGACAAGTTAGAACAAGTCAGAACAAGCCGGGACAAGTCGGGACAAGTCGGAACAAGTCAGGACAAGTCGAGACATGGCGTGACAAATTAGAACAAGTCAGAACAAGCCGGGACAAGTCGGGACAAGTCTGGACAAGTCGGGACAAGTCGGGACAAGTGAGAACAAGTCAAGACGAGTCGGGACAAGTCGGAACAAGTCAGGACAAGTCGGGACATGGCGTGACAAGTTAGAACAAGTCAGAGCAAGCCGGAACAATTTGGGACAAGTTAGAACAAGTCAGAACAAGCCGGGACAAGTCGGGATAAGTCGGAACAAGTCAGGACAAGTCGAGACATGGCGTGACAAGTTAGAACAAGTTAGAACAAGCCGGGACAAGTCGGGACAAGTCTGGACAAGTCGGGACAAGTCGGGACAAGTGAGAACAAGTCAACACGAGTCGGGACATGTCGGAACAAGTCAGGACAAGTCGGGACATGGCGTGACAAGTTAGAACAAGTCGGAACAAGTCGGTACAAGTCGGAACAAGTCGGGACAAGTCGGTACAAGTTGGGACAAGTCGAGACATATCGAAACAAGTCAGGACAAGTCGAAAAAAGTCGAAAGAAGTCGGGACAAGTCAGGACAAGTCGGGACAAGTCGGGATAAGATTAGAAATGTCGGAACAAGTCGGGACAAGTCGGGACAAGTCGGGACAAGTCAGGACAAGTCAGGACATGTCGGGACAAGTTTGTACAATAAGTGACAAGTCGGGACAAGTTTGGACAATACGGGACACGTTGGGACAAGTCGGGACAAGTCTGTACAAGTCGGGACAAGTCGGGACAAGTCGGTACAAGTCGGGACAAGTCGGTACAAGTCGGGACAAGTTTGGACAAACTGGGACAAGTCGGGACAAGTCGGTACAAGTTGGTACAAGTCGGGACAAGCCAGGACAAGTCGGGACAAGTCGAGAGAAGTCGGGACATATCGAAACAAGTCAGGACAAGTCGAAAAAAGTCGAAAGAAGTCGGGACAAGTCAGGACAAGTCGGGACAAGTCGGGATAAAATTAGACATGTCAGAACAAGTCGGGACATGTCGGGACAAGTCGGGACAAGTCGGGACAAGTCGGGACAAGTCAGGACAAGTCAGGACATGTCGGGACAAGTTTGTACAATAAGTGACAAGTCGGGACAAGTTTGGACAATAAGGGACAAGTCGGAACAAGTCGGTTTAAGTCGGGACAAGTCGGTACAAGTCGGGACAAGTTTGGACAATCCGGGACAAGTCGAGACAAGTCGGGACAAGTCGATACAAGTCGTGACAAGTCAGGACAAGTCAGGACAAGTCGACACAAGTCGAAACAAGTCAGGACAAGTCAGAACAAGTCGGGACAAGTCAGGACAAGTCGGTACAAGTCAGGACAAGTTAGGACAAGTCAGGACAAGTCGGGACAAGTCGGGACAAGTTTGGACAATCTGGGACAGGTCGGGACAAGTCGGTACAAGTCGGGACAAGTCGGGACAAGTCGGGACAAGTCGGGACAAGTCGGGACAAGTCGGGACAAGTCGGGACAAGTCGGGACAAGTCAGGACAAGTCAGGACATGTCGGGACAAGTTTGTACAATAAGTGACAAGTCGGGACAAGTTTGGACAATAAGGGACAAGTCGGGACAAGTCGGTACAAGTCGGGACATGTCGGTACAAGTCGGGTTAAGTTTGGACAATGCAAGACAAGTAGGGACAAGTCGGGACAAGTCGGAACAAGTCAGTACAAGTCGAGACATGGCTTGACAAGTTAGAACAAGTCAGAACAAGCCGGGACAAGTCGGGACAAGTCTGGACAAGTCGGGATAAGACGTGACATGTCAGACCAAGTCGGGACAAGTCGGGACAAGTCGGGATAAGTCGGAAAAAGTCAGGACAAGTCGAGAAATGTCGGGACAAGTTTGGACAATAATGGACAAGTCGGGACAAGTTTGGACAATGAGGAACAAGTCAGGACAAGTCGGGACAAGTCGGTACAAGTCGGGACAAGTTTGGACAATCCAAGACAAGATGGGACAAGTCGGAACAAGTCGGTACAAGTCGGGACATATTTGGACAATCCGGGACAAGTTGTGACAAGTCAGGACAAGACAGGACAAGTCGAAACAAGTCGAAACAAGTCGGGACAAGTCGGGACAAGTTTGGACAATAAGGGACAAGTCGGGACAAGTTTGGACAAGTCGGTACAAGTCGGGACAAGTCGTGACAAGTCAGGACAAGACAGGACAAGTCGAAACAAGTCGAAACAAAACGGGACAAGTCGGGACAAGTCAGGACAAGTCAGAACAAGTCGGGACAAGTTAGGACAAGTCGGTACAAGTCGGGACAAGTCGTGACAAGTCAGGACAAGTCGGGACAAGTCGGGACAAGTCAGAACAAGTTTGGACAATCTGGGACAGGTCGGGACAAGTCGGTACAAGTCTGGACAAGTCGGGACAAGTCGGTTCAAGTCGGGAAAAGTTTGGACAATACGGAACACGTTGGGACAAGTCGGTACAAGTTGTGACAATCCGGGACAAGTCGGTACAAGTCGGGACAAGTCGGTACAAGTTGGGACAAATTTGGACAATCCGGGACAAGTCGAGACAAGTCGGGACAAGTCGGGACAAGTCGTGACAAGTCAGGACAAGTCAAGACAAGTCGAAACATGTCGAAACAAGTTGGGACAAGTCGGGACAAGTCAGAACAAGTCGGAACATGTCTGGACAAGACGGTACAAGTCGGGACAAGTCGGTACAAGTCAGGACAAGTTTGGACAATCCGGGACAAGTCGGGACAAGTCGGTACAAGTCAGGACGAGTCAAAACAAGTCAGGACAAGTCGGGACAAGTCGGGACAAGACGTGACAAGTCAGAACAAGTCGGGACAAGTCGGGACAAGTCGGGACAAGTCAGGACAAGTCGAGACAAGTCGGGACAAGTCGGGACATGTCGGTACAAGTCGGGACAAGTCGGAACAAGTCGGGACAAGTTGGGACAAGTCAGGACAAGTCGAGACAAGTCAGGACAAGTCAGGACAAGTCAGGACAAGTCGGGATAAGTCGGGACAAGTTGGGACAAGTCGGGACAATTCGGGACAGTTCGGGACAAGTACGGACAGGTCGGGACATGACGTGACAAATCAGAACAAGCAGGGACAAGTCGAGACAAGTCGGGACAAGTCGGGACAAGTCGGGACTAGTCGGTTAAAGTCGGGACAAGTCGGTACAAGTCGGGAAAAGTTTGGACAAACCGGGACAAGTCGGAACAAGTCGGTACAAGTCAGGACGAGTCGGAACAAGTCAGGACAAGTCGGGACAAGTCGGGACATGACGTGACAAGTCAGAACAAGTCGGTACAAGTCGGGACAAGTCAGGACAAGTCGGGACAAGTCGGGACAAGTCGGGACTAGCCGGTACAAGTTGGGACAAGTCGGTACAAGTCAGGACGAGTCGGAACAAGTCAGGACAAGTCGGGACAAGTCGGGACATGACGTGACAAGTCAGAACAAGTCGGTACAAGTCGGGACAAGTCAGGACAAGTCGGGACAAGTCGGGACAAGTCGGGACTAGCCGGTACAAGTTGGGACAAGTCGGTACAAGTCGGGACAAGTTTGGACAAACCGACACGAGTCGGGACAAGTCGGTACAAGTTGGGACAAGTCGGGACAAGTCAGGACAGGTCGGGACAAGTCGAGACAAGTCGGGACAAATCGAAACAAGTCAGGACAAGTCAAAAAAAGTCGAAAGAAGTCGGGACAAGTCAGGACAAATCGGGACAAGTCGGGATAAGACGTGACATGTCAGAACAAGTCGGGACAAGTCGGGACGAGTCGGGACAAGTCGGGAAAAGTCGGGACATGTCGGGACTAGTCAGGACTAGGCGAGAAATGTCGGGACAAGTTTGGACAATGAGGGACAAGTCCGGACAAGTTTGGACAATAAGGGACAAGTCGGGACAAGTCGGTACAAGTCGCTACAAGTCGGGACAAGTTTGGACAATCCGAGACAAGTCGGGACAAGTCGGTACAAGTCAGGACGAGTCGGAACAAGTCAGGACAAGTCGGGACAATTCGTGACATGACGTGACAAGTCAGAACAAGTCGAGACAAAACGGGACACAAGTCGGGACAAGTTTGGTCAATCTGGGACAAGTCGGTACAAGTCGGGACAAGTCGGTACAAGTCGGAACAAGTTTATACAAGTCGGGACAAGAAGGGACAAGTCGGTACAATTCGGAACAAGTTTGTACAAGTCGGGACAAGGAGGGACAAGTTTGGACAATCCGGGACAAGTCGGGACAAGTCGGTACAAGTCAGGACGAGTCGGAACAAGTCAGGACAAGTCGGGACAAGTCGGGACATGACGTGACAAGTCAGAACAAGTCGGGACAAGTCGGGACAAGTCGGGACAAGTCGGGACAAGTCGGGACAAGTCGGGACTAGCCGGTACAAGTTGGGACAAGTCGGTACAAGTCGGGACAAGTTTGGACAAACCGGGACAAGTCGGAACAAGTCGGTACAAGTTGGGACAAGTCGGGACAAGTCAAGACAAGTCGGGACAAGTCGAGACAAGTCGGGACAAATCGAAACAAGTCAGGACAAGTCGAAAAAAGTCGAAAGAAGTCGGGACAAGTCAGGACAAATCGGGACAAGTCGGGATAAGACGTGACATGTCAGAACAAGTCGGGACAAGTCGGGACAAGTCGGGACAAGTCGGGACAAGTCGGGACAAGTCGGGACAAGTCGGGACAAGTCGGTACAAGTCGGGACATGTTTGGACAATCCGGGACAAGTCGAGACAAGTCGGTACAAGTCGGGACAAGTCGTGACAAGTCAGGACAAGTCAGGACAAGTCGGGACAAGTCGGGACAAGTCGGGACAAGTCGGGACAAGTTTGGACAATCTGGGACAGGTAGGGACAAGTCGGTACGAGTCTGGACAAGTCGGGACAAGTCGGTTCAAGTCGGGAAAAGTTTGGACAATACGGGACACGTTGGGACAAGTCGGGACAAGTCGGGACAAGTCGAAACAAGTTGGGACAAGTCGGGACAAGTCAGGACAAGTCAGAACAAGTCGGGACAAGTCAGGACAAGTCGGTACAAGTCGGGACAAGTCGTGACAAGTCAGGACAAGTCAGGACAAGTCGGGACAAGTCGGGACAAGTCGGGACTAGTCGGTTCAAGTCGGGACATGACGTGACAAGTCAGAACAAGTCGGGACAAGTCGGGACAAGTCGGGACAAGTCGGGACAAGTCGGGACAAGTCGGGACAAGTCGGGACTAGCCGGTACAAGTTGGGACAAGTCGGGACAAGTCAGGACAAGTCGGGACAAGTCGAGACAAGTCGGGACAAATCGAAACAAGTCAGGACAAGTTGGGACAAGTCGGGACAATTCGGGACAGGTCGGGACAAGTCCGGACAGGTCGGGACAAGACGTGACAAATCAGAACAAGTAGGGACAAGTCGAGACAAGTCGAGACAACTCGGGACAAGTCGGGACAAGTCGGTTAAAGTCAGGACAAGTCGGTTAAAGTCGGGACAAGTCGGTACAAGTCGGGAAAAGTTTGGACAAACCGGGACAAGTCAGGACAAGTCGGTACAAGTCAGGACAAGTCGGGACAAGTCGAGACAAGTCGGGACAAATCGAATCAAGTCATGACAAGTCGAAAAAAGTCGAAAGAAGTCGGGACAAGTCAGGACAAGTCGGGACAAGTCGGGACATGTCGGGACAAGTGGGGACAAGTCGGGATAAGACGTGACGTGTTAGAACAAGTCGGGACAAGTCGGGACAACTCGGGACAAGTCGGGACAAGTCGGGACAAGTCAGGACAAGTCGAGAAATGTCGGGACAAGTTTGTACAATAAGGGACAAGTCGGGACAAGTTTGGACAATAAGGGACAATTCGGGACAAGTCGGTACTAGTCGGGACAAGTCAGTACAAGTCAGGACAAGTTTGGACAATCCAAGAAAAGTTGGGACAAGTCGGAACAAGTTGGTACAAGTCGGGACATGTTTGGACAACCTGGGACGAGTCGTGACAAGTCAGGACAAGTCGAAACAAGTCGAAACAAAACGGGACAAGTCGGGACAAGTCAGGACAAGTCAGAACAAGTCAGGACAAGTTAGGACAAGTCAGGACAAGTCGGGACAAGTCGGGACAGGTCGGGACGAGTCGGTACAAGTCTGGACAAGTCGGGACAAGTCGGTTCAAGTCGGGAAAAGTTTGGACAATACGGGACACGTTGGGACAAGTCGGTACAAGTTGTGATAATCCGGGACAAGTCGGTACAAGTTGGGCACTAGTCGGTACAAGTTGGGACAAGTTTGGACAATCCGGGACAAGTCGAGACAAGTCGGGACAAGTCGGGACAGGTCGGGACAAGTCGGTACAAGTCTGGACAAGTCGGTTCAAGTCGGAACAAGTCGGGACAAGTCGGGACAAGTCTGGACAAGTCGAGACAAGTCGGGACAAGTCAGTACAAGTCGGGACATGGCGTGACAAGTAAGAACAAGTCAGAACAATCCGGGACAAGTCGAGACAAGTCGGAACAAGTCAGGACAAGTCGGGACATGGCGTGACAAGTAAGAACAAGTCAGAACAAACCGGAACAATTTGGGACAAGTTAGAACAAGTCAGAACAAGCCGGGACAAGTCGGGACAAGTCGGAACAAGTCAGGACAAGTCGAGACATGGCGTGACAAGTTAGAACAAGTCAGAACAAGCCGGGACAAGTCGGGACAAGTCTGGACAAGTGAGAACAAGTCAACACGAGTCGGGACAAGTCGGAACAAGTCAGGACAAGTCGGGACATGGCGTGACAAGTTAGAACAAGTCGGAACAAGTCGGTACAAGTCGGGACAAGTCGGGACAAGTCGGTACAAGTCGGGACAAGTCGGTACAAGTCGGGACAAGTTTGGACAAACCGGGACAAGTCGGGACAAGTCGGTACAAGTTGGGACAAGTCGAGACAAGTCGAGACAAGTCGGGACATATCGAAACAAGTCAGGACAAGTCGAAAAAAGTCGAAAGAATTCGGGACAAGTCAGGACAAGTCGGGACAAGTCGGGACAAATCGGTACAAGTCGGGACAAGTTAGAACAAGTCAGAACAAGCCGGGACAAGTCGGGACAAGTCTGGACAAGTCGGTACAAGTCTGGACAAGTCGGTTCAAGTCGGAACAATTCGGGACATGACGTGACAAGTTAGAACAAGTCGGGACATGTGGGGACAAGTCAAGACAAGTCGGGACAAGTCGGAACAAGGCAGGACAAGTCGGGACATGGCGTGACAAGTTAGAACAAGTCAGAACAAGCCGGGACAAGTCTGGACAAGTCGAGACAAGTCGAGGCAAGTCAGTACAAGTCGGGACATGGCGTGACAAGTTAGAACAAGTCAGAACAAGCCGGAACAATTTGGGACAAGTTAGAACAAGTCAGAACAAGCCGGGACATGTCGGGACAAGTCGGAACAAGTCAGGACAAGTCGAGACATGGCGTGACAAATTAGAACAAGTCAGAACAAGCCAATACAAGTCGGGACAAGTCTGGACAAGTCGGGACAAGTCGGGACAAGTGAGAACAAGTCAAGACGAGTCGGGACAAGTCGGAACAAGTCAGGACAAGTCGGGACATGGCGTGACAAGTTAGAACAAGTCAGAGCAAGCAGGAACAATTTGGGACAAGTTAGAACAAGTCCGAACAAGCCGGGACAAGTCGGGACAAGTCGGAACAAGTCAGGACAAGTCGAGAAATGGCGTGACAAGTTAGAACAAGTTAGAACAAGCCGGGACAAGTCGGGACAAGTCGGGACAAGTCGGGACAAGTGAGAACAAGTCAACACGAGTCGGGACAAGTCGGAACAAGTCAGGACAAGTCGGGACATGGCGTGACAAGTTAGAACAAGTCGGAACAAGTCGGTACAAGTCGGAACAAGTCGGGACAAGTCGGTACAAGTTGGGACAAGTCGAGACATATCGAAACAAGTCAGGACAAGTCGAAAAAAGTCGAAAGAAGTCGGGACAAGTCAGGACAAGTCGGGACAAGTCGGGATAAGATTAGACATGTCGGAACAAGTCGGAACAAGTCGGGACAAGTCGGGACAAGTCGGGACAAGTTTGTACAATAAGTGACAAGTCGGGACAAGTTTGGACAATACGGGACACGTTGGGACAAGTCGGGACAAGTCTGTACAAGTCGGGACAAGTCGGGACAAGTCGGTACAAGTCGGGACAAGTCGGTACAAGTCGGGACAAGTTTGGACAAACCGGGACAAGTCGGGACAAGTCGGTACAAGTTGGTACAAGTCGGGACAAGCCAGGACAAGTCGGGACAAGTCGAGAGAAGTCGGGACATATCGAAACAAGTCAGGACAAGTCGAAAAAAGTCAAAAGAAGTCGGGACAAGTCAGGACAAGTCGGGACAAGTCGGGATGAAATTAGACATGTCGGAACAAGTCGGGACAAGTCGGGACAAGTCGGGACAAGTCAGGACAAGTCAGAACATGTCGGGACAAGTTTGTACAATAAGTGACAAGTCGGGACAAGTTTGGACAATAAGGGACAAGTCGGAACAAGTCGGTTTAAGTCGGGACAAGTCGGTACAAGTCGGGACAAGTTTGGACAATCCGGGACAAGTCGAGACAAGTCGGGACAAGTCGATACAAGTCGTGACAAGTCAGGACAAGTCAGGACAAGTCGACACAAGTCGAAACAAGTCGGGACAAGTCAGGACAAGTCAGGACAAGTCGAAACAAGTCAGGACAAGTCAGAACAAGTCGGGACAAGTCAGGACAAGTCGGTACAAGTCAGGACAAGTTAGGACAAGTCAGGACAAGTCGGGACAAGTCGGGACAAGTTTGGACAATCTGGGACAGGTCGGGACAAGTCGGTACAAGGCTGGACAAGTCGGGACAAGTCGGTTCAAGTCGGGAAAAGTTGGACAATACGGGACACGTTGGGACAAGGCAGTAAAAAATGTGACAATCCGGGACAAGTCGGTACAAGTCGAGACATATCGAAACAAGTCAGGACAAGTCGAAAAAAGTCGAAAGAAGTCGGGACAAGTCAGGACAAGTCGAAACAAGTCGGGATAAGATTAGACATGTCGGAACAAGTCGAGACAAGTCGGGACAAGTCGGGACAAGTCGGGACAAGTCAGGACAAGTCAGGACATGTCGGGACAAGTTTGTACAATAAGTGACAAGTCGGAACAAGTTTGGACAATACGGGACACGTTGGGACAAGTCGGGACAAGTCTGGACAAGTCGGGACAAGTCGGTACAAGTCGGGACAAGTCGGTACAAGTCGGGACAAGTTTGGACAAACCGGGACAAGTCGGGACAAGTCGGTACAAGTTGGTACAAGTCGGGACAAGCCAGGACAAGTCGGGACAAGTCGAGAGAAGTCGGGACATATCGAAACAAGTCAGGACAAGTCGAAAAAAGTCGAAAGAAGTCGGGACAAGTCAGGACAAGTCGGGATAAAATTAGACATGTCGAAACAAGTCGGGACAAGTCAGAACAAGTCGGGACAAGTCGGGACAAGTCTGGACAAGTCAGGACATGTCAAGACAAGTTTGTACAATAAGTGACAAGTCGGGACAAGTTTGGACAATAAGGGACAAGTCGGGACAAGTCGGTTTAAGTTGGGACAAGTCGGTACAAGTCGGGACAAGTTTGGACAATCCGGGACAAGTCGAGACAAGTCGGGACAAGTCGATACAAGTCGTGACAAGTCAGGACAAGTCAGGACAAGTCGACACAAGTCGACACAAGTCGAAACAAGTTGGGACAAGTCAGGACAAGTCGAAACAAGTCAGGACAAGTCAGAACAAGTCGGGACAAGTCAGGACAAGTCGGTACAAGTCAGGACAAGTTAGGACAAGTTAGGACAAGTCGGGACAAGTCGGGACAAGTCGGGACAAGTTTGGACAATCTGGGACAGGTCGGGACAAGTCGGTACAAGTCTGGACAAGTCGGGACAAGTCGGGACAAGTCAGGACAAGTCAGGACATGTCGGGACAAGTTTGTACAATAAGTGACAAGTCGGGACAAGTTTGGACAATACGGGACACGTTGGGACAAGTCGGGACAAGTCTGTACAAGTCGGGACAAGTCGGGACAAGTCGGTACAAGTCGGGACAAGTCGGTACAAGTCGGGACAAGTTTGGACAAACCGGGACAAGTCGGGACAAGTCGGTACAAGTTGGTACAAGTCGGGACAAGCCAGGACAAGTCGGGACAAGTCGAGAGAAGTCGGGACATATCGAAACAAGTCAGGACAAGTCGAAAAAAGTCGAAAGAAGTCGGGACAAGTCAGGACAAGTCGGGACAAGTCGGGATAAAATTAGACATGTCGGAACAAGTCGGGACAAGTCGGGACAAGTCGGGACAAGTCGGGACAAGTCAGGACAAGTCAGGACATGTCGGGACAAGTTTGTACAATAAGTGACAAGTCGGGACAAGTTTGGACAATAAGGGACAAGTCGGAACAAGTCGGTTTAAGTCGGGACAAGTCGGTACAAGTCGGGACAAGTTTGGACAATCCGGGACAAGTCGAGACAAGTCGGGACAAGTCGATACAAGTCGTGACAAGTCAGGACAAGTCAGGACAAGTCGACACAAGTCGAAACAAGTCAGGACAAGTCAGAACAAGTCGGGACAAGTCAGGACAAGTCGGTACAAGTCAGGACAAGTTAGGACAAGTCAGGACAAGTCGGGACAAGTCGGGACAAGTTTGGACAATCTGGGACAGGTCGGGACAAGTCGGTACAAGGCTGGACAAGTCGGGACAAGTCGGTTCAAGTCGGGAAAAGTTTGGACAAGACGGGACACGTTGGGACAAGGCAGTACAAGTTGTGACAATCCGGGACAAGTCGGTACAAGTCGAGACATATCGAAACAAGTCAGGACAAGTCGAAAAAAGTCGAAAGAAGTCGGGACAAGTCAGGACAAGTCGGGACAAGTCGGGATAAGATTAGACATGTCGGAACAAGTCGGGACAAGTCGGGACAAGTCGGGACAAGTCAGGACAAGTCAGGACATGTCGGGACAAGTGTGTACAATAAGTGACAAGTCGGAACAAGTTTGGACAATACGGGACACGTTGGGACAAGTCGGGACAAGTCTGGACAAGTCGGGACAAGTCGGTACAAGTCGGGACAAGTCGGTACAAGTCGGGACAAGTTTGGACAAACCGGGACAAGTCGGGACAAGTCGGTACAAGTTGGTACAAGTCGGGACAAGCCAGGACAAGTCGGGACAAGTCGAGAGAAGTCGGGACATATCGAAACAAGTCAGGACAAGTCGAAAAAAGTCGAAAGAAGTCGGGACAAGTCAGGACAAGTCGGGATAAAATTAGACATGTCGAAACAAGTCGGGACAAGTCAGAACAAGTCGGGACAAGTCGGGACAAGTCTGGACAAGTCAGGACATGTCAAGACAAGTTTGTACAATAAGTGACAAGTCGGGACAAGTTTGGACAATAAGGGACAAGTCGGGACAAGTCGGTTTAAGTTGGGACAAGTCGGTACAAGTCGGGACAAGTTTGGACAATCCGGGACAAGTCGAGACAAGTCGGGACAAGTCGATACAAGTCGTGACAAGTCAGGACAAGTCAGGACAAGTCGACACAAGTCGACACAAGTCGAAACAAGTTGGGACAAGTCAGGACAAGTCGAAACAAGTCAGGACAAGTCAGAACAAGTCGGGACAAGTCAGGACAAGTCGGTACAAGTCAGGACAAGTTAGGACAAGTTAGGACAAGTCGGGACAAGTCGGGACAAGTCGGTACAAGTCTGGACAAGTCGGGACAAGTCGGTTCAAGTCGGGAAAAGTTTGGACAATACGGGACACGTTGGGACAAGGCAGTACAAGTTGTGACAATCCAGGACAAGTCGGTACAAGTCGAGACATATCGAAACAAGTCAGGACAAGTCGAAAAAAGTCGAAAGAAGTCGGGACAAGTCAGGACAAGTCGGGACAAGTCGGGATAGGATTAGACATTGTCGCAGGGCAGGCTCGCCGCGCTCCTACGATGATTTTTTTTGTGTATGGTCACCTTTAGTGAGCCATTTTTACACTTAATAACTCTCAATTTTCACCTAGAAGCCAGTCGAATAATATTAGATTTTTGCATTATATTCAGGTCACTAGTCTAGTCTCACCCTGTATGATGTAAAGTCCTAATCTCCACCCAGTGGAACTCCACTGTACGTAGTTTTACCGATTTACCGGAAATTCCTGACTAGTTTTCAATTTTATTAATTTGTGGCCCCAAACAGTCGAGCACCCGGTATACAGAACACTTAGAGCAAGGTTTCGACACGCTAGTCTCTTGTTGGGTGGAAAGATTCCGTGGCTCCATTTGTTTTCACAAATTATTTTATTTCAATTCGATTTCTCATCAGGTTGGCCAAATCGGAAAACGGGTATAGATTCCTCGGCGAAGGAATA
The DNA here is from genome assembly GCA_958502065.1 of Chrysolina americana. Classification (NCBI taxonomy): domain Eukaryota; kingdom Metazoa; phylum Arthropoda; class Insecta; order Coleoptera; family Chrysomelidae; genus Chrysolina; species Chrysolina americana. Next base: position 47,379,211 of record OY293413.1, read on the forward strand.
CGTGTATTTCTTCGGCGTTCAAGAATCACGTTGGGTTATGGTTTTTCTCGGGGCTCTCCGAATATCGAACCGCCCTAGGAATCGAGATATCTGAAATTCTGACTTTCAATATCTCCCTAGATCTGGGGAGTATTTAGTGACTTTTGTCAAATACTCCCTAGAAAACGCAGGTAACGGGACTTTAACGGTCATTTGCCCAAATCCCGCGCGTTTTCGCGAGCTAGGGTTTTGTTCAGCCAAGGGCGACGCCCACTTTGGCCCTCTAGGCCAATGGGTGTCGCGGATTCAGCAGTCAGGATTGCATAAATATGCAAGCAGCGAAGCAGCAGACAGCCACTCTTTCTTGTCGAATTGCAGTGTAATAATCAATTTTGTGTTTCCGTTAAATAACTTACGTTTGTTTGGCTTTGCCTTTTGTCTCTGCAATTCATCGTTTTGGCTAGCAGTTAGAGTCAGGTTCTCGGTAATAATAATTCAGTTCACAGTAGATTCATAACGTTTTGTTTCTATCTTAAAGGGGGTTAGACTCACTTGTACGGTTTACAGGTGTTTTATTCGCGCTACGAAAGTACGTTGATAGGTAGTTTAACTCTCGAGCAATAATCAGTGTAAAGTGATCTTTTGCAACGGACACTTAGGGATTTAACTTCATCAAAGTTATTTCCCGACTTAATACCTGTACGCGACGTTGACGAAAAATCCCCATCGTATGAAAAGGGGTCAGGCACCAAAACGAGATCTCACCTGATACAATCGGCTCGATCGTAGAGTTCCACGAAGATTGTATCGTTCGAGCTTAAATTCGTCGGCCTGTCAAGACATCATTAGCTGCGACTTTGTCGTTGGCGAGCCACATTTCCTGTGGTACCTAGGGGTTTCGCGTCCTTCCCATACCTATTTCCTGCGGCTGTTCTCGGCTTTTCCACCTGAGACAGTCTGGTTAGGCTCCGTGATCCTTTACCCAAATCTCTGTCTTGGTTTTTGTCACATCCAGTTGTAATTTTTAAAGTAAAATTTTTCAAGTTTAATTTTCCTTTTTGGTGCTTCACACAATTTTGAAGTTAGGAAATTTTATTTAGATAGTTTTTCTAAACCGTGAATCCTTCCTCCCTCGTCCATTTCCCGGCGAGGTCTTGTTAGGTGTTAGGTTAGTTAGCTATAGGGTGACCCTTCTCATCGTCACACTTGAGTTGGGTCGACGCGAGGTCGATTTTAGTGCACTTCTCCTTTGCCACACACTTGCACACGCAAGTAGCCCGACAATACATTACAGCCGTAATTGTTGTCCTTTAGAGCAATGACGAATATGAGATTGAGATCTCATATGCTCGCGGAGGAGAATACCCAAGCCGTGTTCGCCGGCGTTGGGCTTTCTCGGACACCTCCGCCGTCGGGTGACTTAGACGCCAGGCGTCTATTCCCCGAAGCGTCGCGACGCCTCGACGGAGACGTCCCCCAGGTACGTACTACCGGGGAAAATCGTGAGTTGACGATGTCAACTACCTTGTCCCCGAGAAGTGTGCTGGACCAAGGTACTTTAGAGTCGAGCTTAGACGGAGGGAGGCAGCCTTCCCCGTCGGCTCAGGTAGGGTTAGTAATCGATTCCGCGGGAGTTGTCACAACTCCACCTTTGGAAGCCCGTTTTGAGCAATTTCGACTAACCAGAAATGTATCTGTTTGCAGGTCGGAGGGCTACGAAGGAGTCCGTGCTGGCGAAGCTCGTGAGGTACGCCCCCTCGGAATGCGCCGAAGCGCTCCGGGGTCATCGGGTGTGCCCCACGCACCACAGCGGAGGCCGGATATAGATGTGCATACCCTAAGGGAACCGGGTGATGCTGAGGCCCTATTGGAAGAACTAGGGGGTGGTGGAAGGCTCTCGGAGGGAGTTGGGAATGCTCGCATTCCCATATCTCTCCAGGGGCGGGTTCAGCGTACCTCCCAAGGGATACAATATGCACGGCCAGAACAAGCGATAAGAGCTACGAAGGCAGATTTCGAATCAGGTGTCGGCTGGGACACGGAAGTTGCCACCCGAAATCCCTGGGTGACGACGTCCTTGCCCTCCAGGTCACTTGGAGCAGAGCGGTGGGCGGCTGAAGGGGGTTTCGGAGAAATCCGAAACTTTGCGGAAGCCGTCCATCCACACCTTTTTACGAGACAACATGTCGGAACAAGTCGGGACAAGTCGGGACAAGTCGGGACAAGTCGGGACAAGTCAGGACAAGTCAGGACATGTCGGGACAAGTTTGTACAATAAGTGACAAGTCGGAACAAGTTTGGACAATACGGGACACGTTGGGACAAGTCGGGACAAGTCTGGACAAGTCGGGACAAGTCGGGACAAGTCGGTACAAGTCGGGACAAGTCGGTACAAGTCGGGACAAGTTTGGACAAACCGGGACAAGTCGGGACAAGTCGGTACAAGTTGGTACAAGTCGGGACAAGCCAGGACAAGTCGGGACAAGTCGAGAGAAGTCGGGACATATCGAAACAAGTCAGGACAAGTCGAAAAAAGTCGAAAGAAGTCGGGACAAGTCAGGACAAGTCGGGATAAAATTAGACATGTCGAAACAAGTCGGGACAAGTCAGAACAAGTCGGGACAAGTCGGGACAAGTCTGGACAAGTCAGGACATGTCAAGACAAGTTTGTACAATAAGTGACAAGTCGGGACAAGTTTGGACAATAAGGGACAAGTCGGGACAAGTCGGTTTAAGTTGGGACAAGTCGGTACAAGTCGGGACAAGTTTGGACAATCCGGGACAAGTCGAGACAAGTCGGGACAAGTCGATACAAGTCGTGACAAGTCAGGACAAGTCAGGACAAGTCGACACAAGTCGAAACAAGTTGGGACAAGTCAGGACAAGTCGAAACAAGTCAGGACAAGTCAGAACAAGTCGGGACAAGTCAGGACAAGTCGGTACAAGTCAGGACAAGTTAGGACAAGTTAGGACAAGTCGGGACAAGTCGGGACAAGTCGGGTCAAGTTTGGACAATCTGGGACAGGTCGGGACAAGTCGGTACAAGTCTGGACAAGTCGGGACAAGTCGGTTCAAGTCGGGAAAAGTTTGGACAATACGGGACACGTTGGGACAAGTCGGTACAAGTTGTGACAATCCGGGACAAGTCGGTACAAGTCGGGACAAGTCGGTACAAGTTGGGACAAGTTTGGACAATCCGGGACAAGTCGAGACAAGTCGGGACAAGTCGGGACAGGTCGGGACAAGTCGGTACAAGTCTGGACAAGTCGGTTCAAGTCGGAACAAGTCGGGACATGGCGTGACAAGTTAGAACAAGTCAGAACAAGCCGGGACAAGTCGGGACAAGTCTGGACAATTCGAAACAAGTCGGGACAAGTCAGTACAAGTCGGGACATGGCGTGACAAGTAAGAACAAGTCAGAACAATCCGGGACAAGTCGGGACAAGTCGGAACAAGTCAGGACAAGTCGGGACATGGCGTGACAAGTTGGAACAAGTCAGAACAAGCCGGGACAAGTCGGGACAAGTCTGGACAAGTCTGGACAAGTCGAAACAAGTCGGGACAAGTCAGTACAAGTCGGGACATGGCGTGACAAATAAGAACAAGTCAGAACAATCCGGGACAAGTCGGGACAAGTCGGAACAAGTCAGGACAAGTCGGGACATGGCGTGACAAGTTAGAACAAGTCAGAACAAGCCGGAACAATTTGGGACAAGTTAGAACAAGTCAGAACAAGCCGGGACAAGTCGGGACAAGTCGGAACAAGTCAGGAGAAGTCGAGACATGGCGTGACAAGTTAGAACAAGTCAGAACAAGCCGGGACAAGTCGGGACAAGTCTGGACAAGTCGGGACAAGTCGGAACAAGTGAGAACAAGTCAACACGATTCGGGACAAGTCGTGACAAGTCAGGACAAGTCAGGACAAGTCGACGCAAGTCGAAACAAGTCGGGACAAGTCAGGACAAGTCGAAACAAGTCAGGACAAGTCAGAACAAGTCGGGACTAGTCAGGACAAGTCGGTACAAGTCAGGACAAGTTAGGACAAGTTAGGACAAGTCGGGACAAGTCGGGACAAGTCGGGACAAGTTTGGACAATCTGGGACAGGTCGGGACAAGTCGGTACAAGTCAGGACAAGTCGAGACATGGCGTGACAAGTTAGAACAAGTCAGAACAAGCCGGGACAAGTCGGGACAAGTCTGGACAAGTCGGGACAAGTCGGGACAAGTGAGAACAAGTCAACACGAGTCGGGACAAGTCGGAACAAGTCAGGACAAGTCGGGACATGGCGTGACAAGTTAGAACAAGTCGGAACAAGTCGGTACAAGTCGGGACAAGTCGGGACAAGTCGGGACAAGTCGGTACAAGTCGGGACAAGTCGGTACAAGTTGGGACAAGTTTGGACAAACCGGGACAAGTCGGGACAAGTCGGTACAAGTTGGGACAAGTCGAGACAAGTCGAGACAAGTCGGGACATATCGAAACAAGTCAGGACAAGTCGAAAAAAGTCGAAAGAAGTCGGGACAAGTCAGGACAAGTCGGGACAAGTCGGGACAAATCGGTACAAGTCGGGACAAGTTAGAACAAGTCAGAACAAGCCGGGACAAGTCGGGACAAGTCTGGACAAGTCGGGACAAGTCGGGACAAGTGAGAACAAGTCAACACGAGTCGGGACAAGTCGGAACAAGTCAGGACAAGTCGGGACATGGCGTGACAAGTTAGAACAAGTCGGAACAAGTCGGTACAAGTCGGGACAAGTCGGGACAAGTCGGGACAAGTCGGTACAAGTCGGGACAAGTCGGTACAAGTCGGGACAAGTTTGGACAAACCGGGACAAGTCGGGACAAGTCGGTACAAGTTGGGACAAGTCGAGACAAGTCGAGACAAGTCGGGACATATCGAAACAAGTCAGGACAAGTCGAAAAAAGTCGAAAGAAGTCGGGACAAGTCAGGACAAGTCGGGACAAGTCGGGACAAATCGGTACAAGTCGGGACAAGTTAGAACAAGTCAGAACAAGCCGGGACAAGTCGGGACAAGTCTGGACAAGTCGGTACAAGTCTGGACAAGTCGGTTCAAGTCAGAACAAGTCGGGACATGACGTGACAAGTTAGAACAAGTCGGGACATGTGGGGACAAGTCAAGACAAGTCGGGACAAGTCGGAACAAGGCAGGACAAGTCGGGACATGGCGTGACAAGTTAGAACAAGTCAGAACAAGCCGGGACAAGTCTGGACAAGTCGAGACAAGTCGAGGCAAGTCAGTACAAGTCGGGACATGGCGTGACAAGTTAGAACAAGTCAGAACAAGCCGGAACAATTTGGGACAAGTTAGAACAAGTCAGAACAAGCCGGGACAAGTCGGGACAAGTCGGAACAAGTCAGGACAAGTCGAGACATGGCGTGACAAATTAGAACAAGTCAGAACAAGCCGGGACAAGTCGGGACAAGTCTGGACAAGTCGGGACAAGTCGGGACAAGTGAGAACAAGTCAAGACGAGTCGGGACAAGTCGGAACAAGTCAGGACAAGTCGGGACATGGCGTGACAAGTTAGAACAAGTCAGAGCAAGCCGGAACAATTTGGGACAAGTTAGAACAAGTCAGAACAAGCCGGGACAAGTCGGGATAAGTCGGAACAAGTCAGGACAAGTCGAGACATGGCGTGACAAGTTAGAACAAGTTAGAACAAGCCGGGACAAGTCGGGACAAGTCTGGACAAGTCGGGACAAGTCGGGACAAGTGAGAACAAGTCAACACGAGTCGGGACATGTCGGAACAAGTCAGGACAAGTCGGGACATGGCGTGACAAGTTAGAACAAGTCGGAACAAGTCGGTACAAGTCGGAACAAGTCGGGACAAGTCGGTACAAGTTGGGACAAGTCGAGACATATCGAAACAAGTCAGGACAAGTCGAAAAAAGTCGAAAGAAGTCGGGACAAGTCAGGACAAGTCGGGACAAGTCGGGATAAGATTAGAAATGTCGGAACAAGTCGGGACAAGTCGGGACAAGTCGGGACAAGTCAGGACAAGTCAGGACATGTCGGGACAAGTTTGTACAATAAGTGACAAGTCGGGACAAGTTTGGACAATACGGGACACGTTGGGACAAGTCGGGACAAGTCTGTACAAGTCGGGACAAGTCGGGACAAGTCGGTACAAGTCGGGACAAGTCGGTACAAGTCGGGACAAGTTTGGACAAACTGGGACAAGTCGGGACAAGTCGGTACAAGTTGGTACAAGTCGGGACAAGCCAGGACAAGTCGGGACAAGTCGAGAGAAGTCGGGACATATCGAAACAAGTCAGGACAAGTCGAAAAAAGTCGAAAGAAGTCGGGACAAGTCAGGACAAGTCGGGACAAGTCGGGATAAAATTAGACATGTCAGAACAAGTCGGGACATGTCGGGACAAGTCGGGACAAGTCGGGACAAGTCGGGACAAGTCAGGACAAGTCAGGACATGTCGGGACAAGTTTGTACAATAAGTGACAAGTCGGGACAAGTTTGGACAATAAGGGACAAGTCGGAACAAGTCGGTTTAAGTCGGGACAAGTCGGTACAAGTCGGGACAAGTTTGGACAATCCGGGACAAGTCGAGACAAGTCGGGACAAGTCGATACAAGTCGTGACAAGTCAGGACAAGTCAGGACAAGTCGACACAAGTCGAAACAAGTCAGGACAAGTCAGAACAAGTCGGGACAAGTCAGGACAAGTCGGTACAAGTCAGGACAAGTTAGGACAAGTCAGGACAAGTCGGGACAAGTCGGGACAAGTTTGGACAATCTGGGACAGGTCGGGACAAGTCGGTACAAGGCTGGACAAGTCGGGACAAGTCGGTTCAAGTCGGGAAAAGTTTGGACAATACGGGACACGTTGGGACAAGGCAGTACAAGTTGTGACAATCCGGGACAAGTCGGTACAAGTCGAGACATATCGAAACAAGTCAGGACAAGTCGAAAAAAGTCGAAAGAAGTCGGGACAAGTCAGGACAAGTCGGGACAAGTCGGGATAAGATTAGACATGTCAGAACAAGTCGGGACAAGTCGGGACAAGTCGGGACAAGTCAGGCCAAGTCAGGACATGTCGGGACAAGTGTGTACAATAAGTGACAAGTCGGAACAAGTTTGGACAATACGGGACACGTTGGGACAAGTCGGGACAAGTCTGGACAAGTCGGGACAAGTCGGGACAAGTCGGTACAAGTCGGGACAAGTCGGTACAAGTCGGGACAAGTTTGGACAAACCGGGACAAGTCAGGACAAGTCGGTACAAGTTGGTACAAGTCGGGACAAGCCAGGACAAGTCGGGACAGGTCGAGAGAAGTCGGGACATATCGAAACAAGTCAGGACAAGTCGAAAAAAGTCGAAAGAAGTCGGGACAAGTCAGGACAAGTCGGGATAAAATTAGACATGTCGAAACAAGTCGGGACAAGTCAGAACAAGTCGGGACATGTCAAGACAAGTTTGTACAATAAGTGACAAGTCGGGACAAGTTTGGACAATAAGGGACAAGTCGGGACAAGTCGGTTTAAGTTGGGACAAGTCGGTACAAGTCGGGACAAGTTTGGACAATCCGGGACAAGTCGAGACAAGTCGGGACAAGTCGATACAAGTCGTGACAAGTCAGGACAAGTCAGGACAAGTCGACACAAGTCGACACAAGTCGAAACAAGTTGGGACAAGTCAGGACAAGTCGAAACAAGTCAGGACAAGTCAGAACAAGTCGGGACAAGTCAGGACAAGTCGGTACAAGTCAGGACAAGTTAGGACAAGTTAGGACAAGTCGGGACAAGTCGGGACAAGTCGGGTCAAGTTTGGACAATCTGGGACAGGTCGGGACAAGTCGGTACAAGTCTGGACAAGTCGGTTCAAGTCGGAACAAGTCGGGACATGGCGTGACAAGTTAGAACAAGTCAGAACAAGCCGGGACAAGTCGGGACAAGTCTGGACAATTCGAAACAAGTCGGGACAAGTCAGTACAAGTCGGGACATGGCGTGACAAGTAAGAACAAGTCAGAACAATCCGGGACAAGTCGGGACAAGTCGGAACAAGTCAGGACAAGTCGGGACATGGCGTGACAAGTTGGAACAAGTCAGAACAAGCCGGGACAAGTCGGGACAAGTCTGGACAAGTCGGGACAAGTCTGGACAAGTCTGGACAAGTCGAAACAAGTCGGGACAAGTCAGTACAAGTCGGGACATGGCGTGACAAATAAGAACAAGTCAGAACAATCCGGGACAAGTCGGGACAAGTCGGAAAAAGTCAGGACAAGTCGGGACATGGCGTGACAAGTTAGAACAAGTCAGAACAAGCCGGAACAATTTGGGACAAGTTAGAACAAGTCAGAACAAGCCGGGACAAGTCGGGACAAGTCGGAACAAGTCAGGAGAAGTCGAGACATGGCGTGACAAGTTAGAACAAGTCAGAACAAGCCGGGACAAGTCGGGACAAGTCTGGACAAGTCGGGACAAGTCGGGACAAGTGAGAACAAGTCAACACGAGTCGGGACAAGTCGTGACAAGTCAGGACAAGTCAGGACAAGTCGACGCAAGTCGAAACAAGTCGGGACAAGTCAGGACAAGTCGAAACAAGTCAGGACAAGTCAGAACAAGTCGGGACAAGTCAGGACAAGTCGGTACAAGTCAGGACAAGTTAGGACAAGTTAGGACAAGTCGGGACAAGTCGGGACAAGTCGGGACAAGTTTGGACAATCTGGGACAGGTCGGGACAAGTCGGTACAAGTCTGGACAAGTCGGGACAAGTCGGGACAAGTCAGGACAAGTCAGGACATGTCGGGACAAGTTTGTACAATAAGTGACAAGTCGGGACAAGTTTGGACAATACGGGACACGTTGGGACAAGTCGGGACAAGTCTGTACAAGTCGGGACAAGTCGGGACAAGTCGGTACAAGTCGGGACAAGTCGGTACAAGTCGGGACAAGTTTGGACAAACCGGGACAAGTCGGGACAAGTCGGTACAAGTTGGTACAAGTCGGGACAAGCCAGGACAAGTCGGGACAAGTCGAGAGAAGTCGGGACATATCGAAACAAGTCAGGACAAGTCGAAAAAAGTCGAAAGAAGTCGGGACAAGTCAGGACAAGTCGGGACAAGTCGGGATAAAATTAGACATGTCGGAACAAGTCGGGACAAGTCGGGACAAGTCGGGACAAGTCGGGACAAGTCAGGACAAGTCAGGACATGTCGGGACAAGTTTGTACAATAAGTGACAAGTCGGGACAAGTTTGGACAATAAGGGACAAGTCGGAACAAGTCGGTTTAAGTCGGGACAAGTCGGTACAAGTCGGGACAAGTTTGGACAATCCGGGACAAGTCGAGACAAGTCGGGACAAGTCGATACAAGTCGTGACAAGTCAGGACAAGTCAGGACAAGTCGACACAAGTCGAAACAAGTCAGGACAAGTCAGAACAAGTCGGGACAAGTCAGGACAAGTCGGTACAAGTCAGGACAAGTTAGGACAAGTCAGGACAAGTCGGGACAAGTCGGGACAAGTTTGGACAATCTGGGACAGGTCGGGACAAGTCGGTACAAGGCTGGACAAGTCGGGACAAGTCGGTTCAAGTCGGGAAAAGTTTGGACAAGACGGGACACGTTGGGACAAGGCAGTACAAGTTGTGACAATCCGGGACAAGTCGGTACAAGTCGAGACATATCGAAACAAGTCAGGACAAGTCGAAAAAAGTCGAAAGAAGTCGGGACAAGTCAGGACAAGTCGGGACAAGTCGGGATAAGATTAGACATGTCGGAACAAGTCGGGACAAGTCGGGACAAGTCGGGACAAGTCAGGACAAGTCAGGACATGTCGGGACAAGTGTGTACAATAAGTGACAAGTCGGAACAAGTTTGGACAATACGGGACACGTTGGGACAAGTCGGGACAAGTCTGGACAAGTCGGGACAAGTCGGTACAAGTCGGGACAAGTCGGTACAAGTCGGGACAAGTTTGGACAAACCGGGACAAGTCGGGACAAGTCGGTACAAGTTGGTACAAGTCGGGACAAGCCAGGACAAGTCGGGACAAGTCGAGAGAAGTCGGGACATATCGAAACAAGTCAGGACAAGTCGAAAAAAGTCGAAAGAAGTCGGGACAAGTCAGGACAAGTCGGGATAAAATTAGACATGTCGAAACAAGTCGGGACAAGTCAGAACAAGTCGGGACAAGTCGGGAGAAGTCTGGACAAGTCAGGACATGTCAAGACAAGTTTGTACAATAAGTGACAAGTCGGGACAAGTTTGGACAATAAGGGACAAGTCGGGACAAGTCGGTTTAAGTTGGGACAAGTCGGTACAAGTCGGGACAAGTTTGGACAATCCGGGACAAGTCGAGACAAGTCGGGACAAGTCGATACAAGTCGTGACAAGTCAGGACAAGTCAGGACAAGTCGACACAAGTCGACACAAGTCGAAACAAGTTGGGACAAGTCAGGACAAGTCGAAACAAGTCAGGACAAGTCAGAACAAGTCGGGACAAGTCAGGACAAGTCGGTACAAGTCAGGACAAGTTAGGACAAGTTAGGACAAGTCGGGACAAGTCGGGACAAGTCGGTACAAGTCTGGACAAGTCGGGACAAGTCGGTTCAAGTCGGGAAAAGTTTGGACAATACGGGACACGTTGGGACAAGGCAGTACAAGTTGTGACAATCCAGGACAAGTCGGTACAAGTCGAGACATATCGAAACAAGTCAGGACAAGTCGAAAAAAGTCGAAAGAAGTCGGGACAAGTCAGGACAAGTCGGGACAAGTCGGGATAGGATTAGACATTGTCGCAGGGCAGGCTCGCCGCGCTCCTACGATGATTTTTTTTGTGTATGGTCACCTTTAGTGAGCCATTTTTACACTTAATAACTCTCAATTTTCACCTAGAAGCCAGTCGAATAATATTAGATTTTTGCATTATATTCAGGTCACTAGTCTAGTCTCACCCTGTATGATGTAAAGTCCTAATCTCCACCCAGTGGAACTCCACTGTACGTAGTTTTACCGATTTACCGGAAATTCCTGACTAGTTTTCAATTTTATTAATTTGTGGCCCCAAACAGTCGAGCACCCGGTATACAGAACACTTAGAGCAAGGTTTCGACACGCTAGTCTCTTGTTGGGTGGAAAGATTCCGTGGCTCCATTTGTTTTCACAAATTATTTTATTTCAATTCGATTTCTCATCAGGTTGGCCAAATCGGAAAACGGGTATAGATTCCTCGGCGAAGGAATACGTGTATTTCTTCGGCGTTCAAGAATCACGTTGGGTTATGGTTTTTCTCGGGGCTCTCCGAATATCGAACCGCCCTAGGAATCGAGATATCTGAAATTCTGACTTTCAATATCTCCCTAGATCTGGGGAGTATTTAGTGACTTTTGTCAAATACTCCCTAGAAAACGCAGGTAACGGGACTTTAACGGTCATTTGCCCAAATCCCGCGCGTTTTCGCGAGCTAGGGTTTTGTTCAGCCAAGGGCGACGCCCACTTTGGCCCTCTAGGCCAATGGGTGTCGCGGATTCAGCAGTCAGGATTGCATAAATATGCAAGCAGCGAAGCAGCAGACAGCCACTCTTTCTTGTCGAATTGCAGTGTAATAATCAATTTTGTGTTTCCGTTAAATAACTTACGTTTGTTTGGCTTTGCCTTTTGTCTCTGCAATTCATCGTTTTGGCTAGCAGTTAGAGTCAGGTTCTCGGTAATAATAATTCAGTTCACAGTAGATTCATAACGTTTTGTTTCTATCTTAAAGGGGGTTAGACTCACTTGTACGGTTTACAGGTGTTTTATTCGCGCTACGAAAGTACGTTGATAGGTAGTTTAACTCTCGAGCAATAATCAGTGTAAAGTGATCTTTTGCAACGGACACTTAGGGATTTAACTTCATCAAAGTTATTTCCCGACTTAATACCTGTACGCGACGTTGACGAAAAATCCCCATCGTATGAAAAGGGGTCAGGCACCAAAACGAGATCTCACCTGATACAATCGGCTCGATCGTAGAGTTCCACGAAGATTGTATCGTTGGAGCTTAAATTCCTCGGCCTGTCAAGACATCATTAGCTGCGACTTTGTCGTTGGCGAGCCACATTTCCTGTGGTACCTAGGGGTTTCGCGTCCTTCCCATACCTATTTCCTGCGGCTGTTCTCGGCTTTTCCACCTGAGACAGTCTGGTTAGGCTCCGTGATCCTTTACCCAAATCTCTGTCTTGGTTTTTGTCACATCCAGTTGTAATTTTTAAAGTAAAATTTTTCAAGTTTAATTTTCCTTTTTGGTGCTTCACACAATTTTGAAGTTAGGAAATTTTATTTAGATAGTTTTTCTAAACCGTGAATCCTTCCTCCCTCGTCCATTTCCCGGCGAGGTCTTGTTAGGTGTTAGGTTAGTTAGCTATAGGGTGACCCTTCTCATCGTCACACTTGAGTTGGGTCGACGCGAGGTCGATTTTGGTGCACTTCTCCTTTGCCACACACTTGCACACGCAAGTAGCCCGACAATACATTACAGCCGTAATTGTTGTCCTTTAGAGCAATGACGAATATGAGATTGAGATCTCATATGCTCGCGGAGGAGAATACCCAAGCCGTGTTCGCCGGCGTTGGGCTTTCTCGGACACCTCCGCCGTCGGGTGACTTAGACGCCAGGCGTCTATTCCCCGAAGCGTCGCGACGCCTCGACGGAGACGTCCCCCAGGTACGTACTACCGGGGAAAATCGTGAGTTGACGATGTCAACTACCTTGTCCCCGAGAAGTGTGCTGGACCAAGGTACTTTAGAGTCGAGCTTAGACGGAGGGAGGCAGCCTTCCCCGTCGGCTCAGGTAGGGTTAGTAATCGATTCCGCGGGAGTTGTCACAACTCCACCTTTGGAAGCCCGTTTTGAGCAATTTCGACTAACCAGAAATGTATCTGTTTGCAGGTCGGAGGGCTACGAAGGAGTCCGTGCTGGCGAAGCTCGTGAGGTACGCCCCCTCGGAATGCGCCGAAGCGCTCCGGGGTCATCGGGTGTGCCCCACGCACCACAGCGGAGGCCGGATATAGATGTGCATACCCTAAGGGAACCGGGTGATGCTGAGGCCCTAGTGGAAGAACTAGGGGGTGGTGGAAGGCTCTCGGAGGGAGTTGGGAATGCTCGCATTCCCATATCTCTCCAGGGGCGGGTTCAGCGTACCTCCCAAGGGATACAATATGCACGGCCAGAACAAGCGATAAGAGCTACGAAGGCAGATTTCGAATCAGGTGTCGGCTGGGACACGGAAGTTGCCACCCGAAATCCCTGGGTGACGACGTCCTTGCCCTCCAGGTCACTTGGAGCAGAGCGGTGGGCGGCTGAAGGGGGTTTCGGAGAAATCCGAAACTTTGCGGAAGCCGTCCATCCACACCTTTTTACGAGACATGGCGCCCAACGTGGGGCTGCTGAAGACAGACCGTCTTCAGGGATCTGCGGGTGTAGCCTTCCTCCTGCAAACAGACTTAGAGTTCGGGATCTCTCTCCTGAGAGACTCCCAGTTAATGAAATGGTTATGGGTGAACCGGAAACCCTTTGGCGCCCATATGGCACGTTTACCCGGTTGCCAACCGGGAATCGGCATTATAGGGAATCTGAGGATGTCCCTCTAGTTGCTCGAAACGTCGCTTCCAACCCCGGTGATGTCCACAGGAGTGGATATTACCCATCGAGGAGGCCAGTGCCCACAGTCCGGATTCAGGAGAATCCCAGAAGACCAGTGACGGGGGTCGACGACGTGCTCGTGCGACTCGCGGATTTGCTGGAGGATATACGTCGGGGAACCCTAAACGGTGTTGATGGGGGTTTAATTAACAATAAACCACATCCCAGTTTCAGTGGGCTTCCTCACGAAGATCCAATACAATTTATTCAATCCTCTGAGGATTATTTGGAGGGCTTTGATCCAACCGTCTGGGTGAGCGTTGCAGCTCAGTGGCTCAAGGGAGCAGCCCAGCAGTGGTATGCTCCATATCGAAACTCACGCCTAAACTGGCAGTTTTTCACAAATCGGCTCCAGGAACGGTTCGATAACGATCTGTTGGTCTCGAGCTTAGAAGCGGAGTTCTTTGGCACTGACCAGCCGAAGGGAGAGTCAATAACTTCCTTCATCCTGAACAAGTGGAGTCTTTCACAGAGGCTCTACCCAGAGATGGACGAAGGAAGGGTTGTGCGATTAATATTGAACCGGATCAGACCGGATATCAAAGTCCATTTGCAATTGCATAGATTTGCAACTATTGAAGAGCTGACACAAAAAGCTGTTGCTGTCGAGACGCTACTTCGTAGCACCAGCCAAAGTGTACAGTCGGGGCCGAAACTTGTTTCGAACACCAACCGTCCTCATCAGGCCGACGATGTGCCACCTAAACGTCCTCAGGGACAGCTACAGGACAACAGGGGTTCGAACCATGTTAGGTCCAATAACTTTAACAACAATGGCACTAAATTCCAGAATTATGATCAATCGAGGCGTTCTGGAGGAAACAACGCTCCTTCGAGCGGATGTTTCACTTGCGGGGGAGCTCACTGGAACAAAGATTGCCCTCAGCAAAATGACAACAAGAACGGTCCCAAACGTCAGAGTGCGGGAACAAAACCGTTAGATCAGGCCAATAAGGCACATACGGTTAATACCGTGCAGGCGAGTAAAACCTCGCGTCGTAAGACGTCACTTAAGGACGCGGACAAAATTGCAGTTTGCAAGGAAGAATCAAAAAACTCCAACAGGAGCCATCAGGGGGCTCCATCGGAGTAGGTACTCCTTCAACACCGTTTTGCGGTTCTGTGACAGTGTTGGACTGTCATAGAAATTATGCGGCATGTATTCCCAACAAGGAGGAGGAGAAGGAGTTCCAGGATGTTGAAGCTGGAGTCGTTTCAGCCGAAACGCCACCGTCATCAGGCAAACTACATTGGGCAGACCGGTCAGATTGTGAATCTGTTTGTTTCAGTGTGGTAGATGAGCGTGTGGATCGCGCCACTGGTGGTAGGCGGAAAAAAGTTCACTCGTCGGCAGACGTTAAACGTAGAGGGTTGAAAGTCATTTCAAACATGTCAAGTTCTAGTTTTGGAACGAATGTAAGGGGTTATGAATCATCTTCAGGTTCATGGAGTTGTGAGATCATCGAGGTACCCCAGGTCGTTGTTGGTGGGTCGTTCCATCCGCCACAACACAAGGTTTCGGAGTTAGTGATCGGTATACAGAAGGACCAGGAGGGGCCTGTTGTCAAAGAGAGTGCTAGGGCACTGCAAACTGGGCACAGGTCCGGTATAGGCACAAGTCGAGATGAAAAGGTGTATCCAAGGGAAGATTGCGAATCAAGGTTTCGGAACGAAAAGGTCGTCGAGAGTGACGTACTCTTTTCGGTTCCACTTCGGGGTAGTGAAGACACCGAGGGTGGTGGTCTGTCACTCACTTCCACACAGGACGCAGGTTTCGAGGTCGATGCATGCCAAGTCTCAAGGACGGTATCGAGGGGCAGAGCAGATGGGATCGCAGGTGCGAATCGCCATTCCCCGTTGATAGATACCAGAGGCGTGGTAGGCATGTCATCTGAGAGAGTTACACGTCTTAGTCGGGGCGGAGGCGAGGTTCCTGAGGGATGCAATCGCCAAGTCCCATCGTTGGCTGCAGTTGGTGCTGCAGTACTTGATGTCAATCGCAAGTCGGAACTTCTGAGTTTCATTGAGACCGACCCGCTTAGGAAGAAGTCGGAGGTGGATCTGCTGGATCCATTGTGTCTATATCGTCGCTGTGATACTAGCTTAGCGAACAACAATGTTGAGGGACGATTGCATCAGTTGCCGCGAATCGAGGTTGAACTGATGGGTCGTCGAGTAAGGGGTTTTGGTGGACAGCGGAAGTTCGCTAAATCTCCTGAAACGTAGTTTGTTGCCTGTCACCTGGAGGGTGGATAGGAAGCAAGTGACACCGTTGCAGCTTGCATGCGCCGGTCGTGGCATCACCAGTCTAGGGGAGACAATAGTCGAACTGTTAATAGATGGTGTTGTTCACGAAGTTGTCGTGCAAGTGGTGGATGATCTTGTCGAGGATCTTCTGCTCGGGTGTCCCTGGCTGGCATCAAACGAGGCTATGGTCGACTTTGCACGTCGCACCATGTACGTTGGAAAGGGGCCTAGGCAAACTATTTTCTGGGCGGAGGAGGTCTATCTTCCACCAGAAAAGTTCCCTGAACCACAGGTAGCGGACGAACAGCTACCGGCGTTCTCGAGAAAGGAATTTCGGAGTCTTATCCGAGAGTTTGGAGACGTCTTTTACGAATCTCCTAGGCAACCAGTGACGAGGGCTGCTTGCCACAAAATCCGATTGAAGGAGGAGCTACCCTTCAAGCTCCGTCCGTACAAAGTTTCCGATCAGAAGAGGGCTCTTATCCAAGAAGAGGTGGATAAGATGCTCGCTGCAGGTGTAATAAGTAGGTCCCATTCTGCCTTTATTAGTCCGGTCGTTATCGTCACGAAGAAGGACGGTACGGCTCGGTTTTGTGTCGACTACAGGAAGTTGAATAGTCTGACAATACCCGAGTAGTCGGTATTGCCAGGTATTCACGAGACTATCAAAGAGCTCGGAACAGCGAGAGTGTTCACTTCTTTGGATCTGAAGTCTGGGTTTTGGCAGATACCCATGGATGAGGCTAGTAAAAAGTATACAGCTTTTGCTACGCCTGATGGAGCTTGTTATGAGTTTAACTCAATGCCGTTTGGTCTAACGAATGCACCTGGAAGTTTCCAAATCCTTATGACGGAAGTGTTGGTTGGTTATGTCGATAAATTCGTCAAAGTATATCTAGACGACATAATCGTTTACAGCGAAGATGAAAAGGAGAACCTCTACCATCTCCGCCTTGTGCTGGAGAGGTTCAGAGCACATGGCCTGTGGTGCAGTTTAAAGAAGTGCAACTTCGCTCAGCGTAGGCTGGAGTACTTGGGGCATGTGGTGACGGAAACGTCAAACGAACCAATGCCAGGTCATGTGTTAGCGGTTCAACAATTCCCGCTACCCAAGAATGTCTCTCAGCTCCGAGGATTCTTGGGCACCGTTGGTTGGCTACGGGAGTTCATCCCGAACTTAGCGGAGTTGGAGGCTCCGATAAGTGACATGCTCAAGTCGAAGAAAGGTCGAGACCTTAAGTGGAACTCTCAAGCATTGGAGGCGTTTGAGAGGATCAAGGAAGTCGTGGGCCGTCCTATGGTCTTGGCCAGGCCGGACATGACTCTCCCGTTTTTCCTGCAGACCGATGCATCTGGGGTAGGCATCGCTGCAGTCCTTTATCAAGTCAATTGTCATGGCGACAGAAGGATCGTTTCACATGCTAGTGCCAAGCTCAAGGGCGCGGAACTAAACTATCATGTGAACGAGACTGAATGTTTAGCCATTGTTTGGGGTATCAAGCGATACCGTCATTATCTCGAAGACCGTCCATTCACTCTTCGAACGGACAGCAAAGCGTTGACTTGGTTATCCAAGTTCAAGGACGCAAAAGCGAAGTTAACTCGTTGGGCCTTACTTCTACAGGAGTATTCCTTCACTGTGGAGCACGTCGCAGGTCGAGACAATCAGCTAGCTGATTTCTTGTCCCGTAATCCCTCGGGGTCTCACAGTGAAGACTTGGATGCTGATGTAGAGCGTATGGGGTTGCCACCTATGAAGGTGCAACTGTCTGAACACCAAGGTGTGGTGAGCGTCGTAGAGACGCCGGCTGAAGTGGTCGTGCGGCGGCAGGCCATAGATAGGGAGACGCAAAGGTTGAGGGCGCGTATCAGAACGATACAGGAGTTAGGTCCTATGTCCAGGGACGATCTTCGCTTTATCAACAAGTTTTCGGATGTCCAAGGGGTTGTATATGTTTCTTCTGCTGGTAAACGGCTATTGTATGTGCCCGAGGCGCTCCGTGAGGACGTGTCGGCTTATTACCATGAACACCCGACCGCTGGTCATCCTGGTCAAGAGGAAACCTTACGTGCCTTGAAACGGCACTATTGGTGGCCGGCCATGGAGGACTACGTCCGGGCCTACGTGAGAGGTTGCCTAGTCTGCCAGTGCGTTAAAGCCGTACGGCATCAGGAAGTGGCACCGCAACGGCCTAGTGTGCCGAAGCGACCGTGGCAGATGCTGGCTGTTGACGTCCTGGGGCCCTATGCAGCCTCAAGGAGGGGAAACAGGTTCGTGGTAATTGCCGTCGATATGTTTTCAAAGTGGGTTGAAGCCAAGGCCACTAAGACATGCACGTCGAAAGTAATTTCTCGTTTTCTAGACGAAGAAATCTTATCTCGTTGGGGTTGTCCAGAAGTCGTCATTTCTGACAACGGCCCGCAGTTTCAGAGCAATCGTCTGCTAAAATACTACGATGCGAAGAACATTGAGGTCAAATTTTCACCTGTTTATCATCAACAGGCGAACCCTGTCGAGCGAAGGGTCCAGGAACTGAAGAAGTGCCTAAGAGCAAGGATGCTGGAAACCACTTCGGAAGGGCTTTGGGAAGAAGGTCTGGCTGCAAGTCTCTATTGCTTACGGAACCGTAAGAATAGAGCAACAGGGGAGACTCCAGCGGAGTTATTGTTAGGATTGGTATTGGTATTGGTGAGTATGGATGGTGATTGATGCGCTGCGACCTGATTAGATCTATTGTGCCCCATCTTCTTCTGCTGTCACAAGATGTTCTTGTTTACAGCAGCCCTTCAAGTCCCAATTCCTTCAGGAATTTTAGGATTTTGAGGGGGTCTGCTCGTGGTATTTCTCCCACGGTCAGCTGGTGTGATCCCAGTATATTCAATCTTTTGCGATGTACAGCGTAACACTCCATCAATATATGGTGGGGTGTTTCTGGGTGTTCCCCACATAATCTGCAGGTGCTGTCCTCCTCTAAGCCTAGCTTCCTCAGGTGTTCTTTGAGTCTGCAATGCCCCGTTAGAAATCCCGTGATTGTCTTTAGACTAATTTTGCTGAGGTTAATCAGTGTCTTTGATCTTGCTCGGTTGAAATTTCCGAGGAGATCTTTGGCCTGCCTCAGCCCTGGAAGTCTTAGCCAGTATGTTGCTCTCATTGCTTCTTCAGCTTTATTGAGTTCTTCTCGGAAGTAATATTTTCCAAGTCCGCAGAATGGTTCTGGCCCGATCAGTGGCGTTGCTGCGCCTTTCCGTGCCAGGGTATCTGCTTGTTCGTTGCCCTCTACTCCGGCGTGCCCTGGCACCCAGAGGAGGGTCACCTTATTGTTCCTGCCCAGATCATTAAGTTTGTCTAGGCATTCCCAAACCATCTTCGAGTTGATGTTACAGGAGCTCAACGCTTTGATGGCTGCTTGACTATCGGAGAGGATCACGATTTCCTGGTTCCGGTATTTCCTATTGAGGTTGAACTGAATGCACCTTTCTATGGCGTGAATTTCCGCTTGGAAAATGCTGGGGAACTGGCCCATGGGTTCAGAGTATTTGGTGCGAGGCCCAAAGACCCCTGCTCCAGTTCCTTCGGGAGTTTTGGACCCGTCCGTATACCATGTTAAGGTATTCTTCCCCAGTGCTCGAATCGATTCTATGTTCCATTCTCGCTTGGTGTTTAGTTCCGTTCGAAAAAGTTTCTCGAAACTAAATTTCTTGGTAATTTCGTCAGTTGGGAGGTCGGCAAGGTGTGCACAGTTGGTAGGGGTTAAGCCCCTCGCGCCGTGTGCTGTCCCTATGAGTCCGACTTTAGCCAACCTGAGGTTTGCCTCCCAAGCAGTTCTCTTCACCATTATGTGGAGAGGAGTGAGGTCCAGAATGACCTCTATTGCTGCTGTTGGAGTCGACCTCATTGCTCCTGTTATACAAAGACATGCTAGTCTTTGCACTTTTTCCAAGATCTTCTTTGTTGTGGCGAGTTCGGTTCTGCCTTGCCATGCTACTGCCCCGTAGGTGATCATAGGTCTCACTATCATGGTGTACATCCATCGCAGTACTGATGGGTTACATCCCCATGTTTTTCCTGCAATGTTCCTGCACACCATCAGTGATGATTTTGCCTTATTAGCGATCTTTTCTACGTGTCTGTTCCAGAGTAGTTTTGAGTCTAGAGTAAGTCCTAGATACTTCACCTCTTGCTGCCATTCTAAGTCTGCTCCGTCGAGGCGAACAGTCCTTAGGTGCTGAACCTTTGTTCTTCTAGTGAATGGTACTACTGTGGTTTTTGATGAGTTAATTCTCAGCCCCACAGAGAGGCACCATCTTCTGGTTGTCTCTAGCTCTCTTTCTATGAGATCGCAGAGGGTTCCTTCGAATTTGCCTTTGGCCATGATGACTATGTCGTCCGCATATCCAAGGCAAGTGACTCCGCTCCCGGTCAGTGTTCCGAGTAGTTCGTCTACTACGAGACTCCACATCAGAGGTGATAGTACCCCTCCTTGTGGGCACCCCCTGTTTGTGCTGATCCGAAAGCTGCTCTCACCCACTTTCGTTTCAGCTGTTCTTGTGGCCAGCATTTGGCACATCCATCTGGATGTGGTTCTGTCCACTCCCTTGTTCATTAGGGCCCTCTTTATTGCTTCATGAGAGGTGTTGTCGAATGCCCCCTCTATGTCTAAGAAGGCGCAAATGGCCATTTCTTTGTGCTCAAGTGATCTCTGGATGCTTTCGGTAAGCACGTACAGAGCGGTTTCCGTTGATCTGCCCGCCCTATATGCATGCTGCCCGGAGTGCAATGGCACTCTCTCCAGTATCTCAGTTCTGATGTAGTTGTCTACCGTCTTCTCCACTGTCTTCAGTAAGAAGGATGAGAGACAGATTGGTCTGAATGACTTCGGGAGGGTAGGGTCCTTCTTTCCCACTTTGGGAATGAAGGTTACCCGTGCTCTTCTCCAGTTGTTCGGTATGTACCCGAGTGCCAGACTAAATCTGGCTGCTTTAATGATGTACGGCAGTAGTTCCGTTTGCCCTTTTTGTAGAAGAGCCGGAAATATACCGTCAACTCCTGGTGACTTGAATGGTTGGAAGGATTCAATTGCCCATTTCACTCTTTGGGGAGTGCATATGGTCTTTGCTACTTCCCAGTCTTCTCGTTTGGCTCTGCCTGGTTCTTCCAGTGATCTGTCGGATTCAAATGGTATGCTGCCTGGAAAGTGCGTCTCCAGTAAGAGGAGAGCTCGTTGCTCTTCATCCTCTGTATAGCTACCATCTGTTCTTCTGAGTGACATAGGTCCTTGCTCTCTGCCCCTCGCCATGGTTTTGTATAACCTGGATGCTGCAGGGCTTGATGTGATTGTCTCACAAAAGCTCCTGAAGCTGTTCCTCTTGGCTTTCCTTATCTCTTTATTATATTTTGTCAGCCTTTCGGTGTATCCCTGCCAATCTCCGCCCCGCTTGGCTTTGTTAAATAGCCAGCGGACTTCGGATCTCAGATTTGACAGGTGTTCGTTCCACCAAATGGTTCCACTGTGGGATTTCTTTTCTTTTATGGGGCAACTGGATTCGTATGCATCCATAATTGCCCCGTTTACCGCCTCTAGGGTCTGCTCAAATTCGACGTGACTGTTGCCGTTGAACTTGATCTGTTCTAGGTTACATTTTAGATTGGTGGTGTATTTTTCCCAATCTGTGTTTCTAGGGTTTCTGGTGAAGGTTGTTTGTGTCTCAAGCCCTTCCACGTTGAACATAATGATTCTATGGTCTGAAAGAGAGGGTTCTTCTGAGACCCTCCAGTTCCTTACCATTCTACTGATGCTCGGGCTGCCGAGCGTTAAATCTAATACTTCTTGCCTAGCCCTAGTTACAAAGGTGGGGACACATCCCACATTGAGTACATTTAGGTTAGCCGCGAGTATGAATTCTAGCAATTGCTCACCTCTTTGATTGGTGTCCGTGCTGCCCCAGATGGTGTTGTGCGCGTTGGCGTCGCAGCCCAGTAGGAGGGGTAGATTGCTCCTACTGCAGTAGTCGGATAGCCTCTGTACTTCTTCTGGTGGTGTTTGCCCATCTCCAGCGAAGTATCCTGAGGCTATTACTATGTCGAGGAGTGAGTGCCTTGTGCGGATCTTGGCCCGAACCGGCACTAAGTCCCTCGTCATGAATTCTGAAAGACAAATATAATTAATATTATTTCTGATCAGTATGCAAGCTCTGGGGTTGTCACTTCTGACATCCCAGATCACCATACCTTCTTTGTTCGGCAGTCCTCTGATCTGCCCCCTGTTGACCCAAGGTTCTTGGATCAACACAACTCCCAAGTTTGTCCCGGCGAACACCCTCGATAAGGCGGCAGATGCCCCCTTAGCGTGATGAGCGTTCACCTGGGCAACCCTGACGTGGGTAGCCATTGCTACACGTGAGTTGGAGTGCTTGCCTCCTCATCATCCAGCAGCATTTGCTCTTCTTCGCTGGGAGTCACCGTGGTGTCCTGGTCCACGCTCCCAGTCGATTCTGTTTCGCCTGCTGGGTCTTCTACAGCCCCAGGGTCCGGTGTCTTGCCCGCCTCTTCTTCCTCCTTCTTCTTGCTTGAGTCCTTGCGGAGGCCATGAACGGGGATTTTCCCGAACCTGAAGAAAATGGTGTATCCCATTTTCCTGATGGCCTCGCAGGACTCGTCGTCAATGCCAATGTTTAGTAACTGGCCGTTGCCTTCTTTCTTACTTCCCAGTACTTTCCACAACTGGGTGTGAAGCCCCATGTTTTGTGTACTTACCAGGGCTAGCAACTTCTCCGTTTCAAAGTTCGAGCTCCTGGGAAAGAACACAGTGATGGCGTGCGCCCTTGGAATGTCCTCTCCCACGCACGCCATCAGCTCTGTACCCCTCCAGTTGCTCAGACTGGGGGCATTTGCCCTCAGCCAGTCTGCCGTCTCTTGGGTGACACAGTCTACCACAAGCGTGCTTGGGCGAAAGTGGATTCCTCCAAACTGGAGTTTACACTCTGCACCCAGCACCATCTCCTGCACAATGGCGTCTTCAAGTGCTGTGAGTTGCTCAGCACTCAGCGTCTCCCGTGGATAGTTTTTGGGGAGGACTGCAACTTTTATCATGCTCACTGCTTCAGCATAGCTGGTGGCTTGCCCAGTTTGCTTAGCAGTGGCGGTGCTGCTTCCCGCTTCAGTCTTCCTCCTCTTAACATTCGGACGTTGAGGGGGTGTTTGGGTTTTGGGGCCCCTCTTCTCCGTCTGTTGTGGAGGTTGCTCCTGAGGCCTTTTCCTCTCGACGGCTTTCCTTCTTGCTTCCTCAGGTGTCAGGCCCTGTTCAAGGAAGCGAAGGTACCATCTTACTCCTGCCCCGCTAAGACCTCTTCTTATTGTTAGGATATACACCTGGTCGTCCAGGAGATTGGAGGCTACCTATGTACCGAGATCCGGTACATAATAGCCCCGAAGATCGGCAAGAACGTCTTGCAAAGGAAGCCAGACGTCAGGCAGTTTATCAGAGGAATTTATTCCCCGATAAAGGTCTACCGTCGCCACGGACCTACGGGGTCGGCGACCGCGTTTTAGTTAGGAATTTCGTCAAAGGAAACTTCGGAGGTACACTGTCAGGACCGCATCCGATCACGAGGGTGATGGGGCGAGACAGTTACCTCGTAGATAGGAACGGCACCGAGAGGCTGGTGCACGTAGACGATATCCGTTCTTGGGTAAGCAGGACTTTGCCGGCTGGCGCCCGCCACGACGATGGTGGCCCAGGTCCGGATCAGCCAGAGTCCAACGACGCTGACCAAGAAGTGACAGGGGAAGTCACACCTAGGCCGACGACTGGGGGCGGTCCGAAGCCACCTTCGTTAATCCGGGTACGAGCTGACGCACCCAACTCGACGAATCCACGGGAAGTAACAGTCAGTTTCGATCCAAAGGACAAAGCGGTCCGGCGGACAGTGAAAAGGTTGAGGAAGAATCCACAAGGACGGAAACGCGACTCAGACTGCGCGGGGAAGAGAGGAGTATCCCGTAGGAGTCCGTTGCCGGTGGTGAACTCTGGCCTTTTGGAGATCAGAGATTCTGAACTCCCCGTCGCAAACTCACCAGTAGGGGGGCGTGCTACTACTGAAGTAGACGCTCTTACCCGTCAAGCGGTCGTTCCCGACCAAGGTCCAGCGTACGATTCAGATTCGGAAGTGGAAGCTGCTATCCGAGAGTTAGCACTTCCAGTAGGGGGGTCTCCATTATCATTGATGGTCGACCCGGGAGAGAATGTGAGACAGGAAGGCTCAGTAAGGACTGAGATTCCTAGTAAGAGTACAGGACGGCGAAGGAGATGCCGAGCTGTGGCGCTGGACTCCGACAGAGCTCCGATCCAGCGGCCACCGACAGACTCCGCCCGTCAGTATGTTTCGGTGACCGGGTCTGACGAAGATCCCGTACCAGCCCAGAGCTACAGCGAAGCTCCTAGAGTTAGTAAAGACTGTACTGAGAACGATTCCGACATGGAGGATGACGCTCCAGTAACTTTGGTGGTTCCAGCCTTGGTTCATCAGAGTGCGGAAGGTGACTATTAGGGAGTTAACGTAAATTTAGCTTTTGTCGGTTGTTTCGTTTGGAAATAACTTCGACCAAGTTAAACTCTTTAGTAGGGGGGTGTCGCAGGGCAGGCTCGCCGCGCTCCTACGATGATTTTTTTTGTGTATGGTCACCTTTAGTGAGCCATTTTTACACTTAATAACTCTCAATTTTCACCTAGAAGCCAGTCGAATAATATTAGATTTTTGCATTATATTCAGGTCACTAGTCTAGTCTCACCCTGTATGATGTAAAGTCCCAATCTCCACCCAGTGGAACTCCACTGTACGTAGTTTTACCGATTTACCGGAAATTCCTGACTAGTTTTCAATTTTATTAATTTGTGGCCCCAAACAGTCGAGCACCCGGTATACAGAACACTTAGAGCAAGGTTTCGACACGCTAGTCTCTTGTTGGGTGGAAAGATTCCGTGGCTCCATTTGTTTTCACAAATTATTTTATTTCAATTCGATTTCTCATCAGGTTGGCCAAATCGGAAAACGGGTATAGATTCCTCGGCGAAGGAATACGTGTATTTCTTCGGCGTTCAAGAATCACGTTGGGTTATGGTTTTTCTCGGGGCTCTCCGAATATCGAACCGCCCTAGGAATCGAGATATCTGAAATTCTGACTTTCAATATCTCCCTAGATCTGGGGAGTATTTAGTGACTTTTGTCAAATACTCCCTAGAAAACGCAGGTAACGGGACTTTAACGGTCATTTGCCCAAATCCCGCGCGTTTTCGCGAGCTAGGGTTTTGTTCAGCCAAGGGCGACGCCCACTTTGGCCCTCTAGGCCAATGGGTGTCGCGGATTCAGCAGTCAGGATTGCATAAATATGCAAGCAGCGAAGCAGCAGACAGCCACTCTTTCTTGTCGAATTGCAGTGTAATAATCAATTTTGTGTTTCCGTTAAATAACTTACGTTTGTTTGGCTTTGCCTTTTGTCTCTGCAATTCATCGTTTTGGCTAGCAGTTAGAGTCAGGTTCTCGGTAATAATAATTCAGTTCACAGTAGATTCATAACGTTTTGTTTCTATCTTAAAGGGGGTTAGACTCACTTGTACGGTTTACAGGTGTTTTATTCGCGCTACGAAAGTACGTTGATAGGTAGTTTAACTCTCGAGCAATAATCAGTGTAAAGTGATCTTTTGCAACGGACACTTAGGGATTTAACTTCATCAAAGTTATTTCCCGACTTAATACCTGTACGCGACGTTGACGAAAAATCCCCATCGTATGAAAAGGGGTCAGGCACCAAAACGAGATCTCACCTGATACAATCGGCTCGATCGTAGAGTTCCACGAAGATTGTATCGTTCGAGCTTAAATTCCTCGGCCTGTCAAGACATCATTAGCTGCGACTTTGTCGTTGGCGAGCCACATTTCCTGTGGTACCTAGGGGTTTCGCGTCCTTCCCATACCTATTTCCTGCGGCTGTTCTCGGCTTTTCCACCTGAGACAGTCTGGTTAGGCTCCGTGATCCTTTACCCAAATCTCTGTCTTGGTTTTTGTCACATCCAGTTGTAATTTTTAAAGTAAAATTTTTCAAGTTTAATTTTCCTTTTTGGTGCTTCACACAATTTTGAAGTTAGGAAATTTTATTTAGATAGTTTTTCTAAACCGTGAATCCTTCCTCCCTCGTCCATTTCCCGGCGAGGTCTTGTTAGGTGTTAGGTTAGTTAGCTATAGGGTGACCCTTCTCATCGTCACACTTGAGTTGGGTCGACGCGAGGTCGATTTTAGTGCACTTCTCCTTTGCCACACACTTGCACACGCAAGTAGCCCGACAATACATTACAGCCGTAATTGTTGTCCTTTAGAGCAATGACGAATATGAGATTGAGATCTCATATGCTCGCGGAGGAGAATACCCAAGCCGTGTTCGCCGGCGTTGGGCTTTCTCGGACACCTCCGCCGTCGGGTGACTTAGACGCCAGGCGTCTATTCCCCGAAGCGTCGCGACGCCTCGACGGAGACGTCCCCCAGGTACGTACTACCGGGGAAAATCGTGAGTTGACGATGTCAACTACCTTGTCCCCGAGAAGTGTGCTGGACCAAGGTACTTTAGAGTCGAGCTTAGACGGAGGGAGGCAGCCTTCCCCGTCGGCTCAGGTAGGGTTAGTAATCGATTCCGCGGGAGTTGTCACAACTCCACCTTTGGAAGCCCGTTTTGAGCAATTTCGACTAACCAGAAATGTATCTGTTTGCAGGTCGGAGGGCTACGAAGGAGTCCGTGCTGGCGAAGCTCGTGAGGTACGCCCCCTCGGAATGCGCCGAAGCGCTCCGGGGTCATCGGGTGTGCCCCACGCACCACAGCGGAGGCCGGATATAGATGTGCATACCCTAAGGGAACCGGGTGATGCTGAGGCCCTAGTGGAAGAACTAGGGGGTGGTGGAAGGCTCTCGGAGGGAGTTGGGAATGCTCGCATTCCCATATCTCTCCAGGGGCGGGTTCAGCGTACCTCCCAAGGGATACAATATGCACGGCCAGAACAAGCGATAAGAGCTACGAAGGCAGATTTCGAATCAGGTGTCGGCTGGGACACGGAAGTTGCCACCCGAAATCCCTGGGTGACGACGTCCTTGCCCTCCAGGTCACTTGGAGCAGAGCGGTGGGCGGCTGAAGGGGGTTTCGGAGAAATCCGAAACTTTGCGGAAGCCGTCCATCCACACCTTTTTACGAGACAACATGTCGGAACAAGTCGGGACAAGTCGGGACAAGTCGGGACAAGTCGGGACAAGTCAGGACAAGTCAGGACATGTCGGGACAAGTTTGTACAATAAGTGACAAGTCGGAACAAGTTTGGACAATACGGGACACGTTGGGACAAGTCGGGACAAGTCTGGACAAGTCGGGACAAGTCGGGACAAGTCGGTACAAGTCGGGACAAGTCGGTACAAGTCGGGACAAGTTTGGACAAACCGGGACAAGTCGGGACAAGTCGGTACAAGTTGGTACAAGTCGGGACAAGCCAGGACAAGTCGGGACAAGTCGAGAGAAGTCGGGACATATCGAAACAAGTCAGGACAAGTCGAAAAAAGTCGAAAGAAGTCGGGACAAGTCAGGACAAGTCGGGATAAAATTAGACATGTCGAAACAAGTCGGGACAAGTCAGAACAAGTCGGGACAAGTCGGGACAAGTCTGGACAAGTCAGGACATGTCAAGACAAGTTTGTACAATAAGTGACAAGTCGGGACAAGTTTGGACAATAAGGGACAAGTCGGGACAAGTCGGTTTAAGTTGGAACAAGTCGGTACAAGTCGGGACAAGTTTGGACAATCCGGGACAAGTCGAGACAAGTCGGGACAAGTCGATACAAGTCGTGACAAGTCAGGACAAGTCAGGACAAGTCGACACAAGTCGAAACAAGTTGGGACAAGTCAGGACAAGTCGAAACAAGTCAGGACAAGTCAGAACAAGTCGGGACAAGTCAGGACAAGTCGGTACAAGTCAGGACAAGTTAGGACAAGTTAGGACAAGTCGGGACAAGTCGGGACAAGTCGGGTCAAGTTTGGACAATCTGGGACAGGTCGGGACAAGTCGGTACAAGTCTGGACAAGTCGGGACAAGTCGGTTCAAGTCGGGAAAAGTTTGGACAATACGGGACACGTTGGGACAAGTCGGTACAAGTTGTGACAATCCGGGACAAGTCGGTACAAGTCGGGACAAGTCGGTACAAGTTGGGACAAGTTTGGACAATCCGGGACAAGTCGAGACAAGTCGGGACAAGTCGGGACAGGTCGGGACAAGTCGGTACAAGTCTGGACAAGTCGGTTCAAGTCGGAACAAGTCGGGACATGGCGTGACAAGTTAGAACAAGTCAGAACAAGCCGGGACAAGTCGGGACAAGTCTGGACAATTCGAAACAAGTCGGGACAAGTCAGTACAAGTCGGGACATGGCGTGACAAGTAAGAACAAGTCAGAACAATCCGGGACAAGTCGGGACAAGTCGGAACAAGTCAGGACAAGTCGGGACATGGCGTGACAAGTTGGAACAAGTCAGAACAAGCCGGGACAAGTCGGGACAAGTCTGGACAAGTCTGGACAAGTCGAAACAAGTCGGGACAAGTCAGTACAAGTCGGGACATGGCGTGACAAATAAGAACAAGTCAGAACAATCCGGGACAAGTCGGGACAAGTCGGAACAAGTCAGGACAAGTCGGGACATGGCGTGACAAGTTAGAACAAGTCAGAACAAGCCGGAACAATTTGGGACAAGTTAGAACAAGTCAGAACAAGCCGGGACAAGTCGGGACAAGTCGGAACAAGTCAGGAGAAGTCGAGACATGGCGTGACAAGTTAGAACAAGTCAGAACAAGCCGGGACAAGTCGGGACAAGTCTGGACAAGTCGGGACAAGTCGGAACAAGTGAGAACAAGTCAACACGAGTCGGGACAAGTCGTGACAAGTCAGGACAAGTCAGGACAAGTCGACGCAAGTCGAAACAAGTCGGGACAAGTCAGGACAAGTCGAAACAAGTCAGGACAAGTCAGAACAAGTCGGGACTAGTCAGGACAAGTCGGTACAAGTCAGGACAAGTTAGGACAAGTTAGGACAAGTCGGGACAAGTCGGGACAAGTCGGGACAAGTTTGGACAATCTGGGACAGGTCGGGACAAGTCGGTACAAGTCAGGACAAGTCGAGACATGGCGTGACAAGTTAGAACAAGTCAGAACAAGCCGGGACAAGTCGGGACAAGTCTGGACAAGTCGGGACAAGTCGGGACAAGTGAGAACAAGTCAACACGAGTCGGGACAAGTCGGAACAAGTCAGGACAAGTCGGGACATGGCGTGACAAGTTAGAACAAGTCGGAACAAGTCGGTACAAGTCAGGACAAGTCGGGACAAGTCGGGACAAGTCGGTACAAGTCGGGACAA
This sequence comes from Chrysolina americana, assembly GCA_958502065.1. NCBI lineage: Eukaryota > Metazoa > Arthropoda > Insecta > Coleoptera > Chrysomelidae > Chrysolina > Chrysolina americana. The sequence goes on from OY293413.1 coordinate 47,408,529, forward strand.
GTCGGTACAAGTTGGGACAAGTTTGGACAAACCGGGACAAGTCGGGACAAGTCGGTACAAGTTGGGACAAGTCGAGACAAGTCGAGACAAGTCGGGACATATCGAAACAAGTCAGGACAAGTCGAAAAAAGTCGAAAGAAGTCGGGACAAGTCAGGACAAGTCGGGACAAGTCGGGACAAATCGGTACAAGTCGGGACAAGTTAGAACAAGTCAGAACAAGCCGGGACAAGTCGGGACAAGTCTGGACAAGTCGGGACAAGTCGGGACAAGTGAGAACAAGTCAACACGAGTCGGGACAAGTCGGAACAAGTCAGGACAAGTCGGGACATGGCGTGACAAGTTAGAACAAGTCGGAACAAGTCGGTACAAGTCGGGACAAGTCGGGACAAGTCGGGACAAGTCGGTACAAGTCGGGACAAGTCGGTACAAGTCGGGACAAGTTTGGACAAACCGGGACAAGTCGGGACAAGTCGGTACAAGTTGGGACAAGTCGAGACAAGTCGAGACAAGTCGGGACATATCGAAACAAGTCAGGACAAGTCGAAAAAAGTCGAAAGAAGTCGGGACAAGTCAGGACAAGTCGGGACAAGTCGGGACAAATCGGTACAAGTCGGGACAAGTTAGAACAAGTCAGAACAAGCCGGGACAAGTCGGGACAAGTCTGGACAAGTCGGTACAAGTCTGGACAAGTCGGTTCAAGTCAGAACAAGTCGGGACATGACGTGACAAGTTAGAACAAGTCGGGACATGTGGGGACAAGTCAAGACAAGTCGGGACAAGTCGGAACAAGGCAGGACAAGTCGGGACATGGCGTGACAAGTTAGAACAAGTCAGAACAAGCCGGGACAAGTCTGGACAAGTCGAGACAAGTCGAGGCAAGTCAGTACAAGTCGGGACATGGCGTGACAAGTTAGAACAAGTCAGAACAAGCCGGAACAATTTGGGACAAGTTAGAACAAGTCAGAACAAGCCGGGACAAGTCGGGACAAGTCGGAACAAGTCAGGACAAGTCGAGACATGGCGTGACAAATTAGAACAAGTCAGAACAAGCCGGGACAAGTCGGGACAAGTCTGGACAAGTCGGGACAAGTCGGGACAAGTGAGAACAAGTCAAGACGAGTCGGGACAAGTCGGAACAAGTCAGGACAAGTCGGGACATGGCGTGACAAGTTAGAACAAGTCAGAGCAAGCCGGAACAATTTGGGACAAGTTAGAACAAGTCAGAACAAGCCGGGACAAGTCGGGATAAGTCGGAACAAGTCAGGACAAGTCGAGACATGGCGTGACAAGTTAGAACAAGTTAGAACAAGCCGGGACAAGTCGGGACAAGTCTGGACAAGTCGGGACAAGTCGGGACAAGTGAGAACAAGTCAACACGAGTCGGGACATGTCGGAACAAGTCAGGACAAGTCGGGACATGGCGTGACAAGTTAGAACAAGTCGGAACAAGTCGGTACAAGTCGGAACAAGTCGGGACAAGTCGGTACAAGTTGGGACAAGTCGAGACATATCGAAACAAGTCAGGATAAGTCGAAAAAAGTCGAAAGAAGTCGGGACAAGTCAGGACAAGTCGGGACAAGTCGGGATAAGATTAGAAATGTCGGAACAAGTCGGGACAAGTCGGGACAAGTCGGGACAAGTCAGGACAAGTCAGGACATGTCGGGACAAGTTTGTACAATAAGTGACAAGTCGGGACAAGTTTGGACAATACGGGACACGTTGGGACAAGTCGGGACAAGTCTGTACAAGTCGGGACAAGTCGGGACAAGTCGGTACAAGTCGGGACAAGTCGGTACAAGTCGGGACAAGTTTGGACAAACTGGGACAAGTCGGGACAAGTCGGTACAAGTTGGTACAAGTCGGGACAAGCCAGGACAAGTCGGGACAAGTCGAGAGAAGTCGGGACATATCGAAACAAGTCAGGACAAGTCGAAAAAAGTCGAAAGAAGTCGGGACAAGTCAGGACAAGTCGGGACAAGTCGGGATAAAATTAGACATGTCAGAACAAGTCGGGACATGTCGGGACAAGTCGGGACAAGTCGGGACAAGTCGGGACAAGTCAGGACAAGTCAGGACATGTCGGGACAAGTTTGTACAATAAGTGACAAGTCGGGACAAGTTTGGACAATAAGGGACAAGTCGGAACAAGTCGGTTTAAGTCGGGACAAGTCGGTACAAGTCGGGACAAGTTTGGACAATCCGGGACAAGTCGAGACAAGTCGGGACAAGTCGATACAAGTCGTGACAAGTCAGGACAAGTCAGGACAAGTCGACACAAGTCGAAACAAGTCAGGACAAGTCAGAACAAGTCGGGACAAGTCAGGACAAGTCGGTACAAGTCAGGACAAGTTAGGACAAGTCAGGACAAGTCGGGACAAGTCGGGACAAGTTTGGACAATCTGGGACAGGTCGGGACAAGTCGGTACAAGGCTGGACAAGTCGGGACAAGTCGGTTCAAGTCGGGAAAAGTTTGGACAATACGGGACACGTTGGGACAAGGCAGTACAAGTTGTGACAATCCGGGACAAGTCGGTACAAGTCGAGACATATCGAAACAAGTCAGGACAAGTCGAAAAAAGTCGAAAGAAGTCGGGACAAGTCAGGACAAGTCGGGACAAGTCGGGATAAGATTAGACATGTCAGAACAAGTCGGGACAAGTCGGGACAAGTCGGGACAAGTCAGGCCAAGTCAGGACATGTCGGGACAAGTGTGTACAATAAGTGACAAGTCGGAACAAGTTTGGACAATACGGGACACGTTGGGACAAGTCGGGACAAGTCTGGACAAGTCGGGACAAGTCGGGACAAGTCGGTACAAGTCGGGACAAGTCGGTACAAGTCGGGACAAGTTTGGACAAACCGGGACAAGTCAGGACAAGTCGGTACAAGTTGGTACAAGTCGGGACAAGCCAGGACAAGTCGGGACAGGTCGAGAGAAGTCGGGACATATCGAAACAAGTCAGGACAAGTCGAAAAAAGTCGAAAGAAGTCGGGACAAGTCAGGACAAGTCGGGATAAAATTAGACATGTCGAAACAAGTCGGGACAAGTCAGAACAAGTCGGGACATGTCAAGACAAGTTTGTACAATAAGTGACAAGTCGGGACAAGTTTGGACAATAAGGGACAAGTCGGGACAAGTCGGTTTAAGTTGGGACAAGTCGGTACAAGTCGGGACAAGTTTGGACAATCCGGGACAAGTCGAGACAAGTCGGGACAAGTCGATACAAGTCGTGACAAGTCAGGACAAGTCAGGACAAGTCGACACAAGTCGACACAAGTCGAAACAAGTTGGGACAAGTCAGGACAAGTCGAAACAAGTCAGGACAAGTCAGAACAAGTCGGGACAAGTCAGGACAAGTCGGTACAAGTCAGGACAAGTTAGGACAAGTTAGGACAAGTCGGGACAAGTCGGGACAAGTCGGGTCAAGTTTGGACAATCTGGGACAGGTCGGGACAAGTCGGTACAAGTCTGGACAAGTCGGTTCAAGTCGGAACAAGTCGGGACATGGCGTGACAAGTTAGAACAAGTCAGAACAAGCCGGGACAAGTCGGGACAAGTCTGGACAATTCGAAACAAGTCGGGACAAGTCAGTACAAGTCGGGACATGGCGTGACAAGTAAGAACAAGTCAGAACAATCCGGGACAAGTCGGGACAAGTCGGAACAAGTCAGGACAAGTCGGGACATGGCGTGACAAGTTGGAACAAGTCAGAACAAGCCGGGACAAGTCGGGACAAGTCTGGACAAGTCGGGACAAGTCTGGACAAGTCTGGACAAGTCGAAACAAGTCGGGACAAGTCAGTACAAGTCGGGACATGGCGTGACAAATAAGAACAAGTCAGAACAATCCGGGACAAGTCGGGACAAGTCGGAAAAAGTCAGGACAAGTCGGGACATGGCGTGACAAGTTAGAACAAGTCAGAACAAGCCGGAACAATTTGGGACAAGTTAGAACAAGTCAGAACAAGCCGGGACAAGTCGGGACAAGTCGGAACAAGTCAGGAGAAGTCGAGACATGGCGTGACAAGTTAGAACAAGTCAGAACAAGCCGGGACAAGTCGGGACAAGTCTGGACAAGTCGGGACAAGTCGGGACAAGTGAGAACAAGTCAACACGAGTCGGGACAAGTCGTGACAAGTCAGGACAAGTCAGGACAAGTCGACGCAAGTCGAAACAAGTCGGGACAAGTCAGGACAAGTCGAAACAAGTCAGGACAAGTCAGAACAAGTCGGGACAAGTCAGGACAAGTCGGTACAAGTCAGGACAAGTTAGGACAAGTTAGGACAAGTCGGGACAAGTCGGGACAAGTCGGGACAAGTTTGGACAATCTGGGACAGGTCGGGACAAGTCGGTACAAGTCTGGACAAGTCGGGACAAGTCGGTTCAAGTCGGGAAAAGTTTGGACAATACGGGACACGTTGGGACAAGTCGGTACAAGTTGTGACAATCCGGGACAAGTCGGTACAAGTCGGGACAAGTCGGTACAAGTTGGGACAAGTTTGGACAATCCGGGACAAGTCGAGACAAGTCGGGACAAGTCGGGACAGGTCGGGACAAGTCGGTACAAGTCTGGACAAGTCGGTTCAAGTCGGAACAAGTCGGGACATGGCGTGACAAGTTAGAACAAGTCAGAACAAGCCGGGACAAGTCTGGACAAGTCGAAACAAGTCGGGACAAGTCAGTACAAGTCGGGACATGGCGTGACAAGTAAGAACAAGTCAGAACAATCCGGGACAAGTCGGGACAAGTCGGAGCAAGTCAGGACAAGTCGGGACATGGCGTGACAAGTTGGAACAAGTCAGAACAAGCCGGGACAAGTCGGGACAAGTCTGGACAAGTCTGGACAAGTCGAAACAAGTCGGGACAAGTCAGTACAAGTCGGGACATGGCGTGACAAGTAAGAACAAGTCAGAACAATCCGGGACAAGTCGGGAAAAGTCGGAACAAGTCAGGACAAGTCGGGACATGGCGTGACAAGTTAGAACAAGTCAGAACAAGCCGGAACAATTTGGGACAAGTAAGAACAAGTCAGAACAAGCCGGGACAAGTCGGGACAAGTCGGAACAAGTCAGGAGAAGTCGAGACATGGCGTGACAAGTTAGAACAAGTCAGAACAAGCCGGGACAAGTCGGGACAAGTCTGGACAAGTCGGGACAAGTCTGGACAAGTCAGAACAAGCCGGGACAAGTCTGGACAAGTCTGGACAAGTCGAAACAAGTCGGGACAAGTCAGTACAAGTCGGGACATGGCGTGACAAGTGAGAACAAGTCAGAACAATCCGGGACAAGTCGGGACAAGTCGGAACAAGTCAGGACAAGTCGGGACATGGCGTGACAAGTTAGAACAAGTCAGAACAAGCCGGAACAAGTCGGTACAAGTCAGGACAAGTTTGGACAAACCGGGACAAGTCGGGACAAGTCGGTACAAGTTGGGACAAGTCGACACATATCGAAACAAGTCAGGACAAGTCGAACAAAGTCGAAAGAAGTCGGGACAAGTCAGGACAAGACGGAACAAGTCACGACAAGTCGGGAAAAGTCGGGACAAAACATGTCGGAACAAGTCGGGACTTTTGGGTCGGGTCGAGGAAAATATTATTGTAAATATATCTTTTGATAGAATCATTTTGAATTTCAAATAATTCTGGACTTTTCACCAGGGCTCCTTACCCAGACATTTTATCCTGATTTCATTTGTACATTTTACACGGAATTTCCACCTGGACTTCTTCACCCAGACTTTCTTCTTGGAATTTTATTTGGATTTCTTTGAAGTAGTTTGTGAAAAAAAAATCAAAATTACAAAAAAAAAACTAAAGATTTTAATATTTGTTTCAAATATTTCAGCAAAAATTCAATTATCAAAAAATTTCAAAAAATATTTTTTTTCCAGATTTTTTTTAATTTTATCAAAATTGTGAACCGAAACAACTTTCACAATCCAATTTCTATTCAAGAAGAAACAAAAAAGTATCTCATTAAACACAGAATTAAAATAAAAATGTTTTGAAAAAAAAATCTTGGAAAATTACTTTTTTCACAAAGAAAATATTTGAGTCAGTCAATTTCTGAATATTTTGGTATCGAATCATCTCGCCAAAATTTTTTATAACGGCAAGAAATTTAATTTTTTTTTTTCTGAAAAAAAAATTTACTTCACATGGTCAAATCGAGTCAATGTTATGGCACTAATATTCATCTTATCGTCTTGGACTCTATTCGCAATTAGGTCGGGTCGGGTAGGGTCGGGAAATGAGCTTTCAGATTTTTTGTCAATCCAACAAATATTATGAACCATGACAAATGTGACAAGTCGGGACAAGTTGAGACAAATCGGGACAAGTCTGGACAAGTCAGGACAAGTTGGGACAAATCGGGACCAGCCGGGATATTTTGAAAAAAATGAAAGCTACAAAAATTTTATAAACAAAAAATTTTAATTTTTTTTTTATATTTCAGCCAAAATTTAAACAGTTTTGAGAAAATAAGCTCACAGATTTTTTGTCAATCCAACCAAAATTATGAACCAAAACAAGTGTGACAATCAATTTTTGTTCGAACTGAAATTGACAAGTCGGAACAAGTCGGGACAAGTATGGACAAGTCAGGACAAGTCGGGACAAGTCGGGACGATTCGGGACAAGTCGGTACAAGTCGGGAAAAGTTTGGACAATACGGGACACGTTGGGACAAGTCGGTACAAGTTGGGACAATCCGGGACAAGTCGGGACAAGTCGGTACAAGTCGGGACATGTTTGGACAATCCGGGACAAGTCGAGACAAGTCGGGACAAGTCGGGACAAGTCAGGACAAGTCGGTACAAGTCGGGACAAGTCGTGACAAGTCAGGACAAGTCAGGACAAGTCGGGACAAGTCGGTACAAGTCGGGACAAGTCGGGACAAGTCAGGACAAGTTTGGACAATCTGGGAGAGGTCGGGACAAGTTGGTACAAGTCTGGACAAGTCGGGACAAGTCGGTTCAAGTGGGGAAAAGTTTGGACAATACGGGACACGTTGGGACAAGTCGGGACAAGTCAGGACAAGTCAGAACAAGTCGGGACAAGTCAGGACAAGTCGGTACAAGTCGGGACAAATCGTGACAAGTCAGGACAAGTCAGGACAAGTCGGGACAAGTCGGTACAAGTCGGGACAAGTCGGGACAAGTCAGGACAAGTTTGGACAATCTGGGACAGGTCGGGACAAGTTGGTACAAGTCTGGACAAGTCGGGACAAGTCGGTTCAAGTGGGGAAAAGTTTGGACAATACGGGACACGTTGGGACAAGTCGGGACAAGTCGAAACAAGTTGGGACAAGTCGGGACAAGTCAGGACAAGTCGAAACAAGTCAGGACAAGTCGGGACAAGTCGGGACAAGTCGGGACAAGTCGGTTCAAGTCGGGAAAAGTTTGGACAATACGGGACACGTTGGGACAAGTCGGGACAAGTCGGGACAAGTCAGGACAAGTCAGAATAAGTCGGGACAAGTCGGGACAAGTCGAGACAAGTCGGTTCAAGTCAGGAAAAGTTTGGACAATACGGGACACGTTGGGACAAGTCGGGACAAGTCGGGACAAGTCGGGACAAGTCAGGACAAGTCAGAACAAGTCAGGACAAGTCGGGACAAGTCAAAACAAGTCGGGACAAGTCAGGACAAGTCAGAACAAGTCGGGACAAGTCAGGACAAGTCGGTACAAGTCGGGACAAGTCGTGACAAGTCAGGACAAGTCAGGACAAGTCGGGACAAGTCGGGACAAGTCGGTACAAGTCTGAACAATTCGAGACAAGTCGGTTCAAGTCGGGAAAAGTTTGGACAATACGGGACATGTTGGGACAAGTCGGGACAAGTCGGGACAAGTCAGGACATGTCGGGACAAGTTTGTACAATAAGTGACAAGTCGGGACAAATTTGGACAATAAGGGACAAGTCGGGACAAGTCGGGACAAGTCGGTACAAGTCGGTACAAGTCGGGACATGTTTGGACAATCCGGGACAAGTCGGGACAAGTCGGTACAAGTTGGGACAAGTCAGGACAAGTCAGGACAAGTCGGGACAAGTCGAGACAAGTCGGGACATATCGAAACAAGTCAGGACAAGTCGAAAAAAGTCGAAAGAAGTCGGGACAAGTCAGGACAAGTCGGGACAATTCGGGATAAGACGTGACATGTCGGGACAAGTCGGGACAAGTCGGGACAAGTCAGGACAAGTCAGGACATGTCGGGAGAAGTTTGTACAATAAGTGACAAGTCGGGACAAGTTTGGACAATAAGGGACAAGTCGGGACAAGTCGGTACAAGTCGGGACAAGTCGGTACAAGTCGGTACAAGTTTGGACAATGCAAGACAAGTAGGGACAAGTCGGGACAAGTCGGTACAAGTCGGGACAAGTCGTGACAAGTCAGGACAAGTCAGGACAAGTCGGGACAAGTCGGTACAAGTCGGGACAAGTCGGGACAAGTCAGGACAAGTTTGGACAATCTGGGAGAGGTCGGGACAAGTTGGTACAAGTCTGGACAAGTCGGGACAAGTCGGTTCAAGTGGGGAAAAGTTTGGACAATACGGGACACGTTGGGACAAGTCGGGACAAGTCAGGACAATTCAGAACAAGTCGGGACAAGTCAGGACAAGTCGGTACAAGTCGGGACAAATCGTGACAAGTCAGGACAAGTCAGGACAAGTCGGGACAAGTCGGTACAAGTCGGGACAAGTTGGGACAAGTCAGGACAAGTTTGGACAATCTGGGACAGGTCGGGACAAGTTGGTACAAGTCTGGACAAGTCGGGACAAGTCGGTTCAAGTGGGGAAAAGTTTGGACAATACGGGACACGTTGGGACAAGTCGGGACAAGTCGAAACAAGTTGGGACAAGTCGGGACAAGTCAGGACAAGTCAAAACAAGTCAGGACAAGTCGGGACAAGTCGGGACAAGTCGGGACAAGTCGGTTCAAGTCGGGAAAAGTTTGGACAATACGGGACACGTTGGGACAAGTCGGGACAAGTCGGGACAAGTCAGGACAAGTCAGAATAAGTCGGGACAAGTCGGGACAAGTCGGGACAAGTCGGTTCAAGTCAGGAAAAGTTTGGACAATACGGGACACGTTGGGACAAGTCGGGACAAGTCGGGACAAGTCAGGACAAGTCAGAACAAGTCAGGACAAGTCGGGACAAGTCAAAACAAGTCGGGACAAGTCAGGACAAGTCAGAACAAGTCGGGACAAGTCAGGACAAGTCGGTACAAGTCGGGACAAGTCGTGACAAGTCAGGACAAGTCAGGACAAGTCGGGACAAGTCGGGACAAGTCGGTACAAGTCTGAACAAGTCGAGACAAGTCGGTTCAAGTCGGGAAAAGTTTGGACAATACGGGACATGTTGGGACAAGTCGGGACAAGTCGGGACAAGTCAGGACATGTCGGGACAAGTTTGTACAATAAGTGACAAGTCGGGACAAATTTGGACAATAAGGGACAAGTCGGGACAAGTCGGGACAAGTCGGGACAAGTCGGTACAAGTCGGTACAAGTCGGGACATGTTTGGACAATCCGGGACAAGTCGGGACAAGTCGGTACAAGTTGGGACAAGTCAGGACAAGTCAGGACAAGTCGGGACAAGTCGAGACAAGTCGGGACATATCGAAACAAGTCAGGACAAGTCGAAAAAAGTCGAAAGAAGTCGGGACAAGTCAGGACAAGTCGGGACAATTCGGGATAAGACGTGACATGTCGGGACAAGTCGGGACAAGTCGGGACAAGTCAGGACAAGTCAGGACATGTCGGGAGAAGTTTGTACAATAAGTGACAAGTCGGGACAAGTTTGGACAATAAGGGACAAGTCGGGACAAGTCGGTACAAGTCGGGACAAGTCGGTACAAGTCGGTACAAGTTTGGACAATGCAAGACAAGTAGGGACAAGTCGGGACAAGTCGGTACAAGTCGGTACAAGTCGGGACATGTTTGGACAATCCGAAACAAGTCGAGACAAGTCGGGACAAGTCGGGACAAGTCGTGACAAGTCAGGACAAGTCAGGACAAGTCGACACAAGTCGAAACAAGTCGGGACAAGTCGGGACAAGTCAGGAAAAGTCAGAACAAGTCGGGACAAGCCGGGACAAGTCTGGACAAGTCGAGACAAGTCGGGACAAGTCAGTACAAGTCGGGATATGGCGTGACAAGTTAGAACAAGTCAGAACAATCCGGGACAAGTCGTGACAAGTCGGAACAAGTCAGGACAAGTCGAGACATGGCGTGACAAGTTAGAACAAGTCAGAACAAGCCGGAACAAGTCGGGACAAGTTAGAACAAGTCAGAACAAGCCGGGACAAGTCGGAACAAGTCGGAACAAGTCAGTACAAGTCGAGACATGGCGTGACAAGTTAGAACAAGTCAGAACAAGCCGGGACAAGTCGGGACAAGTCTGGACAAGTCGGGATAAGACGTGACATGTCAGACCAAGTCGGGACAAGTCGGGACAAGTCGGGATAAGTCGGGACAAGTCAGGACAAGTCAAGAAATGTCGGGACAAGTTTGGACAATAATGGACAAGTCGGGACAAGTCTGGACAAGTCGGGATAAGACGTGACATGTCAGACCAAGTCGGGACAAGTCGGGACAAACCGGGACAAGTCGGGACAAGTCGGTACAAGTTGGGACAAGTCGTTACAAGTCAGGACAAGTCGGGACAAGTCGAGACAAGTCGGGACAAATCGAAACAAGTCAGGACAAGTCGAAAAAAGTCGAAAGAAGTCGGGACAAGTCAGGACAAGTCGGGACAAGTCGGGACAAGTCGTGACAAGTCGGGACAAATCGGGACAAGTCAGGACAAGTCGAGAAATTTCGGGACAAGTTTGGACAATAAGGGACAAGTCGGGACAAGTTTGGACAATAAGGGACAAGTCGGGACAAGTCGGTACAAGTCGGGACAAGTCGGGACATGTTTGGACAACCTGGGACAAGTCAGGACAAGTCGGGACATGGCGTGACAAGTTAGAACAAGTCAGAACAAGCCGGGACAAGTCGGGACAAGTCTGGACAAGTCAGTAAAAGTCGGGACATGGCGAGACAAGTTAGAACAAGTCAGAACAAGCCGGGACAAGTCGGAACAAGTCTGAAAAAGTCGAGGCAAGTCAGTACAAGTCGGGACATGGCGTGACAAGTTAGACCAAGTCAGAACAAGCCGGAACAAGTCGGGACAAGTTAGAACAAGTCAGAACAAGCCGGGACAAGTCGGGACAAGTCGGAACAAGTCAGGACAAGTCGAGACATGGCGTGACAAGTTAGAACAAGTCAGAACAAGCCGGGACAAGTCGGGACAAGTCTGGACAAGTCAGTAAAAGTCGGGACATGGCGAGACAAGTTAGAACAAGTCAGAACAAGCCGGGACAAGTCGGAACAAGTCTGAAAAAGTCGAGGCAAGTCAGTACAAGTCGGGACATGGCGTGACAAGTTAGAACAAGTCAGAACAAGCCGGGACAAGTCGGAACAAGTCGGAACAAGTCAGGACAAGTCGGGACATGGCGTGACAAGTTAGACCAAGTCAGAACAAGCCGGAACAAGTCGGGACAAGTTAGAACAAGTCAGAACAAGCCGGGACAAGTCGGGACAAGTCGGAACAAGTCAGGACAAGTCGAGACATGGCGTGACAAGTTAGAACAAGTCAGAACAAGCCGGGACAAGTCGGGACAAGTCGGGACAAGTCTGGACAAGACGGGACAAGTCGGGACAAGTCTGGACAAGTCAGGACAAGTCAGGACAAGTTTGTTCAATGCGGGACAAGTCGGGACAATCCGTGACAAGTCGGGACAAGACGGAACAAGTCACGACAAGTCGGGAAAAGTCGGGACAAGACATGTCGGAACAAGTCGGGAATTTTGGGTCGGGTCGAGGAAAATATTATTGTAAATATATCTTTTGATAGAATCATTTTGAATTTCAAATAATTTTGGACTTTTCACCAGGGCTCCTTACCCAGATATTTTATCCTGATTTCATTTGTACATTTTACACGGAATTTCCACCTGGACTTCTTCACCCTGACTTTCTTCTTGGAATTTTATTTGGATTTCTTTGAAGTAGTTTGTGAAAAAAAATCAAAATTACAAAAAAAAACTGAAGATTTTAATATTTGTTTCAAATATTTCAGCAAAAATTCAATTATCAAAAAATTTCAAAAAATATTTATTTTTCAGATTTCTTGTAATTTTATCAAAATTGTGAACAGAAACAACTTTCACAATCCAATTTCTTTTCAAGAAGAAACAAAAAAGTATCTCATTAAACACAGAATTAAAATAAAAAAGTTTTGAAAAAAAAATCTTGGAAAATTACTTTTTTCACAAAGAAAATATTTGAGTCAGTCAATTTCTGAATATTTTGGTATCGAATCATCTCGCCAAAATTTTTTAAAACGGCAAGAAATTTATTTTTTTTTTTCTAAAAAAAAATTTACTTCACAAGGTCAAATCGAGTCAATGTTATGGCACTAATATTCATCTTATCGTCTTGGACTCTATTCGCAATTAGGTCGGGTCGGGTAGGGTCGGGAAATGAGCTTTCAGATTTTTGTCATTCCAACAAATATTATGAACCATGACAAATGTGACAAGTCGGGACAAGTTGGGACAAATCGGGACAAGTCTGGACAAGTCAGGACAAGTTGGGACAAATCGGGACCAGCCGGAATATTTTGAAAAAAATGAAAGCTACAAAAATTTTATTAACAAAAAATTTGAATTTTTTTTTTATATTTCAGCCAAAATTTAAACAGTTTTGAGAAAATAAGCTTACAGATTTTTTGTCAATCCAACCAAAATTATGAACCAAAACAAGTGTGACAATCAATTTTTGTTCGAACTGAAATTGACAAGTCGGAACAAGTCGGGACAAGTATGGACAAGTCGGGACAAGTCGGGACAAGTTTGGTCAATCCGGGACAAGTCGGGACGAGTCGGGACGATTCGGGACAAGTCGGTACAAGTCGGGACAAGTTTGGACATTACGGGACAAGTCGGGACAAGTCGGTACAAGTCAGTACAAGTCGGTACAAGTCGGGACAAGTTTGGACAAACCGACACGAGTCGGGACAAGTCGGTACAAGTTGGGACAAGTCGGGACAAGTCAGGACAAGTCGGGACAAGTCGAGACAAGTCGGGACAAATCGAAACAAGTCAGGACAAGTCCAAAAAAAGTCGAAAGAAGTCGGGACAAGTCAGGACAAATCGGGACAAGTCGGGATAAGACGTGACATGTCAAAACAAGTCGGGACAAGTCGGGACGAGTCGGGACAAGTCGGGACAAGTCGGGACATGTCGGGACTAGTCAGGACTAGTCGAGAAATGTCGGGACAAGTTTGGACAATAAGGGACAAGTCGGGACAAGTTTGGACAATAAGGGACAAGTCGGGACAAGTCGGTACAAGTCGGTACAAGTCGGGACAAGTTTGGACAATCCGAGACAAGTCGGGACAAGTCGGTACAAGTCAGGACGAGTCGGAACAAGTCAGGACAAGTCGGGACAAGTCGCGACATGACGTGACAAGTCAGAACAAGTCGGGACAAAACGGGACACAAGTCGGGACAAGTTTGGTCAATCTGGGACAAGTCGGTACTAGTCGGGACAAGTCGGTACAAGTCGGAACAAGTTTATACAAGTCGGGACAAGAAGGGACAAGTCGGTACAATTCTGAACAAGTTTGTACAAGTCGGGACAAGGAGGGACATGTTTGGACAATCCGGGACAAGTCGGGACAAGTCGGGTCAAGTCATGACATGACGTGACAAGTCAGAACAAGTCGGGACAAGTCGGGACAAGTCGGGACAAGTCGGGACAAGTCGGGACTAGCCGGTACAAGTTGGGACAAGTCGGTACAAGTCGGGACAAGTTTGGACAAACGGGGACAAGTCGGGACAAGTCGGTACAAGTTGGGACAAGTCGGGACAAGTCAGGACAAGTCGGGACAAGTCGAGACAAGTCGGGACAAATCGAAACAAGTCAGGACAAGTCGAAAAAAGTCGAAAAAAGTCGAAAGAAGTCGGGACAAGTCAGGACAAATCGGGACAAGTCGGGATAAGACGTGACATGTCAGAAAAAGTCGGGACAAGTCGGGACAAGTCGGGACAAGTCGGGACAAGTCGGGACAAGTCGGGACAAGTCGGGACAAGTCGGGACAAGTCGGGACAAGTCGGGACATGTCGGGACTAGTCAGGACTAGTCGAGAAATGTCGGGACAAGTTTGGACAATAAGGGACAAGTCGGGACAAGTTTGGACAATAAGGGACAAGTCGGGACAAGTCGGTACAAGTCGGGACAAGTTTGGACAATCCAAGACAAGTTGGGACAAGTCGGAACAAGTCGGTACAAGTCGGGACATGTTTGTACAATCCGGGACAAGTCGTGACAAGTCAGGACAAGTCGAAACAAGTCAAAACAAGTCGAAACAAGTCGGGACAAGTCAGAACAAGTCGGGACAAGTCAAGACAAGTCGGGACAAGTCGGAACGAGTCGGGACAAGTCGGAACAAGTCGGGACAAGTCAGGACAAGTCGGTTCAAGTCGGGAAAAGTTTGGACAATACGGGACACGTTGGGACAAGTCGGTACAAGTTGGGAGAATCCGGGACAAGTCGGTACAAGTCTAGACAAGTCGGTAAAAGTCGGGACAAGTTTGGACAATCCGGGACAAGTCGAGACAAGTCGGGACAAGTCGGGACAGGTCGGGACAAGTCGGTACAAGTGTGGACAAGTCGGTTCAAGTCAAGAAAAGTTTGGACACTACGGGACACGTTGGGACAAGTCGGTACAAGTTGGGACAATCCGGGACAAGTCGGTACAAGTCGGGACAAGTCGGTACAAGTCGGGACATGTTTGGACAATCCGGGACAAGTCGAGACAAGTCGGTACAAGTCGGAACAAGACGTGACAAGTCAGGACAAGTCAGGACAAGTCGGGACAAGTCGGGACAAGTCGGGACAAGTCGGGGCAAGTTTGGGCAATCTGGGACAGGTAGGGACAAGTCGGTACAAGTTGTGACAATCCGGGACAAGTCGGTACAAGTCGGTACAAGTTGGGACAAGTTTGGACAATCCGGGACAAGTCGAGACAAGTCGGGACAAGTCGGGACAGGTCGGGACAAGTCGGTACAAGTCTGGACAAGTCGGTTCAAGTCGGAACAAGTCGGGACATGGCGTGACAAGTTAGAACAAGTCAGAACAAGCCGGGACAAGTCGGGACAGGTCTGGACAAGTCGAGACAAGTCGGGACATGGCGTGACAAGTTAGAACAAGTCAGAGCAAGCCGGAACAATTTGGGACAAGTTAGAACAAGTCAGAACAAGCCAAGACAAGTCGGGACAAGTCGGAACAAGTCAGGACAAGTCGAGACATGGCGTGACAAGTTAGAACAAGTCAGAACAAGCCGGGACAACTCGGGACAAGTCTGGACAAGTCGGGACAAGTCGGGACAAGTGAGAACAAGTCAACACGAGTTGGGACAAGTCGAAACAAGTCAGGACAAGTCGGGACATGGCGTGACAAGTTAGAACAAGTCGGAACAAGTCGGTACAAGTCGGGACAAGTCGGGACAAGTCGGTACAAGTTGGGACAAGTCGAGACATATCGAAACAAGTCGAAAAAAGTCGAAAGAAGTCGGGACAAGTCAGGACAAGTCGGGACAAGTCGGGATAAGATTAGACATGTCGGAACAAGTCGGGACAAGTCGGGACAAGTCGGGACAAGTCAGGACATGTCGGGACATGTTTGTACAATAAGTGACAAGTCGGGACAAGTTTGGACAATACGGGACACGTTGGGACAAGTCGGGACAAGTCTGGACAGGTCGGGACAAGTCGGGACAAGTCGGTACAAGTCGGGACAAGTCGGTACAAGTCGGGACAAGTTTGGACAAACCGGGACAAGTCTTGACAAGTCGGTACAAGTTGGTACAAGTCGGGACAAGCCAGGACAAGTCGGGACAAGTCGAGAGAAGTCGGGACATATCGAAACAAGTCAGGACAAGTCGAAAAAAGTCGAAAGAAGTCGGGACAAGTCAGGACAAGTCGGGACAAGTCGGGATAAAATTAGACATGTCGGAACAAGTCGGGAAAAGTCGGGACAAGTCGGGACAAGTCGGGACCAGTCAGGACAAGTCAGGACATGTCGGGACAAGTTTGTACAATAAGTGACAAGTCGGGACAAGTTTGGACAATAAGGGACAAGTCGGAACAAGTCGGTTTAAGTCGGGACAAGTCGGTACAAGTCGGGACAAGTTTGGACAATCCGGGACAAGTCGAGACAAGTCGGGACAAGTCGGGACAGGTCGGGACAAGTCGGTACAAGTTTGGACAATCCGGTACAAGTTGTGACAATCCGGGACAAGTCGGTACAAGTCGGGACAAGTCGGTACAAGTTGGGACAAGTTTGGACAATCCGGGACAAGTCGAGACAAGTCGGGACAAGTCGGGACAGGTCGGGACAAGTCGGTACAAGTCTGGACAAGTCGGTTCAAGTCGGAACAAGTCGGGACATGGCGTGACAAGTTAGAACAAGTCAGAACAAGCCGGGACAAGTCGGGACAAGTCTGGACAATTCGAAACAAGTCGGGACAAGTCAGTACAAGTCGGGACATGGCGTGACAAGTAAGAACAAGTCAGAACAATCCGGGACAAGTCGGGACAAGTCGGAACAAGTCAGGACAAGTCGGGACATGGCGTGACAAGTTGGAACAAGTCAGAACAAGCCGGGACAAGTCGGGACAAGTCTGGACAAGTCTGGACAAGTCGAAACAAGTCGGGACAAGTCAGTACAAGTCGGGACATGGCGTGACAAATAAGAACAAGTCAGAACAATCCGGGACAAGTCGGGACAAGTCGGAACAAGTCAGGACAAGTCGGGACATGGCGTGACAAGTTAGAACAAGTCAGAACAAGCCGGAACAATTTGGGACAAGTTAGAACAAGTCAGAACAAGCCGGGACAAGTCGGGACAAGTCGGAACAAGTCAGGAGAAGTCGAGACATGGCGTGACAAGTTAGAACAAGTCAGAACAAGCCGGGACAAGTCGGGACAAGTCTGGACAAGTCGGGACAAGTCGGGACAAGTGAGAACAAGTCAACACGAGTCGGGACAAGTCGTGACAAGTCAGGACAAGTCAGGACAAGTCGACGCAAGTCGAAACAAGTCGGGACAACTCAGGACAAGTCGAAACAAGTCAGGACAAGTCAGAACAAGTCGGGACAAGTCAGGACAAGTCGGTACAAGTCAGGACAAGTTAGGACAAGTTAGGACAAGTCGGGACAAGTCGGGACAAGTCGGGACAAGTTTGGACAATCTGGGACAGGTCGGGACAAGTCGGTACAAGTCTGGACAAGTCGGGACAAGTCGGTTCAAGTCGGGAAAAGTTTGGACAATACGGGACACGTTGGGACAAGTCGGTACAAGTTGTGACAATCCGGGACAAGTCGGTACAAGTCGGGACAAGTCGGTACAAGTTGGGACAAGTTTGGACAATCCGGGACAAGTCGAGACAAGTCGGGACAAGTCGGGACAGGTCGGGACAAGTCGGTACAAGTCTGGACAAGTCGGTTCAAGTCGGAACAAGTCGGGACATGGCGTGACAAGTTAGAACAAGTCAGAACAAGCCGGGACAAGTCTGGACAAGTCGAAACAAGTCGGGCAAGTCAGTACAAGTCGGGACATGGCGTGACAAGTAAGAACAAGTCAGAACAATCCGGGACAAGTCGGGACAAGTCGGAGCAAGTCAGGACAAGTCGGGACATGGCGTGACAAGTTGGAACAAGTCAGAACAAGCCGGGACAAGTCGGGACAAGTCTGGACAAGTCTGGACAAGTCGAAACAAGTCGGGACAAGTCAGTACAAGTCGGGACATGGCGTGACAAGTAAGAACAAGTCAGAACAATCCGGGACAAGTCGGGAAAAGTCGGAACAAGTCAGGACAAGTCGGGACATGGCGTGACAAGTTAGAACAAGTCAGAACAAGCCGGAACAATTTGGGACAAGTAAGAACAAGTCAGAACAAGCCGGGACAAGTCGGGACAAGTCGGAACAAGTCAGGAGAAGTCGAGACATGGCGTGACAAGTTAGAACAAGTCAGAACAAGCCGGGACAAGTCGGGACAAGTCTGGACAAGTCGGGACAAGTCTGGACAAGTCAGAACAAGCCGGGACAAGTCTGGACAAGTCTGGACAAGTCGAAACAAGTCGGGACAAGTCAGTACAAGTCGGGACATGGCGTGACAAGTGAGAACAAGTCAGAACAATCCGGGACAAGTCGGGACAAGTCGGAACAAGTCAGGACAAGTCGGGACATGGCGTGACAAGTTAGAACAAGTCAGAACAAGCCGGAACAATTTGGGACAAGTTAGAACAAGTCAGAACAAGCCGGGACAAGTCGGGACAAGTCGGAACAAGTCAGGAGAAGTCGAGACATGGCGTGACAAGTTAGAACAAGTCAGAACAAGTCGGGACAAGTCGGTACAAGTCAGGACAAGTTTGGACAAACCGGGACAAGTCGGGACAAGTCGGTACAAGTTGGGACAAGTCGACACATATCGAAACAAGTCAGGACAAGTCGAACAAAGTCGAAAGAAGTCGGGACAAGTCAGGACAAGACGGAACAAGTCACGACAAGTCGGGAAAAGTCGGGACAAAACATGTCGGAACAAGTCGGGACTTTTGGGTCGGGTCGAGGAAAATATTATTGTAAATATATCTTTTGATAGAATCATTTTGAATTTCAAATAATTCTGGACTTTTCACCAGGGCTCCTTACCCAGACATTTTATCCTGATTTCATTTGTACATTTTACACGGAATTTCCACCTGGACTTCTTCACCCAGACTTTCTTCTTGGAATTTTATTTGGATTTCTTTGAAGTAGTTTGTGAAAAAAAAATCAAAATTACAAAAAAAAACTAAAGATTTTAATATTTGTTTCAAATATTTCAGCAAAAATTCAATTATCAAAAAATTTCAAAAAATATTTTTTTTCCAGATTTTTTTTAATTTTATCAAAATTGTGAACTGAAACAACTTTCACAATCCAATTTCTATTCAAGAAGAAACAAAAAAGTATCTCATTAAACACAGAATTAAAATAAAAATGTTTTGAAAAAAAAATCTTGGAAAATTACTTTTTTCACAAAGAAAATATTTGAGTCAGTCAATTTCTGAATATTTTGGTATCGAATCATCTCGCCAAAATTTTTTATAACGGCAAGAAATTTAATTTTTTTTTTTCTGAAAAAAAAATTTACTTCACATGGTCAAATCGAGTCAATGTTATGGCACTAATATTCATCTTATCGTCTTGGACTCTATTCGCAATTAGGTCGGGTCGGGTAGGGTCGGGAAATGAGCTTTCAGATTTTTTGTCAATCCAACAAATATTATGAACCATGACAAATGTGACAAGTCGGGACAAGTTGAGACAAATCGGGACAAGTCTGGACAAGTCAGGACAAGTTGGGACAAATCGGGACCAGCCGGGATATTTTGAAAAAAATGAAAGCTACAAAAATTTTATAAACAAAAAATTTTAATTTTTTTTTTATATTTCAGCCAAAATTTAAACAGTTTTGAGAAAATAAGCTCACAGATTTTTTGTCAATCCAACCAAAATTATGAACCAAAACAAGTGTGACAATCAATTTTTGTTCGAACTGAAATTGACAAGTCGGAACAAGTCGGGACAAGTATGGACAAGTCAGGACAAGTCGGGACAAGTCGGGACGATTCGGGACAAGTCGGTACAAGTCGGGAAAAGTTTGGACAATACGGGACACGTTGGGACAAGTCGGTACAAGTTGGGACAATCCGGGACAAGTCGGGACAAGTCGGTACAAGTCGGGACATGTTTGGACAATCCGGGACAAGTCGAGACAAGTCGGGACAAGTCGGGACAAGTCAGGACAAGTCGGTACAAGTCGGGACAAGTCGTGACAAGTCAGGACAAGTCAGGACAAGTCGGGACAAGTCGGTACAAGTCGGGACAAGTCGGGACAAGTCAGGACAAGTTTGGACAATCTGGGAGAGGTCGGGACAAGTTGGTACAAGTCTGGACAAGTCGGGACAAGTCGGTTCAAGTGGGGAAAAGTTTGGACAATACGGGACACGTTGGGACAAGTCGGGACAAGTCAGGACAAGTCAGAACAAGTCGGGACAAGTCAGGACAAGTCGGTACAAGTCGGGACAAATCGTGACAAGTCAGGACAAGTCAGGACAAGTCGGGACAAGTCGGTACAAGTCGGGACAAGTCGGGACAAGTCAGGACAAGTTTGGACAATCTGGGACAGGTCGGGACAAGTTGGTACAAGTCTGGACAAGTCGGGACAAGTCGGTTCAAGTGGGGAAAAGTTTGGACAATACGGGACACGTTGGGACAAGTCGGGACAAGTCGAAACAAGTTGGGACAAGTCGGGACAAGTCAGGACAAGTCAAAACAAGTCAGGACAAGTCGGGACAAGTCGGGACAAGTCGGGACAAGTCGGTTCAAGTCGGGAAAAGTTTGGACAATACGGGACACGTTGGGACAAGTCGGGACAAGTCGGGACAAGTCAGGACAAGTCAGAATAAGTCGGGACAAGTCGGGACAAGTCGGGACAAGTCGGTTCAAGTCAGGAAAAGTTTGGACAATACGGGACACGTTGGGACAAGTCGGGACAAGTCGGGACAAGTCGGGACAAGTCAGGACAAGTCAGAACAAGTCAGGACAAGTCGGGACAAGTCAAAACAAGTCGGGACAAGTCAGGACAAGTCAGAACAAGTCGGGACAAGTCAGGACAAGTCGGTACAAGTCGGGACAAGTCGTGACAAGTCAGGACAAGTCAGGACAAGTCGGGACAAGTCGGGACAAGTCGGTACAAGTCTGAACAAGTCGAGACAAGTCGGTTCAAGTCGGGAAAAGTTTGGACAATACGGGACATGTTGGGACAAGTCGGGACAAGTCGGGACAAGTCAGGACATGTCGGGACAAGTTTGTACAATAAGTGACAAGTCGGGACAAATTTGGACAATAAGGGACAAGTCGGGACAAGTCGGGACAAGTCGGTACAAGTCGGTACAAGTCGGGACATGTTTGGACAATCCGGGACAAGTCGGGACAAGTCGGTACAAGTTGGGACAAGTCAGGACAAGTCAGGACAAGTCGGGACAAGTCGAGACAAGTCGGGACATATCGAAACAAGTCAGGACAAGTCGAAAAAAGTCGAAAGAAGTCGGGACAAGTCAGGACAAGTCGGGACAATTCGGGATAAGACGTGACATGTCGGGACAAGTCGGGACAAGTCGGGACAAGTCAGGACAAGTCAGGACATGTCGGGAGAAGTTTGTACAATAAGTGACAAGTCGGGACAAGTTTGGACAATAAGGGACAAGTCGGGACAAGTCGGTACAAGTCGGGACAAGTCGGTACAAGTCGGTACAAGTTTGGACAATGCAAGACAAGTAGGGACAAGTCGGGACAAGTCGGGACAAGTCGGTACAAGTCGGGACAAGTCGGGACAAGTCAGGACAAGTTTGGACAATCTGGGAGAGGTCGGGACAAGTTGGTACAAGTCTGGACAAGTCGGGACAAGTCGGTTCAAGTGGGGAAAAGTTTGGACAATACGGGACACGTTGGGACAAGTCGGGACAAGTCAGGACAAGTCAGAACAAGTCGGGACAAGTCAGGACAAGTCGGTACAAGTCGGGACAAATCGTGACAAGTCAGGACAAGTCAGGACAAGTCGGGACAAGTCGGTACAAGTCGGGACAAGTCGGGACAAGTCAGGACAAGTTTGGACAATCTGGGACAGGTCGGGACAAGTTGGTACAAGTCTGGACAAGTCGGGACAAGTCGGTTCAAGTGGGGAAAAGTTTGGACAATACGGGACACGTTGGGACAAGTCGGGACAAGTCGAAACAAGTTGGGACAAGTCGGGACAAGTCAGGACAAGTCAAAACAAGTCAGGACAAGTCGGGACAAGTCGGGACAAGTCGGGACAAGTCGCTTCAAGTCGGGAAAAGTTTGGACAATACGGGACACGTTGGGACAAGTCGGGACAAGTCGGGACAAGTCAGGACAAGTCAGAATAAGTCGGGACAAGTCGGGACAAGTCGGGACAAGTCGGTTCAAGTCAGGAAAAGTTTGGACAATACGGGACACGTTGGGACAAGTCGGGACAATTCGGGACAAGTCGGGACAAGTCAGGACAAGTCAGAACAAGTCAGGACAAGTCGGGACAAGTCAAAACAAGTCGGGACAAGTCAGGACAAGTCAGAACAAGTCGGGACAAGTCAGGACAAGTCGGTACAAGTCGGGACAAGTCGTGACAAGTCAGGACAAGTCAGGACAAGTCGGGACAAGTCGGGACAAGTCGGTACAAGTCTGAACAAGTCGAGACAAGTCGGTTCAAGTCGGGAAAAGTTTGGACAATACGGGACATGTTGGGACAAGTCGGGACAAGTCGGGACAAGTCAGGACATGTCGGGACAAGTTTGTACAATAAGTGACAAGTCGGGACAAATTTGGACAATAAGGGACAAGTCGGGACAAGTCGGGACAAGTCGGGACAAGTCGGTACAAGTCGGTACAAGTCGGGACATGTTTGGACAATCCGGGACAAGTCGGGACAAGTCGGTACAAGTTGGGACAAGTCAGGACAAGTCAGGACAAGTCGGGACAAGTCGAGACAAGTCGGGACATATCGAAACAAGTCAGGACAAGTCGAAAAAAGTCGAAAGAAGTCGGGACAAGTCAGGACAAGTCGGGACAATTCGGGATAAGACGTGACATGTCGGGACAAGTCGGGACAAGTCGGGACAAGTCAGGACAAGTCAGGACATGTCGGGAGAAGTTTGTACAATAAGTGACAAGTCGGGACAAGTTTGGACAATAAGGGACAAGTCGGGACAAGTCGGTACAAGTCGGGACAAGTCGGTACAAGTCGGTACAAGTTTGGACAATGCAAGACAAGTAGGGACAAGTCGGGACAAGTCGGTACAAGTCGGTACAAGTCGGGACATGTTTGGACAATCCGAAACAAGTCGAGACAAGTCGGGACAAGTCGGGACAAGTCGTGACAAGTCAGGACAAGTCAGGACAAGTCGACACAAGTCGAAACAAGTCGGGACAAGTCGGGACAAGTCAGGAAAAGTCAGAACAAGTCGGGACAAGCCGGGACAAGTCTGGACAAGTCGAGACAAGTCGGGACAAGTCAGTACAAGTCGGGATATGGCGTGACAAGTTAGAACAAGTCAGAACAATCCGGGACAAGTCGTGACAAGTCGGAACAAGTCAGGACAAGTCGGGACATGGCGTGACAAGTTAGAACAAGTCAGAACAAGCCGGAACAAGTCGGGACAAGTTAGAACAAGTCAGAACAAGCCGGGACAAGTCGGAACAAGTCGGAACAAGTCAGTACAAGTTGAGACATGGCGTGACAAGTTAGAACAAGTCAGAACAAGCCGGGACAAGTCGGGACAAGTCTGGACAAGTCGGGATAAGACGTGACATGTCAGACCAAGTCGGGACAAGTCGGGACAAGTCGGGATAAGTCGGGACAAGTCAGGACAAGTCAAGAAATGTCGGGACAAGTTTGGACAATAATGGACAAGTCGGGACAAGTCTGGACAAGTCGGGATAAGACGTGACATGTCAGACCAAGTCGGGACAAGTCGGGACAAACCGGGACAAGTCGGGACAAGTCGGTACAAGTTGGGACAAGTCGTTACAAGTCAGGACAAGTCGGGACAAGTCGAGACAAGTCGGGACAAATCGAAACAAGTCAGGACAAGTCGAAAAAAGTCGAAAGAAGTCGGGACAAGTCAGGACAAGTCGGGACAAGTCGGGACAAGTCGTGACAAGTCGGGACAAATCGGGACAAGTCAGGACAAGTCGAGAAATATCGGGACAAGTTTGGACAATAAGGGACAAGTCGGGACAAGTTTGGACAATAAGGGACAAGTCGGGACAAGTCGGTACAAGTCGGGACAAGTCGGGACATGTTTGGACAACCTGGGACAAGTCAGGACAAGTCGGGACATGGCGTGACAAGTTAGAACAAGTCAGAACAAGCCGGGACAAGTCGGGACAAGTCTGGACAAGTCAGTAAAAGTCGGGACATGGCGAGACAAGTTAGAACAAGTCAGAACAAGCTGGGACAAGTCGGAACAAGTCTGAAAAAGTCGAGGCAAGTCAGTACAAGTCGGGACATGGCGTGACAAGTTAGAACAAGTCAGAACAAGCCGGGACAAGTCGGAACAAGTCGGAACAAGTCAGGACAAGTCGGGACATGGCGTGACAAGTTAGACCAAGTCAGAACAAGCCGGAACAAGTCGGGACAAGTTAGAACAAGTCAGAACAAGCCGGGACAAGTCGGGACAAGTCGGAACAAGTCAGGACAAGTCGAGACATGGCGTGACAAGTTAGAACAAGTCAGAACAAGCCGGGACAAGTCGGGACAAGTCGGGACAAGTCTGGACAAGACGGGACAAGTCGGGACAAGTCTGGACAAGTCAGGACAAGTCAGGACAAGTTTGTACAATGCGGGACAAGTCGGGACAATCCGTGACAAGTCGGGACAAGACGGAACAAGTCACGACAAGTCGGGAAAAGTCGGGACAAGACATGTCGGAACAAGTCGGGACTTTTGGGTCGGGTCGAGGAAAATATTATTGTAAATATATCTTTTGATAGAATCATTTTGAATTTCAAATAATTTTGGACTTTTCACCAGGGCTCCTTACCCAGATATTTTATCCTGATTTCATTTGTACATTTTACACGGAATTTCCACCTGGACTTCTTCACCCTGACTTTCTTCTTGGAATTTTATTTGGATTTCTTTGAAGTAGTTTGTGAAAAAAAATCAAAATTACAAAAAAAAAACTGAAGATTTTAATATTTGTTTCAAATATTTCAGCAAAAATTCAATTATCAAAAAATTTCAAAAAATATTTATTTTTCAGATTTCTTGTAATTTTATCAAAATTGTGAACAGAAACAACTTTCACAATCCAATTTCTTTTCAAGAAGAAACAAAAAAGTATCTCATTAAACACAGAATTAAAATAAAAAAGTTTTGAAAAAAAAATCTTGGAAAATTACTTTTTTCACAAAGAAAATATTTGAGTCAGTCAATTTCTGAATATTTTGGTATCGAATCATCTCGCCAAAATTTTTTAAAACGGCAAGAAATTTAATTTTTTTTTTCTAAAAAAAAATTTACTTCACAAGGTCAAATCGAGTCAATGTTATGGCACTAATATTCATCTTATCGTCTTGGACTCTATTCGCAATTAGGTCGGGTCGGGTAGGGTCGGGAAATGAGCTTTCAGATTTTTTGTCATTCCAACAAATATTATGAACCATGACAAATGTGACAAGTCGGGACAAGTTGGGACAAATCGGGACAAGTCTGGACAAGTCAGGACAAGTTGGGACAAATCGGGACCAGCCGGAATATTTTGAAAAAAATGAAAGCTACAAAAATTTTATTAACAAAAAATTTGAATTTTTTTTTTATATTTCAGCCAAAATTTAAACAGTTTTGAGAAAATAAGCTTACAGATTTTTTGTCAATCCAACCAAAATTATGAACCAAAACAAGTGTGACAATCAATTTTTGTTCGAACTGAAATTGACAAGTCGGAACAAGTCGGGACAAGTATGGACAAGTCGGGACAAGTCGGGACAAGTTTGGTCAATCCGGGACAAGTCGGGACGAGTCGGGACGATTCGGGACAAGTCGGTACAAGTCGGGACAAGTTTGGACATTACGGGACAAGTCGGGACAAGTCGGTACAAGTCAGTACAAGTCGGTACAAGTCGGGACAAGTTTGGACAAACCGACACGAGTCGGGACAAGTCGGTACAAGTTGGGACAAGTCGGGACAAGTCAGGACAAGTCGGGACAAGTCGAGACAAGTCGGGACAAATCGAAACAAGTCAGGACAAGTCCAAAAAAAGTCGAAAGAAGTCGGGACAAGTCAGGACAAATCGGGACAAGTCGGGATAAGACGTGACATGTCAAAACAAGTCGGGACAAGTCGGGACGAGTCGGGACAAGTCGGGACAAGTCGGGACATGTCGGGACTAGTCAGGACTAGTCGAGAAATGTCGGGACAAGTTTGGACAATAAGGGACAAGTCGGGACAAGTTTGGACAATAAGGGACAAGTCGGGACAAGTCGGTACAAGTCGGTACAAGTCGGGACAAGTTTGGACAATCCGAGACAAGTCGGGACAAGTCGGTACAAGTCAGGACGAGTCGGAACAAGTCAGGACAAGTCGGGACAAGTCGCGACATGACGTGACAAGTCAGAACAAGTCGGGACAAAACGGGACACAAGTCGGGACAAGTTTGGTCAATCTGGGACAAGTCGGTACTAGTCGGGACAAGTCGGTACAAGTCGGAACAAGTTTATACAAGTCGGGACAAGAAGGGACAAGTCGGTACAATTCGGAACAAGTTTGTACAAGTCGGGACAAGGAGGGACAAGTTTGGACAATCCGGGACAAGTCGGGACAAGTCGGGACAAGTCATGACATGACGTGACAAGTCAGAACAAGTCGGGACAAGTCGGGACAAGTCGGGACAAGTCGGGACAAGTCGGGACTAGCCGGTACAAGTTGGGACAAGTCGGTACAAGTCGGGACAAGTTTGGACAAACGGGGACAAGTCGGGACAAGTCGGTACAAGTTGGGACAAGTCGGGACAAGTCAGGACAAGTCGGGACAAGTCGAGACAAGTCGGGACAAATCGAAACAAGTCAGGACAAGTCGAAAAAAGTCGAAAAAAGTCGAAAGAAGTCGGGACAAGTCAGGACAAATTGGGACAAGTCGGGATAAGACGTGACATGTCAGAAAAAGTCGGGACAAGTCGGGACAAGTCGGGACAAGTCGGGACAAGTCGGGACAAGTCGGGACAAGTCGGGACAAGTCGGGACAAGTCGGGACATGTCGGTACTAGTCAGGACTAGTCGAGAAATGTCGGGACAAGTTTGGACAATAAGGGACAAGTCGGGACAAGTTTGGACAATAAGGGACAAGTCGGGACAAGTCGGTACAAGTCGGGACAAGTTTGGACAATCCAAGACAAGTTGGGACAAGTCGGAACAAGTCGGTACAAGTCGGGACATGTTTGTACAATCCGGGACAAGTCGTGACAAGTCAGGACAAGTCGAAACAAGTCAAAACAAGTCGAAACAAGTCGGGACAAGTCAGAACAAGTCGGGACAAGTCAAGACAAGTCGGGACAAGTCGGAACGAGTCGGGACAAGTCGGAACAAGTCGGGACAAGTCAGGACAAGTCGGTTCAAGTCGGGAAAATTTTGGACAATACGGGACACGTTGGGACAAGTCGGTACAAGTTGGGAGAATCCGGGACAAGTCGGTACAAGTCTAGACAAGTCGGTAAAAGTCGGGACAAGTTTGGACAATCCGGGACAAGTCGAGACAAGTCGGAACAAGTCGGGACAGGTCGGGACAAGTCGGTACAAGTGTGGACAAGTCGGTTCAAGTCAAGAAAAGTTTGGACACTACGGGACACGTTGGGACAAGTCGGTACAAGTTGGGACAATCCGGGACAAGTCGGTACAAGTCGGGACAAGTCGGTACAAGTCGGGACATGTTTGGACAATCCGGGACAAGTCGAGACAAGTCGGTACAAGTCGGAACAAGACGTGACAAGTCAGGACAAGTCAGGACAAGTCGGGACAAGTCGGGACAAGTCGGGACAAGTCGGGGCAAGTTTGGGCAATCTGGGACAGGTAGGGACAAGTCGGTACAAGTTGTGACAATCCGGGACAAGTCGGTACAAGTCGGTACAAGTTGGGACAAGTTTGGACAATCCGGGACAAGTCGAGACAAGTCGGGACAAGTCGGGACAGGTCGGGACAAGTCGGTACAAGTCTGGACAAGTCGGTTCAAGTCGGAACAAGTCGGGACATGGCGTGACAAGTTAGAACAAGTCAGAACAAGCCGGGACAAGTCGGGACAGGTCTGGACAAGTCGAGACAAGTCGGGACATGGCGTGACAAGTTAGAACAAGTCAGAGCAAGCCGGAACAATTTGGGACAAGTTAGAACAAGTCAGAACAAGCCAAGACAAGTCGGGACAAGTCGGAACAAGTCAGGACAAGTCGAGACATGGCGTGACAAGTTAGAACAAGTCAGAACAAGCCGGGACAACTCGGGACAAGTCTGGACAAGTCGGGACAAGTCGGGACAAGTGAGAACAAGTCAACACGAGTTGGGACAAGTCGAAACAAGTCAGGACAAGTCGGGACATGGCGTGACAAGTTAGAACAAGTCGGAACAAGTCGGTACAAGTCGGGACAAGTCGGGACAAGTCGGTACAAGTTGGGACAAGTCGAGACATATCGAAACAAGTCGAAAAAAGTCGAAAGAAGTCGGGACAAGTCAGGACAAGTCGGGACAAGTCGGGATAAGATTAGACATGTCGGAACAAGTCGGGACAAGTCGGGACAAGTCGGGACAAGTCAGGACAAGTCAGGACATGTCGGGACATGTTTGTACAATAAGTGACAAGTCGGGACAAGTTTGGACAATACGGGACACGTTGGGAAGAGTCGGGACAAGTCTGGACAGGTCGGGACAAGTCGGGACAAGTCGGTACAAGTCGGGACAAGTCGGTACAAGTCGGGACAAGTTTGGACAAACCGGGACAAGTCTTGACAAGTCGGTACAAGTTGGTACAAGTCGGGACAAGCCAGGACAAGTCGGGACAAGTCGAGAGAAGTCGGGACATATCGAAACAAGTCAGGACAAGTCGAAAAAAGTCGAAAGAAGTCGGGACAAGTCAGGACAAGTCGGGACAAGTCGGGATAAAATTAGACATGTCGGAACAAGTCGGGAAAAGTCGGGACAAGTCGGGACAAGTCGGGACCAGTCAGGACAAGTCAGGACATGTCGGGACAAGTTTGTACAATAAGTGACAAGTCGGGACAAGTTTGGACAATAAGGGACAAGTCGGAACAAGTCGGTTTAAGTCGGGACAAGTCGGTACAAGTCGGGACAAGTTTGGACAATCCGGGACAAGTCGAGACAAGTCGGGACAAGTCGATACAAGTCGTGACAAGTCAGGACAAGTCAGGACAAGTCGACACAAGTCGAAACAAGTCGGGACAAGTCAGGACAAGTCGAAACAAGTCAGGACAAGTCAGAACAAGTCGGGACAAGTCAGGACAAGTCGGTACAAGTCAGGACAAGTTAAAACAAGTCAGGAAAAGTCGGGACAAGTCGGGACAAGTTTGGACAATCTGGGACAGGTCGGGACAAGTCGGTACAAGTCTGGACAAGTCGGGACAAGTCGGTTCAAGTCGGGAAAAGTTTGGACAATACGGGACACGATGGGACAAGGCAGTACAAGTTGTGACAATCCGGGACAAGTCGGTACAAGTCGAGACATATCGAAACAAGTCAGGACAAGTCGAAAAAAGTCGAAAGAAGTCGGGACAAGTCAGGACAAGTCGGGACAAGTCGGGATAAGATTAGACATGTCGGAACAAGTCGGGACAAGTCGGGACAAGTCGGGACAAGTCAGGACAAGTCAGGACATGTCGGGACAAGTTTGTACAATAAGTGACAAGTCGGGACAAGTTTGGACAATACGGGACACGTTGGGACAAGTCGGGACAAGTCTGGACAAGTCGGGACAAGTCGGGACAAGTCGGGACAAGTCGGTACAAGTCGGGACAAGTCGGTACAAGTCGGGACAAGTTTGGACAAACCGGGACAAGTCGGGACAAGTCGGTACAAGTTGGTACAAGTCGGGACAAGTCGAGAGAAGTCGGGACATATCGAAACAAGTCAGGACAAGTCGAAAAAAGTCGAAAGAAGTCGGGACAAGTCAGGACAAGTCGGGATAAAATTAGACATGTCGAAACAAGTCGGGACAAGTCGGGACAAGTCGGGACAAGTCGGGACAAGTCGGGACAAGTCAGGACATGTCAAGACAAGTTTGTACAATAAGTGACAAGTCGGGACAAGTTTGGACAATAAGGGACAAGTCGGGACAAGTCGGTTTAAGTTGGGACAAGTCGGTACAAGTCGGGACAAGTTTGGACAATCCGGGACAAGTCGAGACAAGTCGGGACAAGTCGATACAAGTCGTGACAAGTCAGGACAAGTCAGGACAAGTCGACACAAGTCGAAACAAGTCGGGACAAGTCAGGACAAGTCGAAACAAGTCAGGACAAGTCAGAACAAGTCGGGACAAGTCAGGACAAGTCGGTACAAGTCAGGACAAGTTAGGACAAGTCAGGACAAGTCGGGACATGTCGGGACAAGTCTGGACAAGTTTGGACAATCTGGGACAGGTCGGGACAAGTCGGTACAAGTCTGGACAAGTCGGGACAAGTCGGTTCAAGTCGGGAAAAGTTTGGACAATACGGGACACGTTGGGACAAGTCGGTACAAGTTGGGACAATCCGGGACAAGTCGGTACAAGTCGGGACAAGTCGGTACAAGTTGGGACAAGTTTGGACAATCCAGGACAAGTCGAGACAAGTCGGGACAAGTCGGGACAGGTCGAGACAAGTCGGTACAAGTCTGGACAAGTCGGTTCAAGTCGGAACAAGTCGGGACATGGCGTGACAAGTTAGAACAAGTCAGAACAAGCCGGGACAAGTCGGGACAAGTCTGGACAAGTCGAAACAAGTCGGGACAAGTCAGTACAAGTCGGGACATGGCGTGACAAGTAAGAACAAGTCAGAACAATCCGGGACAAGTCGGGACAAGTCGGAACAAGTCAGGACATGTCGGGACATGGCGTGACAAGTTAGAACAAGTCAGAACAAGCCGGGACAAGTCGGGACAAGTCTGGACAAGTCTGGACAAGTCTGGACAAGTCGAAACAAGTCGGGACAAGTCAGTACAAGTCAGGACATGGCGTGACAAGTAAGAACAAGTCAGAACAATCCGGGACAAGTCGGGACAAGTCGGAACAAGTCAGGACAAGTCGGGACATGGTGTGACAAGTTAGAACAAGTCAGAACAAGCCGGAACAATTTGGGACAAGTTAGAACAAGTCAGAACAAGCCGGGACAAGTCGGGACAAGTCGGAACAAGTCAGGAGAAGTCGAGACATGGCGTGACAAGTTAGAACAAGTCAGAACAAGCCGGGACAAGTCGGGACAAGTCTGGACAAGTCGGGACAAGTCGGGACAAGTGAGAACAAGTCAACACGAGTCGGGACAAGTCGGAACAAGTCAGGACAAGTCGGGACATGGCGTGACAAGTTAGAACAAGTCGGAACAAGTCGGTACAAGTCGGGACAAGTCGGGACAAGTCGGTACAAGTCGGGACAAGTCGGTACAAGTCGGGACAAGTTTGGACAAACCGGGACAAGTCGGGACAAGTCGGTACAAGTTGGGACAAGTCGAGACATATCGAAACAAGTCAGGACAAGTCGAACAAAGTCGAAAGAAGTCGGGACAAGTCAGGACAAGACGGAACAAGTCACGACAAGTCGGGAAAAGTCGGGACAAGTCGGGACAAGTTTAGACAATCCGGGACAAGTCGAGACAAGTCGGGACAAGTCGGGACAGGTCGGGACAAGTCGGTACAAGTCTGGACAAGTCGGGACAAGTCGGGACAAGTCGGGACAAGTCGGGACAAGTTTAGACAATCCGGGACAAGTCGAGACAAGTCGGGACAAGTCGGGACAGGTCGGGACAAGTCGGTACAAGTCTGGACAAGTCGGGACAAGTCGGGACAAGTCGGGACAAGTCGGTACAAGTCGGGACAAGTCGGTACAAGTCGGGACAAGTTTGGACAAACCGGGACAAGTCGGTACAAGTTGGGACAAGTCGAGACAAGTCGGGACAAGTTCGGACAGGTCGAGACAAGTCGGTACAAGTCTGGACAAGTCGGTTCAAATCGGAAAAGTTTGAACAATACGGGACACGTTGGGACAAGTCGGTACAAGTCGGGACAATCCGGTACAAGTCGGTACAAGTCGGGACAAGTCGGTACAAGTCGGGACATGTTTGGACAATCCGGGACAAGTCGAGACAAGTCGAGACAAGTCGGGACAAGTCGGGACAAGTCGTGACAAGTCAGGACAAGTCAAGACAAGTCGAAACAAGTCGAAAAAAGTTGGGACAAGTCGGGACAAGTCAGGACAAGTCAAGACAAGTCGAAACAATTCGGAACAAGTTCGTACAAGTCGGGACAAGAAGGGACAAGTTTGGACAATGAGGGACAAGTCGGGACAAGTCGAAAGAAGTCGGGACAAGTCAGGACAAATCGGGACAAGTCGGGACAAGTCGGGATAAGACGTGACATGTCAGAACAAGTCGGGACAAGTCCGGACAAGTCGGGACAAGTCGAGACAAGTCGGGACAAATCGAAACAAGTCAGGACAAGTCGAAAAAAGTCGAAAGAAGTCGGGACAAGTCAGGACAAATCGGGACAAGTCGGGACAAGTCGGGATAAGACGTGACATGTCAGAACAAGTCGGGACAAGTCGAGACAAGTCGGGACAAGTCGGGACAAGTCGAGACTAGTCAGGACTAGTCGAGAAATGTCGGGACAAGTTTGGACAATCCGGGACAAGTCGGGACTAGTCGGGACAAGTCGGGACAAGTCGGGACAAGTCGGGACAAGTCGGGACAAGTTTAGACAATTCGTGACAAGTCGAGACAAGTCGGGACAAGTCGGGACAGGTCGGGAGAAGTCGGTACAAGTCTGGACAAGTCGGGACAAGTCGGGACAAGTCGGGACAAGTCGGTACAAGTCGGGACAAGTCGGTACAAGTCGGGACAAGTTTGGACAAACCGGAACATGTCGGGACAAGTCGGTACAAGTTGGGACAAGTCGAGACAAGTCGGGACAAGTCGGGACAGGTCGAGACAAGTCGGTACAAGTCTGGACAAGTCGGTTCAAATCGGGAAAACTTTGAACAATACGGGACACGTTGGGACAAGTCGGTACAAGTCGGGACAATCCGGGACAAGTCGGTACAAGTCGGGACAAGTCGGTACAAGTCGGGACATGTTTGGACAATCCGGGACAAGTCTAGACAAGTCGGGACAAGTCGGGACAAGTCGGGACAAGTCGGGACAAGTCGTGACAAGTCAGGACAAGTCAAGACAAGTCGAAACAAGTCGAAACAAGTTGGGACAAGTCGGGACAAGTCAGGACAAGTCAAGACAAGTCGAAACAATTCGGAACAAGTTTGTACAAGTCGGGACAAGGAGGGACAAGTTTGGACAATGAGGGACAAGTCGGGACAAGTCGCTACAAGTCAGGACGAGTCGGAACAAGTCAGGACAAGTCGGGACATGACGTGACAAGTCAGAACGAGTCGGGACAAGTCGGGACAAGTCGGGACAAGTCGAGACAAGTCGGGACTAGCCGGTACAAGTTGAGACAAGTCTGTACGAGTCGGGACAAGTTTGGACAAACCGGGACAAGTCGGGACAAGACGGGACAAGTCGGTACAAGTTGGGACAAGTCGGGACAAGTCAGGACAAGTCGGGACAAGTCGAGACAAGTCGGGACAAATCGAAACATGTCAGGACAAGTCGAAAAAAGTCGAAAGAAGTCGGGACAAGTCAGGACAAATCGAGACAAGTCGGGATAAGACGTGACATGTCAGAACAAGTCGGGACAAGTCGGGACAAGTCGGGACAAGTCGAAACAAGTCGGGACAAGTCGGGACAAGTCGGGACAAGTCGGGACATGTCGGGACTAGTCAGGACTAGTCGAGAAATGTCGGGACAAGTTTGGACAATAAGGGACAAGTCGGGACAAATTTGGACAATAAGGGACAAGTCGGGACAAGTCGGTACAAGTCGGGACAAGTCGGTACAAGTCGGGACAAGTTTGGACAAACCAAGACAAGTCGTGACATGTCAGGACAAGTCAGAACAAGTCGGGACAAGTTAGGACAAGTCGGTACAAGTCGGGATAAGTCGTGACAAGTCAGGACAAGTCAGGACAAGTCGGGACAAGTCAGGACAATTCGGGACAAGTCGGGACAAGTCGAAACAAGTCGGGACAAGTCGGGAC
The DNA here is from genome assembly GCA_958502065.1 of Chrysolina americana. Taxonomy (NCBI): domain Eukaryota; kingdom Metazoa; phylum Arthropoda; class Insecta; order Coleoptera; family Chrysomelidae; genus Chrysolina; species Chrysolina americana. The sequence continues at coordinate 47,442,542 of OY293413.1, forward strand.
AAGTCGGGACAAGTCGGGACATGTCGGGACTAGTCAGGACTAGTCGAGAAATGTCGGGACAAGTTTGGACAATAAGGGACAAGTCGGGACAAATTTGGACAATAAGGGACAAGTCGGGACAAGTCGGTACAAGTCGGGACAAGTCGGTACAAGTCGGGACAAGTTTGGACAAACCAAGACAAGTCGTGACATGTCAGGACAAGTCAGAACAAGTCGGGACAAGTTAGGACAAGTCGGTACAAGTCGGGATAAGTCGTGACAAGTCAGGACAAGTCAGGACAAGTCGGGACAAGTCAGGACAATTCGGGACAAGTCGGGACAAGTCGGGATAAGTCGTGACAAGTCAGGACAAGTCAGGACAAGTCGGGACAAGTCAGGACAAGTCATGACAAGTCGGGACAAGTCGGAACAAGTTTGGACAATCTGGGACAGGTCGGGACAAGTCGGTACAAGTCTGGACAAGTCATGACAAGTCAGTTCAAGTCGGGAAAAGTTTGGACAATACGGGACACGTTGGGACAAGTCGGGACAAGTCGGTACAAGTCGGGACAATCCGCGACAAGTCGGTACAAGTCGGTACAAGTCGGGACATGTTTGGACAATCCGGGACAAGTCGAGACAAGTCGGGACAAGTCGTGACAAGTCAGGACAAGTCAAGACAAGTCGAAACAAGTCGAAATAAGTTGGGACAAGTCGGGACAAGTCAGGACAAGTCAGAACAAGTCAGGACATGTCTGGACAAGACGGGACAAGTCGGGACAAGTCGGTACAAGTCAGGACAAGTTTGGACAATCCGGGACAAGTAGGGACAAGTCGGTACAAGTCGGGACAAGTCGGTACAAGTCGGGACAAGTTTGGACAATCCAAGACAAGTCGTGACAAGTCAGGACAAGTCAGAACAAGTCGGGACAAGTTAGGACAAGTCGGTACAAGTCGGGATAAGTCGTGACAAGTCAGGACAAGTCAGGACAAGTCGGGACAAGTCGGGACAAGTCGGTACAAGTCAGGACAAGTTTGGACAATCCGGGACAATTAGGGACAAGTCGGTACAAGTCAGGACGAGTCGGAACAAGTCAGGACAAGTCGGGACAAGTCGGAACAAGACGTGACAAGTCAGAACAAGTCGGGACAAGTCGGGACAAGTCGGGACAAGTCGGGACAAGTCGGGACTAGTCGGGACAAGTCGGTACAAGTCGGGACAAGTCGGAACAAGTCGGGACGAGTTAAGACAAGTTAGGACAAGTCAGGACAAGTCAGGACAAGTCGGGATAAGTCGGGACAAGTTGGGACAAGTCGGGACAATTCGGGACAGGTCGGGACAAGTCCGGACAAGTCGGGACAAGACGGTACAAGTCGGGAAAAGTTTGGACAAACCGGAACAAGTCGGGACAAGTCGGTTCAAGTTGGGACAAGTCGGGACAAGTCGGTACAAGTCGGGACAAATCGGTACAAGTCGGGACAAGTCAGGACAAGTCGAGACAAGTTGGGACAAGTCGAGACAAGTCGGGACAAATCGAAACAAGTCAGGACAAGTCGAAAATAGTCGAAAGAAGTCGGGACAAGTCAGGACAAATCGGGACAAGTCAGGACAAGTCGGGATAAGACGTGACATGTCAGAACAAGTCGGGACAAGTCGGGACAATCCGGACAAGTCGGGACAAGTCGAGACAAGTCTCGACAAATCGACACAAGTCAGGACAAGTCGAAAAAAGTCGAAAGAAGTCGGGACAAGTCAGGACAAATCGGGACAAGTCGGGACAAGTCGGGATAAGACGTGACATGTCAGAACAAGTCGGGACAAAACGAGACAAGTCGGGACAAGTCGGGACAAGTCGAGACTAGTCAGGACTAGTCGAGAAATGTTGGGACAAGTTTGGACAATAAGGGACAAGTCGGGACAAGTTTGGACAATAAGGGACAAGTCGGTACAAGTCGGGACAAGTTTGGACAATCCGGGACAAGTCGTGACAAGTCAGGACAAGTCAGGACAAGTCGAAACAAGTCGAAACAAGTCGGTACAAGTCGGGACAAGTTTGGACAATCCGGGACAAGTCGGGACTAGTCGGGACATGTCGGGACAAGTCGGGACAAGTCGGGACAAGTCGGGACAAGTCGGGACAAGTTTAGACAATCCGGGACAAGTCGAGACAAGTCGGGACAAGTCGGGACAGGTCGGGACATGTCGGTACAAGTCTGGACAAGTCGGGACAAGTCGGGACAAGTCGGGACAAGTCGGTACAAGTCGGGACAAGTCGGTACAAGTCGGGACAAGTTTGGACAAACCGGGACAAGTCGGGACAAGTCGGGACAAGTCGGTACAAGTTGGGACAAGTCGAGACAAGTCGGGACAAGTCGGGACAGGTCGAGACAAGTCGGTACACAAGTCTGGACAAGTCGGTTCAAATCGGGAAAAGTTTGGACAATACGGGACACGTTGGGACAAGTCGGTACAAGTCGGGACAATCCGGTACAAGTCGGTACAAGTCGAGACAAGTCGGTACAAGTCGGGACATGTTTGGACAATCCGGGACGAGTCGAGACAAGTCGGGACAAGTCGGGACAAGTCGGGACAAGTCGTGACAAGTCAGGACAAGTCAAGACAAGTCGAAACAAGTCGAAACAAGTTGGGACAAGTCGGGACAAGTCAGGACAAGTCAAGACAAGTCGAAACAATTCGGAACAAGTTTGTACAAGTCGGGACAAGGAGGGACAAGTTTGGACAATGAGGGACAAGTCGAGACAAGTCGAAAAAAGTCGAAAAAAGTCGGGACAAGTCAGGACAAATCGGGACAAGTCGGGACAAGTCGGGATAAGACTTGACATGTCAGAACAAGTCGGGACAAGTCGGGACAATCCGGACAAGTCGGGACAAGTCGAGACAAGTCGGGACAAATCGAAACAAGTCAGGACAAGTCGAAAAAAGTCGAAAGAAGTCGGGACAAGTCAGGACAAATCGGGACAAGTCGGGACAAGTCGGGATAAGACGTGACATGTCAGAACAAGTCGGGACAAGTCGAGACAAGTCGGGACAAGTCGAGACTAGTCAGGACTAGTCGAGAAATGTCGGGACAAGTTTGGACAATAAGGGACAAGTCGGGACAAGTTTGGACAATAAGGGACAACTCGGTACAAGTCGGGACAAGTTTGGACAATCCGGGACAAGTCGTGACAAGTCAGGACAAGTCAGGACAAGTCGAAACAAGTCGAAACAAGTCGGTACAAGTCGGGACAAGTTTGGACAATCCGGGACAAGTCGGGACTAGTCGGGACAAGTCGGGACAAGTCGGGACAAGTCGGGACAAGTTTGGACAATCCGGGACAAGTCGAGACAAGTCGGGACAAGTCGGGACAGGTCGGGACAAGTCGGTACAAGTCTGGACAAGTCGGGACCAGTCGGGACAAGTCGGGACAAGTCGGTACAAGTCGGGACAAGTCGGCACAAGTCGGGACAAGTGTGGACAAACCGGGACAAGTCGAGACAAGTCGGGACAAGTCGGGACAGGTCGAGACAAGTCGGTACAAGTCTGGACAAGCTTGGACAATCCGGGACAAGTCGAGACAAGTCGGGAAAAGTCGGGACAAGTCGGGACAAGTCAAAACAAGTCGAAACAAGTCGAAACAAGTTGGGACAAGTCGGGACAAGTCAGAACAAGTCGGAACATGTCTGGACAAGACGGGACAAGTCGGTACAAGTCAGGACGAGTCAAAACAAGTCAGGACAAGTCAAGACAAGTCGGGACAAGACGTGACAAGTCAGAACAAGTCGGGACAAGTCGGGACAAGTCAAGACAAGTCAGGACAAGTCGGGACAAGTCGGGACAAGTCGGGACAAGTCGGGACAAGTCGGGACAAGTCGGGACAAGTCGGGACAAGTCGGTACAAGTCGAAACAAGTCGAAACAAGTTGGGACAAGTCGGGACAAGTCAGAACAAGTCGGAACATGTCTGGACAAGACGGGACAAGTCGGTACAAGTCAGGACGGGTCAAAACAAGTCAGGACAAGTCAAGACAAGTCGGGACAAGACGTGACAAGTCAGAACAAGTCGGGACAAGTCGGGACAAGTCAAGACAAGTCGGGACAAGTCGGGACAAGTCGGGACAAGTCGGGACAAGTCGGTACAAGTCGGGACAAGTCGGAACAAGTCGGGACGAGTTGGGACAAGTTAGGACAATTCAGGACAAGTCAGGACAAGTCAGGACAAGTCGGGATAAGTCGGGACAAGTTGGGACAAGTCGGGACAATTCGGGACAGGTCGAGACAAGTCGTGACAAGTCAGGACAAGTCAATACAAGTCGAAACAAGTCGAAACAAGTTGGGACAAGTCGGGACGAGTCAGAACAAGTCGAAACATGTCTGGACAAGACGGGACAAGACGGGACAAGTCGGTACAAGTCAGGACAAGTTTGGACAATCCGGGACAAGTCGGGACAAGTCGGTACAAGTCAGGACGAGTCAAAACAAGTCAGGACAAGTCGGGACAAGTCGGGACAAGACATGACAAGTCAGAACAAGTCGGGACAAGTTGGGACAAGTCGGGACAAGTCGGGACAAGTTAAGACAAGTCGGTACAAGTCGGGACAAGTCGGAACAAGTCGGGACGAGTTGGGACAAGTTAGGACAAGTCAGGACAAGTCGGAACATGTCTGGACAAGACGGGACAAGTCGGGACAAGTCGGTACAAGTCAGGACAAATTTGGACAATCCGGGACAAGTCGAGACAAGTCGGGACAAGTCGGGACAAGTCGGGACAAGTCAAAACAAGTCGAAACAAGTCGAAACAAGTTGGGACAAGTCGGGACAAGTCAGAACAAGTCGGAACATGTCTGGACAAGACGGGACAAGTCGGTACAAGTCAGGACGAGTCAAAACAAGTCAGGACAAGTCAAGACAAGTCGGGACAAGACGTGACAAGTCAGAACAAGTCGGGACAAGTCGGGACAAGTCAAGACAAGTCGGGACAAGTCGGGACAAGTCGGGACAAGTCGGGACAAGTCGGGACAAGTCGGTACAAGTCGGGACAAGTCGGAACAAGTCGGGACGAGTTGGGACAAGTTAGGACAATTCAGGACAAGTCAGGACAAGTCAGGACAAGTCGGGATAAGTCGGGACAAGTTGGGACAAGTCGGGACAATTCGGGACAGGTCGAGACAAGTCGTGACAAGTCAGGACAAGTCAATACAAGTCGAAACAAGTCGAAACAAGTTGGGACAAGTCGGGACGAGTCAGAACAAGTCGAAACATGTCTGGACAAGACGGGACAAGACGGGACAAGTCGGTACAAGTCAGGACAAGTTTGGACAATCCGGGACAAGTCGGGACAAGTCGGTACAAGTCAGGACGAGTCAAAACAAGTCAGGACAAGTCGGGACAAGTCAGGACAAGACATGACAAGTCAGAACAAGTCGGGACAAGTTGGGACAAGTCGGGACAAGTCGGGACAAGTTAAGACAAGTCGGTACAAGTCGGGACAAGTCGGAACAAGTCGGGACGAGTTGGGACAAGTTAGGACAAGTCAGGACAAGTCGGAACATGTCTGGACAAGACGGGACAAGTCGGGACAAGTCGGGACAAGTCGGTACAAGTCAGGACAAATTTGGACAATCCGGGACAAGTCGAGACAAGTCGGGACAAGTCGGGACAAGTCGGGACAAGTCAAAACAAGTCGAAACAAGTCGAAACAAGTTGGGACAAGTCGGGACAAGTCAGAACAAGTCGGAACATGTCTGGACAAGACGGGACAAGTCGGTACAAGTCAGGACGAGTCAAAACAAGTCAGGACAAGTCAAGACAAGTCGGGACAAGACGTGACAAGTCAGAACAAGTCGGGACAAGTCGGGACAAGTCAAGACAAGTCGGGACAAGTCGGGACAAGTCGGGACAAGTCGGGACAAGTCAGGACAAGTCGGTACAAGTCGGGACAAGTCGGAACAAGTCGGGACGAGTTGGGACAAGTTAGGACAATTCAGGACAAGTCAGGACAAGTCAGGACAAGTCGGGATAAGTCGGGACAAGTTGGGACAAGTCGGGACAATTCGGGACAGGTCGAGACAAGTCGTGACAAGTCAGGACAAGTCAATACAAGTCGAAACAAGTCGAAACAAGTTGGGACAAGTCGGGACGAGTCAGAACAAGTCGGAACATGTCTGGACAAGACGGGACAAGTCGGGACAAGTCGGTACAAGTCAGGACAAGTTAGGACAAGTCAGGACAAGTCAGGACAAGTCGGGATAAGTCGGGACAAGTTGGGACAAGTCGGGACAATTCGGGACAGGTCGGGACAAGTCCGGACAGGTCGGGACAAGACGTGACAAATCAGAACAAGTAGGGACAAGTCGAAACAAGTCGGGACAAGTCAGGACAAGTCGAAACAAGTCAGGAAAAGTCAGAACAAGTCGGGACAAGTCAGGACAAGTCGGTACAAGTCAGGACAAGTTAGGACAAGTCAGGACAAGTCGGGACAAGTCGGAACAAGTCTGGACAAGTTTGGACAATCTGGGACAGGTCGGGACAAGTCGGTACAAGTCTGGACAAGTCGGGACAAGTCGGTTCAAGTCGGGAAAAGTTTGGACAATACGGGACACGTTGGGACAAGTCGGTACAAGTTGGGACAATCCGGGACAAGTCGGTACAAGTCGGGACAAGTCGGTACAAGTTGGGACAAGTTTGGACAATCCAGGACAAGTCGAGACAAGTCGGGACAAGTCGGGACAGGTCGGGACAAGTCGGTACAAGTCTGGACAAGTCGGTTCAAGTCGGAACAAGTCGGGACATGGCGTGACAAGTTAGAACAAGTCAGAACAAGCCGGGACAAGTCGGGACAAGTCTGGACAAGTCGAAACAAGTCGGGACAAGTCAGTACAAGTCGGGACATGGCGTGACAAGTAAGAACAAGTCAGAACAATCCGGGACAAGTCGGGACAAGTCGGAACAAGTCAGGACAAGTCGGGACATGGCGTGACAAGTTAGAACAAGTCAGAACAAGCCGGGACAAGTCGGGACAAGTCTGGACAAGTCTGGACAAGTCGAAACAAGTCGGGACAAGTCAGTACAAGTCAGGACATGGCGTGACAAGTAAGAACAAGTCAGAACAATCCGGGACAAGTCGGGACAAGTCGGAACAAGTCAGGACAAGTCGGGACATGGTGTGACAAGTTAGAACAAGTCAGAACAAGCCGGAACAATTTGGGACAAGTTAGAACAAGTCAGAACAAGCCGGGACAAGTCGGGACAAGTCGGAACAAGTCAGGAGAAGTCGAGACATGGCGTGACAAGTTAGAACAAGTCAGAACAAGCCGGGACAAGTCGGGACAAGTCTGGACAAGTCGGGACAAGTCGGGACAAGTGAGAACAAGTCAACACGAGTCGGGACAAGTCGGAACAAGTCAGGACAAGTCGGGACATGGCGTGACAAGTTAGAACAAGTCGGAACAAGTCGGTACAAGTCGGGACAAGTCGGGACAAGTCGGTACAAGTCGGGACAAGTCGGTACAAGTCGGGACAAGTTTGGACAAACCGGGACAAGTCGGGACAAGTCGGTACAAGTTGGGACAAGTCGAGACATATCGAAACAAGTCAGGACAAGTCGAACAAAGTCGAAAGAAGTCGGGACAAGTCAGGACAAGACGGAACAAGTCACGACAAGTCGGGAAAAGTCGGGACAAAACATGTCGGAACAAGTCGGGACTTTTGGGTCGGGTCGAGGAAAATATTATTGTAAATATATCTTTTGATAGAATCATTTTGAATTTCAAATAATTCTGGACTTTTCACCAGGGCTCCTTACCCAGACATTTTATCCTGATTTCATTTGTACATTTTACACGGAATTTCCGCCTGGACTTCTTCACCCAGACTTTCTTCTTGGAATTTTATTTGGATTTCTTTGAAGTAGTTTGTGAAAATAAATCAAAATTACAAAAAAAAACTAAAGATTTTATTATGTGTTTCAAATATTTCAGCAAAAATTCAATTATCAAAAAATTTCAAAAATAATTTTTTTTTTCTGATTTTTTTTAATTTTATCAAAATTGTGAACTGAAACAACTTTCACAATCCAATTTCTATTCAAGAAGAAACAAAAAAGTATCTCATTAAACACAGAATTGAAATAAAAATGTTTTGAAAAAAAAATCTTGGAAAATTACTTTTTTCACAAAGAAAATATTTGAGTCAGTCAATTTCTGAATATTTTGGTATCGAATCATCTCGCCAAAATTTTTTATAACGGCAAGAAATTTAATTTTTTTTTTTCTGAAAAAAAAATTTACTTCACATGGTCAAATCGAGTCAATGTTATGGCACTAATATTCATCTTATCGTCTTGGACTCTATTCGCAATTAGGTCGGGTCGGGTAGGGTCGGGAAATGAGCTTTCAGATTTTTTGTCAATCCAACAAATATTATGAACCATGACAAATGTGACAAGTCGGGACAAGTTGGGACAAATCGGGACAAGTCTGGACAAGTCAGGACAAGTTGGGACAAATCGGGACCAGCCGGGATATTTTGAAAAAAATGAAAGCTACAAAAATTTTATAAACAAAAAATTTGAATTTTTTTTTATATCTCAGCCAAAATTTAAACAGTTTTGAGAAAATAAGCTTACAGATTTTTTGTCAATCCAACCAAAATTATGAACCAAAACAAGTGTGACAATCAATTTTTGTTCGAACTGAAATTGACAAGTCGGAACAAGTCGGGACAAGTATGGACAAGTCGGGACAAGTCGGGACAAGTCGGGACGATTCGGGACAAGTCGGTACAAGTCGGGAAAAGTTTGGACAATACGGGACACGTTGGGACAAGTCGGTACAAGTTGGGACAATCCGGGACAAGTCGGGACAAGTCGGTACAAGTCGGGACATGTTTGGACAACTTGGGACAAGTCGAGACAAGTCGGGACAAGTCGGGACAAGTCGTGACAAGTCAGGACCAGTCAGAACAAGTCGGGACAAGTCAGGACAAGTCGGTACAAGTCGGGACAAGTCGTTACAAGTCAGGACAAGTCAGGACAAGTCGGGACAAGTCGGTACAAGTCGGGACAAGTCGGGACAAGTCAGGACAAGTTTGGACAATCTGGGACAGGTCGGGACAAGTTGGTACAAGTCTGGACAAGTCGGGACAAGTCGGTTCAAGTGGGGAAAAGTTTGGACAATACGGGACACGTTGGGACAAGTCGGGACAAGTCGAAACAAGTTGGGACAAGTCGGGACAAGTCAGGACAAGTCAAAACAAGTCGGGACAAGTCGGGACAAGTCGGTACAAGTCGGGACAAGTCGTGACAAGTCAGGACAAGTCAGGACAAGTCGGGACAAGTCGGGACAAGTCATGACAAGTCGGGACAAGTCGTGACAAGTCAGGACAAGTCAGGACAAGTCGGGACAAGTCGGGACAAGTCGGGACAAGTCGGTTCAAGTCGGGAAAAGTTTGGACAATACAGGACACGTTGGGACAAGTCGGGACAAGTCGGGACAAGTCAAGACAAGTCAGGACAAGTCAGAACAAGTCGGGACAAGTCGGTTCAAGTCAGGAAAAGTTTGGACAATACGGGACACGTTGGGACAAGTCGGGACAAGTCGGGACAAGTCAGGACAAGTCAGAACAAGTCAGGACAAGTCGGGACAAGTCAAAACGAGTCGGGACAAGTCAGGACAAGTCAGAACAAGTCGGGACAAGTCAGGACAAGTCGGTACAAGTCGGGACAAGTCGTGACAAGTCAGGACAAGTCAGGACAAGTCGGGACAAGTCGGGACAAGTCGGTACAAGTCTGAACAAGTCGGGACAAAACGGTTCAAGTCGGGAAAAGTTTGGACAATACGATACACGTTGGGACAAGTCGGGACAAGTCGGGACAAGTCAGGACATGTCGGGACAAGTTTGTACAATAAGTGACAAGTCGGGACAAATTTGGACAATAAGGGACAAGTCGGGACAAGTCGGGACAAGTCGTGACAAGTCAGGACAAGTCAGGACAAGTCGGGACATGTCGAAACAAGTCGGCACAAGTCGGGACAAGTTTGGACAATCCGGGACAAGTCGAGACAAGTCGGGACAAGTCGGGACAGGTCGGGACAAGTCGGTACAAGTGTGGACAAGTCGGTTCAAGTCGGGAAAAGTTTGGACAATACGGGACACGTTGGGACAAGTTGGTACAAGTTGGGACAATCCGGGACAAGTCGGGACAAGTCGGTACAAGTCGTGACATGTTTGGACAATCCGTGACAAGTCGAGACAAGTCGGGACAAGTCGGGACAAGTCGTGACAAGTCAGGACAAGTCAGAACAAGTCGGGACAAGTCAGGACAAGTCGGTACAAGTCGGGACAAGTCGTGACAAGTCAGGACAAGTCAGGACAAGTCGGGACAAGTCGGGACAAGTCGGGACAAGTCGGGACAAGTAGGGACAAGTCAGGACAAGTTTGGACAATCTGGGACAGGTCGGGACAAGTCGGTACAAGTCTGGACAAGTCGGGACAAGTCGGTTCAAGTCGGGAAAAGTTTGGACAATACGGGACACGTTGGGACAAGTCGGGACAAGTCGGGACAAGTCGAAACAAGTTGGGACAAGTCGGGACAAGTCAGGACAAGTCAGAACAAGTCGGGACAAGTCAGGACAAGTCGGTACAAGTCGGGACAAGTCGTGACAAGTCAGGACAAGTCAGGACAAGTCGGGACAAGTCGAGACAAGTCGGGACAAGTCGGTTCAAGTCGGGAAAAGTTTGGACAATACGGGACACGTTGGGACAAGTCGGGACAAGTCGGGACAAGTCGGGACAAGTCGGAACAAGTCGAAACAAGTTGGGACAAGTCGGGACAAGTCAGGACAAGTCAGAACAAGTCGGGACAAGTCGAAACAAGTTGGGACAAAATGGGACAAGTCGGGACAAGTCAGGACAAGTCAGAACAAGTCGGGACAAGTCAGGACAAGTCGGTACAAGTCGGGACAAGTCGTGACAAGTCAGGACAAGTCAGGACAAGTCGGGACAAGTCGGGACGAGTCGGTACAAGTCTGAACAAGTCGGGACAAGTCGGTTCAAGTCGGGAAAAGTTTGGACAATACAGGACACGTTGGGACAAGTCGGGACAAGTCGGGACAAGTCGGTACAAGTCGGGACAAGTCGGTACAAGTCGGGGCAAGTTTGGACAAACCGGGACAAGTCGGGACAAGTCGGTACAAGTTGGGACAAGTCAGGACAAGTCAGGACAAGTCGGGACAAGTCGAGACAAGTCGGGACATATCGAAACAAGTCAGGACAAGTCGAAAAAAGTCGAAAGAAGTCGGGACAAGTCAGGACAAGTCGGGACAAGTCGGGATAAGACGTGACATGTCGGGACAAGTCGGGACAAGTCGGGACAAGTCAGGACAAGTCAGGACATGTCGGGAGAAGTTTGTACAATAAGTGACAAGTCGGGACAAGTTTGGACAATAAGGGACAAGTCGGGACAAGTCGGTACAAGTCGGGACAAGTCGGTACAAGTCGGGACAAGTTTGGACAATGCAAGACAAGTAGGGACAAGTCGGGACAAGTCGGTACAAGTCGGGACAAGTCAGGACAAGTCAGGACAAGTCGACACAAGTCGAAACAAGTCGGGACAAGTCGGGACAAGTCAGGAAAAGTCAGAACAAGTCGGGAAAAGCCGGGACAAGTCTGGACAAGTCGAGACAAGTCGGGACAAGTCAGTACAAGTCGGGACATGGCGTGACAAGTTAGAACAAGTCAGAACAATCCGGGACAAGTCGTGACAAGTCGGAACAAGTCAGGACAAGTCGGGACATGGCGTGACAAGTTAGAACAAGTCAGAACAAGCCGGAACAAGTCGGGACAAGTTAGAACAAGTCAGAACAAGCCGGGACAAGTCGGAACAAGTCGGAACAAGTCAGTACAAGTCGAGACATGGCGTGACAAGTTAGAACAAGTCAGAACAAGCCGGGACAAGTCGGGACAAGTCTGGACAAGTCGGGATAAGACGTGACATGTCAGACCAAGTCGGGACAAGTCGGGACAAGTCGGGACAAGTCGGGATAAGTCGGGACAAGTCAGGACAAGTCAAGAAATGTCGGGACAAGTTTGGACAATAATGGACAAGTCGGGACAAGTTTGGACAATGAGGGACAAGTCAGGACAAGTCGGGACAAGTCGGTACAAGTCGGGACAAGTTTGGACAATCCAAGACAAGTTGGGACAAGTCGAAACAAGTCGGTACAAGTCGGGACAAGTCGGGACAAGTTTGGACAATAAGGGACAAGTCGGGACAAGTTTGGACAAGTCAGGACAAGTCGAAACAAGTCGAAACAAAACGGGACAAGTCGGGACAAGTCAGGACAAGTCACAACAAGTCGGGACAAGTTAGGACAAGTCGGTACAAGTCGGGTCAAGTCGTGACAAGTCAGGACAAGTCGGGACAAGTCGGGACAAGTCAGAACAAGTTTGGACAATCTGGGACAGGTCGGGACAAGTCGGTACAAGTCTGGACAAGTCGGGACAAGTCGGTTCAAGTCGGGAAAAGTTTGGACAATACGGAACACGTTGGGACAAGTCGGTACAAGTTGTGACAATCCGGGACAAGTCGGTACAAGTCGGGACAAGTCGGTACAAGTTGGGACAAATTTGGACAATCCGGACAAGTCGAGACAAGTCGGGACAAGTCGGGACAAGTCGTGACAAGTCAGGACAAGTCAAGACAAGTCGAAACAAGTCGAAACAAGTTGGGACAAGTCGGGACAAGTCAGAACAAGTCGGAACATGTCTGGACAAGACGGTACAAGTCGGGACAAGTCGGTACAAGTCAGGACAAGTTTGGACAATCCGGGACAAGTCGGGACAAGACGGTACAAGTCAGGACGAGTCAAAACAAGTCAGGACAAGTCGGGACAAGTCGGGACAAGACGTGACAAGTCAGAACAAGTCGGGACAAGTAGGGACAAGTCGGGACAAGTCAGGACAAGTCGAGACAAGTCGGGACAAGTCGGGACAAGTCGGTACAAGTCGGGACAAGTCGGAACAAGTCGGGACAAGTTGGGACAAGTTAGGACAAGTCAGGACAAGTCAGGACAAGTCAGGACAAGTCGGGATAAGTCGGGACAAGTTGGGACAAGTCGGGACAATTCGGGACAGGTCGGGACAAGTACGGACAGGTCGGGACAAGACGTGACAAATCAGAACAAGAAGGGACAAGTCGAGACAAGTCGGGACAAGTCGGGACAAGTCGGGACAAGTTGGTTAAAGTCGGGACAAGTCGGTACAAGTCGGGAAAAGTTTGGACAAACCGGGACAAGTCGGGACAAGTCGGTACAAGTTGGGACAAATCGAAACAAGTCAGGACAAGTCGAAAAAAGTCGAAAGAAGTCGGGACAAGTCAGGACAAGTCGGGACAAGTCGGGACAAGTCGGGACAAGTCGGGACAAATCGGGACAAGTCAGGACAAGTCGAGAAATGTCGGGACAAGTTTGGACAATAAGGGACAAGTCGGGACAAGTTTGGACAATAAGGGACAAGTCGGGACAAGTCGGTACAAGTCGGGACAAGTCGGGACATGTTTGGACAACCTGGGACAAGTCAGGACAAGTCGGGACATGGCGTGACAAGTTAGAACAAGTCAGAACAAGCCGGGACAAGTCGGGACAAGTCTGGACAAGTCAGTAAAAGTCGGGACATGGCGAGACAAGTTAGAACAAGTCAGAACAAGCCGGGACAAGTCGGAACAAGTCTGAAAAAGTCGAGGCAAGTCAGTACAAGTCGGGACATAGCGTGACAAGTTAGAACAAGTCAGAACAAGCCGGGACAAGTCGGAACAAGTCGGAACAAGTCAGAACAAGTCGGGACATGGCGTGACAAGTTAGACCAAGTCAGAACAAGCCGGAACAAGTCGGGACAAGTTAGAACAAGTCAGAACAAGCCGGGACAAGTCGGGACAAGTCGGAACAAGTCAGGACAAGTCGAGACATGGCGTGACAAGTTAGAACAAGTCAGAACAAGCCGGGACAAGTCGGGACAAGTCTGGACAAGTCGGGACAAGTCGGGACAAGTCTGGACAAGACGGGACAAGTCGGGACAAGTCTGGACAAGTCAGGACAAGTCAGGACAAGTTTGTACAATGCGGGACAAGTCGGGACAATCCGTGACAAGTCGGGACAAGACGGAACAAGTCACGACAAGTCGGGAAAAGTCGGGACAAGACATGTCGGAACAAGTCGGGACTTTTGGGTCGGGTCGAGGAAAATATTATTGTAAATATATCTTTTGAAAGAATCATTTTGAATTTCAAATAATTTTGGACTTTTCACCAGGGCTCCTTACCCAGATATTTTATCCTGATTTCATTTGTACATTTTACACGGAATTTCCACCTGGACTTCTTCACCCAGACTTTCTTCTTGGAATTTTATTTGGATTTCTTTGAAGTAGTTTGTGAAAAAAAAATCAAAATTACAAAAAAAAAACTAAAGATTTTAATATTTGTTTCAAATATTTCAGCAAAAATTCAATTATCAAAAAATTTCAAAAAATATTTATTTTTCAGATTTCTTTTAATTTTATCAAAATTGTGAACAGAAACAACTTTCACAATCCAATTTCTTTTCAAGAAGAAACAAAAAAGTATCTCATTAAACACAGAATTAAAATAAAAAAGTTTTGAAAAAAAAATCTTGGAAAATTACTTTTTTCACAAAGAAAATATTTGAGTCAGTCAATTTCTGAATATTTTGGTATCGAATCATCTCGCCAAAATTTTTTAAAACGGCAAGAAATTTAATTTTTTTTTTCTGAAAAAAAAATTTACTTCACAAGGTCAAATCGAGTCAATGTTATGGCACTAATATTCATCTTATCGTCTTGGACTCTATTCGCAATTAGGTCGGGTCGGGTAGGGTCGGGAAATGAGCTTTCAGATTTTTTGTCAATCCAACAAATATTATGAACCATGACAAATGTGACAAGTCGGGACAAGTTGGGACAAATCGGGACAAGTCTGGACAAGTCAGGACAAGTTGGGACAAATCGGGACCAGCCGGGATATTTTGAAAAAAATGAAAGCTACAAAAATTTTATTAACAAAAAATTTGAATTTTTTTTTTTATATTTCAGCCAAAATTTAAACAGTTTTGAGAAAATAAGCTTACAGATTTTTTGTCAATCCAACCAAAATTATGAACCAAAACAAGTGTGACAATCAATTTTTGTTCGAACTGAAATTGACAAGTCGGAACAAGTCGGGACAATTTTGGTCAATCCGGGACAAGTCGGGACGAGTCGGGACGATTCGGGACAAGTCGGTACAAGTCGGGACAAGTTTGGACATTACGGGACAAGTCGGAACAAGTCGGTACAAGTCGGTACAAGTCGGTACAAGTCGGGACAAGTTTGGACAAACCGACACGAGTCGGGACAAGTCGGTACAAGTTGGGACAAGTCGGGACAAGTCAGGACAAGTCGGGACAAGTCGAGACAAGTCGGGACAAATCGAAACAAGTCAGGACAAGTCAAAAAAAGTCGAAAGAAGTCGGGACAAGTCAGGACAAATCGGGACAAGTCGGGATAAGACGTGACATGTCAGAACAAGTCGGGACAAGTCGGGACGAGTCGGAACAAGTCGGGACAAGTCGGGACATGTCGGGACTAGTCAGGACTAGTCGAGAAATGTCGGGACAAGTTTGGACAATAAGGGACAAGTCGGGACAAGTTTGGACAATAAGGGACAAGTCGGGACAAGTCGGTACAAGTCGGTACAAGTCGGGACAAGTTTGGAAAATCCGAGACAAGTCGGGACAAGTCGGTACAAGTCAGGACGAGTCGGAACAAGTCAGGACAAGTCGGGACAAGTCGTGACATGACGTGACAAGTCAGAACAAGTCGGGACAAAACGGGACACAAGTCGGGACAAGTTTGGTCAATCTGGGACAAGTCGGTACAAGTCGGGACAAGTCGGTACAAGTCGGAACAAGTTTATACAAGTCGGGACAAGAAGGGACAAGTCGGTAAAATTCGGAACAAGTTTGTACAAGTCGGGACAAGTCGGGACATGACGTGACAAGTCAGAACAAGTCGGGACAAGTCGGGACAAGTCGGGACAAGTCGGGACAAGTCGGGACTAGCCGGTACAAGTTGGGACAAGTCGGTACAAGTCGGGACAAGTTTGGACAAACGGGGACAAGTCGGGACAAGTCGGTACAAGTTGGGACAAGTCGGGACAAGTCAGGACAAGTCGGGACAAGTCGAGACAAGTCGGGACAAATCGAAACAAGTCAGGACAAGTCGAAAAAAGTCGAAAGAAGTCGGGACAAGTCAGGACAAATCGGGACAAGTCGGGATAAGACGTGACATGTCAGAAAAAGTCGGGACAAGTCGGGACAAGTCGGGACATGTCGGGACAAGTCGGGACAAGTCGGGACAAGTCGGGACATGTCGGGACTAGTCAGGACTAGTCGAGAAATGTCGGGACAAGTTTGGACAATAAGGGACAAGTCGGGACAAGTTTGGACAATAAGGGACAAGTCGGGACAAGTCGGTACAAGTCGGGACAAGTTTGGACAATCCAAGACAAGTTGGGACAAGTCGGAACAAGTCGGTACAAGTCGGGACATGTTTGTACAATCCGGGACAAGTCGTGACAAGTCAGGACAAACCGAAACAAGTCGAAACAAGTCGAAACAAGTCGGGACAAGTCAGAACAAGTCGGGACAAGTCAAGACAAGTCGGGACAAGTCGGGACAAGTCGAGACAAGTCGGAACAAGTCGGGACAAGTCAGGACAAGTCGGTTCAAGTCGGGAAAAGTTTGGACAATACGGGACACGTTGGGACAAGTCGGTACAAGTTGGGAGAATCCGGGACAAGTCGGTACAAGTCTAGACAAGTCGTTAAAAGTCGGGACAAGTTTGGACAATCCGGGACAAGTCGAGACAAGTCGGGACAAGTCGGGACAGGTCGGGACAAGTCGGTACAAGTGTGGACAGGTCGGTTCAAGTCAAGAAAAGTTTGGACACTACGGGACACGTTGGGACAAGTCGGTACAAGTTGGGACAATCCGGGACAAGTCGGTACAAGTCGGGACAAGTCGGTACAAGTCGGGACATGTTTGGACAATCCGGGACAAGTCGAAACAAGTCGGTACAAGTCGGGACAAGTCGTGACAAGTCAGGACAAGTCAGGACAGGTCGGGACAAGTCGGGACAAGTCGGGACAAGTCGGGACAAGTCGGGACAAGTCGGGACAAGTTTGGACAATCTGGGACAGGTAGGGACAAGTCGGTACGAGTCTGGACAAGTCGGGACAAGTCGGTTCAAGTCGGGAAAAGTTTGGACAATACGGGACACGTTGGGACAAGTCGGGACAAGTCGGGACAAGTCGAAACAAGTTGGGACAAGTCGGGACAAGTCAGGACAAGTCAGAACAAGTCGGGACAAGTCAGGACAAGTCGGTACAAGTCGGGACAAGTCGTGACAAGTCAGGACAAATCAGGACAAGTCGGGACAAGTCGGGACAAGTCGGGACAAGTCGGGACTAGTCGGTTCGAGTCGGGAAAAGTTTGGACAATACGGGACACGTTGGGACAAGTCGGGACAGGTCGGGACAAGTCGGGACAAGTCGGGACAAGTCGAAACAAATTGGGACGAGTCGGGACAAGTCAGGACAAGCCAGAACAAGTCGGGACAAGTCGGGACAAGTCGAAACAAGTTGGGACAAGTCGGGACAAGTCAGGACAAGTCAGAACAAGTCGGGACAAGTCAGGACAAGTTGGTACAAGTCGGGACAAGTCGTGACAAGTCAGGACAAGTCAGGACAAGTCGGGACAAGTCGGGACAAGTCGGTACAAGTCTGTACAAGTCGGGACAAGTCGGTTCAAGTCGGGAAAAATTTGGACAATACGGGACACGTTGGGACAAGTCGGGACAAGTCGGGACAAGTCGGTACAAGTCGGGACAAGTTTGGACAAACCGGGACCAGTCGGGACAAGTCGGGACAAGTCGGTACAAGTTGGGACAAGTCGGGACAAGTCAGGACAAGTCGGCACAAGTCGAGACAAGTCGGGACATATCGAAACAAGTCAGGACAATTCGAAAAAAGTCGAAAGAAGTCGGGACAAGTCAGGACGAGTCGGGACAAGTCGGGATAAGACGTGACATGTCAGAACAAGTCGGGACATGTCGGGACAAGTCGGGACAAGTCGGGACAAGTCGGTACAAGTCGGGACAAGTCGGTACAAGTCGGGACAAGTTTGGACAAACCGGGACCAGTCGGGACAAGTCGGGACAAGTCGGTACAAGTTGGGACAAGTCGGGACAAGTCAGGACAAGTCGGCACAAGTCGAGACAAGTCGGGACATATCGAAACAAGTCAGGACAATTCGAAAAAAGTCGAAAGAAGTCGGGACAAGTCAGGACGAGTCGGGACAAGTCGGGATAAGACGTGACATGTCAGAACAAGTCGGGACAAGTCGGGACAAGTCGGGACAAGTCGGGACAAGTCGGGACAAGTCGGGACAAGTCGGGACAAGTCGGGACAAGTCGGGACAAGTCGGGACAAGTCGGGACAAGTCGGGACAAGTCAGGACAAGTCAGGACATGTCGGGACAAGTTTGTACAATAAGTGACAAGTCGGGACAAGTTTGGACAATAAGGGACAAGTCGGGACAAGTCGGTACAAGTCGGGACAAGTCGGTACAAGTCGGGTTAAGTTTGGACAATGCAAGACAAGTAGGGACAAGTCGGGACAAGTCGGTACAATTCGGTACAAGTCGGTACAAGTCGGGACATGTTTGGACAATCCGAGACAAGTCGAGACAAGTCGGGACAAGTCGGGACAAGTCGTGACAAGTCAGGACAAGTCAGGACAAGTCGACACAAGTCGAAACAAGTCGGGACAAGTCGGGACAAGTCAGGACAAGTCAGAACAAGTCGGGACAAGTCGGGACAAGTCGGGACAAGTTTGGACAATCTGGGACAGGTCGGGACAAGTCTGCACAAGTCGGGACAAGTCGGTTGGAGTCAGGAAAAGTTTGGACAATACTGGACACGTTGGGACAAGTCGGTACAAGTTGGGACAATCGGGGACAAGTCGGGACAAGTCGGTACAAGTCGGGACAAGTCGGTACATGTCAAGACAAGTCGGAAGAAGTCGGGACAAGGTTGGACAATCCGGGACAAGTCGGGACAAGTCGGTACAAGTCGAAACAAGTCGGGACAAGTTTGGACAATCCGGGACATGTCAGGACAAGTCGGTACAAGTCGGGACAAATCGGTACAAGTCGGGACAAGTCAGGACAAGTCGAGACAAGTTGGGACAATCCGGACAAGTCGGGACAAGTCGGTACAAGTCGGGACAAGTCGGGACAAGTTGGGACAATCCGGGGCAAGTCGGGACAAGTCGGTACAAGTCGGGACAAATCGGTACAAATCGGTACAAGTCGGGACAAGTCAGAACAAGTCGAGACAAGTTGGGACAAGTCGAAACAAGTTGGGACATCTCGGGACAAGTCGGAACAAGTCGGAACAAGTCGAGACAAGTCGGAACAAGTCGGTACAAGTCTAGACAAGTCGGTAAAAGTCGGGACAAGTTTGGACAATCCGGGACAAGTCGAGACAAGTCGGGACAAGTCGGGACAGGTCGGGACAAGTCGGTACAAGTGTGGACAGGTCGGTTCAAGTCAAGAAAAGTTTGGACACTACGGGACACGTTGGGACAAGTCGGTACAAGTTGGGACAATCCGGGACAAGTCGGTACAAGTCGGGACAAGTCGGTACAAGTCGGGACATGTTTGGACAATCCGGGACAAGTCGAGACAAGTCGGTACAAGTCGGGACAAGTCGTGACAAGTCAGGACAAGTCAGGACAAGTCGGGACAAGTCAGGACAAGTCGGGACAAGTCGGGACAAGTTTGGACAATCTGGGACAGGTAGGGACAAGTCGGTACGAGTCTGGACAAGTCGGGACAAGTCGGTTCAAGTCGGGAAAAGTTTGGACAATACGGGACACGTTGGGACAAGTCGGGACAAGTCGGGACAAGTCGGGACAAGTCGAAACAAGTTGGGACAAGTCGGGACAAGTCAGGACAAGTCAGAACAAGTCGGGACAAGTCAGGACAAGTCGGTACAAGTCGGGACAAGTCGTGACAAGTCAGGACATGTCAGGACAAGTCGGGACAAGTCGGGACAAGTCGGGACAAGTCGGGACTAGTCGGTTCAAGTCGGGAAAAGTTTGGACAATACGGGACACGTTGGGACAAGTCGGGACAGGTCGGGACAAGTCGGGACAAGTCGAAACAAATTGGGACAAGTCGGGACAAGTCAGGTCAAGTCAGAACAAGTCGGGACAAGTCGGGACAAGTCGAAACAAGTTGGGACAAGTCGGGACAAGTCAGGACAAGTCAGAACAAGTCGGGACAAGTCAGGACAAGTCGGTACAAGTCGGGACAAGTCGTGACAAGTCAGGACAAGTCGGCACAAGTCGAGACAAGTCGGGACATATCGAAACAAGTCAGGACAATTCGAAAAAAGTCGAAAGAAGTCGGGACAAGTCAGGACAAGTCGGGACAAGTCGGGACAAGTCGGGACAAGTCAGGACAAGTCAGGACATGTCGGGACAAGTTTGTACAATAAGTGACAAGTCGGGACAAGTTTGGACAATACGGGACACGTTGGGACAAGTCGGGACAAGTCTGGACAAGTCGGGACAAGTCGGGACAAGTCGGTACAAGTCGGGACAAGTCGGTACAAGTCGGGACAAGTTTGGACAAACCGGGACAAGTCGGGACAAGTCGGTACAAGTTGGTACAAGTCGGGACAAGCCAGGACAAGTCGGGACAAGTCGAGAGAAGTCGGGACATATCGAAACAAGTCAGGACAAGTCGAAAAAAGTCGAAAGAAGTCGGGACAAGTCAGGACAAGTCGGGATAAAATTAGACATGTCGAAACAAGTCGGGACAAGTCGGGACAAGTCGGGACAAGTCGGGACAAGTCAGGACAAGTCAGAACATGTCAAGACAAGTTTGTACAATAAGTGACAAGTCGAGACAAGTTTGGACAATAAGGGACAAGTCGGGACAAGTCGGTTTAAGTTGGGACAAGTCGGTACAAGTCGGGACAAGTTTGGACAATCCGGGACAAGTCGAGACAAGTCGGGACAAGTCGATACAAGTCGTGACAAGTCAGGACAAGTCAGGACAAGTCGACACAAGTCGAAACAAGTCGGGACAAGTCAGGACAAGTCGAAACAAGTCAGGACAAGTCAGAACAAGTCGGGACAAGTCAGGACAAGTCGGTACAAGTCAGGACAAGTTAGGACAAGTCAGGACAAGTCGGGACAAGTCGGAACAAGTCTGGACAAGTTTGGACAATCTGGGACAGGTCGGGACAAGTCGGTACAAGTCTGGACAAGTCGGGACAAGTCGGTTCAAGTCGGGAAAAGTTTGGACAATACGGGACACGTTGGGACAAGTCGGTACAAGTTGGGACAATCCGGGACAAGTCGGTACAAGTCGGGACAAGTCGGTACAAGTTGGGACAAGTTTGGACAATCCAGGACAAGTCGAGACAAGTCGGGACAAGTCGGGACAGGTCGGGACAAGTCGGTACAAGTCTGGACAAGTCGGTTCAAGTCGGAACAAGTCGGGACATGGCGTGACAAGTTAGAACAAGTCAGAACAAGCCGGGACAAGTCGGGACAAGTCTGGACAAGTCGAAACAAGTCGGGACAAGTCAGTACAAGTCGGGACATGGCGTGACAAGTAAGAACAAGTCAGAACAATCCGGGACAAGTCGGGACAAGTCGGAACAAGTCAGGACAAGTCGGGACATGGCGTGACAAGTTAGAACAAGTCAGAACAAGCCGGGACAAGTCGGGACAAGTCTGGACAAGTCTGGACAAGTCGAAACAAGTCGGGACAAGTCAGTACAAGTCAGGACATGGCGTGACAAGTAAGAACAAGTCAGAACAATCCGGGACAAGTCGGGACAAGTCGGAACAAGTCAGGACAAGTCGGGACATGGTGTGACAAGTTAGAACAAGTCAGAACAAGCCGGAACAATTTGGGACAAGTTAGAACAAGTCAGAACAAGCCGGGACAAGTCGGGACAAGTCGGAACAAGTCAGGAGAAGTCGAGACATGGCGTGACAAGTTAGAACAAGTCAGAACAAGCCGGGACAAGTCGGGACAAGTCTGGACAAGTCGGGACAAGTCGGGACAAGTGAGAACAAGTCAACACGAGTCGGGACAAGTCGGAACAAGTCAGGACAAGTCGGGACATGGCGTGACAAGTTAGAACAAGTCGGAACAAGTCGGTACAAGTCGGGACAAGTCGGGACAAGTCGGTACAAGTCGGGACAAGTCGGTACAAGTCGGGACAAGTTTGGACAAACCGGGACAAGTCGGGACAAGTCGGTACAAGTTGGGACAAGTCGAGACATATCGAAACAAGTCAGGACAAGTCGAACAAAGTCGAAAGAAGTCGGGACAAGTCAGGACAAGACGGAACAAGTCACGACAAGTCGGGAAAAGTCGGGACAAAACATGTCGGAACAAGTCGGGACTTTTGGGTCGGGTCGAGGAAAATATTATTGTAAATATATCTTTTGATAGAATCATTTTGAATTTCAAATAATTCTGGACTTTTCACCAGGGCTCCTTACCCAGACATTTTATCCTGATTTCATTTGTACATTTTACACGGAATTTCCGCCTGGACTTCTTCACCCAGACTTTCTTCTTGGAATTTTATTTGGATTTCTTTGAAGTAGTTTGTGAAAAAAAATCAAAATTACAAAAAAAAACTAAAGATTTTAATATTTGTTTCAAATATTTCAGCAAAAATTCAATTATCAAAAAATTTCAAAAAATATTTTTTTTTCAGATTTTTTTTAATTTTATTAAAATTGTGAACTGAAACAACTTTCACAATCCAATTTCTATTCAAGAAGAAACAAAAAAGTATCTCATTAAACACAGAATTAAAATAAAAATGTTTTGAAAAAAAAATCTTGGAAAATTACTTTTTTCACAAAGGAAATATTTGAGTCAGTCAATTTCTGAATATTTTGGTATCGAATCATCTCGCCAAAATTTTTTATAACGGCAAGAAATTTAATTTTTTTTTTTCTGAAAAAAAAATTTACTTCACATGGTCAAATCGAGTCAATGTTATGGCACTAATATTCATCTTATCGTCTTGGACTCTATTCGCAATTAGGTCGGGTCGGGTAGGGTCGGGAAATGAGCTTTCAGATTTTTTGTCAATCCAACAAATATTATGAACCATGACAAATGTGACAAGTCGGGACAAGTTGGGACAAATCGGGACAAGTCTGGACAAGTCAGGACAAGTTGGGACAAATCGGGACCAGCCGGGATATTTTGAAAAAAATGAAAGCTACAAAAATTTTATAAACAAAAAATTTGAATTTTTTTTTATATCTCAGCCAAAATTTAAACAGTTTTGAGAAAATAAGCTTACAGATTTTTTGTCAATCCAACCAAAATTATGAACCAAAACAAGTGTGACAATCAATTTTTGTTCGAACTGAAATTGACAAGTCGGAACAAGTCGGGACAAGTATGGACAAGTCGGGACAAGTCGGGACAAGTCGGGACGATTCGGGACAAGTCGGTACAAGTCGGGAAAAGTTTGGACAATACGGGACACGTTGGGACAAGTCGGTACAAGTTGGGACAATCCGGGACAAGTCGGGACAAGTCGGTACAAGTCGGGACATGTTTGGACATCTTGGGACAAGTCGAGACAAGTCGGGACAAGTCGGGACAAGTCGTGACAAGTCAGGACCAGTCAGAACAAGTCGGGACAAGTCAGGACAAGTCGGTACAAGTCGGGACAAGTCGTTACAAGTCAGGACAAGTCAGGACAAGTCGGGACAAGTCGGTACAAGTCGGGACAAGTCGGGACAAGTCAGGACAAGTTTGGACAATCTGGGACAGGTCGGGACAAGTTGGTACAAGTCTGGACAAGTCGGGACAAGTCGGTTCAAGTGGGGAAAAGTTTGGACAATACGGGACACGTTGGGACAAGTCGGGACAAGTCGAAACAAGTTGGGACAAGTCGGGACAAGTCAGGACAAGTCAAAACAAGTCGGGACAAGTCGGGACAAGTCGGTACAAGTCGGGACAAGTCGTGACAAGTCAGGACAAGTCAGGACAAGTCGGGACAAGTCGGGACAAGTCATGACAAGTCGGGACAAGTCGTGACAAGTCAGGACAAGTCAGGACAAGTCGGGACAAGTCAGGACAAGTCGGGACAAGTCGGTTCAAGTCGGGAAAAGTTTGGACAATACAGGACACGTTGGGACAAGTCGGGACAAGTCGGGACAAGTCAAGACAAGTCAGGACAAGTCAGAACAAGTCGGGACAAGTCGGTTCAAGTCAGGAAAAGTTTGGACAATACGGGACACGTTGGGACAAGTCGGGACAAGTCGGGACAAGTCAGGACAAGTCAGAACAAGTCAGGACAAGTCGGGACAAGTCAAAACGAGTCGGGACAAGTCAGGACAAGTCAGAACAAGTCGGGACAAGTCAGGACAAGTCGGTACAAGTCGGGACAAGTCGTGACAAGTCAGGACAGGTCAGGACAAGTCGGGACAAGTCGGGACAAGTCGGTACAAGTCTGAACAAGTCGGGACAAAACGGTTCAAGTCGGGAAAAGTTTGGACAATACGATACACGTTGGGACAAGTCGGGACAAGTCGGGACAAGTCAGGACATGTCGGGACAAGTTTGTACAATAAGTGACAAGTCGGGACAAATTTGGACAATAAGGGACAAGTCGGGACAAGTCGGGACAAGTCGGGACAAGTCGTGACAAGTCAGGACAAGTCAGGACAAGTCGGGACATGTCGAAACAAGTCGGCACAAGTCGGGACAAGTTTGGACAATCCGGGACAAGTCGAGACAAGTCGGGACAAGTCGGGACAGGTCGGGACAAGTCGGTACAAGTGTGGACAAGTCGGTTCAAGTCGGGAAAAGTTTGGACAATACGGGACACGTTGGGACAAGTTGGTACAAGTTGGGACAATCCGGGACAAGTCGGGACAAGTCGGTACAAGTCGTGACATGTTTGGACAATCCGTGACAAGTCGAGACAAGTCGGGACAAGTCGGGACAAGTCGTGACAAGTCAGGACAAGTCAGAACAAGTCGGGACAAGTCAGGACAAGTCGGTACAAGTCGGGACAAGTCGTGACAAGTCAGGACAAGTCAGGACAAGTCGGGACAAGTCGGGACAAGTCGGGACAAGTCGGGACAAGTAGGGACAAGTCAGGACAAGTTTGGACAATCTGGGACAGGTCGGGACAAGTCGGTACAAGTCTGGACAAGTCGGGACAAGTCGGTTCAAGTCGGGAAAAGTTTGGACAATACGGGACACGTTGGGACAAGTCGGGACAAGTCGGGACAAGTCGAAACAAGTTGGGACAAGTCGGGACAAGTCAGGACAAGTCAGAACAAGTCGGGACAAGTCAGGACAAGTCGGTACAAGTCGGGACAAGTCGTGACAAGTCAGGACAAGTCAGGACAAGTCGGGACAAGTCGAGACAAGTCGGGACAAGTCGGTTCAAGTCGGGAAAAGTTTGGACAATACGGGACACGTTGGGACAAGTCGGGACAAGTCGGGACAAGTCGGGACAAGTCGGAACAAGTCGAAACAAGTTGGGACAAGTCGGGACAAGTCAGGACAAGTCAGAACAAGTCGGGACAAGTCGAAACAAGTTGGGACAAGTTGGGACAAGTCGGGACAAGTCAGGACAAGTCAGAACAAGTCGGGACAAGTCAGGACAAGTCGGTACAAGTCGGGACAAGTCGTGACAAGTCAGGACAAGTCAGGACAAGTCGGGACAAGTCGGGACGAGTCGGTACAAGTCTGAACAAGTCGGGACAAGTCGGGAAAAGTTTGGACAATACAGGACACGTTGGGACAAGTCGGGACAAGTCGGGACAAGTCGGGACAAGTCGGTACAAGTCGGGACAAGTCGGTACAAGTCGGGGCAAGTTTGGACAAACCGGGACAAGTCGGGACAAGTCGGTACAAGTTGGGACAAGTCAGGACAAGTCAGGACAAGTCGGGACAAGTCGAGACAAGTCGGGACATATCGAAACAAGTCAGGACAAGTCGAAAAAAGTCGAAAGAAGTCGGGACAAGTCAGGACAAGCCGGGACAAGTCGGGATAAGACGTGACATGTCGGGACAAGTCGGGACAAGTCGGGACAAGTCAGGACAAGTCAGGACATGTCGGGAGAAGTTTGTACAATAAGTGACAAGTCGGGACAAGTTTGGACAATAAGGGACAAGTCGGGACAAGTCGGTACAAGTCGGGACAAGTCGGTACAAGTCGGGACAAGTTTGGACAATGCAAGACAAGTAGGGACAAGTCGGGACAAGTCGGTACAAGTCGGGACAAGTCAGGACAAGTCAGGACAAGTCGACACAAGTCGAAACAAGTCGGGACAAGTCGGGACAAGTCAGGAAAAGTCAGAACAAGTCGGGAAAAGCCGGGACAAGTCTGGACAAGTCGAGACAAGTCGGGACAAGTCAGTACAAGTCGGGACATGGCGTGACAAGTTAGAACAAGTCAGAACAATCCGGGACAAGTCGTGACAAGTCGGAACAAGTCAGGACAAGTCGGGACATGGCGTGACAAGTTAGAACAAGTCAGAACAAGCCGGAACAAGTCGGGACAAGTTAGAACAAGTCAGAACAAGCCGGGACAAGTCGGAACAAGTCGGAACAAGTCAGTACAAGTCGAGACATGGCGTGACAAGTTAGAACAAGTCAGAACAAGCCGGGACAAGTCGGGACAAGTCTGGACAAGTCGGGATAAGACGTGACATGTCAGACCAAGTCGGGACAAGTCGGGACAAGTCGGGACAAGTCGGGATAAGTCGGGACAAGTCAGGACAAGTCAAGAAATGTCGGGACAAGTTTGGACAATAATGGACAAGTCGGGACAAGTTTGGACAATGAGGGACAAGTCAGGACAAGTCGGGACAAGTCGGTACAAGTCGGGACAAGTTTGGACAATCCAAGACAAGTTGGGACAAGTCGAAACAAGTCGGTACAAGTCGGGACAAGTCGGGACAAGTTTGGACAATAAGGGACAAGTCGGGACAAGTTTGGACAAGTCAGGACAAGTCGAAACAAGTCGAAACAAAACGGGACAAGTCGGGACAAGTCAGGACAAGTCACAACAAGTCGGGACAAGTTAGGACAAGTCGGTACAAGTCGGGTCAAGTCGTGACAAGTCAGGACAAGTCGGGACAAGTCGGGACAAGTCAGAACAAGTTTGGACAATCTGGGACAGGTCGGGACAAGTCGGTACAAGTCTGGACAAGTCGGGACAAGTCGGTTCAAGTCGGGAAAAGTTTGGACAATACGGAACACGTTGGGACAAGTCGGTACAAGTTGTGACAATCCGGGACAAGTCGGTACAAGTCGGGACAAGTCGGTACAAGTTGGGACAAATTTGGACAATCCGGACAAGTCGAGACAAGTCGGGACAAGTCGGGACAAGTCGTGACAAGTCAGGACAAGTCAAGACAAGTCGAAACAAGTCGAAACAAGTTGGGACAAGTCGGGACAAGTCAGAACAAGTCGGAACATGTCTGGACAAGACGGTACAAGTCGGGACAAGTCGGTACAAGTCAGGACAAGTTTGGACAATCCGGGACAAGTCGGGACAAGACGGTACAAGTCAGGACGAGTCAAAACAAGTCAGGACAAGTCGGGACAAGTCGGGACAAGACGTGACAAGTCAGAACAAGTCGGGACAAGTAGGGACAAGTCGGGACAAGTCAGGACAAGTCGAGACAAGTCGGGACAAGTCGGGACAAGTCGGTACAAGTCGGGACAAGTCGGAACAAGTCGGGACAAGTTGGGACAAGTTAGGACAAGTCAGGACAAGTCAGGACAAGTCAGGACAAGTCGGGATAAGTCGGGACAAGTTGGGACAAGTCGGGACAATTCGGGACAGGTCGGGACAAGTACGGACAGGTCGGGACAAGACGTGACAAATCAGAACAAGAAGGGACAAGTCGAGACAAGTCGGGACAAG
Organism: Chrysolina americana; assembly: GCA_958502065.1. Lineage (NCBI taxonomy): Eukaryota > Metazoa > Arthropoda > Insecta > Coleoptera > Chrysomelidae > Chrysolina > Chrysolina americana. The sequence continues at coordinate 47,470,584 of OY293413.1, forward strand.
TCGGGACAAGTCGGGACAAGTTGGTTAAAGTCGGGACAAGTCGGTACAAGTCGGGAAAAGTTTGGACAAACCGGGACAAGTCGGGACAAGTCGGTACAAGTTGGGACAAATCGAAACAAGTCAGGACAAGTCGAAAAAAGTCGAAAGAAGTCGGGACAAGTCAGGACAAGTCGGGACAAGTCGGGACAAGTCGGGACAAGTCGGGACAAATCGGGACAAGTCAGGACAAGTCGAGAAATGTCGGGACAAGTTTGGACAATAAGGGACAAGTCGGGACAAGTTTGGACAATAAGGGACAAGTCGGGACAAGTCGGTACAAGTCGGGACAAGTCGGGACATGTTTGGACAACCTGGGACAAGTCAGGACAAGTCGGGACATGGCGTGACAAGTTAGAACAAGTCAGAACAAGCCGGGACAAGTCGGGACAAGTCTGGACAAGTCAGTAAAAGTCGGGACATGGCGAGACAAGTTAGAACAAGTCAGAACAAGCCGGGACAAGTCGGAACAAGTCTGAAAAAGTCGAGGCAAGTCAGTACAAGTCGGGACATAGCGTGACAAGTTAGAACAAGTCAGAACAAGCCGGGACAAGTCGGAACAAGTCGGAACAAGTCAGAACAAGTCGGGACATGGCGTGACAAGTTAGACCAAGTCAGAACAAGCCGGAACAAGTCGGGACAAGTTAGAACAAGTCAGAACAAGCCGGGACAAGTCGGGACAAGTCGGAACAAGTCAGGACAAGTCGAGACATGGCGTGACAAGTTAGAACAAGTCAGAACAAGCCGGGACAAGTCGGGACAAGTCTGGACAAGTCGGGACAAGTCGGGACAAGTCTGGACAAGACGGGACAAGTCGGGACAAGTCTGGACAAGTCAGGACAAGTCAGGACAAGTTTGTACAATGCGGGACAAGTCGGGACAATCCGTGACAAGTCGGGACAAGACGGAACAAGTCACGACAAGTCGGGAAAAGTCGGGACAAGACATGTCGGAACAAGTCGGGACTTTTGGGTCGGGTCGAGGAAAATATTATTGTAAATATATCTTTTGAAAGAATCATTTTGAATTTCAAATAATTTTGGACTTTTCACCAGGGCTCCTTACCCAGATATTTTATCCTGATTTCATTTGTACATTTTACACGGAATTTCCACCTGGACTTCTTCACCCAGACTTTCTTCTTGGAATTTTATTTGGATTTCTTTGAAGTAGTTTGTGAAAAAAAAATCAAAATTACAAAAAAAAAACTAAAGATTTTAATATTTGTTTCAAATATTTCAGCAAAAATTCAATTATCAAAAAATTTCAAAAAATATTTATTTTTCAGATTTCTTTTAATTTTATCAAAATTGTGAACAGAAACAACTTTCACAATCCAATTTCTTTTCAAGAAGAAACAAAAAAGTATCTCATTAAACACAGAATTAAAATAAAAAAGTTTTGAAAAAAAAATCTTGGAAAATTACTTTTTTCACAAAGAAAATATTTGAGTCAGTCAATTTCTGAATATTTTGGTATCGAATCATCTCGCCAAAATTTTTTAAAACGGCAAGAAATTTAATTTTTTTTTTCTGAAAAAAAAATTTACTTCACAAGGTCAAATCGAGTCAATGTTATGGCACTAATATTCATCTTATCGTCTTGGACTCTATTCGCAATTAGGTCGGGTCGGGTAGGGTCGGGAAATGAGCTTTCAGATTTTTTGTCAATCCAACAAATATTATGAACCATGACAAATGTGACAAGTCGGGACAAGTTGGGACAAATCGGGACAAGTCTGGACAAGTCAGGACAAGTTGGGACAAATCGGGACCAGCCGGGATATTTTGAAAAAAATGAAAGCTACAAAAATTTTATTAACAAAAAATTTGAATTTTTTTTTTATATTTCAGCCAAAATTTAAACAGTTTTGAGAAAATAAGCTTACAGATTTTTGGTCAATCCAACCAAAATTATGAACCAAAACAAGTGTGACAATCAATTTTTGTTCGAACTGAAATTGACAAGTCGGAACAAGTCGGGACAATTTTGGTCAATCCGGGACAAGTCGGGACGAGTCGGGACGATTCGGGACAAGTCGGTACAAGTCGGGACAAGTTTGGACATTACGGGACAAGTCGGAACAAGTCGGTACAAGTCGGTACAAGTCGGTACAAGTCGGGACAAGTTTGGACAAACCGACACGAGTCGGGACAAGTCGGTACAAGTTGGGACAAGTCGGGACAAGTCAGGACAAGTCGGGACAAGTCGAGACAAGTCGGGACAAATCGAAACAAGTCAGGACAAGTCAAAAAAAGTCGAAAGAAGTCGGGACAAGTCAGGACAAATCGGGACAAGTCGGGATAAGACGTGACATGTCAGAACAAGTCGGGACAAGTCGGGACGAGTCGGAACAAGTCGGGACAAGTCGGGACATGTCGGGACTAGTCAGGACTAGTCGAGAAATGTCGGGACAAGTTTGGACAATAAGGGACAAGTCGGGACAAGTTTGGACAATAAGGGACAAGTCGGGACAAGTCGGTACAAGTCGGTACAAGTCGGGACAAGTTTGGAAAATCCGAGACAAGTCGGGACAAGTCGGTACAAGTCAGGACGAGTCGGAACAAGTCAGGACAAGTCGGGACAAGTCGTGACATGACGTGACAAGTCAGAACAAGTCGGGACAAAACGGGACACAAGTCGGGACAAGTTTGGTCAATCTGGGACAAGTCGGTACAAGTCGGGACAAGTCGGTACAAGTCGGAACAAGTTTATACAAGTCGGGACAAGAAGGGACAAGTCGGTAAAATTCGGAACAAGTTTGTACAAGTCGGGACAAGTCGGGACATGACGTGACAAGTCAGAACAAGTCGGGACAAGTCGGGACAAGTCGGGACAAGTCGGGACTAGCCGGTACAAGTTGGGACAAGTCGGTACAAGTCGGGACAAGTTTGGACAAACGGGGACAAGTCGGGACAAGTCGGTACAAGTTGGGACAAGTCGGGACAAGTCAGGACAAGTCGGGACAAGTCGAGACAAGTCGGGACAAATCGAAACAAGTCAGGACAAGTCGAAAAAAGTCGAAAGAAGTCGGGACAAGTCAGGACAAATCGGGACAAGTCGGGATAAGACGTGACATGTCAGAAAAAGTCGGGACAAGTCGGGACAAGTCGGGACATGTCGGGACAAGTCGGGACAAGTCGGGACAAGTCGGGACATGTCGGGACTAGTCAGGACTAGTCGAGAAATGTCGGGACAAGTTTGGACAATAAGGGACAAGTCGGGACAAGTTTGGACAATAAGAGACAAGTCGGGACAAGTCGGTACAAGTCGGGACAAGTTTGGACAATCCAAGACAAGTTGGGACAAGTCGGAACAAGTCGGTACAAGTCGGGACATGTTTGTACAATCCGGGACAAGTCGTGACAAGTCAGGACAAACCGAAACAAGTCGAAACAAGTCGAAACAAGTCGGGACAAGTCAGAACAAGTCGGGACAAGTCAAGACAAGTCGGGACAAGTCGGGACAAGTCGAGACAAGTCGGAACAAGTCGGGACAAGTCAGGACAAGTCGGTTCAAGTCGGGAAAAGTTTGGACAATACGGGACACGTTGTGACAAGTCGGTACAAGTTGGGAGAATCCGGGACAAGTCGGTACAAGTCTAGACAAGTCGTTAAAAGTCGGGACAAGTTTGGACAATCCGGGACAAGTCGAGACAAGTCGGGACAAGTCGGGACAGGTCGGGACAAGTCGGTACAAGTGTGGACAGGTCGGTTCAAGTCAAGAAAAGTTTGGACACTACGGGACACGTTGGGACAAGTCGGTACAAGTTGGGACAATCCGGGACAAGTCGGTACAAGTCGGGACAAGTCGGTACAAGTCGGGACATGTTTGGACAATCCGGGACAAGTCGAAACAAGTCGGTACAAGTCGGGACAAGTCGTGACAAGTCAGGACAAGTCAGGACAAGTCGGGACAAGTCGGGACAAGTCGGGACAAGTCGGGACAAGTCGGGACAAGTCGGGACAAGTTTGGACAATCTGGGACAGGTAGGGACAAGTCGGTACGAGTCTGGACAAGTCGGGACAAGTCGGTTCAAGTCGGGAAAAGTTTGGACAATACGGGACACGTTGGGACAAGTCGGGACAAGTCGGGACAAGTCGAAACAAGTTGGGACAAGTCGGGACAAGTCAGGACAAGTCAGAACAAGTCGGGACAAGTCAGGACAAGTCGGTACAAGTCGGGACAAGTCGTGACAAGTCAGGACAAATCAGGACAAGTCGGGACAAGTCGGGACAAGTCGGGACAAGTCGGGACTAGTCGGTTCGAGTCGGGAAAAGTTTGGACAATACGGGACACGTTGGGACAAGTCGGGACAGGTCGGGACAAGTCGGGACAAGTCGGGACAAGTCGAAACAAATTGGGACGAGTCGGGACAAGTCAGGACAAGTCAGAACAAGTCGGGACAAGTCGGGACAAGTCGAAACAAGTTGGGACAAGTCGGGACAAGTCAGGACAAGTCAGAACAAGTCGGGACAAGTCAGGACAAGTTGGTACAAGTCGGGACAAGTCGTGACAAGTCAGGACAAGTCAGGACAAGTCGGGACAAGTCGGGACAAGTCGGTACAAGTCTGTACAAGTCGGGACAAGTCGGTTCAAGTCGGGAAAAATTTGGACAATACGGGACACGTTGGGACAAGTCGGGACAAGTCGGGACAAGTCGGGACATGTCGGGACAAGTCGGGACAAGTCGGGACAAGTCGGTACAAGTCGGGACAAGTCGGTACAAGTCGGGACAAGTTTGGACAAACCGGGACCAGTCGGGACAAGTCGGGACAAGTCGGTACAAGTTGGGACAAGTCGGGACAAGTCAGGACAAGTCGGCACAAGTCGAGACAAGTCGGGACATATCGAAACAAGTCAGGACAATTCGAAAAAAGTCGAAAGAAGTCGGGACAAGTCAGGACGAGTCGGGACAAGTCGGGATAAGACGTGACATGTCAGAACAAGTCGGGACAAGTCGGGACAAGTCGGGACAAGTCGGGACAAGTCGGGACAAGTCGGGACAAGTCGGGACAAGTCGGGACAAGTCGGGACAAGTCGGGACAAGTCGGGACAAGTCGGGACAAGTTGGGACAAGTCGGGACAAGTCAGGACAAGTCAGGACATGTCGGGACAAGTTTGTACAATAAGTGACAAGTCGGGACAAGTTTGGACAATAAGGGACAAGTCGGGACAAGTCGGTACAAGTCGGGACAAGTCGGTACAAGTCGGGTTAAGTTTGGACAATGCAAGACAAGTAGGGACAAGTCGGGACAAGTCGGTACAATTCGGTACAAGTCGGTACAAGTCGGGACATGTTTGGACAATCCGAGACAAGTCGAGACAAGTCGGGACAAGTCGGGACAAGTCGTGACAAGTCAGGACAAGTCAGGACAAGTCGACACAAGTCGAAACAAGTCGGGACAAGTCGGGACAAGTCAGGACAAGTCAGAACAAGTCGGGACAAGTCGGGACAAGTCGGGACAAGTTTGGACAATCTGGGACAGGTCGGGACAAGTCTGCACAAGTCGGGACAAGTCGGTTGGAGTCAGGAAAAGTTTGGACAATACTGGACACGTTGGGACAAGTCGGTACAAGTTGGGACAATCGGGGACAAGTCGGGACAAGTCGGTACAAGTCGGGACAAGTCGGTACATGTCAAGACAAGTCGGAAGAAGTCGGGACAAGGTTGGACAATCCGGGACAAGTCGGGACAAGTCGGTACAAGTCGAAACAAGTCGGGACAAGTTTGGACAATCCGGGACATGTCAGGACAAGTCGGTACAAGTCGGGACAAATCGGTACAAGTCGGGACAAGTCAGGACAAGTCGAGACAAGTTGGGACAATCCGGACAAGTCGGGACAAGTCGGTACAAGTCGGGACAAGTCGGGACAAGTTGGGACAATCCGGGGCAAGTCGGGACAAGTCGGTACAAGTCGGGACAAATCGGTACAAATCGGTACAAGTCGGGACAAGTCAGAACAAGTCGAGACAAGTTGGGACAAGTCGAAACAAGTTGGGACATCTCGGGACAAGTCGGAACAAGTCGGAACAAGTCGAGACAAGTCGGAACAAGTCGGTACAAGTCTAGACAAGTCGGTAAAAGTCGGGACAAGTTTGGACAATCCGGGACAAGTCGAGACAAGTCGGGACAAGTCGGGACAGGTCGGGACAAGTCGGTACAAGTGTGGACAGGTCGGTTCAAGTCAAGAAAAGTTTGGACACTACGGGACACGTTGGGACAAGTCGGTACAAGTTGGGACAATCCGGGACAAGTCGGTACAAGTCGGGACAAGTCGGTACAAGTCGGGACATGTTTGGACAATCCGGGACAAGTCGAGACAAGTCGGTACAAGTCGGGACAAGTCGTGACAAGTCAGGACAAGTCAGGACAAGTCGGGACAAGTCAGGACAAGTCGGGACAAGTCGGGACAAGTTTGGACAATCTGGGACAGGTAGGGACAAGTCGGTACGAGTCTGGACAAGTCGGGACAAGTCGGTTCAAGTCGGGAAAAGTTTGGACAATACGGGACACGTTGGGACAAGTCGGGACAAGTCGGGACAAGTCGGGACAAGTCGAAACAAGTTGGGACAAGTCGGGACAAGTCAGGACAAGTCAGAACAAGTCGGGACAAGTCAGGACAAGTCGGTACAAGTCGGGACAAGTCGTGACAAGTCAGGACATGTCAGGACAAGTCGGGACAAGTCGGGACAAGTCGGGACAAGTCGGGACTAGTCGGTTCAAGTCGGGAAAAGTTTGGACAATACGGGACACGTTGGGACAAGTCGGGACAGGTCGGGACAAGTCGGGACAAGTCGAAACAAATTGGGACAAGTCGGGACAAGTCAGGTCAAGTCAGAACAAGTCGGGACAAGTCGGGACAAGTCGAAACAAGTTGGGACAAGTCGGGACAAGTCAGGACAAGTCAGAACAAGTCGGGACAAGTCAGGACAAGTCGGTACAAGTCGGGACAAGTCGTGACAAGTCAGGACAAGTCAGGACAAGTCGGGACAAGTCGGGACAATTCGGGACAAGTCGGGACTAGTCGGTTCAAGTCGGGAAAAGTTTGGACAATACGGGACACGTTGGGACAAGTCGGGACAGGTCGGGACAAGTCGGGACAAGTCGGGACAAGTCGAAACAAATTGGGACAAGTCGGGACAAGTCAGGACAAGTCAGAACAAGTCGGGACAAGTCGAAACAAGTTGGGACAAGTCGGGACAAGTCAGGACAAGTCAGGACAAGTCGGGACAAGTCGGGACAAGTCGGTACAAGTCTGTACAAGTCGGGACAAGTCGGTTCAAGTCGGGAAAAATTTGGACAATACGGGACACGTTGGGACAAGTCGGGACAAGTCGGGACAAGTCGGGACAAGTCGGGACAAGTCGGGACAAGTCGGGACAAGTCGGTACAAGTCGGGACAAGTCGGTACAAGTCGGGACAAGTTTGGACAAACCGGGACAAGTCGGGACAAGTCGGGACAAGTCGGTACAAGTTGGGACAAGTCGGGACAAGTCAGGACAAGTCGGCACAAGTCGAGACAAGTCGGGACATATCGAAACAAGTCAGGACAATTCGAAAAAAGTCGAAAGAAGTCGGGACAAGTCAGGACAAGTCGGGACAAGTCGGGATAAGACGTGACATGTCAGAACAAGTCGGAACAAGTCGGGACAAGTCGGGACAAGTCGGGACAAGTCGGGACAAGTCGGGACAAGTCGGGACAAGTCGGGACAAGTCAGGACAAGTCAGGACATGTCGGGACAAGTTTGTACAATAAGTGACAAGTCGGGACAAGTTTGGACAATAAGGGACAAGTCGGGACAAGTCGGTACAAGTCGGGACAAGTCGGTACAAGTCGGGTTAAGTTTGGACAATGCAAGACAAGTAGGGACAAGTCGGGACAAGTCGGTACAATTCGGTACAAGTCGGTACAAGTCGGGACATGTTTGGACAATCCGAGACAAGTCGAGACAAGTCGAGACAAGTCGGGACAAGTCGGGACAAGTCGTGACAAGTCAGGACAAGTCAGGACAAGTCGACACAAGTCGAAACAAGTCGGGACAAGTCGGGACAAGTCAGGACAAGTCAGAACAAGTCGGGACAAGTCGGGACAAGTCGGGACAAGTTTGGACAATCTGGGACAGGTCGGGACAAGTCTGCACAAGTCGGGACAAGTCGGTTGGAGTCGGGAAAAGTTTGGACATTACTGGACACGTTGGGACAAGTCGGTACAAGTTGGGACAATCAAGGACAAGTCGGGACAAGTCGGTACAAGCCGGGACAAGTCGGTACATGTCAAGACAAGTCGGAAGAAGTCGGGACAAGGTTGGACAATCCGGGACAAGTCGGGACAAGTCGGTACAAGTCGAAACAAGTCGGGACAAGTTTGGACAATCCGGGACATGTCAGGACAAGTCGGTACAAGTCGGGACAAATTGGTACAAGTCGGGACAAGTCAGGACAAGTCGAGACAAGTTGGGACAATCCGGACAAGTCGGGACAAGTCGGTACAAGTCGAGACAAGTCGGGACAAGTTGGGACAATCCGGGGCAAGTCGGGACAAGTCGGTACAAGTCGGGACAAATCGGTACAAATCGGTACAAGTCGGGACAAGTCAGAACAAGTCGAGACAAGTTGGGACAAGTCGAAACAAGTTGGGACATCTCGGGACAAGTCGGAACAAGTCGGAACAAGTCGAGACAAGTCGGAACAAGTCGGTACAAGTCGGGACAAGTCGGAACAAGTTGGGACAATCCGGGACAAGTCGGGACAAGTTTGGACAATCTGGGACAGGTCGGGACAAGTCTGCACAAGTCGGGACAAGTCGGTTGGAGTCGGGAAAAGTTTGGACAATACTGGACACGTTGGGACAAGTCGGTACAAGTTGGGACAATCGGGGACAAGTCGGGACAAGTCGGTACAAGTCGGGACAAGTCGGTACATGTCAAGACAAGTCGGAAGAAGTCGGGACAAGGTTGGACAATCCGGGACAAGTCGGGACAAGTCGGTACAAGTCGAAACAAGTCGGAACAAGTTTGGACAATCCGGGACATGTCAGGACAAATCGGTACAAGTCGGAACAAATCGGTACAAGTCGGGACAAGTCAGGACAAGTCGAGACAAGTTGGGACAATCCGGACAAGTCGGGACAAGTCGGTACAAGTCGGGACAAGTCGGGACAAGTTGGGACAATCCGGGGCAAGTCTGGACAAGTCGGTACAAGTCGGGACAAATCGGTACAAATCGGTACAAGTCGGGACAAGTCAGAACAAGTCGAGACAAGTTGGGACAAGTCGAAACAAGTTGGGACATCTCGGGACAAGTCGGAACAAGTCGAGACAAGTCGGAACAAGTCGGTACAAGTCGGGACAAGTCGGAACAAGTTGGGACAATCCGGGACAAGTCGGGACAAGTCGGTACAAGTTGGGACAATCCGGGACAAGTCGGGACAAGTCGGTACAAGTCGGGACAAATCGGTACAAATCGGTACAAGTTGGGACAAGTCTGGACAAGTCGGGACATGTAGGGACAAGTCAAGACAAGTCGGGACAAGTCGGAACAAGTCAGGACAAGTCGGGACATGGCGTGACAAGTTAGAACAAGTCAAAACAAGCCGGGACAAGTCGGGACAAGTCTGGACAAGTCAGTACAAGTCGGGACATGGCGTGACAAGTTAGAACAAGTCAGAACAAGCCAAGACAAGTCGGGACAAGTCTGGACAAGTCGAGACAAGTCGGGACAAGTCAGTACAAGTCGGGACATGGCGTGACAAGTTAGAACAAGTCAGAACAAGTCGGGACAAGTTTGGACAATCTGGGACAGGTCGGGACAAGTCGGTACAAGTCTGGACAAGTCGGGACAAGTCGGTTGGGTTCGGGAAAAGTTTGGACAATACAGGACACGTTGGGACAAGTCGGTACAAGTTGGGACAATCGGGGACAAGTCGGGACAAGTCGGGACAAGTCGGTACAAGTCAAGACAAGTCGGATGAAGTCGGGACAAGGTTGGACAATCCGGGACAAGTCGGGACAAGTCGGTACAAGTCGGGACAAGTTTGGACAATCCGGGACATGTCAGGACCAGTCGGTACAAGTCGGGACAAGTTTGGACAAACCAGGACAAGTCGGGATAAGTCGGTACAAGTCGGGACAAGTCGGGACAAGTCTAGACAAGTCGGGACAAGTCAGGACAAGTCGAGAAATGTCGGGACAAGTTTGGACAATGAGGGACAAGTCGGGACAAGTTTGGACAATAAGGGACAAGTCAGGACAAGTCGGTACAAGTCGGGACAAGTCGGTACAAGTCGGGACAAGTTTGGACAATCCAAGACAAGTCGTGACAAGTCAGGACAAGTCAGAACAAGTCGGGACAAGTTAGGACAAGTCGGTACAAGTCGGGATAAGTCGTGACAAGTCAGGACAAGTCAGGACAAGTCGGGACAAGTCAGGACAAGTCGGGACAAGTCAGGACAAGTCGGGACAAGTCAGGACAAGTCGGGACAAGTCGGGACAAGTCGGGACAAGTTTGGACAATCCAAGACAAGTCGTGACAAGTCAGGACAAGTCAGAACAAGTCGGGACAAGTTAGGACAAGTCGGTACAAGTCGGGATAAGTCGTGACAAGTCAGGACAAGTCAGGACAAGTCGGGACAAGTCAGGGCAAGTCGGGACAAGTCAGGACAAGTCGGGACAAGTCAGGACAAGTCGGGACAAGTCAGGACAAGTCGGGACAAGTTAGGACAAGTCGGTACAAGTCGGGATAAGTCGTGACAAGTCAGGACAAGTCAGGACAAGTCGGGATAAGTCGTGACAAGTCAGGACAAGTCAGGACAAGTCAAGACAAGTCAGGACAAGTCGGGACAAGTCGGGACAAGTCGGGACAAGTTTGGACAAGTCATGACAAGTCAGTTCAAGTCGGGAAAAGTTTGGACAATACGGGACAAGTCAGGACAAGTCGGTACAAGTCGGGACAAGTCGGTACAAGTCGGGACAAGTTTGGACAATCCAAGACAAGTCGTGACAAGTCAGGACAAGTCAGAACAAGTCGGGACAAGTCTAGACAAGTCGGGACAAGTCAGGACAAGTCGAGAAATGTCGGGACAAGTTTGGACAATAAGGGACAAGTCGGGACAAGTTTGGACAATAAGGGACAAGTCAGGACAAGTCGGTACAAGTCGGGACAAGTCGGTACAAGTCGGGACAAGTTTGGACAATCCAAGACAAGTCGTGACAAGTCAGGACAAGTCAGAACAAGTCGGGACAAGTTTGGACAAGTCGGTACAAGTCGGGATAAGTCGTGACAAGTCAGGACAAGTCAGGACAAGTCGGGACAAGTCAGGACAAGTCGGGACAAGTCAGGACAAGTCACGACAAGTCAGGACAAGTCGGGACAAGTCAGAACAAGTCGGGACAAGTTAGGACAAGTCGGTACAAGTCGGGATAAGTCGTGACAAGTCAGGACAAGGCAGGACAAGTCGGGATAAGTCGTGACAAGTCAGGACAAGTCAGGACAAGTCAGGACAAGTCGGGACAAGTCGGGACAAGTTTGGACAAGTCATGACAAGTCAGTTCAAGTCGGGAAAAGTTTGGACAATACGGGACACGTTGGGACAAGTCGGGACAAATCGGTACAAGTCGGGACAATCCGCGACAAGTCGGTACAAGTCGGTACAAGTCGGGACATGTTTGGACAATCCGGGACAAGTCGAGACAAGTCGGGACAAGTCGTGACAAGTCAGGACAAGTCAAGACAAGTCAAAACAAGTCGAAACAAGTTGGGACAAGTCGGGACAAGTCAGGACAAGTCAGAACAAGTCAGAACATGTCTGGACAAGACGGGACAAGTCGGGACAAGTCGGTACAAGTCAGGACAAGTTTGGACAATCCGGGACAAGTAGGGACAAGTCGGTACAAGTCAGGACGAGTCGGAACAAGTCAGGACAAGTCGGGACAAGTCGGAACAAGACGTGACAAGTCAGAACAAGTCGGGACAAGTCGGGACAAGTCGGGACAAGTCGGGACAAGTCGGGACTAGTCGGGACAAGTCGGTACAAGTCGGGACAAGTCGGAACAAGTCGGGACGAGTTGGGACAAGTTAGGACAAGTCAGGACAAGTCAGGACAAGTCAGGATAAGTCGGGACAAGTTGGGACAAGTCGGGACAATTCGGGACAGGTCGGGACAAGTCCGGACATGTCGGGACAAGACGTGACAAATCAGAACAAGTCGGGACAAGTCGAGACAAGTCGGGACAAGTCGGGACAAGTCGGGACAAGTCGGGACAAGTCGGTAAAAGTCGGGACAAGTCGGTTCAAGTCGGGAAAAGTTTGGACAAACCGGAAAAAGTCGGGACAAGTCGGTTCAAGTTGGGACAAGTCGGGACAAGTCGGGACAAGTCGAGACAAGTCGGGACAAGTCGAGACAAGTTGGGACAAGTCGAGACAAGTCGGGACAAATCGAGACAAGTCGGGACAAATCGAAACAAGTCAGGACAAGTCGAAAAAATTCGAAAGAAATCAGGACAAGTCAGGACAAATCGGGACAAGTCGGGACAAGTCGGGATAAGACGTGACATGTCAGAACAAGTCGGGACAAGTCGGGACAATCCGAACAAGTCGGGACAAGTCGAGACAAGTCGGGACAAATCGAAACAAGTCAGGACAAGTCGAAAAAAGTCGAAAGAAGTCGGGACAAGTCAGGACAAATCGGGACAAGTCGGGACAAGTCGGGATAAGACGTGACATGTCAGAACAAGTCGGGACAAGTCGAGACAAGTCGGGACAAGTCGGGACAAGTCGAGACTAGTCAGGACTAGTCGAGAAATGTTGGGACAACTTTGGACAATAAGGGACAAGTCGGGACAAGTTTGGACAATAAGGGACGAGTCGGTACAAGTCGGGACAAGTCGGGACAAGTTTGGACAATCCGGGACAAGTCGTGACAAGTCAGGACAAGTCGAAACAAGTCGAAACAAGTCCAAACAAGTCGGTACAAGTCGAGACAAGTTTGGACAATCCGGGACAAGTCGGGACTAGTCGTGACAAGTCGGGACAAGTCGGGACAAGTCGGGACAAGTCGGGACAAGTCGGGACAAGTTTAGACAATCCGGGACAAGTCGAGACATGTCGGGACAAGTCGGGACAGGTCGGGACAAGTCGGTACAATTCTGGACAAGTCGGGACAAGTCGGGACAAGTCGGTACAAGTCGGGACAAGTTTGGACAAATTGGGACAAGTCGGGACAAGTCGGTACAAGTTGGGACAAGTCGAGACAAGTCGGGACAAGTCGGGACAGGTCGAGACAAGTCGGTACAAGTCTGGACAAGTCAGGACAAGTCAGGACAAGTCGGGACAAGTCGGGACAAGTCGGGACAAGTCGGGACAAGTAGGGACAAGTCAGGACAAGTTTGGACAATCTGGGACAGGTCGGGACAAGTCGGTACAAGTCTGGACAAGTCGGGACAAGTCGGTTCAAGTCGGGAAAAGTTTGGACAATACGGGACACGTTGGGACAAGTCGGGACAAGTCGGGACAAGTCGAAACAAGTTGGGACAAGTCGGGACAAGTCAGGACAAGTCAGAACAAGTCGGGACAAGTCAGGACAAGTCGGTACAAGTCGGGACAAGTCGTGACAAGTCAGGACAAGTCAGGACAAGTCGGGACAAGTCGAGACAAGTCGGGACAAGTCGGTTCAAGTCGGGAAAAGTTTGGACAATACGGGACACGTTGGGACAAGTCGGGACAAGTCGGGACAAGTCGGGACAAGTCGGAACAAGTCGAAACAAGTTGGGACAAGTCGGGACAAGTCAGGACAAGTCAGAACAAGTCGGGACAAGTCGAAACAAGTTGGGACAAGTTGGGACAAGTCGGGACAAGTCAGGACAAGTCAGAACAAGTCGGGACATGTCAGGACAAGTCGGTACAAGTCGGGACAAGTCGTGACAAGTCAGGACAAGTCAGGACAAGTCGGGACAAGTCGGGACGAGTCGGTACAAGTCTGAACAAGTCGGGACAAGTCGGGAAAAGTTTGGACAATACAGGACACGTTGGGACAAGTCGGGACAAGTCGGGACAAGTCGGGACAAGTCGGTACAAGTCGGGACAAGTCGGTACAAGTCGGGGCAAGTTTGGACAAACCGGGACAAGTCGGGACAAGTCGGTACAAGTTGGGACAAGTCAGGACAAGTCAGGACAAGTCGGGACAAGTCGAGACAAGTCGGGACATATCGAAACAAGTCAGGACAAGTCGAAAAAAGTCGAAAGAAGTCGGGACAAGTCAGGACAAGTCGGGACAAGTCGGGATAAGACGTGACATGTCGGGACAAGTCGGGACAAGTCGGGACAAGTCAGGACAAGTCAGGACATGTCGGGAGAAGTTTGTACAATAAGTGACAAGTCGGGACAAGTTTGGACAATAAGGGACAAGTCGGGACAAGTCGGTACAAGTCGGGACAAGTCGGTACAAGTCGGGACAAGTTTGGACAATGCAAGACAAGTAGGGACAAGTCGGGACAAGTCGGTACAAGTCGGGACAAGTCAGGACAAGTCAGGACAAGTCGACACAAGTCGAAACAAGTCGGGACAAGTCGGGACAAGTCAGGAAAAGACAGAACAAGTCGGGAAAAGCCGGGACAAGTCTGGACAAGTCGAGACAAGTCGGGACAAGTCAGTACAAGTCGGGACATGGCGTGACAAGTTAGAACAAGTCAGAACAATCCGGGACAAGTCGTGACAAGTCGGAACAAGTCAGAACAAGCCGGGACAAGTCGGAACAAGTCGGAACAAGTCAGTACAAGTCGAGACATGGCGTGACAAGTTAGAACAAGTCAGAACAAGCCGGGACAAGTCGGGACAAGTCTGGACAAGTCGGGATAAGACGTGACATGTCAGACCAAGTCGGGACAAGTCGGGACAAGTCGGGACAAGTCGGGATAAGTCGGGACAAGTCAGGACAAGTCAAGAAATGTCGGGACAAGTTTGGACAATAATGGACAAGTCGGGACAAGTTTGGACAATGAGGGACAAGTCAGGACAAGTCGGGACAAGTCGGAACAAGTCGGAACAAGTCAGTACAAGTCGAGACATGGCGTGACAAGTTAGAACAAGTCAGAACAAGCCGGGACAAGTCGGGACAAGTCTGGACAAGTCGGGATAAGACGTAACATGTCAGACCAAGTCGGGACAAGTCGGGACAAGTCGGGACAAGTCGGGATAAGTCGGGACAAGTCAGGACAAGTCAAGAAATGTCGGGACAAGTTTGGACAATAATGGACAAGTCGGGACAAGTTTGGACAATGAGGGACAAGTCAGGACAAGTCGGGACAAGTCGGTACAAGTCGGGACAAGTTTGGACAATCCAAGACAAGTCGGGACAAGTCTGGACAAGTCGGGATAAGACGTGACATGTCAGACCAAGTCGGGACAAGTCGGGACAAGTCGGGACAAGTCGGGATAAGTCGGGACAAGTCAGGACAAGTCAAGAAATGTCGGGACAAGTTTGGACAATAATGGACAAGTCGGGACAAGTTTGGACAATGAGGGACAAGTCAGGACAAGTCGGGACAAGTCGGTACAAGTCGGGACAAGTTTGGACAATCCAAGACAAGTTGGGACAAGTCGAAACAAGTCGGTACAAGTCGGGACAAGTCGGGACAAGTTTGGACAATAAGGGACAAGTCGGGACAAGTTTGGACAAGTCAGGACAAGTCGAAACAAGTCGAAACAAAACGGGACAAGTCGGGACAAGTCAGGACAAGTCACAACAAGTCGGGACAAGTTAGGACAAGTCGGTACAAGTCGGGTCAAGTCGTGACAAGTCAGGACAAGTCGGGACAAGTCGGGACAAGTCAGAACAAGTTTGGACAATCTGGGACAGGTCGGGACAAGTCGGTACAAGTCTGGACAAGTCGGGACAAGTCGGTTCAAGTCGGGAAAAGTTTGGACAATACGGAACACGTTGGGACAAGTCGGTACAAGTTGTGACAATCCGGGACAAGTCGGTACAAGTCGGGACAAGTCGGTACAAGTTGGGACAAATTTGGACAATCCGGACAAGTCGAGACAAGTCGGGACAAGTCGGGACAAGTCGTGACAAGTCAGGACAAGTCAAGACAAGTCGAAACAAGTCGAAACAAGTTGGGACAAGTCGGGACAAGTCAGAACAAGTCGGAACATGTCTGGACAAGACGGTACAAGTCGGGACAAGTCGGTACAAGTCAGGACAAGTTTGGACAATCCGGGACAAGTCGGGACAAGACGGTACAAGTCAGGACGAGTCAAAACAAGTCAGGACAAGTCGGGACAAGTCGGGACAAGACGTGACAAGTCAGAACAAGTCGGGACAAGTAGGGACAAGTCGGGACAAGTCAGGACAAGTCGAGACAAGTCGGGACAAGTCGGGACAAGTCGGTACAAGTCGGGACAAGTCGGAACAAGTCGGGACAAGTTGGGACAAGTTAGGACAAGTCAGGACAAGTCAGGACAAGTCAGGACAAGTCGGGATAAGTCGGGACAAGTTGGGACAAGTCGGGACAATTCGGGACAGGTCGGGACAAGTACGGACAGGTCGGGACAAGACGTGACAAATCAGAACAAGAAGGGACAAGTCGAGACAAGTCGGGACAAGTCGGGACAAGTCGGGACAAGTTGGTTAAAGTCGGGACAAGTCGGTACAAGTCGGGAAAAGTTTGGACAAACCGGGACAAGTCGGGACAAGTCGGTACAAGTTGGGACAAATCGAAACAAGTCAGGACAAGTCGAAAAAAGTCGAAAGAAGTCGGGACAAGTCAGGACAAGTCGGGACAAGTCGGGACAAGTCGGGACAAGTCGGGACAAATCGGGACAAGTCAGGACAAGTCGAGAAATGTCGGGACAAGTTTGGACAATAAGGGACAAGTCGGGACAAGTTTGGACAATAAGGGACAAGTCGGGACAAGTCGGTACAAGTCGGGACAAGTCGGGACATGTTTGGACAACCTGGGACAAGTCAGGACAAGTCGGGACATGGCGTGACAAGTTAGAACAAGTCAGAACAAGCCGGGACAAGTCGGGACAAGTCTGGACAAGTCAGTAAAAGTCGGGACATGGCGAGACAAGTTAGAACAAGTCAGAACAAGCCGGGACAAGTCGGAACAAGTCTGAAAAAGTCGAGGCAAGTCAGTACAAGTCGGGACATAGCGTGACAAGTTAGAACAAGTCAGAACAAGCCGGGACAAGTCGGAACAAGTCGGAACAAGTCAGAACAAGTCGGGACATGGCGTGACAAGTTAGACCAAGTCAGAACAAGCCGGAACAAGTCGGGACAAGTTAGAACAAGTCAGAACAAGCCGGGACAAGTCGGGACAAGTCGGAACAAGTCAGGACAAGTCGAGACATGGCGTGACAAGTTAGAACAAGTCAGAACAAGCCGGGACAAGTCGGGACAAGTCTGGACAAGTCGGGACAAGTCGGGACAAGTCTGGACAAGACGGGACAAGTCGGGACAAGTCTGGACAAGTCAGGACAAGTCAGGACAAGTTTGTACAATGCGGGACAAGTCGGGACAATCCGTGACAAGTCGGGACAAGACGGAACAAGTCACGACAAGTCGGGAAAAGTCGGGACAAGACATGTCGGAACAAGTCGGGACTTTTGGGTCGGGTCGAGGAAAATATTATTGTAAATATATCTTTTGAAAGAATCATTTTGAATTTCAAATAATTTTGGACTTTTCACCAGGGCTCCTTACCCAGATATTTTATCCTGATTTCATTTGTACATTTTACACGGAATTTCCACCTGGACTTCTTCACCCAGACTTTCTTCTTGGAATTTTATTTGGATTTCTTTGAAGTAGTTTGTGAAAAAAAAATCAAAATTACAAAAAAAAAACTAAAGATTTTAATATTTGTTTCAAATATTTCAGCAAAAATTCAATTATCAAAAAATTTCAAAAAATATTTATTTTTCAGATTTCTTTTAATTTTATCAAAATTGTGAACAGAAACAACTTTCACAATCCAATTTCTTTTCAAGAAGAAACAAAAAAGTATCTCATTAAACACAGAATTAAAATAAAAAAGTTTTGAAAAAAAAATCTTGGAAAATTACTTTTTTCACAAAGAAAATATTTGAGTCAGTCAATTTCTGAATATTTTGGTATCGAATCATCTCGCCAAAATTTTTTAAAACGGCAAGAAATTTAATTTTTTTTTTCTGAAAAAAAAATTTACTTCACAAGGTCAAATCGAGTCAATGTTATGGCACTAATATTCATCTTATCGTCTTGGACTCTATTCGCAATTAGGTCGGGTCGGGTAGGGTCGGGAAATGAGCTTTCAGATTTTTTGTCAATCCAACAAATATTATGAACCATGACAAATGTGACAAGTCGGGACAAGTTGGGACAAATCGGGACAAGTCTGGACAAGTCAGGACAAGTTGGGACAAATCGGGACCAGCCGGGATATTTTGAAAAAAATGAAAGCTACAAAAATTTTATTAACAAAAAATTTGAATTTTTTTTTTTATATTTCAGCCAAAATTTAAACAGTTTTGAGAAAATAAGCTTACAGATTTTTTGTCAATCCAACCAAAATTATGAACCAAAACAAGTGTGACAATCAATTTTTGTTCGAACTGAAATTGACAAGTCGGAACAAGTCGGGACAATTTTGGTCAATCCGGGACAAGTCGGGACGAGTCGGGACGATTCGGGACAAGTCGGTACAAGTCGGGACAAGTTTGGACATTACGGGACAAGTCGGAACAAGTCGGTACAAGTCGGTACAAGTCGGTACAAGTCGGGACAAGTTTGGACAAACCGACACGAGTCGGGACAAGTCGGTACAAGTTGGGACAAGTCGGGACAAGTCAGGACAAGTCGGGACAAGTCGAGACAAGTCGGGACAAATCGAAACAAGTCAGGACAAGTCAAAAAAAGTCGAAAGAAGTCGGGACAAGTCAGGACAAATCGGGACAAGTCGGGATAAGACGTGACATGTCAGAACAAGTCGGGACAAGTCGGGACGAGTCGGAACAAGTCGGGACAAGTCGGGACATGTCGGGACTAGTCAGGACTAGTCGAGAAATGTCGGGACAAGTTTGGACAATAAGGGACAAGTCGGGACAAGTTTGGACAATAAGGGACAAGTCGGGACAAGTCGGTACAAGTCGGTACAAGTCGGGACAAGTTTGGAAAATCCGAGACAAGTCGGGACAAGTCGGTACAAGTCAGGACGAGTCGGAACAAGTCAGGACAAGTCGGGACAAGTCGTGACATGACGTGACAAGTCAGAACAAGTCGGGACAAAACGGGACACAAGTCGGGACAAGTTTGGTCAATCTGGGACAAGTCGGTACAAGTCGGGACAAGTCGGTACAAGTCGGAACAAGTTTATACAAGTCGGGACAAGAAGGGACAAGTCGGTAAAATTCGGAACAAGTTTGTACAAGTCGGGACAAGTCGGGACATGACGTGACAAGTCAGAACAAGTCGGGACAAGTCGGGACAAGTCGGGACAAGTCGGGACTAGCCGGTACAAGTTGGGACAAGTCGGTACAAGTCGGGACAAGTTTGGACAAACGGGGACAAGTCGGGACAAGTCGGTACAAGTTGGGACAAGTCGGGACAAGTCAGGACAAGTCGGGACAAGTCGAGACAAGTCGGGACAAATCGAAACAAGTCAGGACAAGTCGAAAAAAGTCGAAAGAAGTCGGGACAAGTCAGGACAAATCGGGACAAGTCGGGATAAGACGTGACATGTCAGAAAAAGTCGGGACAAGTCGGGACAAGTCGGGACATGTCGGGACAAGTCGGGACAAGTCGGGACAAGTCGGGACATGTCGGGACTAGTCAGGACTAGTCGAGAAATGTCGGGACAAGTTTGGACAATAAGGGACAAGTCGGGACAAGTTTGGACAATAAGGGACAAGTCGGGACAAGTCGGTACAAGTCGGGACAAGTTTGGACAATCCAAGACAAGTTGGGACAAGTCGGAACAAGTCGGTACAAGTCGGGACATGTTTGTACAATCCGGGACAAGTCGTGACAAGTCAGGACAAACCGAAACAAGTCGAAACAAGTCGAAACAAGTCGGGACAAGTCAGAACAAGTCGGGACAAGTCAAGACAAGTCGGGACAAGTCGGGACAAGTCGAGACAAGTCGGAACAAGTCGGGACAAGTCAGGACAAGTCGGTTCAAGTCGGGAAAAGTTTGGACAATACGGGACACGTTGGGACAAGTCGGTACAAGTTGGGAGAATCCGGGACAAGTCGGTACAAGTCTAGACAAGTCGTTAAAAGTCGGGACAAGTTTGGACAATCCGGGACAAGTCGAGACAAGTCGGGACAAGTCGGGACAGGTCGGGACAAGTCGGTACAAGTGTGGACAGGTCGGTTCAAGTCAAGAAAGGTTTGGACACTACGGGACACGTTGGGACAAGTCGGTACAAGTTGGGACAATCCGGGACAAGTCGGTACAAGTCGGGACAAGTCGGTACAAGTCGGGACATGTTTGGACAATCCGGGACAAGTCGAAACAAGTCGGTACAAGTCGGGACAAGTCGTGACAAGTCAGGACAAGTCAGGACAAGTCGGGACAAGTCGGGACAAGTCGGGACAAGTCGGGACAAGTCGGGACAAGTCGGGACAAGTTTGGACAATCTGGGACAGGTAGGGACAAGTCGGTACGAGTCTGGACAAGTCGGGACAAGTCGGTTCAAGTCGGGAAAAGTTTGGACAATACGGGACACGTTGGGACAAGTCGGGACAAGTCGGGACAAGTCGAAACAAGTTGGGACAAGTCGGGACAAGTCAGGACAAGTCAGAACAAGTCGGGACAAGTCAGGACAAGTCGGTACAAGTCGGGACAAGTCGTGACAAGTCAGGACAAATCAGGACAAGTCGGGACAAGTCGGGACAAGTCGGGACAAGTCGGGACTAGTCGGTTCGAGTCGGGAAAAGTTTGGACAATACGGGACACGTTGGGACAAGTCGGGACAGGTCGGGACAAGTCGGGACAAGTCGGGACAAGTCGAAACAAATTGGGACGAGTCGGGACAAGTCAGGACAAGTCAGAACAAGTCGGGACAAGTCGGGACAAGTCGAAACAAGTTGGGACAAGTCGGGACAAGTCAGGACAAGTCAGAACAAGTCGGGACAAGTCAGGACAAGTTGGTACAAGTCGGGACAAGTCGTGACAAGTCAGGACAAGTCAGGACAAGTCGGGACAAGTCGGGACAAGTCGGTACAAGTCTGTACAAGTCGGGACAAGTCGGTTCAAGTCGGGAAAAATTTGGACAATACGGGACACGTTGGGACAAGTCGGGACAAGTCGGGACAAGTCGGGACATGTCGGGACAAGTCGGGACAAGTTGGGACAAGTCGGTACAAGTCGGGACAAGTCGGTACAAGTCGGGACAAGTTTGGACAAACCGGGACCAGTCGGGACAAGTCGGGACAAGTCGGTACAAGTTGGGACAAGTCGGGACAAGTCAGGACAAGTCGGCACAAGTCGAGACAAGTCGGGACATATCGAAACAAGTCAGGACAATTCGAAAAAAGTCGAAAGAAGTCGGGACAAGTCAGGACGAGTCGGGACAAGTCGGGATAAGACGTGACATGTCAGAACAAGTCGGGACAAGTCGGGACAAGTCGGGACAAGTCGGGACAAGTCGGGACAAGTCGGGACAAGTCGGGACAAGTCGGGACAAGTCGGGACAAGTCGGGACAAGTCGGGACAAGTCGGGACAAGTCAGGACAAGTCAGGACATGTCGGGACAAGTTTGTACAATAAGTGACAAGTCGGGACAAGTTTGGACAATAAGGGACAAGTCGGGACAAGTCGGTACAAGTCGGGACAAGTCGGTACAAGTCGGGTTAAGTTTGGACAATGCAAGACAAGTAGGGACAAGTCGGGACAAGTCGGTACAATTCGGTACAAGTCGGTACAAGTCGGGACATGTTTGGACAATCCGAGACAAGTCGAGACAAGTCGGGACAAGTCGGGACAAGTCGTGACAAGTCAGGACAAGTCAGGACAAGTCGACACAAGTCGAAACAAGTCGGGACAAGTCGGGACAAGTCAGGACAAGTCAGAACAAGTCGGGACAAGTCGGGACAAGTCGGGACAAGTTTGGACAATCTGGGACAGGTCGGGACAAGTCTGCACAAGTCGGGACAAGTCGGTTGGAGTCAGGAAAAGTTTGGACAATACTGGACACGTTGGGACAAGTCGGTACAAGTTGGGACAATCGGGGACAAGTCGGGACAAGTCGGTACAAGTCGGGACAAGTCGGTACATGTCAAGACAAGTCGGAAGAAGTCGGGACAAGGTTGGACAATCCGGGACAAGTCGGGACAAGTCGGTACAAGTCGAAACAAGTCGGGACAAGTTTGGACAATCCGGGACATGTCAGGACAAGTCGGTACAAGTCGGGACAAATCGGTACAAGTCGGGACAAGTCAGGACAAGTCGAGACAAGTTGGGACAATCCGGACAAGTCGGGACAAGTCGGTACAAGTCGGGACAAGTCGGGACAAGTTGGGACAATCCGGGGCAAGTCGGGACAAGTCGGTACAAGTCGGGACAAATCGGTACAAATCGGTACAAGTCGGGACAAGTCAGAACAAGTCGAGACAAGTTGGGACAAGTCGAAACAAGTTGGGACATCTCGGGACAAGTCGGAACAAGTCGGAACAAGTCGAGACAAGTCGGAACAAGTCGGTACAAGTCTAGACAAGTCGGTAAAAGTCGGGACAAGTTTGGACAATCCGGGACAAGTCGAGACAAGTCGGGACAAGTCGGGACAGGTCGGGACAAGTCGGTACAAGTGTGGACAGGTCGGTTCAAGTCAAGAAAAGTTTGGACACTACGGGACACGTTGGGACAAGTCGGTACAAGTTGGGACAATCCGGGACAAGTCGGTACAAGTCGGGACAAGTCGGTACAAGTCGGGACATGTTTGGACAATCCGGGACAAGTCGAGACAAGTCGGTACAAGTCGGGACAAGTCGTGACAAGTCAGGACAAGTCAGGACAAGTCGGGACAAGTCAGGACAAGTCGGGACAAGTCGGGACAAGTTAGGACAATCTGGGACAGGTAGGGACAAGTCGGTACGAGTCTGGACAAGTCGGGACAAGTCGGTTCAAGTCGGGAAAAGTTTGGACAATACGGGACACGTTGGGACAAGTCGGGACAAGTCGGGACAAGTCGGGACAAGTCGAAACAAGTTGGGACAAGTCGGGACAAGTCAGGACAAGTCAGAACAAGTCGGGACAAGTCAGGACAAGTCGGTACAAGTCGGGACAAGTCGTGACAAGTCAGGACATGTCAGGACAAGTCGGGACAAGTCGGGACAAGTCGGGACAAGTCGGGACTAGTCGGTTCAAGTCGGGAAAAGTTTGGACAATACGGGACACGTTGGGACAAGTCGGGACAGGTCGGGACAAGTCGGGACAAGTCGAAACAAATTGGGACAAGTCGGGACAAGTCAGGTCAAGTCAGAACAAGTCGGGACAAGTCGGGACAAGTCGAAACAAGTTGGGACAAGTCGGGACAAGTCAGGACAAGTCAGAACAAGTCGGGACAAGTCAGGACAAGTCGGTACAAGTCGGGACAAGTCGTGACAAGTCAGGACAAGTCAGGACAAGTCGGGACAAGTCGGGACAATTCGGGACAAGTCGGGACTAGTCGGTTCAAGTCGGGAAAAGTTTGGACAATACGGGACACGTTGGGACAAGTCGGGACAGGTCGGGACAAGTCGGGACAAGTCGGGACAAGTCGAAACAAATTGGGACAAGTCGGGACAAGTCAGGACAAGTCAGAACAAGTCGGGACAAGTCGGGACAAGTCGAAACAAGTTGGGACAAGTCGGGACAAGTCAGGACAAGTCAGGACAAGTCGGGACAAGTCGGGACAAGTCGGTACAAGTCTGTACAAGTCGGGACAAGTCGGTTCAAGTCGGGAAAAATTTGGACAATACGGGACACGTTGGGACAAGTCGGGACAAGTCGGGACAAGTCGGGACAAGTCGGGACAAGTCGGGACAAGTCGGGACAAGTCGGTACAAGTCGGGACAAGTCGGTACAAGTCGGGACAAGTTTGGACAAACCGGGACAAGTCGGGACAAGTCGGGACAAGTCGGTACAAGTTGGGACAAGTCGGGACAAGTCAGGACAAGTCGGCACAAGTCGAGACAAGTCGGGACATATCGAAACAAGTCAGGACAATTCGAAAAAAGTCGAAAGAAGTCGGGACAAGTCAGGACAAGTCGGGACAAGTCGGGATAAGACGTGACATGTCAGAACAAGTCGGAACAAGTCGGGACAAGTCGGGACAAGTCGGGACAAGTCGGGACAAGTCGGGACAAGTCGGGACAAGTCGGGACAAGTCAGGACAAGTCAGGACATGTCGGGACAAGTTTGTACAATAAGTGACAAGTCGGGACAAGTTTGGACAATAAGGGACAAGTCGGGACAAGTCGGTACAAGTCGGGACAAGTCGGTACAAGTCGGGTTAAGTTTGGACAATGCAAGACAAGTAGGGACAAGTCGGGACAAGTCGGTACAATTCGGTACAAGTCGGTACAAGTCGGGACATGTTTGGACAATCCGAGACAAGTCGAGACAAGTCGGGACAAGTCGGGACAAGTCGTGACAAGTCAGGACAAGTCAGGACAAGTCGACACAAGTCGAAACAAGTCGGGACAAGTCGGGACAAGTCAGGACAAGTCAGAACAAGTCGGGACAAGTCGGGACAAGTCGGGACAAGTTTGGACAATCTGGGACAGGTCGGGACAAGTCTGCACAAGTCGGGACAAGTCGGTTGGAGTCGGGAAAAGTTTGGACATTACTGGACACGTTGGGACAAGTCGGTACAAGTTGGGACAATCAAGGACAAGTCGGGACAAGTCGGTACAAGCCGGGACAAGTCGGTACATGTCAAGACAAGTCGGAAGAAGTCGGGACAAGGTTGGACAATCCGGGACAAGTCGGGACAAGTCGGTACAAGTCGAAACAAGTCGGGACAAGTTTGGACAATCCGGGACATGTCAGGACAAGTCGGTACAAGTCGGGACAAATTGGTACAAGTCGGGACAAGTCAGGACAAGTCGAGACAAGTTGGGACAATCCGGACAAGTCGGGACAAGTCGGTACAAGTCGAGACAAGTCGGGACAAGTTGGGACAATCCGGGGCAAGTCGGGACAAGTCGGTACAAGTCGGGACAAATCGGTACAAATCGGTACAAGTCGGGACAAGTCAGAACAAGTCGAGACAAGTTGGGACAAGTCGAAACAAGTTGGGACATCTCGGGACAAGTCGGAACAAGTCGGAACAAGTCGAGACAAGTCGGAACAAGTCGGTACAAGTCGGGACAAGTCGGAACAAGTTGGGACAATCCGGGACAAGTCGGGACAAGTTTGGACAATCTGGGACAGGTCGGGACAAGTCTGCACAAGTCGGGACAAGTCGGTTGGAGTCGGGAAAAGTTTGGACAATACTGGACACGTTGGGACAAGTCGGTACAAGTTGGGACAATCGGGGACAAGTCGGGACAAGTCGGTACAAGTCGGGACAAGTCGGTACATGTCAAGACAAGTCGGAAGAAGTCGGGACAAGGTTGGACAATCCGGGACAAGTCGGGACAAGTCGGTACAAGTCGAAACAAGTCGGAACAAGTTTGGACAATCCGGGACATGTCAGGACAAATCGGTACAAGTCGGAACAAATCGGTACAAGTCGGGACAAGTCAGGACAAGTCGAGACAAGTTGGGACAATCCGGACAAGTCGGTACAAGTCGGGACAAGTCGGTACAAGTCGGGACAAGTTTGGACAATCCAAGACAAGTCGTGACAAGTCAGGACAAGTCAGAACAAGTCGGGACAAGTTAGGACAAGTCGGTACAAGTCGGGATAAGTCGTGACAAGTCAGGACAAGTCAGGACAAGTCGGGACAAGTCAGGACAAGTCGGGACAAGTCAGGACAAGTCGGGACAAGTCAGGACAAGTCGGGACAAGTCGGGACAAGTCGGGACAAGTTTGGACAATCCAAGACAAGTCGTGACAAGTCAGGACAAGTCAGAACAAGTCGGGACAAGTTAGGACAAGTCGGTACAAGTCGGGATAAGTCGTGACAAGTCAGGACAAGTCAGGACAAGTCGGGACAAGTCAGGGCAAGTCGGGACAAGTCAGGACAAGTCGGGACAAGTCAGGACAAGTCGGGACAAGTCAGGACAAGTCGGGACAAGTTAGGACAAGTCGGTACAAGTCGGGATAAGTCGTGACAAGTCAGGACAAGTCAGGACAAGTCGGGATAAGTCGTGACAAGTCAGGACAAGTCAGGACAAGTCAAGACAAGTCAGGACAAGTCGGGACAAGTCGGGACAAGTCGGGACAAGTTTGGACAAGTCATGACAAGTCAGTTCAAGTCGGGAAAAGTTTGGACAATACGGGACAAGTCAGGACAAGTCGGTACAAGTCGGGACAAGTCGGTACAAGTCGGGACAAGTTTGGACAATCCAAGACAAGTCGTGACAAGTCAGGACAAGTCAGAACAAGTCGGGACAAGTCTAGACAAGTCGGGACAAGTCAGGACAAGTCGAGAAATGTCGGGACAAGTTTGGACAATAAGGGACAAGTCGGGACAAGTTTGGACAATAAGGGACAAGTCAGGACAAGTCGGTACAAGTCGGGACAAGTCGGTACAAGTCGGGACAAGTTTGGACAATCCAAGACAAGTCGTGACAAGTCAGGACAAGTCAGAACAAGTCGGGACAAGTTTGGACAAGTCGGTACAAGTCGGGATAAGTCGTGACAAGTCAGGACAAGTCAGGACAAGTCGGGACAAGTCAGGACAAGTCGGGACAAGTCAGGACAAGTCACGACAAGTCAGGACAAGTCGGGACAAGTCAGAACAAGTCGGGACAAGTTAGGACAAGTCGGTACAAGTCGGGATAAGTCGTGACAAGTCAGGACAAGGCAGGACAAGTCGGGATAAGTCGTGACAAGTCAGGACAAGTCAGGACAAGTCAGGACAAGTCGGGACAAGTCGGGACAAGTTTGGACAAGTCATGACAAGTCAGTTCAAGTCGGGAAAAGTTTGGACAATACGGGACACGTTGGGACAAGTCGGGACAAATCGGTACAAGTCGGGACAATCCGCGACAAGTCGGTACAAGTCGGTACAAGTCGGGACATGTTTGGACAATCCGGGACAAGTCGAGACAAGTCGGGACAAGTCGTGACAAGTCAGGACAAGTCAAGACAAGTCAAAACAAGTCGAAACAAGTTGGGACAAGTCGGGACAAGTCAGGACAAGTCAGAACAAGTCAGAACATGTCTGGACAAGACGGGACAAGTCGGGACAAGTCGGTACAAGTCAGGACAAGTTTGGACAATCCGGGACAAGTAGGGACAAGTCGGTACAAGTCAGGACGAGTCGGAACAAGTCAGGACAAGTCGGGACAAGTCGGAACAAGACGTGACAAGTCAGAACAAGTCGGGACAAGTCGGGACAAGTCGGGACAAGTCGGGACAAGTCGGGACTAGTCGGGACAAGTCGGTACAAGTCGGGACAAGTCGGAACAAGTCGGGACGAGTTGGGACAAGTTAGGACAAGTCAGGACAAGTCAGGACAAGTCAGGATAAGTCGGGACAAGTTGGGACAAGTCGGGACAATTCGGGACAGGTCGGGACAAGTCCGGACATGTCGGGACAAGACGTGACAAATCAGAACAAGTCGGGACAAGTCGAGACAAGTCGGGACAAGTCGGGACAAGTCGGGACAAGTCGGGACAAGTCGGTAAAAGTCGGGACAAGTCGGTTCAAGTCGGGAAAAGTTTGGACAAACCGGAAAAAGTCGGGACAAGTCGGTTCAAGTTGGGACAAGTCGGGACAAGTCGGGACAAGTCGAGACAAGTCGGGACAAGTCGAGACAAGTTGGGACAAGTCGAGACAAGTCGGGACAAATCGAGACAAGTCGGGACAAATCGAAACAAGTCAGGACAAGTCGAAAAAATTCGAAAGAAATCAGGACAAGTCAGGACAAATCGGGACAAGTCGGGACAAGTCGGGATAAGACGTGACATGTCAGAACAAGTCGGGACAAGTCGGGACAATCCGAACAAGTCGGGACAAGTCGAGACAAGTCGGGACAAATCGAAACAAGTCAGGACAAGTCGAAAAAAGTCGAAAGAAGTCGGGACAAGTCAGGACAAATCGGGACAAGTCGGGACAAGTCGGGATAAGACGTGACATGTCAGAACAAGTCGGGACAAGTCGAGACAAGTCGGGACAAGTCGGGACAAGTCGAGACTAGTCAGGACTAGTCGAGAAATGTTGGGACAACTTTGGACAATAAGGGACAAGTCGGGACAAGTTTGGACAATAAGGGACGAGTCGGTACAAGTCGGGACAAGTCGGGACAAGTTTGGACAATCCGGGACAAGTCGTGACAAGTCAGGACAAGTCGAAACAAGTCGAAACAAGTCCAAACAAGTCGGTACAAGTCGAGACAAGTTTGGACAATCCGGGACAAGTCGGGACTAGTCGTGACAAGTCGGGACAAGTCGGGACAAGTCGGGACAAGTCGGGACAAGTCGGGACAAGTTTAGACAATCCGGGACAAGTCGAGACATGTCGGGACAAGTCGGGACAGGTCGGGACAAGTCGGTACAATTCTGGACAAGTCGGGACAAGTCGGGACAAGTCGGTACAAGTCGGGACAAGTCGGTACAAGTCGGGACAAGTTTGGACAAATTGGGACAAGTCGGGACAAGTCGGTACAAGTTGGGACAAGTCGAGACAAGTCGGGACAAGTCGGGACAGGTCGAGACAAGTCGGTACAAGTCTGGACAAGTCGGTTCAAATCGGGAAAAGTTTGGACAATACGGGACACGTTGGGACAAGTCGGTACAATTCGGGACAATCCGGTACAAGTCGGTACAAGTCGGGACAAGTCGGTACAAGTCGGGACATGTTTGGACAATCCGGGACAAGTCGAGACAAGTCGGGACAAGTCGGGACAAGTCGGGACAAGTCGTGACAAGTCAGGACAAGTCGAAACAAGTCGAAACAAGTCGAGACAAGTCTGGACAAGACGGGACAAGTCGGGACAAGTCGGTACAAGTCAGGACAAGTTTGGACAATCCGGGACAAGTAGGGACAAGTCGGTACAAGTCAGGACGAGTCGGAACAAGTCAGGACAAGTCGGGACAAGTCGGAACAAGACGTGACAAGTCAGAACAAGTCGGGACAAAACGGGACAAGTCGGGACAAGTCGGGACAAGTCGGGACTAGTCGGGACAAGTCGGTACAAGTCAGGACAAGTCGGAACAAGTCGGGACGAGTTGGGACAAGTTAGGACGAGTCAGGACAAGTCAGGACAAGTCGGGATAAGTCGGGACAAGTTGGGACAAGTCGGGACAATTCGGGACAGGTCGGGACAAGTCCGGACAAGTCGGGACAAGACGTGACAAATCAGAACAAGTCGGGACAAGTCGAGACAAGTCGGGACAAGTCGGGACAAGTCGGGACAAGTCGGTACAAGTCGGTAAAAGTCGGGACAAGTCGGTACAAGTCGGGAAAAGTTTGGACAAACCGGAACAAGTCGGGACAAGTCGGTTCAAGTTGGGACAAGTCGGGACAAGTCGGGACAAGTCGAGACAAGTCGGGACAAGTCGAGACAAGTTTGGACAAACCGGGACATATCAGGACAAGTCGGTACAAGTCGGGACAAGTCAGGACAAGTCGAGACAAGTTGGGACAAGTCGAGACAAGTCGGGACAAATCGAAACAAGTCAGGACAAGTCGAAAAAAGTCGAAAGAAGTCGGGACAAGTCAGGACAAATCGGTACAAGTCGGGACAAGTCGGGATAAGACGTGACATGTCAGAACAAGTCGGGACAAGTCGGGACAATCCGGACAAGTCGGGACAAGTCGAGACAAGTCGGGACAAATCGAAACAAGTCAGGACAAGTCGAAAAAAGTCGAAAGAAGTCGGGACAAGTCAGGACAAATCGGGACAAGTCGGGACAAGTCGGGATAAGACGTGACATGTCAGAACAAGTCGGGACAAGTCGAGACAAGTCGGGACAAGTCGGGACAAGTCGAGACTAGTCAGGGCTAGTCGAGAAATGTCGGGACAAGTTTGGACAATAAGGGACAAGTCGGGACAAGTTTGGACAATAAGGGACAAGTCGGTACAAGTCGGGACAAGTCGGGACAAGTTTGGACAATCCGGGACAAGTCGTGACAAGTCAGGACAAGTCAGGACAAGTCGAAACAAGTCGAAACAAGTCGAAACAAGTCGGTACAAGTCGGGACAAGTTTGGACAATCCGGGACAAGTCGGGACTAGTCGGGACAAGTCGGGACAAGTCGGGACAAGTCGGGACAAGTTTAGACAATCCGGGACAAGTCGAGACAAGTCGGGACAAGTCGGGACAGGTCGGGACAAGTCGGTACAAGTCTGGACAAGTCGGGACAAGTCGGGACAAGTCGGGACAAGTCGGTACAAGTCGGGACAAGTCGGTACAAGTCGGGACAAGTTTGGACAAACCGGGACAAGTCGGTACAAGTTGGGACAAGTCGAGACAAGTCGGGACAAGTTGGGACAGGTCGAGACAAGTCGGTACAAGTCTGGACAAGTCGGTTCAAATCGGAAAAGTTTGAACAATACGGGACACGTTGGGACAAGTCGGTACAAGTCGGGACATGTTTGGACAATCCGGGACAAGTCGAGACAAGTCGAGACAAGTCGGGACAAGTCGGGACAAGTCGTGACAAGTCAGGACAAGTCAAGACAAGTCGAAACAAGTCGAAAAAAGTTGGGACAAGTCGGGACAAGTCAGGACAAGTCAAGACAAGTCGAAACAATTCGGAACAAGTTCGTACAAGTCGGGACAAGAAGGGACAAGTTTGGACAATGAGGGACAAGTCGGGACAAGTCGAAAGAAGTCGGGACAAGTCAGGACAAATCGGGACAAGTCGGGACAAGTCGGGATAAGACGTGACATGTCAGAACAAGTCGGGACAAGTCGGGACAAGTCCGGACAAGTCGGGACAAGTCGAGACAAGTCGGGACAAATCGAAACAAGTCAGGACAAGTCGAAAAAAGTCGAAAGAAGTCGGGACAAGTCAGGACAAATCGGGACAAGTCGGGACAAGTCGGGATAAGACGTGACATGTCAGAACAAGTCGGGACAAGTCGAGACAAGTCGGGACAAGTCGGGACAAGTCGAGACTAGTCAGGACTAGTCGAGAAATGTCGGGACAAGTTTGGACAATCCGGGACAAGTCGGGACTAGTCGGGACAAGTCGGGACAAGTCGGGACAAGTCGGGACAAGTCGGGACAAGTTTAGACAATCCGGGACAAGTCGAGACAAGTCGGGACAAGTCGGGACAGGTCGGGAGAAGTCGGTACAAGTCTGGACAAGTCGGGACAAGTCGGGACAAGTCGGGACAAGTCGGTACAAGTCGGGACAAGTCGGTACAAGTCGGGACAAGTTTGGACAAACCGGAACATGTCGGGACAAGTCGGTACAAGTTGGGACAAGTCGAGACAAGTCGGGACAAGTCGGGACAGGTCGAGACAAGTCGGTACAAGTTTGGACAAGTCGGTTCAAATCGGGAAAACTTTGGACAATACGGGACACGTTGGGACAAGTCGGTACAAGTCGGGACAATCCGGGACAAGTCGGTACAAGTCGGGACAAGTCGGTACAAGTCGGGACATGTTTGGACAATCCGGGACAAGTCTAGACAAGTCGGGACAAGTCGGGACAAGTCGGGACAAGTCGGGACAAGTCGTGACAAGTCAGGACAAGTCAAGACAAGTCGAAACAAGTCGAAACAAGTTGGGACAAGTCGGGACAAGTCAGGACAAGTCAAGACAAGTCGAAACAATTCGGAACAAGTTTGTACAAGTCGGGACAAGGAGGGACAAGTTTGGACAATGAGGGACAAGTCGGGACAAGTCGCTACAAGTCAGGACGAGTCGGAACAAGTCAGGACAAGTCGGGACATGACGTGACAAGTCAGAACGAGTCGGGACAAGTCGGGACAAGTCGGGACAAGTCGAGACAAGTCGGGACTAGCCGGTACAAGTTGAGACAAGTCTGTACAAGTCGGGACAAGTTTGGACAAACCGGGACAAGTCGGGACAAGACGGGACAAGTCGGTACAAGTTGGGACAAGTCGGGACAAGTCAGGACAAGTCGGGACAAGTCGAGACAAGTCGGGACAAATCGAAACATGTCAGGACAAGTCGAAAAAAGTCGAAAGAAGTCGGGACAAGTCAGGACAAATCGAGACAAGTCGGGATAAGACGTGACATGTCAGAACAAGTCGGGACAAGTCGGGACAAGTCGGGACAAGTCGAAACAAGTCGGGACAAGTCGGGACAAGTCGGGACAAGTCGGGACATGTCGGGACTAGTCAGGACTAGTCGAGAAATGTCGGGACAAGTTTGGACAATAAGGGACAAGTCGGGACAAATTTGGACAATAAGGGACAAGTCGGGACAAGTCGGTACAAGTCGGGACAAGTCGGTACAAGTCGGGACAAGTTTGGACAAACCAAGACAAGTCGTGACATGTCAGGACAAGTCAGAACAAGTCGGGACAAGTTAGGACAAGTCGGTACAAGTCGGGATAAGTCGTGACAAGTCAGGACAAGTCAGGACAAGTCGGGACAAGTCAGGACAAGTCGGGACAAGTCGGGACAAGTCGGGATAAGTCGTGACAAGTCAGGACAAGTCAGGACAAGTCGGGACAAGTCAGGACAAGTCATGACAAGTCGGGACAAGTCGGAACAAGTTTGGACAATCTGGGACAGGTCGGGACAAGTCGGTACAAGTCTGGACAAGTCATGACAAGTCAGTTCAAGTCAGGAAAAGTTTGGACAATACGGGACACGTTGGGACAAGTCGGGACAAGTCGGTACAAGTCGGGACAATCCGCGACAAGTCGGTACAAGTCGGTACAAGTCGGGACATGTTTGGACAATCCGGGACAAGTCGAGACAAGTCGGGACAAGTCGTGACAAGTCAGGACAAGTCAAGACAAGTCGAAACAAGTCGAAACAAGTTGGGACAAGTCGGGACAAGTCAGGACAAGTCAGAACAAGTCAGGACATGTCTGGACAAGACGGGACAAGTCGGGACAAGTCGGTACAAGTCAGGACAAGTTTGGACAATCCGGGACAAGTAGGGACAAGTCGGTACAAGTCGGGACAAGTCGGTACAAGTCGGGACAAGTTTGGACAATCCAAGACAAGTCGTGACAAGTCAGGACAAGTCAGAACAAGTCGGGACAAGTTAGGACAAGTCGGTACAAGTCGGGATAAGTCGTGACAAGTCAGGACAAGTCAGGACAAGTCGGGACAAGTCGGGACAAGTCGGTACAAGTCAGGACAAGTTTGGACAATCCGGGACAATTAGGGACAAGTCGGTACAAGTCAGGACGAGTCGGAACAAGTCAGGACAAGTCGGGACAAGTCGGAACAAGACGTGACAAGTCAGAACAAGTCGGGACAAGTCGGGACAAGTCGGGACAAGTCGGGACAAGTCGGGACTAGTCGGGACAAGTCGGTACAAGTCGGGACAAGTCGGAACAAGTCGGGACGAGTTAAGACAAGTTAGGACAAGTCAGGACAAGTCGGGATAAGTCGGGACAAGTTGGGACAAGTCGGGACAATTCGGGACAGGTCGGGACAAGTCCGGACAAGTCGGGACAAGACGGTACAAGTCGGGAAAAGTTTGGACAAACCGGAACAAGTCGGGACAAGTCGGTTCAAGTTGGGACAAGTCGGGACAAGTCGGTACAAGTCGGGACAAATCGGTACAAGTCGGGACAAGTCAGGACAAGTCGAGACAAGTTGGGACAAGTCGAGACAAGTCGGGACAAATCGAAACAAGTCAGGACAAGTCGAAAATAGTCGAAAGAAGTCGGGACAAGTCAGGACAAATCGGGACAAGTCAGGACAAGTCGGGATAAGACGTGACATGTCAGAACAAGTCGGGACAAGTCGGGACAATCCGGACAAGTTGGGACAAGTCGAGACAAGTCTCGACAAATCGAAACAAGTCAGGACAAGTCGAAAAAAGTCGAAAGAAGTCGGGACAAGTCAGGACAAATCGGGACAAGTCGGGACAAGTCGGGATAAGACGTGACATGTCAGAACAAGTCGGGACAAAACGAGACAAGTCGGGACAAGTCGAGACTAGTCAGGACTAGTCGAGAAATGTTGGGACAAGTTTGGACAATAAGGGACAAGTCGGGACAAGTTTGGACAATAAGGGACAAGTCGGTACAAGTCGGGACAAGTTTGGACAATCCGGGACAAGTCGTGACAAGTCAGGACAAGTCAGGACAAGTCGAAACAAGTCGAACCAAGTCGGTACAAGTCGGGACAAGTTTGGACAATCCGGGACAAGTCGGGACTAGTCGGGACATGTCGGGACAAGTCGGGACAAGTCGGGACAAGTCGGGACAAGTCGGGACAAGTTTAGACAATCCGGGACAAGTCGAGACAAGTCGGGACAAGTCGGGACAGGTCGGGACATGTCGGTACAAGTCTGGACAAGTCGGGACAAGTCGGGACAAGTCGGGACAAGTCGGTACAAGTCGGGATAAGTCGGTACAAGTCGGGACAAGTTTGGACAAACCGGGACAAGTCGGGACAAGTCGGTACAAGTTGGGACAAGTCGAGACAAGTCGGGACAAGTCGGGACAGGTCGAGACAATTCGGTACACAAGTCTGGACAAGTCGGTTCAAATCGGGAAAAGTTTGGACAATACGGGACACGTTGGGACAAGTCGGTACAAGTCGGGACAATCCGGTACAAGTCGGTACAAGTCGAGACAAGTCGGTACAAGTCGGGACATGTTTGGACAATCCGGGACGAGTCGAGACAAGTCGGGACAAGTCGGGACAAGTCGTGACAAGTCAGGACAAGTCAAGACAAGTCGAAACAAGTCGAAACAAGTTGGGACAAGTCGGGACAAGTCAGGACAAGTCAAGACAAGTCGAAACAATTCGGAACAAGTTTGTACAAGTCGGGACAAGGAGGGACAAGTTTGGACAATGAGGGACAAGTCGAGACAAGTCGAAAAAAGTCGAAAAAAGTCGGGACAAGTCAGGACAAATCGGGACAAGTCGGGACAAGTCAGGATAAGACTTGACATGTCAGAACAAGTCGGGACAAGTCGGGACAATCCGGACAAGTCGGGACAAGTCGAGACAAGTCGGGACAAGTCGAAACAAGTCAGGACAAGTCGAAAAAATTCGAAAGAAGTCGGGACAAGTCAGGACAAATCGGGACAAGTCGGGACAAGTCGGGATAAGACGTGACATGTCAGAACAAGTCGGGACAAGTCGAGACAAGTCGGGACAAGTCGGGACAAGTCGAGACTAGTCAGGACTAGTCGAGAAATGTCGGGACAAGTTTGGACAATAAGGGACAAGTCGGGACAAGTTTGGACAATAAGGGACAACTCGGTACAAGTCGGGACAAGTTTGGACAATCCGGGACAAGTCGTGACAAGTCAGGACAAGTCAGGACAAGTCGAAACAAGTCGAAACAAGTCGGTACAAGTCGGGACAAGTTTGGACAATCCGGGACAAGTCGGGACTAGTCGGGACAAGTCGGGACAAGTCGGGACAAGTCGGGACAAGTTTAGACAATCCGGGACAAGTCGAGACAAGTCGGGACAAGTCGGGACAGGTCGGGACAAGTCGGTACAAGTCTGGACAAGTCGGGACAAGTCGGGACAAGTCGGGACAAGTCGGTACAAGTCGGGACAAGTCGGCACAAGTCGGGACAAGTGTGGACAAACCGGGACAAGTCGGGACAAGTCGGTACAAGTTGGGACAAGTCGAGACAAGTCGGGACAAGTCGGGACAGGTCGAGACAAGTCGGTACAAGTCGGGACAAGTTTGGACAATCCGGGACAAGTCGAGACAAGTCGGGACAAGTCGGGACAGGTCGGGACAAGTCGGTACAAGTGTGGACAAGTCGGTTCAAGTCGGGAAAAGTTTGGACAATACGGGACACGTTGGGACAAGTTGGTACAAGTTGGGACAATCCGGGACAAGTCGGGACAAGTCGGTACAAGTCGTGACATGTTTGGACAATCCGTGACAAGTCGAGACAAGTCGGGACAAGTCGGGACAAGTCGTGACAAGTCAGGACAAGTCAGAACAAGTCGGGACAAGTCAGGACAAGTCGGTACAAGTCGGGACAAGTCGTGACAAGTCAGGACAAGTCAGGACAAGTCGGGACAAGTCGGGACAAGTCGGGACAAGTCGGGACAAGTAGGGACAAGTCAGGACAAGTTTGGACAATCTGGGACAGGTCGGGACAAGTCGGTACAAGTCTGGACAAGTCGGGACAAGTCGGTTCAAGTCGGGAAAAGTTTGGACAATACGGGACACGTTGGGACAAGTCGGGACAAGTCGGGACAAGTCGAAACAAGTTGGGACAAGTCGGGACAAGTCAGGACAAGTCAGAACAAGTCGGGACAAGTCAGGACAAGTCGGTACAAGTCGGGACAAGTCGTGACAAGTCAGGACAAGTCGGGACAAGTCGGGACAAGTCGAGACAAGTCGGGACAAGTCGGTTCAAGTCGGGAAAAGTTTGGACAATACGGGACACGTTGGGACAAGTCGGGACAAGTCGGGACAAGTCGGGACAAGTCGGAACAAGTCGAAACAAGTTGGGACAAGTCGGGACAAGTCAGGACAAGTCAGAACAAGTCGGGACAAGTCGGGACAAGTCGAAACAAGTTGGGACAAGTTGGGACAAGTCGGGACAAGTCAGGACAAGTCAGAACAAGTCGGGACAAGTCAGGACAAGTCGGTACAAGTCGGGACAAGTCGTGACAAGTCAGGACAAGTCAGGACAAGTCGGGACAAGTCGGGACGAGTCGGTACAAGTCTGAACAAGTCGGGACAAGTCGGTTCAAGTCGGGAAAAGTTTGGACAATACAGGACACGTTGGGACAAGTCGGGACAAGTCGGGACAAGTCGGGACAAGTCGGTACAAGTCGGGACAAGTCGGTACAAGTCGGGGCAAGTTTGGACAAACCGGGACAAGTCGGGACAAGTCGGTACAAGTTGGGACAAGTCAGGACAAGTCAGGACAAGTCGGGACAAGTCGAGACAAGTCGGGACATATCGAAACAAGTCAGGACAAGTCGAAAAAAGTCGAAAGAAGTCGGGACAAGTCAGGACAAGTCGGGACAAGTCGGGATAAGACGTGACATGTCGGGACAAGTCGGGACAAGTCGGGACAAGTCAGGACAAGTCAGGACATGTCGGGAGAAGTTTGTACAATAAGTGACAAGTCGGGACAAGTTTGGACAATAAGGGACAAGTCGGGACAAGTCGGTACAAGTCGGGACAAGTCGGTACAAGTCGGGACAAGTTTGGACAATGCAAGACAAGTAGGGACAAGTCGGGACAAGTCGGTACAAGTCGGGACAAGTCAGGACAAGTCAGGACAAGTCGACACAAGTCGAAACAAGTCGGGACAAGTCGGGACAAGTCAGGAAAAGTCAGAACAAGTCGGGAAAAGCCGGGACAAGTCTGGACAAGTCGAGACAAGTCGGGACAAGTCAGTACAAGTCGGGACATGGCGTGACAAGTTAGAACAAGTCAGAACAATCCGGGACAAGTCGTGACAAGTCGGAACAAGTCAGGACAAGTCGGGACATGGCGTGACAAGTTAGAACAAGTCAGAACAAGCCGGAACAAGTCGGGACAAGTTAGAACAAGTCAGAACAAGCCGGGACAAGCCGGGACAAGTCGGAACAAGTCGGAACAAGTCAGTACAAGTCGAGACATGGCGTGACAAGTTAGAACAAGTCAGAACAAGCCGGGACAAGTCGGGACAAGTCTGGACAAGTCGGGATAAGACGTGACATGTCAGACCAAGTCGGGACAAGTCGGGACAAGTCGGGACAAGTCGGGATAAGTCGGGACAAGTCAGGACAAGTCAAGAAATGTCGGGACAAGTTTGGACAATAATGGACAAGTCGGGACAAGTTTGGACAATGAGGGACAAGTCAGGACAAGTCGGGACAAGTCGGTACAAGTCGGGACAAGTTTGGACAATCCAAGACAAGTTGGGACAAGTCGAAACAAGTCGGTACAAGTCGGGACAAGTCGGGACAAGTTTGGACAATAAGGGACAAGTCGGGACAAGTTTGGACAAGTCAGGACAAGTCGAAACAAGTCGAAACAAAACGGGACAAGTCGGGACAAGTCAGGACAAGTCACAACAAGTCGGGACAAGTTAGGACAAGTCGGTACAAGTCGGGTCAAGTCGTGACAAGTCAGGACAAGTCGGGACAAGTCGGGACAAGTCAGAACAAGTTTGGACAATCTGGGACAGGTCGGGACAAGTCGGTACAAGTCTGGACAAGTCGGTTCAAGTCAAGAAAAGTTTGGACAATACGGAACACGTTGGGACAAGTCGGTACAAGTTGTGACAATCCGGGACAAGTCGGTACAAGTCGGGACAAGTCGGTACAAGTTGGGACAAATTTGGACAATCCGGACAAGTCGAGACAAGTCGGGACAAGTCGGGACAAGTCGTTACAAGTCAGGACAAGTCAAGACAAGTCGAAACAAGTCGAAACAAGTTGGGACAAGTCGGGACAAGTCAGAACAAGTCGGAACATGTCTGGACAAGACGGTACAAGTCGGGACAAGTCGGTACAAGTCAGGACAAGTTTGGACAATCCGGGACAAGTCGGGACAAGACGGTACAAGTCAGGACGAGTCAAAACAAGTCAGGACAAGTCGGGACAAGTCGGGACAAGACGTGACAAGTCAGAACAAGTCGGGACAAGTAGGGACAAGTCGGGACAAGTCAGGACAAGTCGAGACAAGTCGGGACAAGTCGGGACAAGTCGGTACAAGTCGGGACAAGTCGAAACAAGTCGGGACAAGTTGGGACAAGTTAGGACAAGTCAGGACAAGTCAGGACAAGTCAGGACAAGTCGGGATAAGTCGGGACAAGTTGGGACAAGTCGGGACAATTCGGGACAGGTCGGGACAAGTACGGACAGGTCGGGACAAGACGTGACAAATCAGAACAAGAAGGGACAAGTCGAGACAAGTCGGGACAAGTCGGGACAAGTCGGGACAAGTTGGTTAAAGTCGGGACAAGTCGGTACAAGTCGGGAAAAGTTTGGACAAACCGGGACAAGTCGGGACAAGTCGGGACAAGTCGGTACAAGTTGGGACAAATCGAAACAAGTCAGGACAAGTCGAAAAAAGTCGAAAGAAGTCGGGACAAGTCAGGACAAGTCGGGACAAGTCGGGACAAGTCGGGACAAGTCGGGACAAATCGGGACAAGTCAGGACAAGTCGAGAAATGTCGGGACAAGTTTGGACAATAAGGGACAAGTCGGGACAAGTTTGGACAATAAGGGACAAGTCGGGACAAGTCGGTACAAGTCGGGACAAGTCGGGACATGTTTGGACAACCTGGGACAAGTCAGGACAAGTCGGGACATGGCGTGACAAGTTAGAACAAGTCAGAACAAGCCGGGACAAGTCGGGACAAGTCTGGACAAGTCAGTAAAAGTCGGGACATGGCGAGACAAGTTAGAACAAGTCAGAACAAGCCGGGACAAGTCGGAACAAGTCTGAAAAAGTCGAGGCAAGTCAGTACAAGTCGGGACATAGCGTGACAAGTTAGAACAAGTCAGAACAAGCCGGGACAAGTCGGAACAAGTCGGAACAAGTCAGAACAAGTCGGGACATGGCGTGACAAGTTAGACCAAGTCAGAACAAGCCGGAACAAGTCGGGACAAGTTAGAACAAGTCAGAACAAGCCGGAACAAGTCGGGACAAGTCGGAACAAGTCAGGACAAGTCGAGACATGGCGTGACAAGTTAGAACAAGTCAGAACAAGCCGGGACAAGTCGGGACAAGTCTGGACAAGTCGGGACAAGTCGGGACAAGTCTGGACAAGACGGGACAAGTCGGGACAAGTCTGGACAAGTCAGGACAAGTCAGGACAAGTTTGTACAATGCGGGACAAGTCGGGACAATCCGTGACAAGTCGGGACAAGACGGAACAAGTCACGACAAGTCGGGAAAAGTCGGGACAAGACATGTCGGAACAAGTCGGGACTTTTGGGTCGGGTCGAGGAAAATATTATTGTAAATATATCTTTTGAAAGAATCATTTTGAATTTCAAATAATTTTGGACTTTTCACCAGTGCTCCTTACCCAGATATTTTATCCTGATTTCATTTGTACATTTTACACGGAATTTCCACCTGGACTTCTTCACCCAGACTTTCTTCTTGGAATTTTATTTGGATTTCTTTGAAGTAGTTTGTGAAAAAAAAATCAAAATTACAAAAAAAAAACTAAAGATTTTAATATTTGTTTCAAATATTTCAGCAAAAATTCAATTATCAAAAAATTTCAAAAAATATTTATTTTTCAGATTTCTTTTAATTTTATCAAAATTGTGAATAGAAACAACTTTCACAATCCAATTTCTTTTCAAGAAGAAACAAAAAAGTATCTCATTAAACACAGAATTAAAATAAAAAAGTTTTGAAAAAAAAATCTTGGAAAATTACTTTTTTCACAAAGAAAATATTTGAGTCAGTCAATTTCTGAATATTTTGGTATCGAATCATCTCGCCAAAATTTTTTAAAACGGCAAGAAATTTAATTTTTTTTTCTGAAAAAAAAATTTACTTCACAAGGTCAAATCGAGTCAATGTTATGGCACTAATATTCATCTTATCGTCTTGGACTCTATTCGCAATTAGGTCGGGTCGGGTAGGGTCGGGAAATGAGCTTTCAGATTTTTTGTCAATCCAACAAATATTATGAACCATGACAAATGTGACAAGTCGGGACAAGTTGGGACAAATCGGGACAAGTCTGGACAAGTCAGGACAAGTTGGGACAAATCGGGACCAGCCGGGATATTTTGAAAAAAATGAAAGCTACAAAAATTTTATTAACAAAAAATTTGAATTTTTTTTTTTATATTTCAGCCAAAATTTAAACAGTTTTGAGAAAATAAGCTTACAGATTTTTTGTCAATCCAACCAAAATTATGAACCAAAACAAGTGTGACAATCAATTTTTGTTCGAACTGAAATTGACAAGTCGGAACAAGTCGGGACAATTTTGGTCAATCCGGGACAAGTCGGGACGAGTCGGGACGATTCGGGACAAGTCGGTACAAGTCGGGACAAGTTTGGACATTACGGGACAAGTCGGAACAAGTCGGTACAAGTCGGTACAAGTCGGTACAAGTCGGGACAAGTTTGGACAAACCGACACGAGTCGGGACAAGTCGGTACAAGTTGGGACAAGTCGGGACAAGTCAGGACAAGTCGGGACAAGTCGAGACAAGTCGGGACAAATCGAAACAAGTCAGGACAAGTCAAAAAAAGTCGAAAGAAGTCGGGACAAGTCAGGACAAATCGGGACAAGTCGGGATAAGACGTGACATGTCAGAACAAGTCGGGACAAGTCGGGACGAGTCGGAACAAGTCGGGACAAGTCGGGACATGTCGGGACTAGTCAGGACTAGTCGAGAAATGTCGGGACAAGTTTGGACAATAAGGGACAAGTCGGGACAAGTTTGGACAATAAGGGACAAGTCGGGACAAGTCGGTACAAGTCGGTACAAGTCGGGACAAGTTTGGAAAATCCGAGACAAGTCGGGACAAGTCGGTACAAGTCAGGACGAGTCGGAACAAGTCAGGACAAGTCGGGACAAGTCGTGACATGACGTGACAAGTCAGAACAAGTCGGGACAAAACGGGACACAAGTCGGGACAAGTTTGGTCAAACTGGGACAAGTCGGTACAAGTCGGGACAAGTCGGTACAAGTCGGAACAAGTTTATACAAGTCGGGACAAGAAGGGACAAGTCGGTAAAATTCGGAACAAGTTTGTACAAGTCGGGACAAGTCGGGACATGACGTGACAAGTCAGAACAAGTCGGGACAAGTCGGGACAAGTCGGGACAAGTCGGGACAAGTCGGGACTAGCCGGTTCAAGTTGGGACAAGTCGGGACAAGTCAGGACAAGTCGGGACAAGTCGAGACAAGTCGGGACAAATCGAAACAAGTCAGGACAAGTCGAAAAAAGTCGAAAGAAGTCGGGACAAGTCAGGACAAATCGGGACAAGTCGGGATAAGACGTGACATGTCAGAAAAAGTCGGGACAAGTCGGGACAAGTCGGGACATGTCGGGACAAGTCGGGACAAGTCGGGACAAGTCGGGACATGTCGGGACTAGTCAGGACTAGTCGAGAAATGTCGGGACAAGTTTGGACAATAAGGGACAAGTCGGGACAAGTTTGGACAATAAGGGACAAGTCGGGACAAGTCGGTACAAGTCGGGACAAGTTTGGACAATCCAAGACAAGTTGGGACAAGTCGGAACAAGTCGGTACAAGTCGGGACATGTTTGTACAATCCGGGACAAGTCGTGACAAGTCAGGACAAACCGAAACAAGTCGAAACAAGTCGAAACAAGTCGGGACAAGTCAGAACAAGTCGGGACAAGTCAAGACAAGTCGGGACAAGTCGGGACAAGTCGAGACAAGTCGGAACAAGTCGGGACAAGTCAGGACAAGTCGGTTCAAGTCGGGAAAAGTTTGGACAATACGGGACACGTTGGGACAAGTCGGTACAAGTTGGGAGAATCCGGGACAAGTCGGTACAAGTCTAGACAAGTCGTTAAAAGTCGGGACAAGTTTGGACAATCCGGGACAAGTCGAGACAAGTCGGGACAAGTCGGGACAGGTCGGGACAAGTCGGTACAAGTGTGGACAGGTCGGTTCAAGTCAAGAAAAGTTTGGACACTACGGGACACGTTGGGACAAGTCGGTACAAGTTGGGACAATCCGGGACAAGTCGGTACAAGTCGGGACAAGTCGGTACAAGTCGGGACATGTTTGGACAATCCGGGACAAGTCGAAACAAGTCGGTACAAGTCGGGACAAGTCGTGACAAGTCAGGACAAGTCAGGACAAGTCGGGACAAGTCGGGACAAGTCGGGACAAGTCGGGACAAGTCGGGACAAGTCGGGACAAGTTTGGACAATCTGGGACAGGTAGGGACAAGTCGGTACGAGTCTGGACAAGTCGGGACAAGTCGGTTCAAGTCGGGAAAAGTTTGGACAATACGGGACACGTTGGGACAAGTCGGGACAAGTCGGGACAAGTCGAAACAAGTTGGGACAAGTCGGGACAAGTCAGGACAAGTCAGAACAAGTCGGGACAAGTCAGGACAAGTCGGTACAAGTCGGGACAAGTCGTGACAAGTCAGGACAAATCAGGACAAGTCGGGACAAGTCGGGACAAGTCGGGACAAGTCGGGACTAGTCGGTTCGAGTCGGGAAAAGTTTGGACAATACGGGACACGTTGGGACAAGTCGGGACAGGTCGGGACAAGTCGGGACAAGTCGGGACAAGTCGAAACAAATTGGGACAAGTCGGGACAAGTCAGGACAAGTCAGAACAAGTCGGGACAAGTCGGGACAAGTCGAAACAAGTTGGGACAAGTCGGGACAAGTCAGGACAAGTCAGAACAAGTCGGGACAAGTCAGGACAAGTTGGTACAAGTCGGGACAAGTCGTGACAAGTCAGGACAAGTCAGGAAGAGTCGGGACAAGTCGGGACAAGTCGGTACAAGTCTGTACAAGTCGGGACAAGTCGGTTCAAGTCGGGAAAAATTTGGACAATACGGGACACGTTGGGACAAGTCGGGACAAGTCGGGACAAGTCGGGACATGTCGGGACAAGTCGGGACAAGTCGGGACAAGTCGGTACAAGTCGGGACAAGTCGGTACAAGTCGGGACAAGTTTGGACAAACCGGGACCAGTCGGGACAAGTCGGGACAAGTCGGTACAAGTTGGGACAAGTCGGGACAAGTCAGGACAAGTCGGCACAAGTCGAGACAAGTCGGGACATATCGAAACAAGTCAGGACAATTCGAAAAAAGTCGAAAGAAGTCGGGACAAGTCAGGACGAGTCGGGACAAGTCGGGATAAGACGTGACATGTCAGAACAAGTCGGGACAAGTCGGGACAAGTCGGGACAAGTCGGGACAAGT
The DNA here is from genome assembly GCA_958502065.1 of Chrysolina americana. Taxonomy (NCBI): domain Eukaryota; kingdom Metazoa; phylum Arthropoda; class Insecta; order Coleoptera; family Chrysomelidae; genus Chrysolina; species Chrysolina americana. The sequence continues at coordinate 47,514,692 of OY293413.1, forward strand.
CGGGACAAGTCGGGACAAGTCGGGACAAGTCGGGACAAGTCGGGACAAGTCGGGACAAGTCGGGACAAGTCGGGACAAGTCAGGACAAGTCAGGACATGTCGGGACAAGTTTGTACAATAAGTGACAAGTCGGGACAAGTTTGGACAATAAGGGACAAGTCGGGACAAGTCGGTACAAGTCGGGACATGTCGGTACAAGTCGGGTTAAGTTTGGACAATGCAAGACAAGTAGGGACAAGTCGGGACAAGTCGGTACAATTCGGTACAAGTCGGTACAAGTCGGGACATGTTTGGACAATCCGAGACAAGTCGAGACAAGTCGGGACAAGTCGGGACAAGTCGTGACAAGTCAGGACAAGTCAGGACAAGTCGACACAAGTCGAAACAAGTCGGGACAAGTCGGGACAAGTCAGGACAAGTCAGAACAAGTCGGGACAAGTCGGGACAAGTCGGGACAAGTTTGGACAATCTGGGACAGGTCGGGACAAGTCTGCACAAGTCGGGACAAGTCGGTTGGAGTCGGGAAAAGTTTGGACAATACTGGACACGTTGGGACAAGTCGGTACAAGTTGGGACAATCGGGGACAAGTCGGGACAAGTCGGTACAAGTCGGGACAAGTCGGTACATGTCAAGACAAGTCGGAAGAAGTCGGGACAAGGTTGGACAATCCGGGACAAGTCGGGACAAGTCGGTACAAGTCGAAACAAGTCGGGACAAGTTTGGACAATCCGGGACATGTCAGGACAAGTCGGTACAAGTCGGGACAAATCGGTACAAGTCGGGACAAGTCAGGACAAGTCGAGACAAGTTGGGACAATCCGGACAAGTCGGGACAAGTCGGTACAAGTCGGGACAAGTCGGGACAAGTTGGGACAATCCGGGGCAAGTCGGGACAAGTCGGTACAAGTCGGGACAAATCGGTACAAATCGGTACAAGTCGGGACAAGTCAGAACAAGTCGAGACAAGTTGGGACAAGTCGAAACAAGTTGGGACATCTCGGGACAAGTCGGAACAAGTCGGAACAAGTCGAGACAAGTCGGAACAAGTCGGTACAAGTCTAGACAAGTCGGTAAAAGTCGGGACAAGTTTGGACAATCCGGGACAAGTCGAGACAAGTCGGGACAAGTCGGGACAGGTCGGGACAAGTCGGTACAAGTGTGGACAGGTCGGTTCAAGTCAAGAAAAGTTTGGACACTACGGGACACGTTGGGACAAGTCGGTACAAGTTGGGACAATCCGGGACAAGTCGGTACAAGTCGGGACAAGTCGGTACAAGTCGGGACATGTTTGGACAATCCGGGACAAGTCGAGACAAGTCGGTACAAGTCGGGACAAGTCGTGACAAGTCAGGACAAGTCAGGACAAGTCGGGACAAGTCGGGACAAGTCGGGACAAGTCGGGACAAGTTTGGACAATCTGGGACAGGTAGGGACAAGTCGGTACGAGTCTGGACAAGTCGGGACAAGTCGGTTCAAGTCGGGAAAAGTTTGGACAATACGGGACACGTTGGGACAAGTCGGGACAAGTCGGGACAAGTCGGGACAAGTCGAAACAAGTTGGGACAAGTCGGGACAAGTCAGGACAAGTCAGAACAAGTCGGGACAAGTCAGGACAAGTCGGTACAAGTCGGGACAAGTCGTGACAAGTCAGGACAAGTCAGGACAAGTCGGGACAAGTCGGGACAAGTCGGGACAAGTCGGGACTAGTCGGTTCAAGTCGGGAAAAGTTTGGACAATACGGGACACGTTGGGACAAGTCGGGACAGGTCGGGACAAGTCGGGACAAGTCGAAACAAATTGGGACAAGTCGGGACAAGTCAGGTCAAGTCAGAACAAGTCGGGACAAGTCGGGACAAGTCGAAACAAGTTGGGACAAGTCGGGACAAGTCAGGACAAGTCAGAACAAGTCGGGACAAGTCAGGACAAGTCGGTACAAGTCGGGACAAGTCGTGACAAGTCAGGACAAGTCAGGACAAGTCGGGACAAGTCGGGACAAGTCGGGACAAGTCGGGACTAGTCGGTTCAAGTCGGGAAAAGTTTGGACAATACGGGACACGTTGGGACAAGTCGGGACAGGTCGGGACAAGTCGGGACAAGTCGGGACAAGTCGAAACAAATTGGGACAAGTCGGGACAAGTCAGGACAAGTCAGAACAAGTCGGGACAAGTCGGGACAAGTCGAAACAAGTTGGGACAAGTCGGGACAAGTCAGGACAAGTCAGGACAAGTCGGGACAAGTCGGGACAAGTCGGTACAAGTCTGTACAAGTCGGGACAAGTCGGTTCAAGTCGGGAAAAATTTGGACAATACGGGACACGTTGGGACAAGTCGGGACAAGTCGGGACAAGTCGGGACAAGTCGGGACAAGTCGGGACAAGTCGGGACAAGTCGGTACAAGTCGGGACAAGTCGGTACAAGTCGGGACAAGTTTGGACAAACCGGGACAAGTCGGGACAAGTCGGGACAAGTCGGTACAAGTTGGGACAAGTCGGGACAAGTCAGGACAAGTCGGCACAAGTCGAGACAAGTCGGGACATATCGAAACAAGTCAGGACAATTCGAAAAAAGTCGAAAGAAGTCGGGACAAGTCAGGACAAGTCGGGACAAGTCGGGATAAGACGTGACATGTCAGAACAAGTCGGAACAAGTCGGGACAAGTCGGGACAAGTCGGGACAAGTCGGGACAAGTCGGGACAAGTCGGGACAAGTCGGGACAAGTCAGGACAAGTCAGGACATGTCGGGACAAGTTTGTACAATAAGTGACAAGTCGGGACAAGTTTGGACAATAAGGGACAAGTCGGGACAAGTCGGTACAAGTCGGGACAAGTCAGTACAAGTCGGGTTAAGTTTGGACAATGCAAGACAAGTAGGGACAAGTCGGGACAAGTCGGTACAATTCGGTACAAGTCGGTACAAGTCGGGACATGTTTGGACAATCCGAGACAAGTCGAGACAAGTCGGGACAAGTCGGGACAAGTCGTGACAAGTCAGGACAAGTCAGGACAAGTCGACACAAGTCGAAACAAGTCGGGACAAGTCGGGACAAGTCAGGACAAGTCAGAACAAGTCGGGACAAGTCGGGACAAGTCGGGACAAGTTTGGACAATCTGGGACAGGTCGGGACAAGTCTGCACAAGTCGGGACAAGTCGGTTGGAGTCGGGAAAAGTTTGGACATTACTGGACACGTTGGGACAAGTCGGTACAAGTTGGGACAATCAAGGACAAGTCGGGACAAGTCGGTACAAGTCGGGACAAGTCGGTACATGTCAAGACAAGTCGGAAGAAGTCGGGACAAGGTTGGACAATCCGGGACAAGTCGGGACAAGTCGGTACAAGTCGAAACAAGTCGGGACAAGTTTGGACAATCCGGGACATGTCAGGACAAGTCGGTACAAGTCGGGACAAATTGGTACAAGTCGGGACAAGTCAGGACAAGTCGAGACAAGTTGGGACAATCCGGACAAGTCGGGACAAGTCGGTACAAGTCGGGACAAGTAGGGACAAGTTGGGACAATCCGGGGCAAGTCGGGACAAGTCGGTACAAGTCGGGACAAATCGGTACAAATCGGTACAAGTCGGGACAAGTCAGAACAAGTCGAGACAAGTTGGGACAAGTCGAAACAAGTTGGGACATCTCGGGACAAGTCGGAACAAGTCGGAACAAGTCGAGACAAGTCGGAACAAGTCGGTACAAGTCGGGACAAGTCGGAACAAGTTGGGACAATCCGGGACAAGTCGGGACAAGTTTGGACAATCTGGGACAGGTCGGGACAAGTCTGCACAAGTCGGGACAAGTCGGTTGGAGTCGGGAAAAGTTTGGACAATACTGGACACGTTGGGACAAGTCGGTACAAGTTGGGACAATCGGGGACAAGTCGGGACAATTCGGTACAAGTCGGGACAAGTCGGTACATGTCAAGACAAGTCGGAAGAAGTCGGGACAAGGTTGGACAATCCGGGACAAGTCGGGACAAGTCGGTACAAGTCGAAACAAGTCGGAACAAGTTTGGACAATCCGGGACATGTCAGGACAAATCGGTACAAGTCGGAACAAATCGGTACAAGTCGGGACAAGTCAGGACAAGTCGAGACAAGTTGGGACAATCCGGACAAGTCGGGACAAGTCGGTACAAGTCGGGACAAGTCGGGACAAGTTGGGACAATCCGGGGCAAGTCTGGACAAGTCGGTACAAGTCGGGACAAATCGGTACAAATCGGTACAAGTCGGGACAAGTCAGAACAAGTCGAGACAAGTTGGGACAAGTCGAAACAAGTTGGGACATCTCGGGACAAGTCGGAACAAGTCGAGACAAGTCGGAACAAGTCGGTACAAGTCGGGACAAGTCGGAACAAGTTGGGACAATCCGGGACAAGTCGGGACAAGTCGGTACAAGTTGGGACAATCCGGGACAAGTCGGGACAAGTCGGTACAAGTCGGGACAAATCGGTACAAATCGGTACAAGTTGGGACAAGTCTGGACAAGTCGGGACATGTAGGGACAAGTCAAGACAAGTCGGGACAAGTCGGAACAAGTCAGGACAAGTCGGGACATGGCGTGACAAGTTAGAACAAGTCAAAACAAGCCGGGACAAGTCGGGACAAGTCTGGACAAGTCAGTACAAGTCGGGACATGGCGTGACAAGTTAGAACAAGTCAGAACAAGCCAAGACAAGTCGGGACAAGTCTGGACAAGTCGAGACAAGTCGGGACAAGTCAGTACAAGTCGGGACATGGCGTGACAAGTTAGAACAAGTCAGAACAAGTCGGGACAAGTTTGGACAATCTGGGACAGGTCGGGACAAGTCGGTACAAGTCTGGACAAGTCGGGACAAGTCGGTTGGGTTCGGGAAAAGTTTGGACAATACAGGACACGTTGGGACAAGTCGGTACAAGTTGGGACAATCGGGGACAAGTCGGGACAAGTCGGGACAAGTCGGTACAAGTCAAGACAAGTCGGATGAAGTCGGGACAAGGTTGGACAATCCGGGACAAGTCGGGACAAGTCGGTACAAGTCGGGACAAGTTTGGACAATCCGGGACATGTCAGGACCAGTCGGTACAAGTCGGGACAAGTTTGGACAAACCAGGACAAGTCGGGATAAGTCGGTACAAGTTGGGACAAGTCGGGACAAGTCTGGACAAGTCGGGACAAGTCGAGACAAGTCGGAAGGAGTCGGGACAAGGTTGGACAATCCGGGACAAGTCGGGACAAGTCGGGACAAGTCGGGACAAGTCGGGACAAGTCGGTACAAGTCGGGACATGTCGGAACAAGTCGGGACAAATTTGGACAAACCAGGACAAGTCGGGACAAGTCGGGACAAGTCGAAACAAGTCGGTACAAGTTGGGACAAGTCGGGACAAGTCAGGACAAGTCGGAAAAAGTCGAAAGAAGTCGGGACAAGTCAGGACAAGTCAGGACAAGTCGGGACAAGTCGGGACAAGTCGGGATAAGACGTGACATGTCAGAACAAGTCGGGACAAGTCGGGACAAGTCTAGACAAGTCGGGACAAGTCAGGACAAGTCGAGAAATGTCGGGACAAGTTTGGACAATGAGGGACAAGTCGGGACAAGTTTGGACAATAAGGGACAAGTCAGGACAAGTCGGTACAAGTCGGGACAAGTCGGTACAAGTCGGGACAAGTTTGGACAATCCAAGACAAGTCGTGACAAGTCAGGACAAGTCAGAACAAGTCGGGACAAGTTAGGACAAGTCGGTACAAGTCGGGATAAGTCGTGACAAGTCAGGACAAGTCAGGACAAGTCGGGACAAGTCAGGACAAGTCGGGACAAGTCAGGACAAGTCGGGACAAGTCAGGACAAGTCGGGACAAGTCGGGACAAGTCGGGACAAGTTTGGACAATCCAAGACAAGTCGTGACAAGTCAGGACAAGTCAGAACAAGTCGGGACAAGTTAGGACAAGTCGGTACAAGTCGGGATAAGTCGTGACAAGTCAGGACAAGTCAGGACAAGTCGGGACAAGTCAGGGCAAGTCGGGACAAGTCAGGACAAGTCGGGACAAGTCAGGACAAGTCGGGACAAGTCAGGACAAGTCGGGACAAGTTAGGACAAGTCGGTACAAGTCGGGATAAGTCGTGACAAGTCAGGACAAGTCAGGACAAGTCGGGATAAGTCGTGACAAGTCAGGACAAGTCAGGACAAGTCAAGACAAGTCAGGACAAGTCGGGACAAGTCGGGACAAGTCGGGACAAGTTTGGACAAGTCATGACAAGTCAGTTCAAGTCGGGAAAAGTTTGGACAATACGGGACAAGTCAGGACAAGTCGGTACAAGTCGGGACAAGTCGGTACAAGTCGGGACAAGTTTGGACAATCCAAGACAAGTCGTGACAAGTCAGGACAAGTCAGAACAAGTCGGGACAAGTCTAGACAAGTCGGGACAAGTCAGGACAAGTCGAGAAATGTCGGGACAAGTTTGGACAATAAGTGACAAGTCGGGACAAGTTTGGACAATAAGGGACAAGTCAGGACAAGTCGGTACAAGTCGGGACAAGTCGGTACAAGTCGGGACAAGTTTGGACAATCCAAGACAAGTCGTGACAAGTCAGGACAAGTCAGAACAAGTCGGGACAAGTTTGGACAAGTCGGTACAAGTCGGGATAAGTCGTGACAAGTCAGGACAAGTCAGGACAAGTCAGGACAAGTCAGGACAAGTCGGGACAAGTCAGGACAAGTCACGACAAGTCAGGACAAGTCGGGACAAGTCAGAACAAGTCGGGACAAGTTAGGACAAGTCGGTACAAGTCGGGATAAGTCGTGACAAGTCAGGACAAGTCAGGACAAGTCGGGATAAGTCGTGACAAGTCAGGACAAGTCAGGACAAGTCAGGACAAGTCGGGACAAGTCGGGACAAGTTTGGACAAGTCATGACAAGTCAGTTCAAGTCGGGAAAAGTTTGGACAATACGGGACACGTTGGGACAAGTCGGGACAAGTCGGTACAAGTCGGGACAATCCGCGACAAGTCGGTACAAGTCGGTACAAGTCGGGACATGTTTGGACAATCCGGGACAAGTCGGGACAAGTCGTGACAAGTCAGGACAAGTCAAGACAAGTCAAAACAAGTCGAAACAAGTTGGGACAAGTCGGGACAAGTCAGGACAAGTCAGAACAAGTCAGAACATGTCTGGACAAGACGGGACAAGTCGGGACAAGTCGGTACAAGTCAGGACAAGTTTGGACAATCCGGGACAAGTAGGGACAAGTCGGTACAAGTCAGGACGAGTCGGAACAAGTCAGGACAAGTCGGGACAAGTCGGAACAAGACGTGACAAGTCAGAACAAGTCGGGACAAGTCGGGACAAGTCGGGACAAGTCGGGACAAGTCGGGACTAGTCGGGACAAGTCGGTACAAGTCGGGACAAGTCGGAACAAGTCGGGACGAGTTGGGACAAGTTAGGACAAGTCAGGACAAGTCAGGACAAGTCAGGATAAGTCGGGACAAGTTGGGACAAGTCGGGACAATTCGGGACAGGTCGGGACAAGTCCGGACAAGTCGGGACAAGACGTGACAAATCAGAACAAGTCGGGACAAGTCGGGACAAGTCGGGACAAGTCGGGACAAGTCGGGACAAGTCGGTAAAAGTCGGGACAAGTCGGTTCAAGTCGGGAAAAGTTTGGACAAACCGGAACAAGTCGGGACAAGTCGGTTCAAGTTGGGACAAGTCGGGACAAGTCGGGACAAGTCGAGACAAGTCGGGACAAGTCGAGACAAGTTGGGACAAGTCGAGACAAGTCGGGACAAATCGAGACAAGTCGGGACAAATCGAAACAAGTCAGGACAAGTCGAAAAAATTCGAAAGAAATCAGGACAAGTCAGGACAAATCGGGACAAGTCGGGACAAGTCGGGATAAGACGTGACATGTCAGAACAAGTCGGGACAAGTCGGGACAATCCGGACAAGTCGGGACAAGTCGAGACAAGTCGGGACAAATCGAAACAAGTCAGGACAAGTCGAAAAAAGTCGAAAGAAGTCGGGACAAGTCAGGACAAATCGGGACAAGTCGGGACAAGTCGGGATAAGACGTGACATGTCAGAACAAGTCGGGACAAGTCGAGACAAGTCGGGACAAGTCGGGACAAGTCGAGACTAGTCAGGACTAGTCGAGAAATGTCGGGACAACTTTGGACAATAAGGGACAAGTCGGGACAAGTTTGGACAATAAGGGACGAGTCGGTACAAGTCGGGACAAGTCGGGACAAGTTTGGACAATCCGGGACAAGTCGTGACAAGTCAGGACAAGTCAGGACAAGTCGAAACAAGTCGAAACAAGTCCAAACAAGTCGGTACAAGTCGAGACAAGTTTGGACAATCCGGGACAAGTCGGGACTAGTCGTGACAAGTCGGGACAAGTCGGGACAAGTCGGGACAAGTCGGGACAAGTCGGGACAAGTTTAGACAATCCGGGACAAGTCGAGACATGTCGGGACAAGTCGGGACAGGTCGGGACAAGTCGGTACAATTCTGGACAAGTCGGGACAAGTCGGGACAAGTCGGTACAAGTCGGGACAAGTCGGTACAAGTCGGGACAAGTTTGGACAAATTGGGACAAGTCGGGACAAGTCGGTACAAGTTGGGACAAGTCGAGACAAGTCGGGACAAGTCGGGACAGGTCGAGACAAGTCGGTACAAGTCTGGACAAGTCGGTTCAAATCGGGAAAAGTTTGGACAATACGGGACACGTTGGGACAAGTCGGTACAAGTCGGGACAATCCGGTACAAGTCGGTACAAGTCGGGACAAGTCGGTACAAGTCGGGACATGTTTGGACAATCCGGGACAAGTCGAGACAAGTCGGGACAAGTCGGGACAAGTCGGGACAAGTCGTGACAAGTCAGGACAAGTCGAAACAAGTCGAAACAAGTCGAGACAAGTCTGGACAAGACGGGACAAGTCGGGACAAGTCGGTACAAGTCAGGACAAGTTTGGACAATCCGGGACAAGTAGGGACAAGTCGGTACAAGTCAGGACGAGTCGGAACAAGTCAGGACAAGTCGGGACAAGTCGGAACAAGACGTGACAAGTCAGAACAAGTCGGGACAAAACGGGACAAGTCGGGACAAGTCGGGACAAGTCGGGACTAGTCGGGACAAGTCGGTACAAGTCAGGACAAGTCGGAACAAGTCGGGACGAGTTGGGACAAGTTAGGACGAGTCAGGACAAGTCAGGACAAGTCGGGATAAGTCGGGACAAGTTGGGACAAGTCGGGACAATTCGGGACAGGTCGGGACAAGTCCGGACAAGTCGGGACAAGACGTGACAAATCAGAACAAGTCGGGACAAGTCGAGACAAGTCGGGACAAGTCGGGACAAGTCGGGACAAGTCGGTACAAGTCGGTAAAAGTCGGGACAAGTCTGTACAAGTCGGGAAAAGTTTGGACAAACCGGAACAAGTCGGGACAAGTCGGTTCAAGTTGGGACAAGTCGGGACAAGTCGGGACAAGTCGGGACAAGTCGAGACAAGTCGGGACAAGTCGAGACAAGTTTGGACAAACCGGGACATATCAGGACAAGTCGGTACAAGTCGGGACAAGTCAGGACAAGTCGAGACAAGTTGGGACAAGTCGAGACAAGTCGGGACAAATCGAAACAAGTCAGGACAAGTCGAAAAAAGTCGAAAGAAGTCGGGACAAGTCAGGACAAATCGGTACAAGTCGGGACAAGTCGGGATAAGACGTGACATGTCAGAACAAGTCGGGACAAGTCGGGACAATCCGGACAAGTCGGGACAAGTCGAGACAAGTCGGGACAAATCGAAACAAGTCAGGACAAGTCGAAAAAAGTCGAAAGAAGTCGGGACAAGTCAGGACAAATCGGGACAAGTCGGGACAAGTCGGGATAAGACGTGACATGTCAGAACAAGTCGGGACAAGTCGAGACAAGTCGGGACAAGTCGGGACAAGTCGAGACTAGTCAGGGCTAGTCGAGAAATATCGGGACAAGTTTGGACAATAAGGGACAAGTCGGGACAAGTTTGGACAATAAGGGACAAGTCGGTACAAGTCGGGACAAGTCGGGACAAGTTTGGACAATCCGGGACAAGTCGTGACAAGTCAGGACAAGTCAGGACAAGTCGAAACAAGTCGAAACAAGTCGAAACAAGTCGGTACAAGTCGGGACAAGTTTGGACAATCCGGGACAAGTCGGGACTAGTCGGGACAAGTCGGGACAAGTCGGGACAAGTCGGGACAAGTTTAGACAATCCGGGACAAATCGAGACAAGTCGGGACAAGTCGGGACAGGTCGGGACAAGTCGGTACAAGTCTGGACAAGTCGGGACAAGTCGGGACAAGTCGGGACAAGTCGGTACAAGTCGGGACAAGTCGGTACAAGTCGGGACAAGTTTGGACAAACCGGGACAAGTCGGTACAAGTTGGGACAAGTCGAGACAAGTCGGGACAAGTTGGGACAGGTCGAGACAAGTCGGTACAAGTCTGGACAAGTCGGTTCAAATCGGAAAAGTTTGAACAATACGGGACACGTTGGGACAAGTCGGTACAAGTCGGGACAATCCGGTACAAGTCGGTACAAGTCGGGACAAGTCGGTACAAGTCGGGACATGTTTGGACAATCCGGGACAAGTCGAGACAAGTCGAGACAAGTCGGGACAAGTCGGGACAAGTCGTGACAAGTCAGGACAAGTCAAGACAAGTCGAAACAAGTCGAAAAAAGTTGGGACAAGTCGGGACAAGTCAGGACAAGTCAAGACAAGTCGAAACAATTCGGAACAAGTTCGTACAAGTCGGGACAAGAAGGGACAAGTTTGGACAATGAGGGACAAGTCGGGACAAGTCGAAAGAAGTCGGGACAAGTCAGGACAAATCGGGACAAGTCGGGACAAGTCGGGATAAGACGTGACATGTCAGAACAAGTCGGGACAAGTCGGGACAAGTCCGGACAAGTCGGGACAAGTCGAGACAAGTCGGGACAAATCGAAACAAGTCAGGACAAGTCGAAAAAAGTCGAAAGAAGTCGGGACAAGTCAGGACAAATCGGGACAAGTCGGGACAAGTCGGGATAAGACGTGACATGTCAGAACAAGTCGGGACAAGTCGAGACAAGTCGGGACAAGTCGGGACAAGTCGAGACTAGTCAGGACTAGTCGAGAAATGTCGGGACAAGTTTGGACAATCCGGGACAAGTCGGGACTAGTCGGGACAAGTCGGGACAAGTCGGGACAAGTCGGGACAAGTCGGGACAAGTTTAGACAATCCGGGACAAGTCGAGACAAGTCGGGACAAGTCGGGACAGGTCGGGAGAAGTCGGTACAAGTCTGGACAAGTCGGGACAAGTCGGGACAAGTCGGGACAAGTCGGTACAAGTCGGGACAAGTCGGTACAAGTCGGGACAAGTTTGGACAAACCGGAACATGTCGGGACAAGTCGGTACAAGTTGGGACAAGTCGAGACAAGTCGGGACAAGTCGGGACAGGTCGAGACAAGTCGGTACAAGTCTGGACAAGTCGGTTCAAATCGGGAAAACTTTGGACAATACGGGACACGTTGGGACAAGTCGGTACAAGTCGGGACAATCCGGGACAAGTCGGTACAAGTCGGGACAAGTCGGTACAAGTCGGGACATGTTTGGACAATCCGGGACAAGTCTAGACAAGTCGGGACAAGTCGGGACAAGTCGGGACAAGTCGGGACAAGTCGTGACAAGTCAGGACAAGTCAAGACAAGTCGAAACAAGTCGAAACAAGTTGGGACAAGTCGGGACAAGTCAGGACAAGTCAAGACAAGTCGAAACAATTCGGAACAAGTTTGTACAAGTCGGGACAAGGAGGGACAAGTTTGGACAATGAGGGACAAGTCGGGACAAGTCGCTACAAGTCAGGACGAGTCGGAACAAGTCAGGACAAGTCGGGACATGACGTGACAAGTCAGAACGAGTCGGGACAAGTCGGGACAAGTCGGGACAAGTCGAGACAAGTCGGGACTAGCCGGTACAAGTTGAGACAAGTCTGTACAAGTCGGGACAAGTTTGGACAAACCGGGACAAGTCGGGACAAGACGGGACAAGTCGGTACAAGTTGGGACAAGTCGGGACAAGTCAGGACAAGTCGGGACAAGTCGAGACAAGTCGGGACAAATCGAAACATGTCAGGACAAGTCGAAAAAAGTCGAAAGAAGTCGGGACAAGTCAGGACAAATCGAGACAAGTCGGGATAAGACGTGACATGTCAGAACAAGTCGGGACAAGTCGGGACAAGTCGGGACAAGTCGGGACAAGTCGAAACAGGTCGGGACAAGTCGGGACAAGTCGGGACAAGTCGGGACATGTCGGGACTAGTCAGGACTAGTCGAGAAATGTCGGGACAAGTTTGGACAATAAGGGACAAGTCGGGACAAATTTGGACAATAAGGGACAAGTCGGGACAAGTCGGTACAAGTCGGGACAAGTCGGTACAAGTCGGGACAAGTTTGGACAAACCAAGACAAGTCGTGACATGTCAGGACAAGTCAGAACAAGTCGGGACAAGTTAGGACAAGTCGGTACAAGTCGGGATAAGTCGTGACAAGTCAGGACAAGTCAGGACAAGTCATGACAAGTCAGGACAAGTCGGGACAAGTCGGGACAAGTCGGGATAAGTCGTGACAAGTCAGGACAAGTCAGGACAAGTCGGGACAAGTCAGGACAAGTCATGACAAGTCGGGACAAGTCGGAACAAGTTTGGACAATCTGGGACAGGTCGGGACAAGTCGGTACAAGTCTGGACAAGTCATGACAAGTCAGTTCAAGTCGGGAAAAGTTTGGACAATACGGGACACGTTGGGACAAGTCGGGACAAGTCGGTACAAGTCGGGACAATCCGCGACAAGTCGGTACAAGTCGGTACAAGTCGGGACATGTTTGGACAATCCAGGACAAGTCGAGACAAGTCGGGACAAGTCGTGACAAGTCAGGACAAGTCAAGACAAGTCGAAACAAGTCGAAACAAGTTGGGACAAGTCGGGACAAGTCAGGACAAGTCAGAACAAGTCAGGACATGTCTGGACAAGACGGGACAAGTCGGGACAAGTCGGTACAAGTCAGGACAAGTTTGGACAATCCGGGACAAGTAGGGACAAGTCGGTACAAGTCGGGACAAGTCGGTACAAGTCGGGACAAGTTTGGACAATCCAAGACAAGTCGTGACAAGTCAGGACAAGTCAGAACAAGTCGGGACAAGTTAGGACAAGTCGGTACAAGTCGGGATAAGTCGTGACAAGTCAGGACAAGTCAGGACAAGTCGGGACAAGTCGGGACAAGTCGGTACAAGTCAGGACAAGTTTGGACAATCCGGGACAATTAGGGACAAGTCGGTACAAGTCAGGACGAGTCGGAACAAGTCAGGACAAGTCGGGACAAGTCGGAACAAGACGTGACAAGTCAGAACAAGTCGGGACAAGTCGGGACAAGTCGGGACAAGTCGGGACAAGTCGGGACTAGACGGGACAAGTCGGTACAAGTCGGGACAAGTCGGAACAAGTCGGGACGAGTTAAGACAAGTTAGGACAAGTCAGGACAAGTCAGGACAAGTCGGGATAAGTCGGGACAAGTTGGGACAAGTCGGGACAATTCGGGACAGGTCGGGACAAGTCCGGACAAGTCGGGACAAGACGGTACAAGTCGGGAAAAGTTTGGACAAACCGGAACAAGTCGGGACAAGTCGGTTCAAGTTGGGACAAGTCGGGACAAGTCGGTACAAGTCGGGACAAATCGGTACAAGTCGGGACAAGTCAGGACAAGTCGAGACAAGTTGGGACAAGTCGAGACAAGTCGGGACAAATCGAAACAAGTCAGGACAAGTCGAAAATAGTCGAAAGAAGTCGGGACAAGTCAGGACAAATCGGGACAAGTCAGGACAAGTCGGGATAAGACGTGACATGTCAGAACAAGTCGGGACAAGTCGGGACAATCCGGACAAGTTGGGACAAGTCGAGACAAGTCTCGACAAATCGAAACAAGTCAGGACAAGTCGAAAAAAGTCGAAAGAAGTCGGGACAAGTCAGGACAAATCGGGAGAAGTCGGGACAAGTCGGGATAAGACGTGACATGTCAGAACAAGTCGGGACAAAACGAGACAAGTCGGGACAAGTCGAGACTAGTCAGGACTAGTCGAGAAATGTTGGGACAAGTTTGGACAATAAGGGACAAGTCGGGACAAGTTTGGACAATAAGGGACAAGTCGGTACAAGTCGGGACAAGTTTGGACAATCCGGGACAAGTCGTGACAAGTCAGGACAAGTCAGGACAAGTCGAAACAAGTCGAAACAAGTCGGTACAAGTCGGGACAAGTTTGGACAATCCGGGACAAGTCGGGACTAGTCGGGACATGTCGGGACAAGTCGGGACAAGTCGGGACAAGTCGGGACAAGTCGGGACAAGTTTAGACAATCCGGGACAAGTCGAGACAAGTCGGGACAAGTCGGGACAGGTCGGGACATGTCGGTACAAGTCTGGACAAGTCGGGACAAGTCGGGACAAGTCGGGACAAGTCGGTACAAGTCGGGACAAGTCGGTACAAGTCGGGACAAGTTTGGACAAACCGGGACAAGTCGGGACAAGTCGGTACAAGTTGGGACAAGTCGAGACAAGTCGGGACAAGTCGGGACAGGTCGAGACAAGTCGGTACACAAGTCTGGACAAGTCGGTTCAAATCGGGAAAAGTTTGGACAATACGGGACACGTTGGGACAAGTCGGTACAAGTCGGGACAATCCGGTACAAGTCGGTACAAGTCGAGACAAGTCGGTACAAGTCGGGACATGTTTGGACAATCCGGGACGAGTCGAGACAAGTCGGGACAAGTCGGGACAAGTCGGGACAAGTCGTGACAAGTCAGGACAAGTCAAGACAAGTCGAAACAAGTCGAAACAAGTTGGGACAAGTCGGGACAAGTCAGGACAAGTCAAGACAAGTCGAAACAATTCGGAACAAGTTTGTACAAGTCGGGACAAGGAGGGACAAGTTTGGACAATGAGGGACAAGTCGAGACAAGTCGAAAAAAGTCGAAAAAAGTCGGGACAAGTCAGGACAAATCGGGACAAGTCGGGACAAGTCAGGATAAGACTTGACATGTCAGAACAAGTCGGGACAAGTCGGGACAATCCGGACAAGTCGGGACAAGTCGAGACAAGTCGGGACAAATCGAAACAAGTCAGGACAAGTCGAAAAAATTCGAAAGAAGTCGGGACAAGTCAGGACAAATCGGGACAAGTCGGGACAAGTCGGGATAAGACGTGACATGTCAGAACAAGTCGGGACAAGTCGAGACAAGTCGGGACAAGTCGGGACAAGTCGAGACTAGTCAGGACAAGTCAGGACAAGTCGAAACAAGTCGAAACAAGTCGGTACAAGTCGGGACAAGTTTGGACAATCCGGGACAAGTCGGGACTAGTCGGGACAAGTCGGGACAAGTCGGGACAAGTCGGGACAAGTTTAGACAATCCGGGACAAGTCGAGACAAGTCGGGACAAGTCGGGACAGGTCGGGACAAGTCGGTACAAGTCTGGACAAGTCGGGACAAGTCGGGACAAGTCGGTACAAGTCGGGACAAGTCGGCACAAGTCGGGACAAGTGTGGACAAACCGGGACAAGTCGGGACAAGTCGGTACAAGTTGGGACAAGTCGAGACAAGTCGGGACAAGTCGGGACAGGTCGAGACAAGTCGGTACAAGTCTGGACAAGCTTGGACAATCCGGGACAAGTCGAGACAAGTCGGGAAAAGTCGGGACAAGTCGGGACAAGTCAAAACAAGTCGAAACAAGTCGAAACAAGTTGGGACAAGTCGGGACAAGTCAGAACAAGTCGGAACATGTCTGGACAAGACGGGACAAGTCGGTACAAGTCAGGACGAGTCAAAACAAGTCAGGACAAGTCAAGACAAGTCAAGACAAGACGTGACAAGTCAGAACAAGTCGGGACAAGTCGGGACAAGTCAAGACAAGTCGGGACAAGTCGGGACAAGTCGGGACAAGTCGGGACAAGTCGGGACAAGTCGGGACAAGTCGGTACAAGTCGAAACAAGTCGAAACAAGTTGGGACAAGTCGGGACAAGTCAGAACAAGTCGGAACATGTCTGGACAAGACGGGACAAGTCGGTACAAGTCAGGACGGGTCAAAACAAGTCAGGACAAGTCAAGACAAGTCGGGACAAGACGTGACAAGTCAGAACAAGTCGGGACAAGTCGGGACAAGTCAAGACAAGTCGGGACAAGTCGGGACAAGTCGGGACAAGTCGGGACAAGTCGGTACAAGTCGGGACAAGTCGGAACAAGTCGGGACGAGTTGGGACAAGTTAGGACAATTCAGGACAAGTCAGGACAAGTCAGGACAAGTCGGGATAAGTCGGGACAAGTTGGGACAAGTCGGGACAATTCGGGACAGGTCGAGACAAGTCGTGACAAGTCAGGACAAGTCAATACAAGTCGAAACAAGTCGAAACAAGTTGGGACAAGTCGGGACGAGTCAGAACAAGTCGAAACATGTCTGGACAAGACGGGACAAGACGGGACAAGTCGGTACAAGTCAGGACAAGTTTGGACAATCCGGGACAAGTCGGGACAAGTCGGTACAAGTCAGGACGAGTCAAAACAAGTCAGGACAAGTCGGGACAAGTCGGGACAAGACATGACAAGTCAGAACAAGTCGGGACAAGTTGGGACAAGTCGGGACAAGTCGGGACAAGTTAAGACAAGTCGGTACAAGTCGGGACAAGTCGGAACAAGTCGGGACGAGTTGGGACAAGTTAGGACAAGTCAGGACAAGTCGGAACATGTCTGGACAAGACGGGACAAGTCGGGACAAGTCGGTACAAGTCAGGACAAATTTGGACAATCCGGGACAAGTTGAGACAAGTCGGGACAAGTCGGGACAAGTCGGGACAAGTCAAAACAAGTCGAAACAAGTCGAAACAAGTTGGGACAAGTCGGGACAAGTCAGAACAAGTCGGAACATGTCTGGACAAGACGGGACAAGTCGGTACAAGTCAGGAGGAGTCAAAACAAGTCAGGACAAGTCAAGACAAGTCGGGACAAGACGTGACAAGTCAGAACAAGTCGGGACAAGTCGGGACAAGTCAAGACAAGTCGGGACAAGTCGGGACAAGTCGGGACAAGTCGGGACAAGTCGGGACAAGTCGGTACAAGTCGGGACAAGTCGGAACAAGTCGGGACGAGTTGGGACAAGTTAGGACAATTCAGGACAAGTCAGGACAAGTCAGGACAAGTCGGGATAAGTCGGGACAAGTTGGGACAAGTCGGGACAATTCGGGACAGGTCGAGACAAGTCGTGACAAGTCAGGACAAGTCAATACAAGTCGAAACAAGTCGAAACAAGTTGGGACAAGTCGGGACGAGTCAGAACAAGTCGGAACATGTCTGGACAAGACGGGACAAGTCGGGACAAGTCGGTACAAGTCAGGACAAGTTTGGACAATCCGGGACAAGTCGGGACAAGTCGGTACAAGTCAGGACGAGTCAAAACAAGTCAGGACAAGTCGGGACAAGTCGGGACAAGACGTGACAAGTCAGAACAAGTCGGGACAATTTGGGACAAGTCGGGACAAGTCGGAACAAGTCGGGACAAGTCAAGACAAGTCGGTACAAGTCGGGACAAGTCGGAACAAGTCGGGACGAGTTGGGACAAGTTAGGACAAGTCAGGACAAGTCAGGACAAGTCGGGATAAGTCGGGACAAGTTGGGACAAGTCGGGACAATTCGGGACAGGTCGGGACAAGTCCGGACAGGTCGGGACAAGACGTGACAAATCAGAACAAGTAGGGACAAGTCGAGACAAGTCGGGACAAGTCGGGACAAGTCGGGACAAGTCGGTTAAAGTCGGGACAAGTCGGTACAAGTCGGGAAAAGTTTGGACAAACCGAGACAAGTCGGGACAAGTCGGTACAAGTTGGGACAAGTCGGTACAAGTCAGGACAAGTCGGGACAAGTCGAGACAAGTCGAGACAAGTCTGGACAAATCGAATCAAGTCATGACAAGTCGAAAAAAGTCGAAAGAAGTCGGGACAAGTCAGGACAAGTCGGGACAAGTCGGGACAAGTGGGGACAAGTTGGGATAGGACGTGACGTGTCAGAACAAGTCGGGACAAGTCGGGACAAGTCGGGACAAGTCGGGACAAGTCAGGACAAGTCGAGAAATGTCGGGACAAGTTTGGACAATAAGGGACAAGTCGGGACAAATTTGGACAATTAGGGACAATTCAGGACAAGTCGGTACTAGTCGGGACAAGTCAGTACAAGTCGGGACAAGTTTGGACAATCCAAGAAAAGTTGGGACAAGTCGGAACAAGTTGGAACAAGTCGGGACATGTTTGGACAACCTGGGACAAGTCGTGACAAGTCAGGACAAGTCGAAACAAGTCGAAACAAAACGGGACAAGTCGGGACAAGTCAGGACAAGTCAGAACAAGTCAGTACAAGTTAGGACAAGTCAGGACAAGTCGGGACAAGTCGGGACAAGTCGGGACAAGTTTGGACAATCTGGGACAGGTCGGGACAAGTCGGTACAAGTCTGGACAAGTCGGGACAAGTCGGTTCAAGTCGGGAACAGTTTGGACAATACGGGACACGTTGGGACAAGTCGGTACAAGTTGTGACAATCCGGGACAAGTCGGTACAAGTCGGGACAAGTCGGTACAAGTTGGGACAAGTTTGGACAATCTGGGAGAAGTCGAGACAGGTCGGGACAAGTCGGTACAAGTTTGGACAAGTCGGTTCAAGTCGGAACAAGTCGGGACATGGCGTGACAAGTTAGAACAAGTCAGAACAAGCCGGGACAAGTCGAGACAAGTCGGGACAAGTCGAGACAAGTCGGGACAAGTCAGTACAAGTCGGGACATGGCGTGACAAGTTAGAACAAGTCAGAACAATCCGGGACAAGTCGGGACAAGTCGGAACAAGTCAGGACAAGTCGGGACATGGCGTGACAAGTTAGAACAAGTCAGAACAAGCCGAAACAATTTGGGACAAGTTAGAACAAGTCAGAACAAGCCAGGACAAGTCGGGACAAGTCGGAACAAGTCAGGACAAGTCGAGACATGGCGTGACAAGTTAGAACAAGTCAGAACAAGTTAGGACAAGTCGGGACAAGTCTGGACAAGTCGGGACAAGTCGGGACAAGTGAGAACAAGTCAAAACGAGTCGGGACAAGTCGGAACAAGTCAGGACAAGTCGGGACATGGCGTGACAAGTTAGAACAAGTCGGAACAAGTCGGTACAAGTCGGGACAAGTCGGGACAAGTCGGTACAAGTCGGGACAATTCGGTACAAGTCGGGACAAGTTTGGACAAACCGGGACAAGTCGGGACAAGTCGGTACAAGTTGGAACAAGTCGAGACAAGTCGAGACAAGTCGGGACATATCGAAACAAGTCAGGACAAGTCGAAAAAAGTCGAAAGAAGTCGGAACAAGTCAGGACAATTCGGGACAAGTCGGGATAAGATTAGACATGTCGGAACAAGTCGGGACAAGTCAGGACAAGTCGGGACAAGTCGGGACAAGTCAGGACAAGTCAGGACATGTCGGGACAAGTTTGTACAATGAGTGACAAGTCGGGACAAGTTTGGACAATACGGGACACGTTGGGACAAGTCGGGACAAGTCTGGACAAGTTTGGACAATCCGGGACAAGTCAGGACAAGTCGGTACAAGTCAGGACGAGTCAAAACAAGTCAGGACAAGTCGGGACAAGTCGGAACAAGACGTGACAAGTCAGAACAAGTCGGGACAAGTCGGGACAAGTCGGGACAAGTCGGGACAAGTCGGAACAAGTCGGAACAAGTCGGGACGAGTTGGGACAAGTTAGGACAAGTCAGGACAAGTCAGGACAAGTCAGGACAAGTCGGGATAAGTCGGGACAAGTTGGGACAAGTCGGGACAATTCGGGACAGGTCGAGACAAGTCGTGACAAGTCAGGACAAGTCAATACAAGTCGAAACAAGTCGAAACAAGTTGGGACAAGTCGGAACAAGTCAGAACAAGTCGGAACATGTCTGGACAAGACGGGACAAGTCGGGACAAGTCGGTACAAGTCGGGACAAGTTTGGACAATCCGGGACAAGTCGGGACAAGTCGGTACAAGTCAGGACGAGTCAAAACAAGTCAGGACAAGTCGGGACAAGTCTGAACAAGACGTGACAAGTCAGAACAAGTCGGGACAAGTTGGGACAAGTCGGGACAAGTCGGGACAAGTCGGGACAAGTCAAGACAAGTCGGTACAAGTCGGGACAAGTCGGAACAAGTCGGGACGAGTTGGAACAAGTTAGGACAAGTCAGGACAAGTCAGGACATATCAGGACAAGTCGGGATAAGTCGAGACAAGTTGGGACAAGTCGGGACAATTCGGGACAGGTCGGGACAAGACGTGACAAATCAGAACAAGTAGGGACAAGTCGAGACAAGTCGGGACAACTCGGGACAAGTCGGGACAAGTCGGTTAAAGTCGGGACAAGTCGGTACAAGTCGGGAAATGTTTGGACAAACTGGGACAAGTCGGGACAAGTCGGTACAAGTTGGGACAAGTCGGTACAAGTCAGGACAAGTCGGGACAAGTCGAGACAAGTCGGGACAGATCGAATCAAGTCATGACAAGTCGAAAAAAGTCGAAAGAAGTCGGGACAAGTCGAGACAAGTCGGGACATGTCGGGACAAGAGGGGACAAGTCGGTATAAGACGTGACGTGTCAGAACAAGTCGGGACAAGTCGGGACAAGTCGGGACAAGTCGGGACAAGTCGGGACAAGTCGGGACAAGTCAGGACAAGTCGAGAAATGTCGGGACAAGTTTGGACAATAAGGGACAAGTCGAGACAAGTTTGGACAATAAGGGACAATTCGGGACAAGTCGGTACTAGTCGGGACAAGTCAGTACAAGTCGGGACAAGTTTGGACAATCCAAGAAAAGTTAGGACAAGTCGGAACAAGTTGGTACAAGTCGGGACATGTTTGGACAACCTGGGACGAGTCGTGACAAGTCAGGACAAGTCGAAACAAGTCGAAACAAAACGGGACAAGTCGGGACAAGTCAGGACAAGTCAGAATAAGTCAGACCAAGTCGGTACAAGTCTGGACAAGTCGGGACAAGTCGGTTCAAGTCGGGAAAAGTTTGGACAATACGGGACACGTTGGGACAAGTCGGTACAAGTTGGGACAAGTCGGTACAAGTCAGGACAAGTCGGGACAAGTCGAGACAAGTCGGGACAAATCGAATCAAGTCATGACAAGTCGAAAAAAGTCGAAAGAAGTCGGGACAAGTCGAGACAAGTCGGGACATGTCGGGACAAGTGGGGACAAGTCGGCATAAGACGTGACGTGTCAGAACAAGTCGGGACAAGTCGGGAAAAGTCGGGACAAGTCGGGACAAGTCGGGACAAGTCAGGACAAGTCGAGAAATGTCGGGACAAGTTTGGACAATAAGGGACAAGTCGAGACAAGTTTGGACAATAAGGGACAATTCGGGACAAGTCGGTACTAGTCGGGACAAGTCAGTACAAGTCGGGACAAGTTTGGACAATCCAAGAAAAGTTAGGACAAGTCGGAACAAGTTGGTACAAGTCGGGACATGTTTGGACAACCTGGGACGAGTCGTGACAAGTCAGGACAAGTCGAAACAAGTCGAAACAAAACGGGACAAGTCGGGACAAGTCAGGACAAGTCAGAATAAGTCAGACCAAGTTAGGACAAGTCAGGACAAGTCGGGACAAGTCAGGACATGTCGGGACAAGTTTGTACAATAAGTGACAAGTCGGGACAAGTTTGGACAATACGGGACACGTTGGGACAAGTCGGGACAAGTCTGGACAAGTCGGGACAAGTCGGGACAAGTCGGTACAAGTCGGGACAAGTCGGTTCAAGTCGGGACAAGTTTGGACAAACTGGGACAAGTCGGGACAAGTCGGTACAAGTTGGTACAAGTCGGGACAAGCCAGGACAAGTCGGGACAATTCGAGAGAAGTCGGGACATATCGAAACAAGTCAGGACAAGTCGAAAAAAGTCGAAAGAAGTCGGGACAAGTCAGGACAAGTCGGGACAAGTCGGGATAAAATTAGACATGTCGGAACAAGTCGGGACAAGTCGGGACAAGTCAGGACAAGTCGGGACAAGTCAGGACAAGTCAGAACAAGCCGGGACAAGTCGGGACAAGTCGGAACAAGTCAGGACAAATCAAGACATGGCGTGACAAGTTGGAACAAGTCAGAACAAGCCGGGACAAGTCGGGACAAGTCTGGACAAGTCGGTACAAGTCTGGACAAGTCGGTTCAAGTAGGAACAAGTCGAAACATGACGTGACAAGTTAGAACAAGTCGGGACATGTGGGGACAAGTCAAGACAAGTCGGGACAAGTCGGAACACGTCAGGACAAGTCGGGACATGGCGTGACAAGTTAGAACAAGTCAGAACAAGCCGGGACAAGTCTGGACAAGTCGAGGCAAGTCAGTACAAGTCGGGACATGGCGTGACAAGTTAGAACAAGTCAGAACAAGCCGGGACAAGTCGGGACAAGTCGGAACAAGTCAGGACAAGTCGGGACATGGCGTGACAAGTTAGACCAAGTCAAAACAAGCCGGAACAAGTCGGGAAGGGTTAGAACAAGTCAGAACAAGCCGGGACAAGTCGGGACAAGTCGGAACAAGTCAGGACAAGTCGAGACATGGCGTGACAAGTTAGAACAAGTCAGAACAAGCCGGGACAAGTCGGGACAAGTCTGGACAAGTCGGGACAAGTCGGGACAAGTCGGGACAAGTCGGGACAAGTCTGGACAAGACGGGACAAGTCGGGACAAGTCTGGACAAGTCAGGACAAGTTTGGACAATGCGGGACAAGTCGGGACAATCCGTGACAAGTCGGGACAAGACGGAACAAGTCACGACAAGTCGGGAAAAGTCGGGACAAGACATGTCGGAACAAGTCGGGACTTTTGGGTCGGGTCGAGGAAAATATTATTGTAAATATATCTTTTGATAGAATCATTTTGAATTTCAAATAATTCTGGACTTTTCACCAGGGCTCCTTACCCAGACATTTTATCCTGATTTCATTTGTACATTTTACACGGAATTTCCACCTGGACTTCTTCACCCAGACTTTCTTCTTGGAATTTTATTTGGATTTCTTTGAAGTAGTTTGTGAAAAAAAATCAAAATTACACAAAAAAAAATAAAGATTTTAATATTTGTTTCAAATATTTCGGCATAAATTCAATTATCAAAAAATTTCAAAAAATATTTTTTTTTCAGATTTTTTTTAATTTTATCAAAATTGTGAACTGAAACAACTTTCACAATCTCATTTCTATTCAAAAAGAAACAAAAAAGTATCTCATTAAACACAGAATTAAAATAAAAATGTTTTGAAAAAAAAATCTTGGAAAATTACTTTTTTCACAAAGAAAATATTTGAGTCAGTCAATTTCTGAATATTTTGGTATCGAATCATCTCGCCAAAATTTTTTATAACGGCAAGAAATTTAATTTTTTTTTTCTGATAAAAAAATTTACTTCACAAGGTCAAATCGAGTCAATGTTATGGCACTAATATTCATCTTATCGTCTTGGACTCTATTCGCAATTGGGTCGGGTCGGGTAGGGTCGGGAAATGAGATTTCAGATTTTTTGTCAATCTAACAAATATTATGAACCATGACAAATGTGACAAGTCGGGACAAGTTGGGACAAATCGGGACAAGTCTGGACAAGTCAGGACAAGTTGGGACAAATCGGGACCAGCCGGGATATTTTGAAAAAAATGAAAGCTACAAAAATTTTATAAACAAAAAATTTGATTTTTTTTTTATATTTCAGCCAAAATTCAAACAGTTTTGAGAAAATAAGCTTACAGATTTTTTGCCAATCCAACAAAATTATGAACCAAAACAAGTGTGACAATCAATTTTTGTTCGAACTGAAATTGACAAGTCGGAACAAGTCGGGACAAGTATGGACAAGTCGGGACAAGTCGGGACAAGTTTGGTCAATCCGGGACAAGTCGGGACAAGTCGGGACGATTCGGGACAAGTCGGTACAAGTCGGGACAAGTTTGGACATTACGGGACAAGTCAGAACAAGTCGGGACAAGTCGGGACACAAGTCGGGACAAGTTTGGTCAATCTGGGACAAGTCGGTACAAGTCGGGACAAGTCGGTACAAGTCGGAACAAGTTGGGACAAGTCGGGACAAGAAGGGACAAGTCGGTACAATTCGGAACAAGTTTGTACAAGTCGGGACAAGGAGGGACAAGTTTGGACAATGAGGGACAAGTCGGGACAAGTCGCTACAAGTCAGGACGAGTCGGAACAATTCAGGACAAGTCGGGACATGACGTGACAAGTCAGAACAAGTCGGGACAAGTCGGGACAAGTCGGGACAAGTCGAGACAAGTCGGGACTAGCCGGTACAAGTTGAGACAAGTCTGTACAAGTCGGGACAAAGTTGGACAAACCGGGACAAGTCGGGACAAGTCGGTACAAGTTGGGACAAGTCGGGACAAGTCAGGACAAGTCGGGACAAGTCGAGACAAGTCGGGACAAATCGAAACAAGTCAGGACAAGTCGAAAAAAGTCGAAAGAAGTCGGGACAAGTCAGGACAAATCGGGACAAGTCGGGATAAGACGTGACATGTCAGAACAAGTCGGGACAAGTCGGGACAAGTCGGGACAAGTCGGGACAAGTCGGGACAAGTCGGGACAAGTCGGGACATGTCGGGACTAGTCAGGACAAGTTTGGACAATCCAAGACAAGTTGGGACGAGTCGGAACAAGTCGATACAAGTCGGGACATGTTTGTACAATCCGGGACAAGTTGTGACAAGTCAGGACAAGTCAGGACAAGTCGAAACAAGTCGAAACAAGTCGGGACAAGTCGGGACAAGTTTGGACAATCTGGGACAGGTCGGGACAAGTCGGTGCAAGTCTGGACAAGTCGGGACAAGTCGGTTCAAGTCGGGAAAAGGTTGGACAATACGGGACACGTTGGGACAAGTCGGTACAAGTTGAAACAATCCGGGACAAGTCGGTACAAGTCGGGACAAGTCGGTACAAGTCGGGACAAGTTTGGACAATCCGGGACAAGTCGAGACAAGTCGGGACATTTCGGGACAGGTCGAGACAAGTCGGTACAAGTCTGGACAAGTCGGTTCAAATCGGGAAAAGTTTGGACAATACGGGACACGATGGGACAAGTCGGTACAAGTCGGGACAATCCGGGACAAGTCGGTACAAGTCGGGACAAGTCGGTACAAGTCGGGACATGTTTGGACAATCCGGGACAAGTCGAGACAAGTCGGGACAAGTCGGGACAAGTCGTGACAAGTCAGGACAAGTCAAGACAAGTCGAAACAAGTCGAAACAAGTTGGGACAAGTCGGGACAAGTCAGGACAAGTCAAGACAAGTCGAAACAATTCGGAACAAGTTTGTACAAGTCGGGACAAGGAGGGACAAGTTTGGACAATGAGGGACAAGTCGGGACAAGTCGCTACAAGTCAGGATGAGTCGGAACAAGTCAGGACAAGTCGGGACATGACGTGACAAGTCAGAACAAGTCGGGACAAGTCGGGACAAGTCGGGACAAGTCGAGACAAGTCGGGACTAGCCGGTACAAGTTGAGACAAGTCTGTACAAGTCGGGACAAAGTTGGACAAACCGGGACAAGTCGGGACAAGTCGGTACAAGTTGGGACAAGTCGGGACAAGTCAGGACAAGTCGGGACAAGTCGAGACAAGTCGGGACAAATCGAAACAAGTCAGGACAAGTCGAAAAAAGTCGAAAGAAGTCGGGACAAGTCAGGACAAATCGGGACAAGTCGGGATAAGACGTGACATGTCAGAACAAGTCGGGACAAGTCGGGACAAGTCGGGACAAGTCGGGACAAGTCGGGACAAGTCGGGACAAGTCGGGACATGTCGGGACTAGTCTGGACAAGTTTGGACAATCCAAGACAAGTTGGGACGAGTCGGAACAAGTCGATACAAGTCGGGACATGTTTGTACAATCCGGGACAAGTTGTGACAAGTCAGGACAAGTCAGGACAAGTCGAAACAAGTCGAAACAAGTCGGGACAAGTCGGGACAAGTTTGGACAATCTGGGACAGGTCGGGACAAGTCGGTGCAAGTCTGGACAAGTCGGGACAAGTCGGTTCAAGTCGGGAAAAGGTTGGACAATACGGGACACGTTGGGACAAGTCGGTACAAGTTGAAACAATCCGGGACAAGTCGGTACAAGTCGGGACAAGTCGGTACAAGTCGGGACAAGTTTGGACAATCCGGGACAAGTCGAGACAAGTCGGGACATTTCGGGACAGGTCGAGACAAGTCGGTACAAGTCTGGACAAGTCGGTTCAAATCGGGAAAAGTTTGGACAATACGGGACACGATGGGACAAGTCGGTACAAGTCGGGACAATCCGGGACAAGTCGGTACAAGTCGGGACAAGTCGGTACAAGTCGGGACATGTTTGGACAATCCGGGACAAGTCGAGACAAGTCGGGACAAGTCGGGACAAGTCGGGACAAGTCGGGACAAGTCGTGACAAGTCAGGACAAGTCAAGACAAGTCGAAACAAGTCGAAACAAGTTGGGACAAGTCGGGACAAGTCAGGACAAGTCAAGACAAGTCGAAACAATTCGGAACAAGTTTGTACAAGTCGGGACAAGGAGGGACAAGTTTGGACAATGAGGGACAAGTCGGGACAAGTCGCTACAAGTCAGGATGAGTCGGAACAAGTCAGGACAAGTCGGGACATGACGTGACAAGTCAGAACAAGTCGGGACAAGTCGGGACAAGTCGGTACAAGTTGGGACAAGTCGAGACAAGTCAGGACAAGTCGGGACAAGTCGAGACAAGTCGGGACAAATCGAAACATGTCAGGACAAGTCGAAAAAAGTCGAAAGAAGTCGGGACAAGTCAGGACAAATCGAGACAAGTCGGGATAAGACGTGACATGTCAGAACAAGTCGGGACAAGTCGGGACAAGTCGAAACAAGTCGGGACAAGTCGGGACAAGTCGGGACAAGTCGGGACATGTCGGGACTAGTCAAGGCTAGTCGAGAAATGTCGGGACAAGTTTGGACAATCCGGGACAAGTCGGGACTAGTCGGGACAAGTCGGGACAAGTCGGGACAAGTCGGGACAAGTCGGGACAAGTTGGGACAAGTCGGGACAAGTTTAGACAATCCGGGACAAGTCGAGACAAGTCGGGACAAGTCAGGACAGGTCGGGACAAGTCGGTACAAGTCTGGACAAGTCGGGACAAGTCGGGACAAGTCGGGACAAGTCGGTACAAGTCGGGACAAGTCGGTACAAGTCGGGACAAGTTTGGACAAACCGGAACAAGTCGGACAAGTCGGTACAAGTTGGGTCAAGTCGAGACAAGTCGGGACAAGTCGGGACAGGTCGAGACAAGTCGGTACAAGTCTGGACAAGTCGGTTCAAATCGGGAAAACTTTGGACAATACGGGACACGTTGGGACAAGTCGGTACAAGTCGGGACAATCCGGGACAAGTCGGTACAAGTCGGGACAAGTCGGTACAAGTCGGGACATGTTTGGACAATCCGGGACAAGTCTAGACAAGTCGGGACAAGTCGGGACGAGTCGGGACGAGTCGGGACAAGTCGGGACAAGTCGTGACAAGTCAGGACAAGTCAAGACAAGTCGAAACAAGTCGAAACAAGTTGGGACAAGTCGGGACAAGTCAGGACAAGTCAAGACAAGTCGAAACAATCCGGAACAAGTTTGTACAAGTCGGGACAAGGAGGGACAAGTTTGGACAATGAGGGACAAGTCGGGACAAGTCGCTACAAGTCAGGACGAGTCGGAACAAGTCAGGACAAGTCGGGACATGACGTGACAAGTCAGGACGAGTCGGGACAAGTCGGGACAAGTCGGGACAAGTCGAGACAAGTCGGGACTAGCCGGTACAAGTTGAGACAAGTCTGTACAAGTCGGGACATGTTTGGACAATCCGGGACAAGTCTAGACAAGTCGGGACAAGTCGGGACGAGTCGGGACAAGTCGGGACAAGTCGTGACAAGTCAGGACAAGTCAAGACAAGTCGAAACAAGTCGAAACAAGTTGGGACAAGTCGGGACAAGTCAGGACAAGTCAAGACAAGTCGAAACAATCCGGAACAAGTTTGTACAAGTCGGGACAAGGAGGGACAAGTTTGGACAATGAGGGACAAGTCGGGACAAGTCGCTACAAGTCAGGACGAGTCGGAACAAGTCAGGACCAGTCGGGACATGACGTGACAAGTCAGGACGAGTCGGGACAAGTCGGGACAAGTCAGGACAAGTCGGGACAAGTCGAGACAAGTCGGGACAAATCGAAACATGTCAGGACAAGTCGAAAAAAGTCGAAAGAAGTCGGGACAAGTCAGGACAAATCGAAACAAGTCGGGATAAGACGTGACATGTCAGAACAAGTCGGGAAAAGTCGGGACAAGTCGGGACAAGTCGAAACAAGTCGGGACAAGTCGGGACAAGTCGGGACATGTCGGGACTAGTCAGGACTAGTCGAGAAATGTTGGGACAAGTTTGGACAATAAGGGACAAGTCGGGACAAATTTGGACAATAAGGGACAAGTCGGGACAAGTCGGTACAAGTCGGGACAAGTCGGTACAAGTCGGGACAAGTTTGGACAAACCATGACAAGTCGTGACAAGTCAGGACAAGTCAGAACAAGTCGGGACAAGTTAGGACAAGTCGGTACAAGTCGGGATATGGTCGTGACAAGTCAGGACAAGTCAGGACAAGTCGGGACAAGTCAGGACAAGTCGGGACAAGTCGGGATAATTCGTGACAAGTCAGGACAAGTCAGGACAAGTCGGGACAAGTCAGGACAAGTCGGGACAAGTCGGGACAAGTCGGGACAAGTTTGGACAATCTGGGACAGGTCGGGACAAGTCGGTACAAGTCTGGACAAGTCATGACAAGTCAGTTCAAGTGGGGAAAAGTTTGGACAATACGGGACACGTTGGGACAAGTCGGGACAAGTCGGTACAAGTCGGGACAATCCGCGACAAGTCGGTACAAGTCGGTACAAGTCGGGACATGTTTGGACAATCCGGGACAAGTCGAGACAAGTCGGGACAAGTCGTGACAAGTCAGGACAAGTCAAGACAAGTCGAAACAAGTCGAAACAAGTTGGGACAAGTCGGGACAAGTCAGGACAAGTCAGATCAAGTCAGGACATGTCTGGACAAGACGGGACAAGTCGGGACAAGTCGGTACAAGTCAGGACAAGTATGGACAATCCGGGACAAGTAGGGACAAGTCGGTACAAGTCGGGACAAGTCGGTACAAGTCGGGACAAGTTTGGACAATCCAAGACAAGTCGTGACAAGTCAGGACAAGTCAGAACAAGTCGGGACAAGTTAGGACAAGTCGGTACAAGTCGGGATAAGTCGTGACAAGTCAGGACAAGTCAGGACAAGTCGGGACAAGTCAGGACAAGTCGGGACAAGTCGGGACAAGTCGGGATAAGTCGTGACAATTCAGGACAAGTCAGGACAAGTCGGGACAAGTCAGGACAAGTCGGGACAAGTCGGGACAAGTCGGGACAAGTCGGGACAAGTTTGGACAATCTGGGACAGGTCGGGACAAGTCGGTACAAGTCTGGACAAGTCATGACAAGTCAGTTCAAGTCGGGAAAAGTTTGGACAATACGGGACACGTTGGGACAAGTCGGGACAAGTCGGTACAAGTCGGGACAATCCGCGACAAGTCGGTACAAGTCGGGACATGTTTGGACAATCCGGGACAAGTCGAGACAAGTCGGGACAAGTCGTGACAAGTCAGGACAAGTCAAGACAAGTCGAAACAAGTCGAAACAAGTTGGGACAAGTCGGGACAAGTCAGGACAAGTCAGAACAAGTCAGGACATGTCTGGACAAGACAAGACAAGTCGGTACAAGTCAGGACAAGTTTGGACAATCCGGGACAATTAGGGACAAGTCGGTACAAGTCAGGACGAGTCGGAACAAGTCAGGACAAGTCGGGACAAGTCGGAACAAGACGTGACAAGTCAGAACAAGTCGGGACAAGTCGGGACAAGTCGGGACTAGTCGGGACAAGTCGGTACAAGTCGGGACAAGTCGGAACAAGTCGGGACGAGTTAAGACAAGTTAGGACAAGTCAGGACAAGTCAGGACAAGTCGGGATAAGTCGGGACAAGTTGGGACAAGTCGGGACAATTCGGGACAGGTCGGGACAAGTCCGGACAAGTCGGGACAAGACGTGACAAATCAGAACAAGTCGGGACAAGTCGAGACAAGTCGGGACAAGTCGGGACAAGTCGGGACAAGTCGGGACAAGTCGGTACAAGTCGGGAAAAGTTTGGACAAACCGGAACAAGTCGGGACAAGTCGGTTCAAGTTGGGACAAGTCGGGACAAGTCGGGACAAGTCGAGACAAGTCGGGACAAGTCGAGACAAGTTTGGACAAACCGGGACATGTCAGGACAAGTCGGTACAAGTCGGGACAAATCGGTACAAGTCGGGACAAGTCAGGACAAGTCGAGACAAGTTGGGACAAGTCGAGACAAGTCGGGACAAATCGAAACAAGTCAGGACAAGTCGAAAAAAGTCGAAAGAAGTCGGGACAAGTCAGGACAAATCGGGACAAGTCGGGACAAGTCGGGATAAGACGTGACATGTCAGAACAAGTCGGGACAAGTCGGGACAATCCGGACAAGTCGGGACAAGTCGAGACAAGTCTCGACAAATCGAAACAAGTCAGGACAAGTCGAAAAAAGTCGAAAGAAGTCGGGACAAGTCAGGACAAATCGGGACAAGTCGGGACAAGTCGGGATAAGACGTGACATGTCAGAACAAGTCGGGACAAAACGAGACAAGTCGGGACAAGTCGAGACTAGTCAGGACTAGTCGAGAAATGTTGGGACAAGTTTGGACAATAAGGGACAAGTCGGGACAAGTTTGGACAATAAGGGACAAGTCGGTACAAGTCGTAACAAGTTTGGACAATCCGGGACAAGTCGTGACAAGTCAGGACAAGTCAGGACAAGTCGAAACAAGTCGAAACAAGTCGGTACAAGTCGGGACAAGTTTGGACAATCCAGGACAAGTCGGGACTAGTCGGGACAAGTCGGGACTAGTCGGGACAAGTCGGGACAAGTCGGGACAAGTCGGGACAAGTTTAGACAATCCGGGACAAGTCGAGACAAGTCGGGACAAGTCGGGACAGGTCGGGACAAGTCGGTACAAGTCTGGACAAGTCGGGACAAGTCGAGACAAGTCGGGACAAGTCGGTACAAGTCGGGACAAGTCGGTACAAGTCGGGACAAGTTTGGACAAACCGGGACAAGTCGGGACAAGTCGGTACAAGTTGGGACAAGTCGAGACAAGTCGGGACAAGTCGGGACAGGTCGAGACAAGTCGGTACACAAGTCTGGACAAGTCGGTTCAAATCGGGAAAAGTTTGGACAATACGGGACACGTTGGGACAAGTCGGTACAAGTCGGGACAATCCGGTACAAGTCGGTACAAGTCGGGACAAGTCGGTACAAGTCGGGACATGTTTGGACAATCCGGGACAAGTCGAGACAAGTCGGGACAAGTCGGGACAAGTCGTGACAAGTCAGGACAAGTCAAGACAAGTCGAAACAAGTCGAAACAAGTTGGGACAAGTCGGGACAAGTCAGGACAAGTCAGGACAAGTCGGGACAAGTCAGGACAAGTCGGGACAAGTCGGGACAAGTCGGGATAAGTCGTGACAATTCAGGACAAGTCAGGACAAGTCGGGACAAGTCAGGACAAGTCGGGACAAGTCGGGACAAGTCGGGATAAGTCGTGACAATTCAGGACAAGTCAGGACAAGTCGGGACAAGTCAGGACAAGTCGGGACAAGTCGGGACAAGTCGGGACAAGTCGGGACAAGTTTGGACAATCTGGGACAGGTCGGGACAAGTCGGTACAAGTCTGGACAAGTCATGACAAGTCAGTTCAAGTCGGGAAAAGTTTGGACAATACGGGACACGTTGGGACAAGTCGGGACAAGTCGGTACAAGTCGGGACAATCCGCGACAAGTCGGTACAAGTCGGTACAAGTCGGGACATGTTTGGACAATCCGGGACAAGTCGAGACAAGTCGGGACAAGTCGTGACAAGTCAGGACAAGTCAAGACAAGTCGAAACAAGTCGAGACAAGTCGGGACAAGTCGTGACAAGTCAGGACAAGTCAAGACAAGTCGAAACAAGTCGAAACAAGTTGGGACAAGTCGGGACAAGTCAGGACAAGTCAGAACAAGTCAGGACATGTCTGGACAAGACGGGACAAGTCGGGACAAGTCGGTACAAGTCAGGACAAGTTTGGACAATCCGGGACAAGTAGGGACAAGTCGGTACAAGTCGGGACAAGTCGGTACAAGTCGGGACAAGTTTGGACAATCCAAGACAAGTCGTGACAAGTCAGGACAAGTCAGAACAAGTCGGGACAAGTTAGGACAAGTCGGTACAAGTCGGGATAAGTCGTGACAAGTCAGGACAAGTCAGGACAAGTCGGGACAAGTCGGGACAAGTCGGTACAAGTCAGGACAAGTTTGGACAATCCGGGACAATTAGGGACAAGTCGGTACAAGTCAGGACGAGTCGGAACAAGTCAGGACAAGTCGGGACAAGTCGGAACAAGACGTGACAAGTCAGAACAAGTCGGGACAAGTCGGGACAAGTCGGGACAAGTCGGGACAAGTCGGGACTAGTCGGGACAAGTCGGTACAAGTCGGGACAAGTCGGAACAAGTCGGGACGAGTTAAGACAAGTTAGGACAAGTCAGGACAAGTCAGGACAAGTCGGGATAAGTCGGGACAAGTTGGGACAAGTCGGGACAATTCGGGACAGGTCGGGACAAGTCCGGACAAGTCGGGACAAGACGGTACAAGTCGGGAAAAGTTTGGACAAACCGGAACAAGTCGGGACAAGTCGGTTCAAGTTGGGACAAGTCGGGACAAGTCGGTACAAGTCGGGACAAATCGGTACAAGTCGGGACAAGTCAGGACAAGTCGAGACAAGTTGGGACAAGTCGAGACAAGTCGGGACAAATCGAAACAAGTCAGGACAAGTCGAAAATAGTCGAAAGAAGTCGGGACAAGTCAGGACAAATCGGGACAAGTCAGGACAAGTCGGGATAAGACGTGACATGTCAGAACAAGTCGGGACAAGTCGGGACAATCCGGACAAGTTGGGACAAGTCGAGACAAGTCTCGACAAATCGAAACAAGTCAGGACAAGTCGAAAAAAGTCGAAAGAAGTCGGGACAAGTCAGGACAAATCGGGACAAGTCGGGACAAGTCGGGATAAGACGTGACATGTCAGAACAAGTCGGGACAAAACGAGACAAGTCGGGACAAGTCGAGACTAGTCAGGACTAGTCGAGAAATGTTGGGACAAGTTTGGACAATAAGGGACAAGTCGGGACAAGTTTGGACAATAAGGGACAAGTCGGTACAAGTCGGGACAAGTTTGGACAATCCGGGACAAGTCGTGACAAGTCAGGACAAGTCAGGACAAGTCGAAACAAGTCGAAACAAGTCGGTACAAGTCGGGACAAGTTTGGACAATCCGGGACAAGTCGGGACTAGTCGGGACATGTCGGGACAAGTCGGGACAAGTCGGGACAAGTCGGGACAAGTCGGGACAAGTCGGGACAAGTTTAGACAATCCGGGACAAGTCGAGACAAGTCGGGACAAGTCGGGACAGGTCGGGACATGTCGGTACAAGTCTGGACAAGTCGGGACAAGTCGGGACAAGTCGGGACAAGTCGGTACAAGTCGGGACAAGTCGGTACAAGTCGGGACAAGTTTGGACAAACCGGGACAAGTCGGGACAAGTCGGTACAAGTTGGGACAAGTCGAGACAAGTCGGGACAAGTCGGGACAGGTCGAGACAAGTCGGTACACAAGTTTGGACAAGTCGGTTCAAATCGGGAAAAGTTTGGACAATACGGGACACGTTGGGACAAGTCGGTACAAGTCGGGACAATCCGGTACAAGTCGGTACAAGTCGAGACAAGTCGGTACAAGTCGGGACATGTTTGGACAATCCGGGACGAGTCGAGACAAGTCGGGACAAGTCGGGACAAGTCGGGACAAGTCGTGACAAGTCAGGACAAGTCAAGACAAGTCGAAACAAGTCGAAACAAGTTGGGACAAGTCGGGACAAGTCAGGACAAGTCAAGACAAGTCGAAACAATTCGGAACAAGTTTGTACAAGTCGGGACAAAGAGGGACAAGTTTGGACAATGAGGGACAAGTCGAGACAAGTCGAAAAAAGTCGAAAAAAGTCGGGACAAGTCAGGACAAATCGGGACAAGTCGGGACAAGTCAGGATAAGACTTGACATGTCAGAACAAGTCGGGACAAGTCGAGACAAGTCGGGACAAGTCGGGACAAGTCGAGACTAGTCAGGACTAGTCGAGAAATGTCGGGACAAGTTTGGACAATAAGGGACAAGTCGGGACAAGTTTGGACAATAAGGGACAACTCGGTACAAGTCGGGACAAGTTTGGACAATCCGGGACAAGTCGTGACAAGTCAGGACAAGTCAGGACAAGTCGAAACAAGTCGAAACAAGTCGGTACAAGTCGGGACAAGTTTGGACAATCCGGGACAAGTCGGGACTAGTCGGGACAAGTCGGGACAAGTCGGGACAAGTCGGGACAAGTTTAGACAATCCGGGACAAGTCGAGACAAGTCGGGACAAGTCGGGACAGGTCGGGACAAGTCGGGACAAGTCAAGACAAGTCGAAACAAGTCGAAACAAGTTGGGACAAGTCGGGACAAGTCAGGACAAGTCAGGACAAGTCGGGACAAGTCAGGACAAGTCGGGACAAGTCGGGACAAGTCGGGATAAGTCGTGACAATTCAGGACAAGTCAGGACAAGTCGGGACAAGTCAGGACAAGTCGGGACAAGTCGGGACAAGTCGGGATAAGTCGTGACAATTCAGGACAAGTCAGGACAAGTCGGGACAAGTCAGGACAAGTCGGGACAAGTCGGGACAAGTCGGGACAAGTCGGGACAAGTTTGGACAATCTGGGACAGGTCGGGACAAGTCGGTACAAGTCTGGACAAGTCATGACAAGTCAGTTCAAGTCGGGAAAAGTTTGGACAATACGGGACACGTTGGGACAAGTCGGGACAAGTCGGTACAAGTCGGGACAATCCGCGACAAGTCGGTACAAGTCGGTACAAGTCGGGACATGTTTGGACAATCCGGGACAAGTCGAGACAAGTCGGGACAAGTCGTGACAAGTCAGGACAAGTCAAGACAAGTCGAAACAAGTCGAGACAAGTCGGGACAAGTCGTGACAAGTCAGGACAAGTCAAGACAAGTCGAAACAAGTCGAAACAAGTTGGGACAAGTCGGGACAAGTCAGGACAAGTCAGAACAAGTCAGGACATGTCTGGACAAGACGGGACAAGTCGGGACAAGTCGGTACAAGTCAGGACAAGTTTGGACAATCCGGGACAAGTAGGGACAAGTCGGTACAAGTCGGGACAAGTCGGTACAAGTCGGGACAAGTTTGGACAATCCAAGACAAGTCGTGACAAGTCAGGACAAGTCAGAACAAGTCGGGACAAGTTAGGACAAGTCGGTACAAGTCGGGATAAGTCGTGACAAGTCAGGACAAGTCAGGACAAGTCGGGACAAGTCGGGACAAGTCGGTACAAGTCAGGACAAGTTTGGACAATCCGGGACAATTAGGGACAAGTCGGTACAAGTCAGGACGAGTCGGAACAAGTCAGGACAAGTCGGGACAAGTCGGAACAAGACGTGACAAGTCAGAACAAGTCGGGACAAGTCGGGACAAGTCGGGACAAGTCGGGACAAGTCGGGACTAGTCGGGACAAGTCGGTACAAGTCGGGACAAGTCGGAACAAGTCGGGACGAGTTAAGACAAGTTAGGACAAGTCAGGACAAGTCAGGACAAGTCGGGATAAGTCGGGACAAGTTGGGACAAGTCGGGACAATTCGGGACAGGTCGGGACAAGTCCGGACAAGTCGGGACAAGACGGTACAAGTCGGGAAAAGTTTGGACAAACCGGAACAAGTCGGGACAAGTCGGTTCAAGTTGGGACAAGTCGGGACAAGTCGGTACAAGTCGGGACAAATCGGTACAAGTCGGGACAAGTCAGGACAAGTCGAGACAAGTTGGGACAAGTCGAGACAAGTCGGGACAAATCGAAACAAGTCAGGACAAGTCGAAAATAGTCGAAAGAAGTCGGGACAAGTCAGGACAAATCGGGACAAGTCAGGACAAGTCGGGATAAGACGTGACATGTCAGAACAAGTCGGGACAAGTCGGGACAATCCGGACAAGT
Organism: Chrysolina americana; assembly: GCA_958502065.1. NCBI lineage: Eukaryota > Metazoa > Arthropoda > Insecta > Coleoptera > Chrysomelidae > Chrysolina > Chrysolina americana. The sequence continues at coordinate 47,551,040 of OY293413.1, forward strand.
TGGGACAAGTCGAGACAAGTCTCGACAAATCGAAACAAGTCAGGACAAGTCGAAAAAAGTCGAAAGAAGTCGGGACAAGTCAGGACAAATCGGGACAAGTCGGGACAAGTCGGGATAAGACGTGACATGTCAGAACAAGTCGGGACAAAACGAGACAAGTCGGGACAAGTCGAGACTAGTCAGGACTAGTCGAGAAATGTTGGGACAAGTTTGGACAATAAGGGACAAGTCGGGACAAGTTTGGACAATAAGGGACAAGTCGGTACAAGTCGGGACAAGTTTGGACAATCCGGGACAAGTCGTGACAAGTCAGGACAAGTCAGGACAAGTCGAAACAAGTCGAAACAAGTCGGTACAAGTCGGGACAAGTTTGGACAATCCGGGACAAGTCGGGACTAGTCGGGACATGTCGGGACAAGTCGGGACAAGTCGGGACAAGTCGGGACAAGTCGGGACAAGTTTAGACAATCCGGGACAAGTCGAGACAAGTCGGGACAAGTCGGGACAGGTCGGGACATGTCGGTACAAGTCTGGACAAGTCGGGACAAGTCGGGACAAGTCGGGACAAGTCGGTACAAGTCGGGACAAGTCGGTACAAGTCGGGACAAGTTTGGACAAACCGGGACAAGTCGGGACAAGTCGGTACAAGTTGGGACAAGTCGAGACAAGTCGGGACAAGTCGGGACAGGTCGAGACAAGTCGGTACACAAGTCTGGACAAGTCGGTTCAAATCGGGAAAAGTTTGGACAATACGGGACACGTTGGGACAAGTCGGTACAAGTCGGGACAATCCGGTACAAGTCGGTACAAGTCGAGACAAGTCGGTACAAGTCGGGACATGTTTGGACAATCCGGGACGAGTCGAGACAAGTCGGGACAAGTCGGGACAAGTCGGGACAAGTCGTGACAAGTCAGGACAAGTCAAGACAAGTCGAAACAAGTCGAAACAAGTTGGGACAAGTCGGGACAAGTCAGGACAAGTCAAGACAAGTCGAAACAATTCGGAACAAGTTTGTACAAGTCGGGACAAAGAGGGACAAGTTTGGACAATGAGGGACAAGTCGAGACAAGTCGAAAAAAGTCGAAAAAAGTCGGGACAAGTCAGGACAAATCGGGACAAGTCGGGACAAGTCAGGATAAGACTTGACATGTCAGAACAAGTCGGGACAAGTCGGGACAATCCGGACAAGTCGGGACAAGTCGAGACAAGTCGGGACAAATCGAAACAAGTCAGGACAAGTCGAAAAAATTCGAAAGAAGTCGGGACAAGTCAGGACAAATCGGGACAAGTCGGGACAAGTCGGGATAAGACGTGACATGTCAGAACAAGTCGGGACAAGTCGAGACAAGTCGGGACAAGTCGGGACAAGTCGAGACTAGTCAGGACTAGTCGAGAAATGTCGGGACAAGTTTGGACAATAAGGGACAAGTCGGGACAAGTTTGGACAATAAGGGACAACTCGGTACAAGTCGGGACAAGTTTGGACAATCCGGGACAAGTCGTGACAAGTCAGGACAAGTCAGGACAAGTCGAAACAAGTCGAAACAAGTCGGTACAAGTCGGGACAAGTTTGGACAATCCGGGACAAGTCGGGACTAGTCGGGACAAGTCGGGACAAGTCGGGACAAGTCGGGACAAGTTTAGACAATCCGGGACAAGTCGAGACAAGTCGGGACAAGTCGGGACAGGTCGGGACAAGTCGGTACAAGTCTGGACAAGTCGGGACAAGTCGGGACAAGTCGGGACAAGTCGGTACAAGTCGGGACAAGTCGGCACAAGTCGGGACAAGTGTGGACAAACCGGGACAAGTCGGGACAAGTCGGTACAAGTTGGGACAAGTCGAGACAAGTCGGGACAAGTCGGGACAGGTCGAGACAAGTCGGTACAAGTCTGGACAAGCTTGGACAATCCGGGACAAGTCGAGACAAGTCGGGAAAAGTCGGGACAAGTCGGGACAAGTCAAAACAAGTCGAAACAAGTCGAAACAAGTTGGGACAAGTCGGGACAAGTCAGAACAAGTCGGAACATGTCTGGACAAGACGGGACAAGTCGGTACAAGTCAGGACGAGTCAAAACAAGTCAGGACAAGTCAAGACAAGTCGGGACAAGACGTGACAAGTCAGAACAAGTCGGGACAAGTCGGGACAAGTCAAGACAAGTCGGGACAAGTCGGGACAAGTCGGGACAAGTCGGGACAAGTCGGGACAAGTCGGGACAAGTCGGTACAAGTCGAAACAAGTCGAAACAAGTTGGGACAAGTCGGGACAAGTCAGAACAAGTCGGAACATGTCTGGACAAGACGGGACAAGTCGGTACAAGTCAGGACGGGTCAAAACAAGTCAGGACAAGTCAAGACAAGTCGGGACAAGACGTGACAAGTCAGAACAAGTCGGGACAAGTCGGGACAAGTCAAGACAAGTCGGGACAAGTCGGGACAAGTCGGGACAAGTCGGGACAAGTCGGTACAAGTCGGGACAAGTCGGAACAAGTCGGGACGAGTTGGGACAAGTTAGGACAATTCAGGACAAGTCAGGACAAGTCAGGACAAGTCGGGATAAGTCGGGACAAGTTGGGACAAGTCGGGACAATTCGGGACAGGTCGAGACAAGTCGTGACAAGTCAGGACAAGTCAATACAAGTCGAAACAAGTCGAAACAAGTTGGGACAAGTCGGGACGAGTCAGAACAAGTCGAAACATGTCTGGACAAGACGGGACAAGACGGGACAAGTCGGTACAAGTCAGGACAAGTTTGGACAATCCGGGACAAGTCGGGACAAGTCGGTACAAGTCAGGACGAGTCAAAACAAGTCAGGACAAGTCGGGACAAGTCGGGACAAGTTGGGACAAGTCGGGACAAGTCGGGACAAGTTAAGACAAGTCGGTACAAGTCGGGACAAGTCGGAACAAGTCGGGACGAGTTGGGACAAGTTAGGACAAGTCAGGACAAGTCGGAACATGTCTGGACAAGACGGGACAAGTCGGTACAAGTCAGGACAAATTTGGACAATCCGGGACAAGTTGAGACAAGTCGGGACAAGTCGGGACAAGTCGGGACAAGTCAAAACAAGTCGAAACAAGTCGAAACAAGTTGGGACAAGTCGGGACAAGTCAGAACAAGTCGGAACATGTCTGGACAAGACGGGACAAGTCGGTACAAGTCAGGAGGAGTCAAAACAAGTCAGGACAAGTCAAGACAAGTCGGGACAAGACGTGACAAGTCAGAACAAGTCGGGACAAGTCGGGACAAGTCAAGACAAGTCGGGACAAGTCGGGACAAGTCGGGACAAGTCGGGACAAGTCGGGACAAGTCGGTACAAGTCGGGACAAGTCGGAACAAGTCGGGACGAGTTGGGACAAGTTAGGACAATTCAGGACAAGTCGTGACAAGTCAGGACAAGTCAGGACAAGTCGAAACAAGTCGAAACAAGTCCAAACAAGTCGGTACAAGTCGAGACAAGTTTGGACAATCCGGGACAAGTCGGGACTAGTCGTGACAAGTCGGGACAAGTCGGGACAAGTCGGGACAAGTCGGGACAAGTCGGGACAAGTTTAGACAATCCGGGACAAGTCGAGACATGTCGGGACAAGTCGGGACAGGTCGGGACAAGTCGGTACAATTCTGGACAAGTCGGGACAAGTCGGGACAAGTCGGTACAAGTCGGGACAAGTCGGTACAAGTCGGGACAAGTTTGGACAAATTGGGACAAGTCGGGACAAGTCGGTACAAGTTGGGACAAGTCGAGACAAGTCGGGACAAGTCGGGACAGGTCGAGACAAGTCGGTACAAGTCTGGACAAGTCGGTTCAAATCGGGAAAAGTTTGGACAATACGGGACACGTTGGGACAAGTCGGTACAAGTCGGGACAATCCGGTACAAGTCGGTACAAGTCGGGACAAGTCGGTACAAGTCGGGACATGTTTGGACAATCCGGGACAAGTCGAGACAAGTCGGGACAAGTCGGGACAAGTCGGGACAAGTCGTGACAAGTCAGGACAAGTCGAAACAAGTCGAAACAAGTCGAGACAAGTCTGGACAAGACGGGACAAGTCGGGACAAGTCGGTACAAGTCAGGACAAGTTTGGACAATCCGGGACAAGTAGGGACAAGTCGGTACAAGTCAGGACGAGTCGGAACAAGTCAGGACAAGTCGGGACAAGTCGGAACAAGACGTGACAAGTCAGAACAAGTCGGGACAAAACGGGACAAGTCGGGACAAGTCGGGACAAGTCGGGACTAGTCGGGACAAGTCGGTACAAGTCAGGACAAGTCGGAACAAGTCGGGACGAGTTGGGACAAGTTAGGACGAGTCAGGACAAGTCAGGACAAGTCGGGATAAGTCGGGACAAGTTGGGACAAGTCGGGACAATTCGGGACAGGTCGGGACAAGTCCGGACAAGTCGGGACAAGACGTGACAAATCAGAACAAGTCGGGACAAGTCGAGACAAGTCGGGACAAGTCGGGACAAGTCGGGACAAGTCGGTACAAGTCGGTAAAAGTCGGGACAAGTCGGTACAAGTCGGGAAAAGTTTGGACAAACCGGAACAAGTCGGGACAAGTCGGTTCAAGTTGGGACAAGTCGGGACAAGTCGGGACAAGTCGGGACAAGTCGAGACAAGTCGGGACAAGTCGAGACAAGTTTGGACAAACCGGGACATATCAGGACAAGTCGGTACAAGTCGGGACAAGTCAGGACAAGTCGAGACAAGTTGGGACAAGTCGAGACAAGTCGGGACAAATCGAAACAAGTCAGGACAAGTCGAAAAAAGTCGAAAGAAGTCGGGACAAGTCAGGACAAATCGGTACAAGTCGGGACAAGTCGGGATAAGACGTGACATGTCAGAACAAGTCGGGACAAGTCGGGACAATCCGGACAAGTCGGGACAAGTCGAGACAAGTCGGGACAAATCGAAACAAGTCAGGACAAGTCGAAAAAAGTCGAAAGAAGTCGGGACAAGTCAGGACAAATCGGGACAAGTCGGGACAAGTCGGGATAAGACGTGACATGTCAGAACAAGTCGGGACAAGTCGAGACAAGTCGGGACAAGTCGGGACAAGTCGAGACTAGTCAGGGCTAGTCGAGAAATATCGGGACAAGTTTGGACAATAAGGGACAAGTCGGGACAAGTTTGGACAATAAGGGACAAGTCGGTACAAGTCGGGACAAGTCGGGACAAGTTTGGACAATCCGGGACAAGTCGTGACAAGTCAGGACAAGTCAGGACAAGTCGAAACAAGTCGAAACAAGTCGAAACAAGTCGGTACAAGTCGGGACAAGTTTGGACAATCCGGGACAAGTCGGGACTAGTCGGGACAAGTCGGGACAAGTCGGGACAAGTCGGGACAAGTTTAGACAATCCGGGACAAATCGAGACAAGTCGGGACAAGTCGGGACAGGTCGGGACAAGTCGGTACAAGTCTGGACAAGTCGGGACAAGTCGGGACAAGTCGGGACAAGTCGGTACAAGTCGGGACAAGTCGGTACAAGTCGGGACAAGTTTGGACAAACCGGGACAAGTCGGTACAAGTTGGGACAAGTCGAGACAAGTCGGGACAAGTTGGGACAGGTCGAGACAAGTCGGTACAAGTCTGGACAAGTCGGTTCAAATCGGAAAAGTTTGAACAATACGGGACACGTTGGGACAAGTCGGTACAAGTCGGGACAATCCGGTACAAGTCGGTACAAGTCGGGACAAGTCGGTACAAGTCGGGACATGTTTGGACAATCCGGGACAAGTCGAGACAAGTCGAGACAAGTCGGGACAAGTCGGGACAAGTCGTGACAAGTCAGGACAAGTCAAGACAAGTCGAAACAAGTCGAAAAAAGTTGGGACAAGTCGGGACAAGTCAGGACAAGTCAAGACAAGTCGAAACAATTCGGAACAAGTTCGTACAAGTCGGGACAAGAAGGGACAAGTTTGGACAATGAGGGACAAGTCGGGACAAGTCGAAAGAAGTCGGGACAAGTCAGGACAAATCGGGACAAGTCGGGACAAGTCGGGATAAGACGTGACATGTCAGAACAAGTCGGGACAAGTCGGGACAAGTCCGGACAAGTCGGGACAAGTCGAGACAAGTCGGGACAAATCGAAACAAGTCAGGACAAGTCGAAAAAAGTCGAAAGAAGTCGGGACAAGTCAGGACAAATCGGGACAAGTCGGGACAAGTCGGGATAAGACGTGACATGTCAGAACAAGTCGGGACAAGTCGAGACAAGTCGGGACAAGTCGGGACAAGTCGAGACTAGTCAGGACTAGTCGAGAAATGTCGGGACAAGTTTGGACAATCCGGGACAAGTCGGGACTAGTCGGGACAAGTCGGGACAAGTCGGGACAAGTCGGGACAAGTCGGGACAAGTTTAGACAATCCGGGACAAGTCGAGACAAGTCGGGACAAGTCGGGACAGGTCGGGAGAAGTCGGTACAAGTCTGGACAAGTCGGGACAAGTCGGGACAAGTCGGGACAAGTCGGTACAAGTCGGGACAAGTCGGTACAAGTCGGGACAAGTTTGGACAAACCGGAACATGTCGGGACAAGTCGGTACAAGTTGGGACAAGTCGAGACAAGTCGGGACAAGTCGGGACAGGTCGAGACAAGTCGGTACAAGTCTGGACAAGTCGGTTCAAATCGGGAAAACTTTGGACAATACGGGACACGTTGGGACAAGTCGGTACAAGTCGGGACAATCCGGGACAAGTCGGTACAAGTCGGGACAAGTCGGTACAAGTCGGGACATGTTTGGACAATCCGGGACAAGTCTAGACAAGTCGGGACAAGTCGGGACAAGTCGGGACAAGTCGGGACAAGTCGTGACAAGTCAGGACAAGTCAAGACAAGTCGAAACAAGTCGAAACAAGTTGGGACAAGTCGGGACAAGTCAGGACAAGTCAAGACAAGTCGAAACAATTCGGAACAAGTTTGTACAAGTCGGGACAAGGAGGGACAAGTTTGGACAATGAGGGACAAGTCGGGACAAGTCGCTACAAGTCAGGACGAGTCGGAACAAGTCAGGACAAGTCGGGACATGACGTGACAAGTCAGAACGAGTCGGGACAAGTCGGGACAAGTCGGGACAAGTCGAGACAAGTCGGGACTAGCCGGTACAAGTTGAGACAAGTCTGTACAAGTCGGGACAAGTTTGGACAAACCGGGACAAGTCGGGACAAGACGGGACAAGTCGGTACAAGTTGGGACAAGTCGGGACAAGTCAGGACAAGTCGGGACAAGTCGAGACAAGTCGGGACAAATCGAAACATGTCAGGACAAGTCGAAAAAAGTCGAAAGAAGTCGGGACAAGTCAGGACAAATCGAGACAAGTCGGGATAAGACGTGACATGTCAGAACAAGTCGGGACAAGTCGGGACAAGTCGGGACAAGTCGGGACAAGTCGAAACAAGTCGGGACAAGTCGGGACAAGTCGGGACAAGTCGGGACATGTCGGGACTAGTCAGGACTAGTCGAGAAATGTCGGGACAAGTTTGGACAATAAGGGACAAGTCGGGACAAATTTGGACAATAAGGGACAAGTCGGGACAAGTCGGTACAAGTCGGGACAAGTCGGTACAAGTCGGGACAAGTTTGGACAAACCAAGACAAGTCGTGACATGTCAGGACAAGTCAGAACAAGTCGGGACAAGTTAGGACAAGTCGGTACAAGTCGGGATAAGTCGTGACAAGTCAGGACAAGTCAGGACAAGTCATGACAAGTCAGGACAAGTCGGGACAAGTCGGGACAAGTCGGGATAAGTCGTGACAAGTCAGGACAAGTCAGGACAAGTCATGACAAGTCGGGACAAGTCGGAACAAGTTTGGACAATCTGGGACAGGTCGGGACAAGTCGGTACAAGTCTGGACAAGTCATGACAAGTCAGTTCAAGTCGGGAAAAGTTTGGACAATACGGGACACGTTGGGACAAGTCGGGACAAGTCGGTACAAGTCGGGACAATCCGCGACAAGTCGGTACAAGTCGGTACAAGTCGGGACATGTTTGGACAATCCGGGACAAGTCGAGACAAGTCGGGACAAGTCGTGACAAGTCAGGACAAGTCAAGACAAGTCGAAACAAGTCGAAACAAGTTGGGACAAGTCGGGACAAGTCAGGACAAGTCAGAACAAGTCAGGACATGTCTGGACAAGACGGGACAAGTCGGGACAAGTCGGTACAAGTCAGGACAAGTTTGGACAATCCGGGACAAGTAGGGACAAGTCGGTACAAGTCGGGACAAGTCGGTACAAGTCGGGACAAGTTTGGACAATCCAAGACAAGTCGTGACAAGTCAGGACAAGTCAGAACAAGTCGGGACAAGTTAGGACAAGTCGGTACAAGTCGGGATAAGTCGTGACAAGTCAGGACAAGTCAGGACAAGTCGGGACAAGTCGGGACAAGTCGGTACAAGTCAGGACAAGTTTGGACAATCCGGGACAATTAGGGACAAGTCGGTACAAGTCAGGACGAGTCGGAACAAGTCAGGACAAGTCGGGACAAGTCGGAACAAGACGTGACAAGTCAGAACAAGTCGGGACAAGTCGGGACAAGTCGGGACAAGTCGGGACAAGTCGGGACTAGTCGGGACAAGTCGGTACAAGTCGGGACAAGTCGGAACAAGTCGGGACGAGTTAAGACAAGTTAGGACAAGTCAGGACAAGTCAGGACAAGTCGGGATAAGTCGGGACAAGTTGGGACAAGTCGGGACAATTCGGGACAGGTCGGGACAAGTCCGGACAAGTCGGGACAAGACGGTACAAGTCGGGAAAAGTTTGGACAAACCGGAACAAGTCGGGACAAGTCGGTTCAAGTTGGGACAAGTCGGGACAAGTCGGTACAAGTCGGGACAAATCGGTACAAGTCGGGACAAGTCAGGACAAGTCGAGACAAGTTGGGACAAGTCGAGACAAGTCGGGACAAATCGAAACAAGTCAGGACAAGTCGAAAATAGTCGAAAGAAGTCGGGACAAGTCAGGACAAATCGGGACAAGTCAGGACAAGTCGGGATAAGACGTGACATGTCAGAACAAGTCGGGACAAGTCGGGACAATCCGGACAAGTTGGGACAAGTCGAGACAAGTCTCGACAAATCGAAACAAGTCAGGACAAGTCGAAAAAAGTCGAAAGAAGTCGGGACAAGTCAGGACAAATCGGGAGAAGTCGGGACAAGTCGGGATAAGACGTGACATGTCAGAACAAGTCGGGACAAAACGAGACAAGTCGGGACAAGTCGAGACTAGTCAGGACTAGTCGAGAAATGTTGGGACAAGTTTGGACAATAAGGGACAAGTCGGGACAAGTTTGGACAATAAGGGACAAGTCGGTACAAGTCGGGACAAGTTTGGACAATCCGGGACAAGTCGTGACAAGTCAGGACAAGTCAGGACAAGTCGAAACAAGTCGAAACAAGTCGGTACAAGTCGGGACAAGTTTGGACAATCCGGGACAAGTCGGGACTAGTCGGGACATGTCGGGACAAGTCGGGACAAGTCGGGACAAGTCGGGACAAGTCGGGACAAGTTTAGACAATCCGGGACAAGTCGAGACAAGTCGGGACAAGTCGGGACAGGTCGGGACATGTCGGTACAAGTCTGGACAAGTCGGGACAAGTCGGGACAAGTCGGGACAAGTCGGTACAAGTCGGGACAAGTCGGTACAAGTCGGGACAAGTTTGGACAAACCGGGACAAGTCGGGACAAGTCGGTACAAGTTGGGACAAGTCGAGACAAGTCGGGACAAGTCGGGACAGGTCGAGACAAGTCGGTACACAAGTCTGGACAAGTCGGTTCAAATCGGGAAAAGTTTGGACAATACGGGACACGTTGGGACAAGTCGGTACAAGTCGGGACAATCCGGTACAAGTCGGTACAAGTCGAGACAAGTCGGTACAAGTCGGGACATGTTTGGACAATCCGGGACGAGTCGAGACAAGTCGGGACAAGTCGGGACAAGTCGGGACAAGTCGTGACAAGTCAGGACAAGTCAAGACAAGTCGAAACAAGTCGAAACAAGTTGGGACAAGTCGGGACAAGTCAGGACAAGTCAAGACAAGTCGAAACAATTCGGAACAAGTTTGTACAAGTCGGGACAAGGAGGGACAAGTTTGGACAATGAGGGACAAGTCGAGACAAGTCGAAAAAAGTCGAAAAAAGTCGGGACAAGTCAGGACAAATCGGGACAAGTCGGGACAAGTCAGGATAAGACTTGACATGTCAGAACAAGTCGGGACAAGTCGGGACAATCCGGACAAGTCGGGACAAGTCGAGACAAGTCGGGACAAATCGAAACAAGTCAGGACAAGTCGAAAAAATTCGAAAGAAGTCGGGACAAGTCAGGACAAATCGGGACAAGTCGGGACAAGTCGGGATAAGACGTGACATGTCAGAACAAGTCGGGACAAGTCGAGACAAGTCGGGACAAGTCGGGACAAGTCGAGACTAGTCAGGACAAGTCAGGACAAGTCGAAACAAGTCGAAACAAGTCGGTACAAGTCGGGACAAGTTTGGACAATCCGGGACAAGTCGGGACTAGTCGGGACAAGTCGGGACAAGTCGGGACAAGTCGGGACAAGTTTAGACAATCCGGGACAAGTCGAGACAAGTCGGGACAAGTCGGGACAGGTCGGGACAAGTCGGTACAAGTCTGGACAAGTCGGGACAAGTCGGGACAAGTCGGGACAAGTCGGTACAAGTCGGGACAAGTCGGCACAAGTCGGGACAAGTGTGGACAAACCGGGACAAGTCGGGACAAGTCGGTACAAGTTGGGACAAGTCGAGACAAGTCGGGACAAGTCGGGACAGGTCGAGACAAGTCGGTACAAGTCTGGACAAGCTTGGACAATCCGGGACAAGTCGAGACAAGTCGGGAAAAGTCGGGACAAGTCGGGACAAGTCAAAACAAGTCGAAACAAGTCGAAACAAGTTGGGACAAGTCGGGACAAGTCAGAACAAGTCGGAACATGTCTGGACAAGACGGGACAAGTCGGTACAAGTCAGGACGAGTCAAAACAAGTCAGGACAAGTCAAGACAAGTCAAGACAAGACGTGACAAGTCAGAACAAGTCGGGACAAGTCGGGACAAGTCAAGACAAGTCGGGACAAGTCGGGACAAGTCGGGACAAGTCGGGACAAGTCGGGACAAGTCGGGACAAGTCGGTACAAGTCGAAACAAGTCGAAACAAGTTGGGACAAGTCGGGACAAGTCAGAACAAGTCGGAACATGTCTGGACAAGACGGGACAAGTCGGTACAAGTCAGGACGGGTCAAAACAAGTCAGGACAAGTCAAGACAAGTCGGGACAAGACGTGACAAGTCAGAACAAGTCGGGACAAGTCGGGACAAGTCAAGACAAGTCGGGACAAGTCGGGACAAGTCGGGACAAGTCGGGACAAGTCGGTACAAGTCGGGACAAGTCGGAACAAGTCGGGACGAGTTGGGACAAGTTAGGACAATTCAGGACAAGTCAGGACAAGTCAGGACAAGTCGGGATAAGTCGGGACAAGTTGGGACAAGTCGGGACAATTCGGGACAGGTCGAGACAAGTCGTGACAAGTCAGGACAAGTCAATACAAGTCGAAACAAGTCGAAACAAGTTGGGACAAGTCGGGACGAGTCAGAACAAGTCGAAACATGTCTGGACAAGACGGGACAAGACGGGACAAGTCGGTACAAGTCAGGACAAGTTTGGACAATCCGGGACAAGTCGGGACAAGTCGGTACAAGTCAGGACGAGTCAAAACAAGTCAGGACAAGTCGGGACAAGTCGGGACAAGACATGACAAGTCAGAACAAGTCGGGACAAGTTGGGACAAGTCGGGACAAGTCGGGACAAGTTAAGACAAGTCGGTACAAGTCGGGACAAGTCGGAACAAGTCGGGACGAGTTGGGACAAGTTAGGACAAGTCAGGACAAGTCGGAACATGTCTGGACAAGACGGGACAAGTCGGGACAAGTCGGTACAAGTCAGGACAAATTTGGACAATCCGGGACAAGTTGAGACAAGTCGGGACAAGTCGGGACAAGTCGGGACAAGTCAAAACAAGTCGAAACAAGTCGAAACAAGTTGGGACAAGTCGGGACAAGTCAGAACAAGTCGGAACATGTCTGGACAAGACGGGACAAGTTGGTACAAGTCAGGAGGAGTCAAAACAAGTCAGGACAAGTCAAGACAAGTCGGGACAAGACGTGACAAGTCAGAACAAGTCGGGACAAGTCGGGACAAGTCAAGACAAGTCGGGACAAGTCGGGACAAGTCGGGACAAGTCGGGACAAGTCGGGACAAGTCGGTACAAGTCGGGACAAGTCGGAACAAGTCGGGACGAGTTGGGACAAGTTAGGACAATTCAGGACAAGTCAGGACAAGTCAGGACAAGTCGGGATAAGTCGGGACAAGTTGGGACAAGTCGGGACAATTCGGGACAGGTCGAGACAAGTCGTGACAAGTCAGGACAAGTCAATACAAGTCGAAACAAGTCGAAACAAGTTGGGACAAGTCGGGACGAGTCAGAACAAGTCGGAACATGTCTGGACAAGACGGGACAAGTCGGGACAAGTCGGTACAAGTCAGGACAAGTTTGGACAATCCGGGACAAGTCGGGACAAGTCGGTACAAGTCAGGACGAGTCAAAACAAGTCAGGACAAGTCGGGACAAGTCGGGACAAGACGTGACAAGTCAGAACAAGTCGGGACAATTTGGGACAAGTCGGGACAAGTCGGAACAAGTCGGGACAAGTCAAGACAAGTCGGTACAAGTCGGGACAAGTCGGAACAAGTCGGGACGAGTTGGGACAAGTTAGGACAAGTCAGGACAAGTCAGGACAAGTCGGGATAAGTCGGGACAAGTTGGGACAAGTCGGGACAATTCGGGACAGGTCGGGACAAGTCCGGACAGGTCGGGACAAGACGTGACAAATCAGAACAAGTAGGGACAAGTCGAGACAAGTCGGGACAAGTCGGGACAAGTCGGGACAAGTCGGTTAAAGTCGGGACAAGTCGGTACAAGTCGGGAAAAGTTTGGACAAACCGAGACAAGTCGGGACAAGTCGGTACAAGTTGGGACAAGTCGGTACAAGTCAGGACAAGTCGGGACAAGTCGAGACAAGTCGAGACAAGTCTGGACAAATCGAATCAAGTCATGACAAGTCGAAAAAAGTCGAAAGAAGTCGGGACAAGTCAGGACAAGTCGGGACAAGTCGGGACAAGTGGGGACAAGTTGGGATAGGACGTGACGTGTCAGAACAAGTCGGGACAAGTCGGGACAAGTCGGGACAAGTCGGGACAAGTCAGGACAAGTCGAGAAATGTCGGGACAAGTTTGGACAATAAGGGACAAGTCGGGACAAATTTGGACAATTAGGGACAATTCAGGACAAGTCGGTACTAGTCGGGACAAGTCAGTACAAGTCGGGACAAGTTTGGACAATCCAAGAAAAGTTGGGACAAGTCGGAACAAGTTGGAACAAGTCGGGACATGTTTGGACAACCTGGGACAAGTCGTGACAAGTCAGGACAAGTCGAAACAAGTCGAAACAAAACGGGACAAGTCGGGACAAGTCAGGACAAGTCAGAACAAGTCAGTACAAGTTAGGACAAGTCAGGACAAGTCGGGACAAGTCGGGACAAGTCGGGACAAGTTTGGACAATCTGGGACAGGTCGGGACAAGTCGGTACAAGTCTGGACAAGTCGGGACAAGTCGGTTCAAGTCGGGAACAGTTTGGACAATACGGGACACGTTGGGACAAGTCGGTACAAGTTGTGACAATCCGGGACAAGTCGGTACAAGTCGGGACAAGTCGGTACAAGTTGGGACAAGTTTGGACAATCTGGGAGAAGTCGAGACAGGTCGGGACAAGTCGGTACAAGTTTGGACAAGTCGGTTCAAGTCGGAACAAGTCGGGACATGGCGTGACAAGTTAGAACAAGTCAGAACAAGCCGGGACAAGTCGAGACAAGTCGGGACAAGTCGAGACAAGTCGGGACAAGTCAGTACAAGTCGGGACATGGCGTGACAAGTTAGAACAAGTCAGAACAATCCGGGACAAGTCGGGACAAGTCGGAACAAGTCAGGACAAGTCGGGACATGGCGTGACAAGTTAGAACAAGTCAGAACAAGCCGAAACAATTTGGGACAAGTTAGAACAAGTCAGAACAAGCCAGGACAAGTCGGGACAAGTCGGAACAAGTCAGGACAAGTCGAGACATGGCGTGACAAGTTAGAACAAGTCAGAACAAGTTAGGACAAGTCGGGACAAGTCTGGACAAGTCGGGACAAGTCGGGACAAGTGAGAACAAGTCAAAACGAGTCGGGACAAGTCGGAACAAGTCAGGACAAGTCGGGACATGGCGTGACAAGTTAGAACAAGTCGGAACAAGTCGGTACAAGTCGGGACAAGTCGGGACAAGTCGGTACAAGTCGGGACAATTCGGTACAAGTCGGGACAAGTTTGGACAAACCGGGACAAGTCGGGACAAGTCGGTACAAGTTGAAACAAGTCGAGACAAGTCGAGACAAGTCGGGACATATCGAAACAAGTCAGGACAAGTCGAAAAAAGTCGAAAGAAGTCGGAACAAGTCAGGACAATTCGGGACAAGTCGGGATAAGATTAGACATGTCGGAACAAGTCGGGACAAGTCAGGACAAGTCGGGACAAGTCGGGACAAGTCAGGACAAGTCAGGACATGTCGGGACAAGTTTGTACAATGAGTGACAAGTCGGGACAAGTTTGGACAATACGGGACACGTTGGGACAAGTCGGGACAAGTCTGGACAAGTTTGGACAATCCGGGACAAGTCAGGACAAGTCGGTACAAGTCAGGACGAGTCAAAACAAGTCAGGACAAGTCGGGACAAGTCGGAACAAGACGTGACAAGTCAGAACAAGTCGGGACAAGTCGGGACAAGTCGGGACAAGTCGGGACAAGTCGGAACAAGTCGGAACAAGTCGGGACGAGTTGGGACAAGTTAGGACAAGTCAGGACAAGTCAGGACAAGTCAGGACAAGTCGGGATAAGTCGGGACAAGTTGGGACAAGTCGGGACAATTCGGGACAGGTCGAGACAAGTCGTGACAAGTCAGGACAAGTCAATACAAGTCGAAACAAGTCGAAACAAGTTGGGACAAGTCGGAACAAGTCAGAACAAGTCGGAACATGTCTGGACAAGACGGGACAAGTCGGGACAAGTCGGTACAAGTCGGGACAAGTTTGGACAATCCGGGACAAGTCGGGACAAGTCGGTACAAGTCAGGACGAGTCAAAACAAGTCAGGACAAGTCGGGACAAGTCTGAACAAGACGTGACAAGTCAGAACAAGTCGGGACAAGTTGGGACAAGTCGGGACAAGTCGGGACAAGTCGGGACAAGTCAAGACAAGTCGGTACAAGTCGGGACAAGTCGGAACAAGTCGGGACGAGTTGGAACAAGTTAGGACAAGTCAGGACAAGTCAGGACATATCAGGACAAGTCGGGATAAGTCGAGACAAGTTGGGACAAGTCGGGACAATTCGGGACAGGTCGGGACAAGACGTGACAAATCAGAACAAGTAGGGACAAGTCGAGACAAGTCGGGACAACTCGGGACAAGTCGGGACAAGTCGGTTAAAGTCGGGACAAGTCGGTACAAGTCGGGAAATGTTTGGACAAACTGGGACAAGTCGGGACAAGTCGGTACAAGTTGGGACAAGTCGGTACAAGTCAGGACAAGTCGGGACAAGTCGAGACAAGTCGGGACAGATCGAATCAAGTCATGACAAGTCGAAAAAAGTCGAAAGAAGTCGGGACAAGTCGAGACAAGTCGGGACATGTCGGGACAAGAGGGGACAAGTCGGTATAAGACGTGACGTGTCAGAACAAGTCGGGACAAGTCGGGACAAGTCGGGACAAGTCGGGACAAGTCGGGACAAGTCGGGACAAGTCAGGACAAGTCGAGAAATGTCGGGACAAGTTTGGACAATAAGGGACAAGTCGAGACAAGTTTGGACAATAAGGGACAATTCGGGACAAGTCGGTACTAGTCGGGACAAGTCAGTACAAGTCGGGACAAGTTTGGACAATCCAAGAAAAGTTAGGACAAGTCGGAACAAGTTGGTACAAGTCGGGACATGTTTGGACAACCTGGGACGAGTCGTGACAAGTCAGGACAAGTCGAAACAAGTCGAAACAAAACGGGACAAGTCGGGACAAGTCAGGACAAGTCAGAATAAGTCAGACCAAGTCGGTACAAGTCTGGACAAGTCGGGACAAGTCGGTTCAAGTCGGGAAAAGTTTGGACAATACGGGACACGTTGGGACAAGTCGGTACAAGTTGGGACAAGTCGGTACAAGTCAGGACAAGTCGGGACAAGTCGAGACAAGTCGGGACAAATCGAATCAAGTCATGACAAGTCGAAAAAAGTCGAAAGAAGTCGGGACAAGTCGAGACAAGTCGGGACATGTCGGGACAAGTGGGGACAAGTCGGCATAAGACGTGACGTGTCAGAACAAGTCGGGACAAGTCGGGAAAAGTCGGGACAAGTCGGGACAAGTCGGGACAAGTCAGGACAAGTCGAGAAATGTCGGGACAAGTTTGGACAATAAGGGACAAGTCGAGACAAGTTTGGACAATAAGGGACAATTCGGGACAAGTCGGTACTAGTCGGGACAAGTCAGTACAAGTCGGGACAAGTTTGGACAATCCAAGAAAAGTTAGGACAAGTCGGAACAAGTTGGTACAAGTCGGGACATGTTTGGACAACCTGGGACGAGTCGTGACAAGTCAGGACAAGTCGAAACAAGTCGAAACAAAACGGGACAAGTCGGGACAAGTCAGGACAAGTCAGAATAAGTCAGACCAAGTTAGGACAAGTCAGGACAAGTCGGGACAAGTCAGGACATGTCGGGACAAGTTTGTACAATAAGTGACAAGTCGGGACAAGTTTGGACAATACGGGACACGTTGGGACAAGTCGGGACAAGTCTGGACAAGTCGGGACAAGTCGGGACAAGTCGGTACAAGTCGGGACAAGTCGGTTCAAGTCGGGACAAGTTTGGACAAACTGGGACAAGTCGGGACAAGTCGGTACAAGTTGGTACAAGTCGGGACAAGCCAGGACAAGTCGGGACAATTCGAGAGAAGTCGGGACATATCGAAACAAGTCAGGACAAGTCGAAAAAAGTCGAAAGAAGTCGGGACAAGTCAGGACAAGTCGGGACAAGTCGGGATAAAATTGGACATGTCGGAACAAGTCGGGACAAGTCGGGACAAGTCAGGACAAGTCGGGACAAGTCAGGACAAGTCAGAACAAGCCGGGACAAGTCGGGACAAGTCGGAACAAGTCAGGACAAATCAAGACATGGCGTGACAAGTTGGAACAAGTCAGAACAAGCCGGGACAAGTCGGGACAAGTCTGGACAAGTCGGTACAAGTCTGGACAAGTCGGTTCAAGTAGGAACAAGTCGAAACATGACGTGACAAGTTAGAACAAGTCGGGACATGTGGGGACAAGTCAAGACAAGTCGGGACAAGTCGGAACACGTCAGGACAAGTCGGGACATGGCGTGACAAGTTAGAACAAGTCAGAACAAGCCGGGACAAGTCTGGACAAGTCGAGGCAAGTCAGTACAAGTCGGGACATGGCGTGACAAGTTAGAACAAGTCAGAACAAGCCGGGACAAGTCGGGACAAGTCGGAACAAGTCAGGACAAGTCGGGACATGGCGTGACAAGTTAGACCAAGTCAAAACAAGCCGGAACAAGTCGGGAAGGGTTAGAACAAGTCAGAACAAGCCGGGACAAGTCGGGACAAGTCGGAACAAGTCAGGACAAGTCGAGACATGGCGTGACAAGTTAGAACAAGTCAGAACAAGCCGGGACAAGTCGGGACAAGTCTGGACAAGTCGGGACAAGTCGGGACAAGTCGGGACAAGTCGGGACAAGTCTGGACAAGACGGGACAAGTCGGGACAAGTCTGGACAAGTCAGGACAAGTTTGGACAATGCGGGACAAGTCGGGACAATCCGTGACAAGTCGGGACAAGACGGAACAAGTCACGACAAGTCGGGAAAAGTCGGGACAAGACATGTCGGAACAAGTCGGGACTTTTGGGTCGGGTCGAGGAAAATATTATTGTAAATATATCTTTTGATAGAATCATTTTGAATTTCAAATAATTCTGGACTTTTCACCAGGGCTCCTTACCCAGACATTTTATCCTGATTTCATTTGTACATTTTACACGGAATTTCCACCTGGACTTCTTCACCCAGACTTTCTTCTTGGAATTTTATTTGGATTTCTTTGAAGTAGTTTGTGAAAAAAAATCAAAATTACACAAAAAAAAATAAAGATTTTAATATTTGTTTCAAATATTTCGGCATAAATTCAATTATCAAAAAATTTCAAAAAATATTTTTTTTTCAGATTTTTTTTAATTTTATCAAAATTGTGAACTGAAACAACTTTCACAATCTCATTTCTATTCAAAAAGAAACAAAAAAGTATCTCATTAAACACAGAATTAAAATAAAAATGTTTTGAAAAAAAAATCTTGGAAAATTACTTTTTTCACAAAGAAAATATTTGAGTCAGTCAATTTCTGAATATTTTGGTATCGAATCATCTCGCCAAAATTTTTTATAACGGCAAGAAATTTAATTTTTTTTTTCTGATAAAAAAATTTACTTCACAAGGTCAAATCGAGTCAATGTTATGGCACTAATATTCATCTTATCGTCTTGGACTCTATTCGCAATTGGGTCGGGTCGGGTAGGGTCGGGAAATGAGATTTCAGATTTTTTGTCAATCTAACAAATATTATGAACCATGACAAATGTGACAAGTCGGGACAAGTTGGGACAAATCGGGACAAGTCTGGACAAGTCAGGACAAGTTGGGACAAATCGGGACCAGCCGGGATATTTTGAAAAAAATGAAAGCTACAAAAATTTTATAAACAAAAAATTTGATTTTTTTTTTATATTTCAGCCAAAATTCAAACAGTTTTGAGAAAATAAGCTTACAGATTTTTTGCCAATCCAACAAAATTATGAACCAAAACAAGTGTGACAATCAATTTTTGTTCGAACTGAAATTGACAAGTCGGAACAAGTCGGGACAAGTATGGACAAGTCGGGACAAGTCGGGACAAGTTTGGTCAATCCGGGACAAGTCGGGACAAGTCGGGACGATTCGGGACAAGTCGGTACAAGTCGGGACAAGTTTGGACATTACGGGACAAGTCAGAACAAGTCGGGACAAGTCGGGACACAAGTCGGGACAAGTTTGGTCAATCTGGGACAAGTCGGTACAAGTCGGGACAAGTCGGTACAAGTCGGAACAAGTTGGGACAAGTCGGGACAAGAAGGGACAAGTCGGTACAATTCGGAACAAGTTTGTACAAGTCGGGACAAGGAGGGACAAGTTTGGACAATGAGGGACAAGTCGGGACAAGTCGCTACAAGTCAGGACGAGTCGGAACAATTCAGGACAAGTCGGGACATGACGTGACAAGTCAGAACAAGTCGGGACAAGTCGGGACAAGTCGGGACAAGTCGAGACAAGTCGGGACTAGCCGGTACAAGTTGAGACAAGTCTGTACAAGTCGGGACAAAGTTGGACAAACCGGGACAAGTCGGGTCAAGTCGGTACAAGTTGGGACAAGTCGGGACAAGTAAGACAAGTCGGGACAAGTCGAGACAAGTCGGGACAAATCGAAACAAGTCAGGACAAGTCGAAAAAAGTCGAAAGAAGTCGGGACAAGTCAGGACAAATCGGGACAAGTCGGGATAAGACGTGACATGTCAGAACAAGTCGGGACAAGTCGGGACAAGTCGGGACAAGTCGGGACAAGTCGGGACAAGTCGGGACAAGTCGGGACATGTCGGGACTAGTCAGGACAAGTTTGGACAATCCAAGACAAGTTGGGACGAGTCGGAACAAGTCGATACAAGTCGGGACATGTTTGTACAATCCGGGACAAGTTGTGACAAGTCAGGACAAGTCAGGACAAGTCGAAACAAGTCGAAACAAGTCGGGACAAGTCGGGACAAGTTTGGACAATCTGGGACAGGTCGGGACAAGTCGGTGCAAGTCTGGACAAGTCGGGACAAGTCGGTTCAAGTCGGGAAAAGGTTGGACAATACGGGACACGTTGGGACAAGTCGGTACAAGTTGAAACAATCCGGGACAAGTCGGTACAAGTCGGGACAAGTCGGTACAAGTCGGGACAAGTTTGGACAATCCGGGACAAGTCGAGACAAGTCGGGACATTTCGGGACAGGTCGAGACAAGTCGGTACAAGTCTGGACAAGTCGGTTCAAATCGGGAAAAGTTTGGACAATACGGGACACGATGGGACAAGTCGGTACAAGTCGGGACAATCCGGGACAAGTCGGTACAAGTCGGGACAAGTCGGTACAAGTCGGGACATGTTTGGACAATCCGGGACAAGTCGAGACAAGTCGGGACAAGTCGGGACAAGTCGTGACAAGTCAGGACAAGTCAAGACAAGTCGAAACAAGTCGAAACAAGTTGGGACAAGTCGGGACAAGTCAGGACAAGTCAAGACAAGTCGAAACAATTCGGAACAAGTTTGTACAAGTCGGGACAAGGAGGGACAAGTTTGGACAATGAGGGACAAGTCGGGACAAGTCGCTACAAGTCAGGATGAGTCGGAACAAGTCAGGACAAGTCGGGACATGACGTGACAAGTCAGAACAAGTCGGGACAAGTCGGGACAAGTCGGGACAAGTCGAGACAAGTCGGGACTAGCCGGTACAAGTTGAGACAAGTCTGTACAAGTCGGGACAAAGTTGGACAAACCGGGACAAGTCGGGACAAGTCGGTACAAGTTGGGACAAGTCGGGACAAGTCAGGACAAGTCGGGACAAGTCGAGACAAGTCGGGACAAATCGAAACAAGTCAGGACAAGTCGAAAAAAGTCGAAAGAAGTCGGGACAAGTCAGGACAAATCGGGACAAGTCGGGATAAGACGTGACATGTCAGAACAAGTCGGGACAAGTCGGGACAAGTCGGGACAAGTCGGGACAAGTCGGGACAAGTCGGGACATGTCGGGACTAGTCAGGACAAGTTTGGACAATCCAAGACAAGTTGGGACGAGTCGGAACAAGTCGATACAAGTCGGGACATGTTTGTACAATCCGGGACAAGTTGTGACAAGTCAGGACAAGTCAGGACAAGTCGAAACAAGTCGAAACAAGTCGGGACAAGTCGGGACAAGTTTGGACAATCTGGGACAGGTCGGGACAAGTCGGTGCAAGTCTGGACAAGTCGGGACAAGTCGGTTCAAGTCGGGAAAAGGTTGGACAATACGGGACACGTTGGGACAAGTCGGTACAAGTTGAAACAATCCGGGACAAGTCGGTACAAGTCGGGACAAGTCGGTACAAGTCGGGACAAGTTTGGACAATCCGGGACAAGTCGAGACAAGTCGGGACATTTCGGGACAGGTCGAGACAAGTCGGTACAAGTCTGGACAAGTCGGTTCAAATCGGGAAAAGTTTGGACAATACGGGACACGATGGGACAAGTCGGTACAAGTCGGGACAATCCGGGACAAGTCGGTACAAGTCGGGACAAGTCGGTACAAGTCGGGACATGTTTGGACAATCCGGGACAAGTCGAGACAAGTCGGGACAAGTCGGGACAAGTCGGGACAAGTCGTGACAAGTCAGGACAAGTCAAGACAAGTCGAAACAAGTCGAAACAAGTTGGGACAAGTCGGGACAAGTCAGGACAAGTCAAGACAAGTCGAAACAATTCGGAACAAGTTTGTACAAGTCGGGACAAGGAGGGACAAGTTTGGACAATGAGGGACAAGTCGGGACAAGTCGCTACAAGTCAGGATGAGTCGGAACAAGTCAGGACAAGTCGGGACATGACGTGACAAGTCAGAACAAGTCGGGACAAGTCGGGACAAGTCGGTACAAGTTGGGACAAGTCGAGACAAGTCAGGACAAGTCGGGACAAGTCGAGACAAGTCGGGACAAATCGAAACATGTCAGGACAAGTCGAAAAAAGTCGAAAGAAGTCGGGACAAGTCAGGACAAATCGAGACAAGTCGGGATAAGACGTGACATGTCAGAACAAGTCGGGACAAGTCGGGACAAGTCGAAACAAGTCGGGACAAGTCGGGACAAGTCGGGACAAGTCGGGACATGTCGGGACTAGTCAAGGCTAGTCGAGAAATGTCGGGACAAGTTTGGACAATCCGGGACAAGTCGGGACTAGTCGGGACAAGTCGGGACAAGTCGGGACAAGTCGGGACAAGTCGGGACAAGTTGGGACAAGTCGGGACAAGTTTAGACAATCCGGGACAAGTCGAGACAAGTCGGGACAAGTCAGGACAGGTCGGGACAAGTCGGTACAAGTCTGGACAAGTCGGGACAAGTCGGGACAAGTCGGGACAAGTCGGTACAAGTCGGGACAAGTCGGTACAAGTCGGGACAAGTTTGGACAAACCGGAACAAGTCGGACAAGTCGGTACAAGTTGGGTCAAGTCGAGACAAGTCGGGACAAGTCGGGACAGGTCGAGACAAGTCGGTACAAGTCTGGACAAGTCGGTTCAAATCGGGAAAACTTTGGACAATACGGGACACGTTGGGACAAGTCGGTACAAGTCGGGACAATCCGGGACAAGTCGGTACAAGTCGGGACAAGTCGGTACAAGTCGGGACATGTTTGGACAATCCGGGACAAGTCTAGACAAGTCGGGACAAGTCGGGACGAGTCGGGACGAGTCGGGACAAGTCGGGACAAGTCGTGACAAGTCAGGACAAGTCAAGACAAGTCGAAACAAGTCGAAACAAGTTGGGACAAGTCGGGACAAGTCAGGACAAGTCAAGACAAGTCGAAACAATCCGGAACAAGTTTGTACAAGTCGGGACAAGGAGGGACAAGTTTGGACAATGAGGGACAAGTCGGGACAAGTCGCTACAAGTCAGGACGAGTCGGAACAAGTCAGGACAAGTCGGGACATGACGTGACAAGTCAGGACGAGTCGGGACAAGTCGGGACAAGTCGGGACAAGTCGAGACAAGTCGGGACTAGCCGGTACAAGTTGAGACAAGTCTGTACAAGTCGGGACATGTTTGGACAATCCGGGACAAGTCTAGACAAGTCGGGACAAGTCGGGACGAGTCGGGACAAGTCGGGACAAGTCGTGACAAGTCAGGACAAGTCAAGACAAGTCGAAACAAGTCGAAACAAGTTGGGACAAGTCGGGACAAGTCAGGACAAGTCAAGACAAGTCGAAACAATCCGGAACAAGTTTGTACAAGTCGGGACAAGGAGGGACAAGTTTGGACAATGAGGGACAAGTCGGGACAAGTCGCTACAAGTCAGGACGAGTCGGAACAAGTCAGGACCAGTCGGGACATGACGTGACAAGTCAGGACGAGTCGGGACAAGTCGGGACAAGTCAGGACAAGTCGGGACAAGTCGAGACAAGTCGGGACAAATCGAAACATGTCAGGACAAGTCGAAAAAAGTCGAAAGAAGTCGGGACAAGTCAGGACAAATCGAAACAAGTCGGGATAAGACGTGACATGTCAGAACAAGTCGGGAAAAGTCGGGACAAGTCGGGACAAGTCGAAACAAGTCGGGACAAGTCGGGACAAGTCGGGACATGTCGGGACTAGTCAGGACTAGTCGAGAAATGTTGGGACAAGTTTGGACAATAAGGGACAAGTCGGGACAAATTTGGACAATAAGGGACAAGTCGGGACAAGTCGGTACAAGTCGGGACAAGTCGGTACAAGTCGGGACAAGTTTGGACAAACCATGACAAGTCGTGACAAGTCAGGACAAGTCAGAACAAGTCGGGACAAGTTAGGACAAGTCGGTACAAGTCGGGATATGGTCGTGACAAGTCAGGACAAGTCAGGACAAGTCGGGACAAGTCAGGACAAGTCGGGACAAGTCGGGATAATTCGTGACAAGTCAGGACAAGTCAGGACAAGTCGGGACAAGTCAGGACAAGTCGGGACAAGTCGGGACAAGTCGGGACAAGTTTGGACAATCTGGGACAGGTCGGGACAAGTCGGTACAAGTCTGGACAAGTCATGACAAGTCAGTTCAAGTGGGGAAAAGTTTGGACAATACGGGACACGTTGGGACAAGTCGGGACAAGTCGGTACAAGTCGGGACAATCCGCGACAAGTCGGTACAAGTCGGTACAAGTCGGGACATGTTTGGACAATCCGGGACAAGTCGAGACAAGTCGGGACAAGTCGTGACAAGTCAGGACAAGTCAAGACAAGTCGAAACAAGTCGAAACAAGTTGGGACAAGTCGGGACAAGTCAGGACAAGTCAGATCAAGTCAGGACATGTCTGGACAAGACGGGACAAGTCGGGACAAGTCGGTACAAGTCAGGACAAGTATGGACAATCCGGGACAAGTAGGGACAAGTCGGTACAAGTCGGGACAAGTCGGTACAAGTCGGGACAAGTTTGGACAATCCAAGACAAGTCGTGACAAGTCAGGACAAGTCAGAACAAGTCGGGACAAGTTAGGACAAGTCGGTACAAGTCGGGATAAGTCGTGACAAGTCAGGACAAGTCAGGACAAGTCGGGACAAGTCAGGACAAGTCGGGACAAGTCGGGACAAGTCGGGATAAGTCGTGACAATTCAGGACAAGTCAGGACAAGTCGGGACAAGTCAGGACAAGTCGGGACAAGTCGGGACAAGTCGGGACAAGTCGGGACAAGTTTGGACAATCTGGGACAGGTCGGGACAAGTCGGTACAAGTCTGGACAAGTCATGACAAGTCAGTTCAAGTCGGGAAAAGTTTGGACAATACGGGACACGTTGGGACAAGTCGGGACAAGTCGGTACAAGTCGGGACAATCCGCGACAAGTCGGTACAAGTCGGTACAAGTCGGGACATGTTTGGACAATCCGGGACAAGTCGAGACAAGTCGGGACAAGTCGTGACAAGTCAGGACAAGTCAAGACAAGTCGAAACAAGTCGAAACAAGTTGGGACAAGTCGGGACAAGTCAGGACAAGTCAGAACAAGTCAGGACATGTCTGGACAAGACAAGACAAGTCGGTACAAGTCAGGACAAGTTTGGACAATCCGGGACAATTAGGGACAAGTCGGTACAAGTCAGGACGAGTCGGAACAAGTCAGGACAAGTCGGGACAAGTCGGAACAAGACGTGACAAGTCAGAACAAGTCGGGACAAGTCGGGACAAGTCGGGACTAGTCGGGACAAGTCGGTACAAGTCGGGACAAGTCGGAACAAGTCGGGACGAGTTAAGACAAGTTAGGACAAGTCAGGACAAGTCAGGACAAGTCGGGATAAGTCGGGACAAGTTGGGACAAGTCGGGACAATTCGGGACAGGTCGGGACAAGTCCGGACAAGTCGGGACAAGACGTGACAAATCAGAACAAGTCGGGACAAGTCGAGACAAGTCGGGACAAGTCGGGACAAGTCGGGACAAGTCGGGACAAGTCGGTACAAGTCGGGAAAAGTTTGGACAAACCGGAACAAGTCGGGACAAGTCGGTTCAAGTTGGGACAAGTCGGGACAAGTCGGGACAAGTCGAGACAAGTCGGGACAAGTCGAGACAAGTTTGGACAAACCGGGACATGTCAGGACAAGTCGGTACAAGTCGGGACAAATCGGTACAAGTCGGGACAAGTCAGGACAAGTCGAGACAAGTTGGGACAAGTCGAGACAAGTCGGGACAAATCGAAACAAGTCAGGACAAGTCGAAAAAAGTCGAAAGAAGTCGGGACAAGTCAGGACAAATCGGGACAAGTCGGGACAAGTCGGGATAAGACGTGACATGTCAGAACAAGTCGGGACAAGTCGGGACAATCCGGACAAGTCGGGACAAGTC
The DNA here is from genome assembly GCA_958502065.1 of Chrysolina americana. Lineage (NCBI taxonomy): Eukaryota > Metazoa > Arthropoda > Insecta > Coleoptera > Chrysomelidae > Chrysolina > Chrysolina americana. The sequence continues at coordinate 47,576,871 of OY293413.1, forward strand.
GAGACAAGTCTCGACAAATCGAAACAAGTCAGGACAAGTCGAAAAAAGTCGAAAGAAGTCGGGACAAGTCAGGACAAATCGGGACAAGTCGGGACAATTCGGGATAAGACGTGACATGTCAGAACAAGTCGGGACAAAACGAGACAAGTCGGGACAAGTCGAGACTAGTCAGGACTAGTCGAGAAATGTTGGGACAAGTTTGGACAATAAGGGACAAGTCGGGACAAGTTTGGACAATAAGGGACAAGTCGGTACAAGTCGTAACAAGTTTGGACAATCCGGGACAAGTCGTGACAAGTCAGGACAAGTCAGGACAAGTCGAAACAAGTCGAAACAAGTCGGTACAAGTCGGGACAAGTTTGGACAATCCAGGACAAGTCGGGACTAGTCGGGACAAGTCGGGACAAGTCGGGACAAGTCGGGACAAGTTTAGACAATCCGGGACAAGTCGAGACAAGTCGGGACAAGTCGGGACAGGTCGGGACAAGTCGGTACAAGTCTGGACAAGTCGGGACAAGTCGAGACAAGTCGGGACAAGTCGGTACAAGTCGGGACAAGTCGGTACAAGTCGGGACAAGTTTGGACAAACCGGGACAAGTCGGGACAAGTCGGTACAAGTTGGGACAAGTCGAGACAAGTCGGGACAAGTCGGGACAGGTCGAGACAAGTCGGTACACAAGTCTGGACAAGTCGGTTCAAATCGGGAAAAGTTTGGACAATACGGGACACGTTGGGACAAGTCGGTACAAGTCGGGACAATCCGGTACAAGTCGGTACAAGTCGGGACAAGTCGGTACAAGTCGGGACATGTTTGGACAATCCGGGACAAGTCGAGACAAGTCGGGACAAGTCGGGACAAGTCGTGACAAGTCAGGACAAGTCAAGACAAGTCGAAACAAGTCGAAACAAGTTGGGACAAGTCGGGACAAGTCAGGACAAGTCAGGACAAGTCGGGACAAGTCAGGACAAGTCGGGACAAGTCGGGACAAGTCGGGATAAGTCGTGACAATTCAGGACAAGTCAGGACAAGTCGGGACAAGTCAGGACAAGTCGGGACAAGTCGGGACAAGTCGGGATAAGTCGTGACAATTCAGGACAAGTCAGGACAAGTCGGGACAAGTCAGGACAAGTCGGGACAAGTCGGGACAAGTCGGGACAAGTCGGGACAAGTTTGGACAATCTGGGACAGGTCGGGACAAGTCGGTACAAGTCTGGACAAGTCATGACAAGTCAGTTCAAGTCGGGAAAAGTTTGGACAATACGGGACACGTTGGGACAAGTCGGGACAAGTCGGTACAAGTCGGGACAATCCGCGACAAGTCGGTACAAGTCGGTACAAGTCGGGACATGTTTGGACAATCTGGGACAAGTCGAGACAAGTCGGGACAAGTCGTGACAAGTCAGGACAAGTCAAGACAAGTCGAAACAAGTCGAGACAAGTCGGGACAAGTCGTGACAAGTCAGGACAAGTCAAGACAAGTCGAAACAAGTCGAAACAAGTTGGGACAAGTCGGGACAAGTCAGGACAAGTCAGAACAAGTCAGGACATGTCTGGACAAGACGGGACAAGTCGGGACAAGTCGGTACAAGTCAGGACAAGTTTGGACAATCCGGGACAAGTAGGGACAAGTCGGTACAAGTCGGGACAAGTCGGTACAAGTCGGGACAAGTTTGGACAATCCAAGACAAGTCGTGACAAGTCAGGACAAGTCAGAACAAGTCGGGACAAGTTAGGACAAGTCGGTACAAGTCGGGATAAGTCGTGACAAGTCAGGACAAGTCAGGACAAGTCGGGACAAGTCGGGACAAGTCGGTACAAGTCAGGACAAGTTTGGACAATCCGGGACAATTAGGGACAAGTCGGTACAAGTCAGGACGAGTCGGAACAAGTCAGGACAAGTCGGGACAAGTCGGAACAAGACGTGACAAGTCAGAACAAGTCGGGACAAGTCGGGACAAGTCGGGACAAGTCGGGACAAGTCGGGACTAGTCGGGACAAGTCGGTACAAGTCGGGACAAGTCGGAACAAGTCGGGACGAGTTAAGACAAGTTAGGACAAGTCAGGACAAGTCAGGACAAGTCGGGATAAGTCGGGACAAGTTGGGACAAGTCGGGACAATTCGGGACAGGTCGGGACAAGTCCGGACAAGTCGGGACAAGACGGTACAAGTCGGGAAAAGTTTGGACAAACCGGAACAAGTCGGGACAAGTCGGTTCAAGTTGGGACAAGTCGGGACAAGTCGGTACAAGTCGGGACAAATCGGTACAAGTCGGGACAAGTCAGGACAAGTCGAGACAAGTTGGGACAAGTCGAGACAAGTCGGGACAAATCGAAACAAGTCAGGACAAGTCGAAAATAGTCGAAAGAAGTCGGGACAAGTCAGGACAAATCGGGACAAGTCAGGACAAGTCGGGATAAGACGTGACATGTCAGAACAAGTCGGGACAAGTCGGGACAATCCGGACAAGTTGGGACAAGTCGAGACAAGTCTCGACAAATCGAAACAAGTCAGGACAAGTCGAAAAAAGTCGAAAGAAGTCGGGACAAGTCAGGACAAATCGGGACAAGTCGGGACAAGTCGGGATAAGACGTGACATGTCAGAACAAGTCGGGACAAAACGAGACAAGTCGGGACAAGTCGAGACTAGTCAGGACTAGTCGAGAAATGTTGGGACAAGTTTGGACAATAAGGGACAAGTCGGGACAAGTTTGGACAATAAGGGACAAGTCGGTACAAGTCGGGACAAGTTTGGACAATCCGGGACAAGTCGTGACAAGTCAGGACAAGTCAGGACAAGTCGAAACAAGTCGAAACAAGTCGGTACAAGTCGGGACAAGTTTGGACAATCCGGGACAAGTCGGGACTAGTCGGGACATGTCGGGACAAGTCGGGACAAGTCGGGACAAGTCGGGACAAGTCGGGACAAGTCGGGACAAGTTTAGACAATCCGGGACAAGTCGAGACAAGTCGGGACAAGTCGGGACAGGTCGGGACATGTCGGTACAAGTCTGGACAAGTCGGGACAAGTCGGGACAAGTCGGGACAAGTCGGTACAAGTCGGGACAAGTCGGTACAAGTCGGGACAAGTTTGGACAAACCGGGACAAGTCGGGACAAGTCGGTACAAGTTGGGACAAGTCGAGACAAGTCGGGACAAGTCGGGACAGGTCGAGACAAGTCGGTACACAAGTTTGGACAAGTCGGTTCAAATCGGGAAAAGTTTGGACAATACGGGACACGTTGGGACAAGTCGGTACAAGTCGGGACAATCCGGTACAAGTCGGTACAAGTCGAGACAAGTCGGTACAAGTCGGGACATGTTTGGACAATCCGGGACGAGTCGAGACAAGTCGGGACAAGTCGGGACAAGTCGGGACAAGTCGTGACAAGTCAGGACAAGTCAAGACAAGTCGAAACAAGTCGAAACAAGTTGGGACAAGTCGGGACAAGTCAGGACAAGTCAAGACAAGTCGAAACAATTCGGAACAAGTTTGTACAAGTCGGGACAAAGAGGGACAAGTTTGGACAATGAGGGACAAGTCGAGACAAGTCGAAAAAAGTCGAAAAAAGTCGGGACAAGTCAGGACAAATCGGGACAAGTCGGGACAAGTCAGGATAAGACTTGACATGTCAGAACAAGTCGGGACAAGTCGAGACAAGTCGGGACAAGTCGGGACAAGTCGAGACTAGTCAGGACTAGTCGAGAAATGTCGGGACAAGTTTGGACAATAAGGGACAAGTCGGGACAAGTTTGGACAATAAGGGACAACTCGGTACAAGTCGGGACAAGTTTGGACAATCCGGGACAAGTCGTGACAAGTCAGGACAAGTCAGGACAAGTCGAAACAAGTCGAAACAAGTCGGTACAAGTCGGGACAAGTTTGGACAATCCGGGACAAGTCGGGACTAGTCGGGACAAGTCGGGACAAGTCGGGACAAGTCGGGACAAGTTTAGACAATCCGTGACAAGTCGAGACAAGTCGGGACAAGTCGGGACAGGTCGGGACAAGTCGGGACAAGTCAAGACAAGTCGAAACAAGTCGAAACAAGTTGGGACAAGTCGGGACAAGTCAGGACAAGTCAGGACAAGTCGGGACAAGTCAGGACAAGTCGGGACAAGTCGGGACAAGTCGGGATAAGTCGTGACAATTCAGGACAAGTCAGGACAAGTCGGGACAAGTCAGGACAAGTCGGGACAAGTCGGGACAAGTCGGGATAAGTCGTGACAATTCAGGACAAGTCAGGACAAGTCGGGACAAGTCAGGACAAGTCGGGACAAGTCGGGACAAGTCGGGACAAGTCGGGACAAGTTTGGACAATCTGGGACAGGTCGGGACAAGTCGGTACAAGTCTGGACAAGTCATGACAAGTCAGTTCAAGTCGGGAAAAGTTTGGACAATACGGGACACGTTGGGACAAGTCGGGACAAGTCGGTACAAGTCGGGACAAACCGCGACAAGTCGGTACAAGTCGGTACAAGTCGGGACATGTTTGGACAATCCGGGACAAGTCGAGACAAGTCGGGACAAGTCGTGACAAGTCAGGACAAGTCAAGACAAGTCGAAACAAGTCGAGACAAGTCGGGACAAGTCGTGACAAGTCAGGACAAGTCAAGACAAGTCGAAACAAGTCGAAACAAGTTGGGACAAGTCGGGACAAGTCAGGACAAGTCAGAACAAGTCAGGACATGTCTGGACAAGACGGGACAAGTCGGGACAAGTCGGTACAAGTCAGGACAGGTTTGGACAATCCGGGACAAGTAGGGACAAGTCGGTACAAGTCGGGACAAGTCGGTACAAGTCGGGACAAGTTTGGACAATCCAAGACAAGTCGTGACAAGTCAGGACAAGTCAGAACAAGTCGGGACAAGTTAGGACAAGTCGGTACAAGTCGGGATAAGTCGTGACAAGTCAGGACAAGTCAGGACAAGTCGGGACAAGTCGGGACAAGTCGGTACAAGTCAGGACAAGTTTGGACAATCCGGGACAATTAGGGACAAGTCGGTACAAGTCAGGACGAGTCGGAACAAGTCAGGACAAGTCGGGACAAGTCGGAACAAGACGTGACAAGTCAGAACAAGTCGGGACAAGTCGGGACAAGTCGGGACAAGTCGGGACAAGTCGGGACTAGTCGGGACAAGTCGGTACAAGTCGGGACAAGTCGGAACAAGTCGGGACGAGTTAAGACAAGTTAGGACAAGTCAGGACAAGTCAGGACAAGTCGGGATAAGTCGGGACAAGTTGGGACAAGTCGGGACAATTCGGGACAGGTCGGGACAAGTCCGGACAAGTCGGGACAAGACGGTACAAGTCGGGAAAAGTTTGGACAAACCGGAACAAGTCGGGACAAGTCGGTTCAAGTTGGGACAAGTCGGGACAAGTCGGTACAAGTCGGGACAAATCGGTACAAGTCGGGACAAGTCAGGACAAGTCGAGACAAGTTGGGACAAGTCGAGACAAGTCGGGACAAATCGAAACAAGTCAGGACAAGTCGAAAATAGTCGAAAGAAGTCGGGACAAGTCAGGACAAATCGGGACAAGTCAGGACAAGTCGGGATAAGACGTGACATGTCAGAACAAGTCGGGACAAGTCGGGACAATCCGGACAAGTTGGGACAAGTCGAGACAAGTCTCGACAAATCGAAACAAGTCAGGACAAGTCGAAAAAAGTCGAAAGAAGTCGGGACAAGTCAGGACAAATCGGGACAAGTCGGGACAAGTCGGGATAAGACGTGACATGTCAGAACAAGTCGGGACAAAACGAGACAAGTCGGGACAAGTCGAGACTAGTCAGGACTAGTCGAGAAATGTTGGGACAAGTTTGGACAATAAGGGACAAGTCGGGACAAGTTTGGACAATAAGGGACAAGTCGGTACAAGTCGGGACAAGTTTGGACAATCCGGGACAAGTCGTGACAAGTCAGGACAAGTCAGGACAAGTCGAAACAAGTCGAAACAAGTCGGTACAAGTCGGGACAAGTTTGGACAATCCGGGACAAGTCGGGACTAGTCGGGACATGTCGGGACAAGTCGGGACAAGTCGGGACAAGTCGGGACAAGTCGGGACAAGTTTAGACAATCCGGGACAAGTCGAGACAAGTCGGGACAAGTCGGGACAGGTCGGGACATGTCGGTACAAGTCTGGACAAGTCGGGACAAGTCGGGACAAGTCGGGACAAGTCGGTACAAGTCGGGACAAGTCGGTACAAGTCGGGACAAGTTTGGACAAACCGGGACAAGTCGGGACAAGTCGGTACAAGTTGGGACAAGTCGAGACAAGTCGGGACAAGTCGGGACAGGTCGAGACAAGTCGGTACACAAGTCTGGACAAGTCGGTTCAAATCGGGAAAAGTTTGGACAATACGGGACACGTTGGGACAAGTCGGTACAAGTCGGGACAATCCGGTACAAGTCGGTACAAGTCGAGACAAGTCGGTACAAGTCGGGACATGTTTGGACAATCCGGGACGAGTCGAGACAAGTCGGGACAAGTCGGGACAAGTCGGGACAAGTCGTGACAAGTCAGGACAAGTCAAGACAAGTCGAAACAAGTCGAAACAAGTTGGGACAAGTCGGGACAAGTCAGGACAAGTCAAGACAAGTCGAAACAATTCGGAACAAGTTTGTACAAGTCGGGACAAAGAGGGACAAGTTTGGACAATGAGGGACAAGTCGAGACAAGTCGAAAAAAGTCGAAAAAAGTCGGGACAAGTCAGGACAAATCGGGACAAGTCGGGACAAGTCAGGATAAGACTTGACATGTCAGAACAAGTCGGGACAAGTCGGGACAATCCGGACAAGTCGGGACAAGTCGAGACAAGTCGGGACAAATCGAAACAAGTCAGGACAAGTCGAAAAAATTCGAAAGAAGTCGGGACAAGTCAGGACAAATCGGGACAAGTCGGGACAAGTCGGGATAAGACGTGACATGTCAGAACAAGTCGGGACAAGTCGAGACAAGTCGGGACAAGTCGGGACAAGTCGAGACTAGTCAGGACTAGTCGAGAAATGTCGGGACAAGTTTGGACAATAAGGGACAAGTCGGGACAAGTTTGGACAATAAGGGACAACTCGGTACAAGTCGGGACAAGTTTGGACAATCCGGGACAAGTCGTGACAAGTCAGGACAAGTCAGGACAAGTCGAAACAAGTCGAAACAAGTCGGTACAAGTCGGGACAAGTTTGGACAATCCGGGACAAGTCGGGACTAGTCGGGACAAGTCGGGACAAGTCGGGACAAGTCGGGACAAGTTTAGACAATCCGGGACAAGTCGAGACAAGTCGGGACAAGTCGGGACAGGTCGGGACAAGTCGGTACAAGTCTGGACAAGTCGGGACAAGTCGGGACAAGTCGGGACAAGTCGGTACAAGTCGGGACAAGTCGGCACAAGTCGGGACAAGTGTGGACAAACCGGGACAAGTCGGGACAAGTCGGTACAAGTTGGGACAAGTCGAGACAAGTCGGGACAAGTCGGGACAGGTCGAGACAAGTCGGTACAAGTCTGGACAAGCTTGGACAATCCGGGACAAGTCGAGACAAGTCGGGAAAAGTCGGGACAAGTCGGGACAAGTCAAAACAAGTCGAAACAAGTCGAAACAAGTTGGGACAAGTCGGGACAAGTCAGAACAAGTCGGAACATGTCTGGACAAGACGGGACAAGTCGGTACAAGTCAGGACGAGTCAAAACAAGTCAGGACAAGTCAAGACAAGTCGGGACAAGACGTGACAAGTCAGAACAAGTCGGGACAAGTCGGGACAAGTCAAGACAAGTCGGGACAAGTCGGGACAAGTCGGGACAAGTCGGGACAAGTCGGGACAAGTCGGGACAAGTCGGTACAAGTCGAAACAAGTCGAAACAAGTTGGGACAAGTCGGGACAAGTCAGAACAAGTCGGAACATGTCTGGACAAGACGGGACAAGTCGGTACAAGTCAGGACGGGTCAAAACAAGTCAGGACAAGTCAAGACAAGTCGGGACAAGACGTGACAAGTCAGAACAAGTCGGGACAAGTCGGGACAAGTCAAGACAAGTCGGGACAAGTCGGGACAAGTCGGGACAAGTCGGGACAAGTCGGTACAAGTCGGGACAAGTCGGAACAAGTCGGGACGAGTTGGGACAAGTTAGGACAATTCAGGACAAGTCAGGACAAGTCAGGACAAGTCGGGATAAGTCGGGACAAGTTGGGACAAGTCGGGACAATTCGGGACAGGTCGAGACAAGTCGTGACAAGTCAGGACAAGTCAATACAAGTCGAAACAAGTCGAAACAAGTTGGGACAAGTCGGGACGAGTCAGAACAAGTCGAAACATGTCTGGACAAGACGGGACAAGACGGGACAAGTCGGTACAAGTCAGGACAAGTTTGGACAATCCGGGACAAGTCGGGACAAGTCGGTACAAGTCAGGACGAGTCAAAACAAGTCAGGACAAGTCGGGACAAGTCGGGACAAGACATGACAAGTCAGAACAAGTCGGGACAAGTTGGGACAAGTCGGGACAAGTCGGGACAAGTTAAGACAAGTCGGTACAAGTCGGGACAAGTCGGAACAAGTCGGGACGAGTTGGGACAAGTTAGGACAAGTCAGGACAAGTCGGAACATGTCTGGACAAGACGGGACAAGTCGGTACAAGTCAGGACAAATTTGGACAATCCGGGACAAGTTGAGACAAGTCGGGACAAGTCGGGACAAGTCGGGACAAGTCAAAACAAGTCGAAACAAGTCGAAACAAGTTGGGACAAGTCGGGACAAGTCAGAACAAGTCGGAACATGTCTGGACAAGACGGGACAAGTCGGTACAAGTCAGGAGGAGTCAAAACAAGTCAGGACAAGTCAAGACAAGTCGGGACAAGACGTGACAAGTCAGAACAAGTCGGGACAAGTCGGGACAAGTCAAGACAAGTCGGGACAAGTCGGGACAAGTCGGGACAAGTCGGGACAAGTCGGGACAAGTCGGTACAAGTCGGGACAAGTCGGAACAAGTCGGGACGAGTTGGGACAAGTTAGGACAATTCAGGACAAGTCAGGACAAGTCAGGACAAGTCGGGATAAGTCGGGACAAGTTGGGACAAGTCGGGACAATTCGGGACAGGTCGAGACAAGTCGTGACAAGTCAGGACAAGTCAATACAAGTCGAAACAAGTCGAAACAAGTTGGGACAAGTCGGGACGAGTCAGAACAAGTCGGAACATGTCTGGACAAGACGGGACAAGTCGGGACAAGTCGGTACAAGTCAGGACAAGTTTGGACAATCCGGGACAAGTCGGGACAAGTCGGTACAAGTCAGGACGAGTCAAAACAAGTCAGGACAAGTCGGGACAAGTCGGGACAAGACGTGACAAGTCAGAACAAGTCGGGACAATTTGGGACAAGTCGGGACAAGTCGGAACAAGTCGGGACAAGTCAAGACAAGTCGGTACAAGTCGGGACAAGTCGGAACAAGTCGGGACAAGTCAAGACAAGTCGGTACAAGTCGGGACAAGTCGGAACAAGTCGGGACGAGTTGGGACAAGTTAGGACAAGTCAGGACAAGTCAGGACAAGTCGGGATAAGTCGGGACAAGTTGGGACAAGTCGGGACAATTCGGGACAGGTCGGGACAAGTCCGGACAGGTCGGGACAAGACGTGACAAATCAGAACAAGTAGGGACAAGTCGAGACAAGTCGGGACAAGTCGGGACAAGTCGGGACAAGTCGGTTAAAGTCGGGACAAGTCGGTACAAGTCGGGAAAAGTTTGGACAAACCGAGACAAGTCGGGACAAGTCGGTACAAGTTGGGACAAGTCGGTACAAGTCAGGACAAGTCGGGACAAGTCGAGACAAGTCGAGACAAGTCTGGACAAATCGAATCAAGTCATGACAAGTCGAAAAAAGTCGAAAGAAGTCGGGACAAGTCAGGACAAGTCGGGACAAGTCGGGACAAGTGGGGACAAGTTGGGATAGGACGTGACGTGTCAGAACAAGTCGGGACAAGTCGGGACAAGTCGGGACAAGTCGGGACAAGTCAGGACAAGTCGAGAAATGTCGGGACAAGTTTGGACAATAAGGGACAAGTCGGGACAAATTTGGACAATTAGGGACAATTCAGGACAAGTCGGTACTAGTCGGGACAAGTCAGTACAAGTCGGGACAAGTTTGGACAATCCAAGAAAAGTTGGGACAAGTCGGAACAAGTTGGAACAAGTCGGGACATGTTTGGACAACCTGGGACAAGTCGTGACAAGTCAGGACAAGTCGAAACAAGTCGAAACAAAACGGGACAAGTCGGGACAAGTCAGGACAAGTCAGAACAAGTCAGGACAAGTTAGGACAAGTCAGGACAAGTCGGGACAAGTCGGGACAAGTCGGGACAAGTTTGGACAATCTGGGACAGGTCGGGACAAGTCGGTACAAGTCTGGACAAGTCGGGACAAGTCGGTTCAAGTCGGGAACAGTTTGGACAATACGGGACACGTTGGGACAAGTCGGTACAAGTTGTGACAATCCGGGACAAGTCGGTACAAGTCGGGACAAGTCGGTACAAGTTGGGACAAGTTTGGACAATCCGGGAGAAGTCGAGACAGGTCGGGACAAGTCGGTACAAGTTTGGACAAGTCGGTTCAAGTCGGAACAAGTCGGGACATGGCGTGACAAGTTAGAACAAGTCAGAACAAGCCGGGACAAGTCGAGACAAGTCGGGACAAGTCGAGACAAGTCGGGACAAGTCAGTACAAGTCGGGACATGGCGTGACAAGTTAGAACAAGTCAGAACAATCCGGGACAAGTCGGGACAAGTCGGAACAAGTCAGGACAAGTCGGGACATGGCGTGACAAGTTAGAACAAGTCAGAACAAGCCGAAACAATTTGGGACAAGTTAGAACAAGTCAGAACAAGCCAGGACAAGTCGGGACAAGTCGGAACAAGTCAGGACAAGTCGAGACATGGCGTGACAAGTTAGAACAAGTCAGAACAAGTTAGGACAAGTCGGGACAAGTCTGGACAAGTCGGGACAAGTCGGGACAAGTGAGAACAAGTCAAAACGAGTCGGGACAAGTCGGAACAAGTCAGGACAAGTCGGGACATGGCGTGACAAGTTAGAACAAGTCGGAACAAGTCGGTACAAGTCGGGACAAGTCGGGACAAGTCGGTACAAGTCGGGACAATTCGGTACAAGTCGGGACAAGTTTGGACAAACCGGGACAAGTCGGGACAAGTCGGTACAAGTTGGAACAAGTCGAGACAAGTCGAGACAAGTCGGGACATATCGAAACAAGTCAGGACAAGTCGAAAAAAGTCGAAAGAAGTCGGAACAAGTCAGGACAATTCGGGACAAGTCGGGATAAGATTAGACATGTCGGAACAAGTCGGGACAAGTCAGGACAAGTCGGGACAAGTCGGGACAAGTCAGGACAAGTCAGGACATGTCGGGACAAGTTTGTACAATGAGTGACAAGTCGGGACAAGTTTGGACAATACGGGACACGTTGGGACAAGTCGGGACAAGTCTGGACAAGTTTGGACAATCCGGGACAAGTCAGGACAAGTCGGTACAAGTCAGGACGAGTCAAAACAAGTCAGGACAAGTCGGGACAAGTCGGAACAAGACGTGACAAGTCAGAACAAGTCGGGACAAGTCGGGACAAGTCGGGACAAGTCGGGACAAGTCGGGACAAGTCGGAACAAGTCGGAACAAGTCGGGACGAGTTGGGACAAGTTAGGACAAGTCAGGACAAGTCAGGACAAGTCAGGACAAGTCGGGATAAGTCGGGACAAGTTGGGACAAGTCGGGACAATTCGGGACAGGTCGAGACAAGTCGTGACAAGTCAGGACAAGTCAATACAAGTCGAAACAAGTCGAAACAAGTTGGGACAAGTCGGAACAAGTCAGAACAAGTCGGAACATGTCTGGACAAGACGGGACAAGTCGGGACAAGTCGGTACAAGTCGGGACAAGTTTGGACAATCCGGGACAAGTCGGGACAAGTCGGTACAAGTCAGGACGAGTCAAAACAAGTCAGGACAAGTCGGGACAAGTCTGAACAAGACGTGACAAGTCAGAACAAGTCGGGACAAGTTGGGACAAGTCGGGACAAGTCGGGACAAGTCGGGACAAGTCAAGACAAGTCGGTACAAGTCGGGACAAGTCGGAACAAGTCGGGACGAGTTGGAACAAGTTAGGACAAGTCAGGACAAGTCAGGACATATCAGGACAAGTCGGGATAAGTCGAGACAAGTTGGGACAAGTCGGGACAATTCGGGACAGGTCGGGACAAGACGTGACAAATCAGAACAAGTAGGGACAAGTCGAGACAAGTCGGGACAACTCGGGACAAGTCGGGACAAGTCGGTTAAAGTCGGGACAAGTCGGTACAAGTCGGGAAATGTTTGGACAAACTGGGACAAGTCGGGACAAGTCGGTACAAGTTGGGACAAGTCGGTACAAGTCAGGACAAGTCGGGACAAGTCGAGACAAGTCGGGACAGATCGAATCAAGTCATGACAAGTCGAAAAAAGTCGAAAGAAGTCGGGACAAGTCGAGACAAGTCGGGACATGTCGGGACAAGAGGGGACAAGTCGGTATAAGACGTGACGTGTCAGAACAAGTCGGGACAAGTCGGGACAAGTCGGGACAAGTCGGGACAAGTTGGGACAAGTCGGGACAAGTCAGGACAAGTCGAGAAATGTCGGGACAAGTTTGGACAATAAGGGACAAGTCGAGACAAGTTTGGACAATAAGGGACAATTCGGGACAAGTCGGTACTAGTCGGGACAAGTCAGTACAAGTCGGGACAAGTTTGGACAATCCAAGAAAAGTTAGGACAAGTCGGAACAAGTTGGTACAAGTCGGGACATGTTTGGACAACCTGGGACGAGTCGTGACAAGTCAGGACAAGTCGAAACAAGTCGAAACAAAACGGGACAAGTCGGGACAAGTCAGGACAAGTCAGAATAAGTCAGACCAAGTCGGTACAAGTCTGGACAAGTCGGGACAAGTCGGTTCAAGTCGGGAAAAGTTTGGACAATACGGGACACGTTGGGACAAGTCGGTACAAGTTGGGACAAGTCGGTACAAGTCAGGACAAGTCGGGACAAGTCGAGACAAGTCGGGACAAATCGAATCAAGTCATGACAAGTCGAAAAAAGTCGAAAGAAGTCGGGACAAGTCGAGACAAGTCGGGACATGTCGGGACAAGTGGGGACAAGTCGGTATAAGACGTGACGTGTCAGAACAAGTCGGGACAAGTCGGGACAAGTCGGGACAAGTCGGGACAAGTCGGGACAAGTCAGGACAAGTCGAGAAATGTCGGGACAAGTTTGGACAATAAGGGACAAGTCGAGACAAGTTTGGACAATAAGGGACAATTCGGGACAAGTCGGTACTAGTCGGGACAAGTCAGTACAAGTCGGGACAAGTTTGGACAATCCAAGAAAAGTTAGGACAAGTCGGAACAAGTTGGTACAAGTCGGGACATGTTTGGACAACCTGGGACGAGTCGTGACAAGTCAGGACAAGTCGAAACAAGTCGAAACAAAACGGGACAAGTCGGGACAAGTCAGGACAAGTCAGAATAAGTCAGACCAAGTTAGGACAAGTCAGGACAAGTCGGGACAAGTCAGGACATGTCGGGACAAGTTTGTACAATAAGTGACAAGTCGGGACAAGTTTGGACAATACGGGACACGTTGGGACAAGTCGGGACAAGTCTGGACAAGTCGGGACAAGTCGGGACAAGTCGGTACAAGTCGGGACAAGTCGGTTCAAGTCGGGACAAGTTTGGACAAACTGGGACAAGTCGGGACAAGTCGGTACAAGTTGGTACAAGTCGGGACAAGCCAGGACAAGTCGGGACAATTCGAGAGAAGTCGGGACATATCGAAACAAGTCAGGACAAGTCGAAAAAAGTCGAAAGAAGTCGGGACAAGTCAGGACAAGTCGGGACAAGTCGGGATAAAATTAGACATGTCGGAACAAGTCGGGACAAGTCGGGACAAGTCAGGACAAGTCGGGACAAGTCAGGACAAGTCAGAACAAGCCGGGACAAGTCGGGACAAGTCGGAACAAATCAGGACAAATCAAGACATGGCGTGACAAGTTAGAACAAGTCAGAACAAGCCGGGACAAGTCGGGACAAGTCTGGACAAGTCGGTACAAGTCTGGACAAGTCGGTTCAAGTAGGAACAAGTCGGGACATGACGTGACAAGTTAGAACAAGTCGGGACATGTGGGGACAAGTCAAGACAAGTCGGGACAAGTCGGAACACGTCAGGACAAGTCGGGACATGGCGTGACAAGTTAGAACAAGTCAGAACAAGCCGGGACAAGTCTGGACAAGTCGAGGCAAGTCAGTACAAGTCGGGACATGGCGTGACAAGTTAGAACAAGTCAGAACAAGCCGGGACAAGTCGGGACAAGTCGGAACAAGTCAGGACAAGTCGGGACATGGCGTGACAAGTTAGACCAAGTCAAAACAAGCCGGAACAAGTCGGGAAGGGTTAGAACAAGTCAGAACAAGCCGGGACAAGTCGGGACAAGTCGGAACAAGTCAGGACAAGTCGAGACATGGCGTGACAAGTTAGAACAAGTCAGAACAAGCCGGGACAAGTCGGGACAAGTCTGGACAAGTCGGGACAAGTCGGGACAAGTCGGGACAAGTCGGGACAAGTCTGGACAAGACGGGACAAGTCGGGACAAGTCTGGACAAGTCAGGACAAGTTTGGACAATGCGGGACAAGTCGGGACAATCCGTGACAAGTCGGGACAAGACGGAACAAGTCACGACAAATCGGGACAAGTCTGGACAAGTCAGGACAAGTTGGGACAAATCGGGACCAGCCGGGATATTTTGAAAAAAATGAAAGCTACAAAAATTTTATAAACAAAAAATTTGATTTTTTTTTTTATATTTCAGCCAAAATTTAAACAGTTTTGAGAAAATAAGCTTACAGATTTTTTGTCAATCCAACAAAATTATGAACCAAAACAAGTGTGACAATCAATTTTTGTTCGAACTGAAATTGACAAGTCGGAACAAGTCGGGACAAGTATGGACAAGTCGGGACAAGTCGGGACAAGTTTGGTCAATCCGGGACAAGTCGGGACAAGTCGGGACGATTCGGGACAAGTCGGTACAAGTCGGGACAAGTTTGGACATTACGGGACAAGTCAGAACAAGTCGGGACAAGTCGGGACACAAGTCGGGACAAGTTTGGTCAATCTGGGACAAGTCGGTACAAGTCGGGACAAGTCGGTATAAGTCGGAACAAGTTGGGACAAGTCGGGACAAGAAGGGACAAGTCGGTACAATTCGGAACAAGTTTGTACAAGTCGGGACAAGGAGGGACAAGTTTGGACAATGAGGGACAAGTCGGGACAAGTCGCTACAAGTCAGGACGAGTCGGAACAATTCAGGACAAGTCGGGACATGACGTGACAAGTCAGAACAAGTCGGGACAAGTCGGGACAAGTCGGGACAAGTCGAGACAAGTCGGGACTAGCCGGTACAAGTTGAGACAAGTCTGTACAAGTCGGGACAAAGTTGGACAAACCGGGACAAGTCGGGACAAGTCGGTACAAGTTGGGACAAGTCGGGACAAGTCAGGACAAGTCGGGACAAGTCGAGACAAGTCGGGACAAATCGAAACAAGTCAGGACAAGTCGAAAAAAGTCGAAAGAAGTCGGGACAAGTCAGGACAAATCGGGACAAGTCGGGATAAGACGTGACATGTCAGAACAAGTCGGGACAAGTCGGGACAAGTCGGGACAAGTCGGGACAAGTCGGGACAAGTCGGGACAAGTCGGGACATGTCGGGACTAGTCAGGACAAGTTTGGACAATCCAAGACAAGTTGGGACGAGTCGGAACAAGTCGATACAAGTCGGGACATGTTTGTACAATCCGGGACAAGTTGTGACAAGTCAGGACAAGTCAGGACAAGTCGAAAAAAGTCGAAACAAGTCGGGACAAGTCGGGACAAGTTTGGACAATCTGGGACAGGTCGGGACAAGTCGGTGCAAGTCTGGACAAGTCGGGACAAGTCGGTTCAAGTCGGGAAAAGGTTGGACAATACGGGACACGTTGGGACAAGTCGGTACAAGTTGAAACAATCCGGGACAAGTCGGTACAAGTCGGGACAAGTCGGTACAAGTCGGGACAAGTTTGGACAATCCGGGACAAGTCGAGACAAGTCGGGACATTTCGGGACAGGTCGAGACAAGTCGGTACAAGTCTGGACAAGTCGGTTCAAATCGGGAAAAGTTTGGACAATACGGGACACGATGGGACAAGTCGGTACAAGTCGGGACAATCCGGGACAAGTCGGTACAAGTCGGGACAAGTCGGTACAAGTCGGGACATATTTGGACAATCCGGGACAAGTCGAGACAAGTCGGGACAAGTCGGGACAAGTCGGGACAAGTCGTGACAAGTCAGGACAAGTCAAGACAAGTCGAAACAAGTCGAAACAAGTTGGGACAAGTCGGGACAAGTCAGGACAAGTCAAGACAAGTCGAAACAATTCGGAACAAGTTTGTACAAGTCGGGACAAGGAGGGACAAGTTTGGACAATGAGGGACAAGTCGGGACAAGTCGCTACAAGTCAGGATGAGTCGGAACAAGTCAGGACAAGTCGGGACATGACGTGACAAGTCAGAACAAGTCGGGACAAGTCGGGACAAGTCGGGACAAGTCGAGACAAGTCGGGACTAGCCGGTACAAGTTGAGACAAGTCTGTACAAGTCGGGACAAGCTTGGACATACCGGGACAAGTCGGGACAAGTCGGTACAAGTTGGGACAAGTCGAGACAAGTCAGGACAAGTCGGGACAAGTCGAGACAAGTCGGGACAAATCGAAACATGTCAGGACAAGTCGAAAAAAGTCGAAAGAAGTCGGGACAAGTCAGGACAAATCGAGACAAGTCGGGATAAGACGTGACATGTCAGAACAAGTCGGGACAAGTCGGGACAAGTCGAAACAAGTCGGGACAAGTCGGGACAAGTCGGGACAAGTCGGGACATGTCGGGACTAGTCAAGGCTAGTCGAGAAATGTCGGGACAAGTTTGGACAATCCGGGACAAGTCGGGACTAGTCGGGACAAGTCGGGACAAGTCGGGACAAGTCGGGACAAGTCGGGACAAGTTGGGACAAGTCGGGACAAGTTTAGACAATCCGGGACAAGTCGAGACAAGTCGGGACAAGTCAGGACAGGTCGGGACAAGTCGGTACAAGTCTGGACAAGTCGGGACAAGTCGGGACAAGTCGGGACAAGTCGGTACAAGTCGGGACAAGTCGGTACAAGTCGGGACAAGTTTGGACAAACCGGAACAAGTCGGACAAGTCGGTACAAGTTGGGTCAAGTCGAGACAAGTCGGGACAAGTCGGGACAGGTCGAGACAAGTCGGTACAAGTCTGGACAAGTCGGTTCAAATCGGGAAAACTTTGGACAATACGGGACACGTTGGGACAAGTCGGTACAAGTCGGGACAAGTCGGTACAAGTCGGGACATGTTTGGACAATCCGGGACAAGTCTAGACAAGTCGGGACAAGTCGGGACGAGTCGGGACAAGTCGGGACAAGTCGTGACAAGTCAGGACAAGTGAAGACAAGTCGAAACAAGTCGAAACAAGTTGGGACAAGTCGGGACAAGTCAGGACAAGTCAAGACAAGTCGAAACAATCCGGAACAAGTTTGTACAAGTCGGGACAAGGAGGGACAAGTTTGGACAATGAGGGACAAGTCGGGACAAGTCGCTACAAGTCAGGACGAGTCGGAACAAGTCAGGACAAGTCGGGACATGACGTGACAAGTCAGGACGAGTCGGGACAAGTCGGGACAAGTCGGGACAAGTCGAGACAAGTCGGGACTAGCCGGTACAAGTTGAGACAAGTCTGTACAAGTCGGGACATGTTTGGACAATCCGGGACAAGTCTAGACAAGTCGGGACAAGTCGGGACGAGTCGGGACAAGTCGGGACAAGTCGTGACAAGTCAGGACAAGTCAAGACAAGTCGAAACAAGTCGAAACAAGTTGGGACAAGTCGGGACAAGTCAGGACAAGTCAAGACAAGTCGAAACAATCCGGAACAAGTTTGTACAAGTCGGGACAAGGAGGGACAAGTTTGGACAATGAGGGACAAGTCGGGACAAGTCGCTACAAGTCAGGACGAGTCGGAACAAGTCAGGACCAGTCGGGACATGACGTGACAAGTCAGGACGAGTCGGGAAAGGTCGGGACAAGTCAGGACAAGTCGGGACAAGTCGAGACAAGTCGGGACAAATCGAAACATGTCAGGACAAGTCGAAAAAAGTCGAAAGAAGTCGGGACAAGTCAGGACAAATCGAAACAAGTCGGGATAAGACGTGACATGTCAGAACAAGTCGGGAAAAGTCGGGACAAGTCGGGACAAGTCGAAACAAGTCGGGACAAGTCGGGACAAGTCGGGACATGTCGGGACTAGTCAGGACTAGTCGAGAAATGTTAGGACAAGTTTGGACAATAAGGGACAAGTCGGGACAAATTTGGACAATAAGGGACAAGTCGGGACAAGTCGGTACAAGTCGGGACAAGTCGGTACAAGTCGGGACAAGTTTGGACAAACCATGACAAGTCGTGACAAGTCAGGACAAGTCAGAACAAGTCGGGACAAGTTAGGACAAGTCGGTACAAGTCGGGATATGGTCGTGACAAGTCAGGACAAGTCAGGACAAGTCGGGACAAGTCAGGACAAGTCGGGACAAGTCGGGATAATTCGTGACAAGTCAGGACAAGTCAGGACAAGTCGGGACAAGTCAGGACAAGTCGGGACAAGTCGGGACAAGTCGGGACAAGTTTGGACAATCTGGGACAGGTCGGGACAAGTCGGTACAAGTCTGGACAAGTCATGACAAGTCAGTTCAAGTGGGGAAAAGTTTGGACAATACGGGACACGTTGGGACAAGTCGGGACAAGTCGGTACAAGTCGGGACAATCCGCGACAAGTCGGTACAAGTCGGTACAAGTCGGGACATGTTTGGACAATCCGGGACAAGTCGAGACAAGTCGGGACAAGTCGTGACAAGTCAGGACAAGTCAAGACAAGTCGAAACAAGTCGAAACAAGTTGGGACAAGTCGGGACAAGTCAGGACAAGTCAGATCAAGTCAGGACATGTCTGGACAAGACGGGACAAGTCGGGACAAGTCGGTACAAGTCAGGACAAGTATGGACAATCCGGGACAAGTAGGGACAAGTCGGTACAAGTCGGGACAAGTCGGTACAAGTCGGGACAAGTTTGGACAATCCAAGACAAGTCGTGACAAGTCAGGACAAGTCAGAACAAGTCGGGACATTTAGGACAAGTCGGGACAAGTCAGGACAAGTCGGGACAAGTCGGGACAAGTCGGGATAATTCGTGACAATTCAGGACAAGTCAGGACAAGTCGGGACAAGTCAGGACAAGTCGGGACAAGTCGGGACAAGTCGGGACAAGTCGGGACAAGTTTGGACAATCTGGGACAGGTCGGGACAAGTCGGTACAAGTCTGGACAAGTCATGACAAGTCAGTTCAAGTCGGGAAAAGTTTGGACAATACGGGACACGTTGGGACAAGTCGGGACAAGTCGGTACAAGTCGGGACAATCCGCGACAAGTCGGTACAAGTCGGTACAAGTCGGGACATGTTTGGACAATCCGGGACAAGTCGAGACAAGTCGGGACAAGTCGTGACAAGTCAGGACAAGTCAAGACAAGTCGAAACAAGTCGAAACAAGTTGGGACAAGTCGGGACAAGTCAGGACAAGTCAGAACAAGTCAGGACATGTCTGGACAAGACAAGACAAGTCGGTACAAGTCAGGACAAGTTTGGACAATCCGGGACAATTAGGGACAAGTCGGTACAAGTCAGGACGAGTCGGAACAAGTCAGGACAAGTCGGGACAAGTCGGAACAAGACGTGACAAGTCAGAACAAGTCGGGACAAGTCGGGACAAGTCGGGACTAGTCGGGACAAGTCGGTACAAGTCGGGACAAGTCGGAACAAGTCGGGACGAGTTAAGACAAGTTAGGACAAGTCAGGACAAGTCAGGACAAGTCGGGATAAGTCGGGACAAGTTGGGACAAGTCGGGACAATTCGGGACAGGTCGGGACAAGTCCGGACAAGTCGGGACAAGACGTGACAAATCAGAACAAGTCGGGACAAGTCGAGACAAGTCGGGACAAGTCGGGACAAGTCGGGACAAGTCGGGACAAGTCGGTACAAGTCGGGAAAAGTTTGGACAAACCGGAACAAGTCGGGACAAGTCGGTTCAAGTTGGGACAAGTCGGGACAAGTCGGGACAAGTCGAGACAAGTCGGGACAAGTCGAGACAAGTTTGGACAAACCGGGACATGTCAGGACAAGTCGGTACAAGTCGGGACAAATCGGTACAAGTCGGGACAAGTCAGGACAAGTCGAGACAAGTTGGGACAAGTCGAGACAAGTCGGGACAAATCGAAACAAGTCAGGACAAGTCGAAAAAAGTCGAAAGAAGTCGGGACAAGTCAGGACAAATCGGGACAAGTCGGGACAAGTCGGGATAAGACGTGACATGTCCGAACAAGTCGGGACAAGTCGGGACAATCCGGACAAGTCGGGACAAGTCGAGACAAGTCTCGACAAATCGAAACAAGTCAGGACAAGTCGAAAAAAGTCGAAAGAAGTCGGGACAAGTCAGGACAAATCGGGACAAGTCGGGACAAGTCGGGATAAGACGTGACATGTCAGAACAAGTCGGGACAAAACGAGACAAGTCGGGACAAGTCGAGACTAGTCAGGACTAGTCGAGAAATGTTGGGACAAGTTTGGACAATAAGGGACAAGTCGGGACAAGTTTGGACAATAAGGGACAAGTCGGTACAAGTCGTAACAAGTTTGGACAATCCGGGACAAGTCGTGACAAGTCAGGACAAGTCAGGACAAGTCGAAACAAGTCGAAACAAGTCGGTACAAGTCGGGACAAGTTTGGACAATCCAGGACAAGTCGGGACTAGTCGGGACAAGTCGGGACAAGTCGGGACAAGTCGGGACAAGTTTAGACAATCCGGGACAAGTCGAGACATGTCGGGACAAGTCGGGACAGGTCGGGACAAGTCGGTACAAGTCTGGACAAGTCGGGACAAGTCGAGACAAGTCGGGACAAGTCGGTACAAGTCGGGACAAGTCGGTACAAGTCGGGACAAGTTTGGACAAACCGGGACAAGTCGGGACAAGTCGGTACAAGTTGGGACAAGTCGAGACAAGTCGGAACAAGTCGGGACAGGTCGAGACAAGTCGGTACACAAGTCTGGACAAGTCGGTTCAAATCGGGAAAAGTTTGGACAATACGGGACACGTTGGGACAAGTCGGTACAAGTCGGGACAATCCGGTACAAGTCGGTACAAGTCGGGACAAGTCGGTACAAGTCGGGACATGTTTGGACAATCCGGGACAAGTCGAGACAAGTCGGGACAAGTCGGGACAAGTCGTGACAAGTCAGGACAAGTCAAGACAAGTCGAAACAAGTCGAAACAAGTTGGGACAAGTCGGGACAAGTCAGGACAAGTCAAGACAAGTCGAAACAATTCGGAACAAGTTTGTACAAGTCGGGACAAGGAGGGACAAGTTTGGACAATGAGGGACAAGTCGGGACAAGTCGAAAAAAGTCGAAAGAAGTCGGGACAAGTCAGGACAAATCGGGACAAGTCGGGACAAGTCGGGATAAGACGTGACATGTCAGAACAAGTCGGGACAAGTCGGGACAATCCGGACAAGTCGGGACAAGTCGAGACAAGTCGGGACAAATCGAAACAAGTCAGGACAAGTCGAAAAAAGTCGAAAGAAGTCGGGACAAGTCAGGACAAATCGGGACAAGTCGGGACAAGTCGGGATAAGACGTGACATGTCAGAACAAGTCGGGACAAGTCGAGACAAGTCGGGACAAGTCGGGACAAGTCGAGACTAGTCAGGACTAGTCGAGAAATGTCGGGACAAGTTTGGACAATATGGGACAAGTCGGGACAAGTTTGGACAATAAGGGACAACTCGGTACAAGTCGGGACAAGTTTGGACAATCCGGGACAAGTCGTGACAAGTCAGGACAAGTCAGGACAAGTCGAAACAAGTCGAAACAAGTCGAAACAAGTCGGTACAAGTCGGGACAAGTTTGGACAATCCGGGACAAGTCGGGACTAGTCGGGACAAGTCGGGACAAGTCGGGACAAGTCGGGACAAGTCGAGACAAGTCGGGACAAGTCGGGACAGGTCGGGACAAGTCGGTACAAGTCTGGACAAGTCGGGACAAGTCGGGACAAGTCGGAACAAGTCAGTACAAGTCGGGACATGGCGTGACAAGTTAGAACAAGTCAGAACAAGCCGAGACAAGTCGGGACAAGTCTGGACAAGTCGAGACAAGTCGGGACAAGTCAGTACAAGTCGGGATATGGCGTGACAAGTTAGAACAAGTCAGAACAAGTCGGGACAAGTTTGGACAATCTGGGACAAGTCGGTACAAGTCGGGACAAGTTTGGACAATCCGGGACAAGTCGAGACAAGTCAAGACAAGTCGGGACAGGTCGGGACAAGTCGGTACAAGTCTGGACAAGTCGGTTCAAGTCGGGAAAAGTTTGGACAATACGGGACACGTTGGGACAAGTCGGTACAAGTCGGGACAATCTGGGACAAGTCGGTACAAGTCGGGACAAGTCGGTACAAGTCGGGACATGTTTAAACAATCCGGGACAAGTCGAGACAAGTCGGGACAAGTCGAGACAAGTCGGGACAAGTCGGGACAAGTCGGGACAAGTCGGGACAAGTCGGTACAAGTCGGTACAAGTCGGGACAAGTCGGTAAAATTCGGGACAAGTCAGGAAAAGTCGGGACAGGTCGGGACATGACGTGACAAGTTCGAACAAGTCAGAACAAGTCGGGACAAGTCGGGACAAGTCTGGATAAGTCGGGACAAGTCGGGACATGTCTGGACAAGACGGGACATTTCGGGACAAGTCGGGACAAGTCAGGACAAGTTTGGACAATCCGGGACAAGTCGGGACAAGACGGAACAAGTCACGACAAGTCGGGAAAAGTCGGGACAAGACATGTCGGAACAAGTCGGGACTTTTGGGTCGGGTCGAGGAAAATATTATTGTAAATATATCTTTTGATAGAATCATTTTGAATTTCAAATAATTCTGGACTTTTCACCAGGGCTCCTTACCCAGACATTTTATCCTGATTTCATTTGGACATTTTACACGGAATATCCACCTGGACTTCTTCACCCAGACTTTCTTCTTGGAATTTTATTTGGATTTCTTTGAAGTAGTTTGTGAAAAAGAATCAAAATTACAAAAAAAACTAAAGATTTTAATATTTGATTCAAATATTTCAGCAAAAATTCAATTATCAAAAAATTTCAAAAAATATTTTTTTTCAGATTTTTTTTAATTTTATCAAAATTGTGAACTGAAACAACTTTCACAATCCAATTTCTATTCAAGAAGAATCAAAAAAGTATCTCATTAAACACAGAATTGAAATAAAAGAGTTTTGAAAAAAAAAATCTTGGAAAATTACTTTTTTCACAAAGAAAATATTGAGTCAGTCAATTTCTGAATATTTTGGTATCGAATCATCTCGCCAAAATTTTTCATAACGGCAAGAAATTTAATTTTTTTTTTTCTGAAAAAAAAATTCACTTCCCAAGGTCAAATCGAGTCAATGTTATGGCACTAATAATCATCTTATCGTATTGGACTCTATTCGCAATTAGGTCGGGTCGGGTAGGGTCGGGAAATGAGCTTTCAGATTTTTTGTCAATCCAACAAATATTATGAACCATAACAAATGTGACAAGTCGGGACAAGTTGGGACAAATCGGGACAAGTCTGGACAAGTCAGGACAAGTTGGGACAAATCGGGACCAGCCGGGATATTTCGAAAAAAATTAAAGCTACAAAAATTTTATGAACAAAAAATTTGATTTTTTTTTTATATTTCAGCCAAAATTTAAACAGTTTTGAGAAAATTAGCTTACAGATTTTTTGTCAATCCAACCTAAATTATGAACCAAAACAAGTGTGACAATCAATTTTTGCTCGAACTGAAATTGACAAGTCGGAACAAGTCGGGACAAGTATGGACAAGTCGGGACAAGTCAGGACAAGTCGGGACAAGTTGGGACAAGTTGGGACAAGTCGGGACAAGTCGGTACAAGTCGTTAATATTCGGGACAAGTTTGGACAATCCGGGACAAGTCGGGAAAAGTCGGTACAAGACGGGACTAGTCGGGACAAGTCGGGACAAGTCGGGACAAGTCGGGACAAGTCGGGACAAGTCGGGACAAGTTTGGACAATCTGGGACAGGTCGGGACAAGTCGGTACAAGTCTGGACAAGTCGGGACAAGTCGGTTCAAGTCGGGAACAGTTTGGACAATACGGGACACGTTGGGACAAGTCGGTACAAGTTGTGACAATCCGGGACAAGTCGGTACAAGTCGGGACAAGTCGGTACAAGTTGGGACAAGTTTGGACAATCCGGGACAAGTCGAGACAGGTCGGGACAAGTCGGTACAAGTTTGGACAAGTCGGTTCAAGTCGGAACAAGTCGGGACATGGCGTGACAAGTTAGAACAAGTCAGAACAAGCCGGGACAAGTCGAGACAAGTCGGGACAAGTCGAGACAAGTCGGGACAAGTCAGTACAAGTCGGGACATGGCGTGACAAGTTAGAACAAGTCAGAACAATCCGGGACAAGTCGGGACAAGTCGGAACAAGTCAGGACAAGTCGGGACATGGCGTGACAAGTTAGAACAAGTCAGAACAAGCCGAAACAATTTGGGACAAGTTAGAACAAGTCAGAACAAGCCAGGACAAGTCGGGACAAGTCGGAACAAGTCAGGACAAGTCGAGACATGGCGTGACAAGTTAGAACAAGTCAGAACAAGTTAGGACAAGTCGGGACAAGTCTGGACAAGTCGGGACAAGTCGGGACAAGTGAGAACAAGTCAAAACGAGTCGGGACAAGTCGGAACAAGTCAGGACAAGTCGGGACATGGCGTGACAAGTTAGAACAAGTCGGAACAAGTCGGTACAAGTCGGGACAAGTCGGGACAAGTCGGTACAAGTCGGGACAATTCGGTACAAGTCGGGACAAGTTTGGACAAACCGGGACAAGTCGGGACAAGTCGGTACAAGTTGGAACAAGTCGAGACAAGTCGAGACAAGTCGGGACATATCGAAACAAGTCAGGACAAGTCGAAAAAAGTCGAAAGAAGTCGGAACAAGTCAGGACAATTCGGGACAAGTCGGGATAAGATTAGACATGTCGGAACAAGTCGGGACAAGTCAGGACAAGTCGGGACAAGTCGGGACAAGTCAGGACAAGTCAGGACATGTCGGGACAAGTTTGTACAATGAGTGACAAGTCGGGACAAGTTTGGACAATACGGGACACGTTGGGACAAGTCGGGACAAGTCTGGACAAGTTTGGACAATCCGGGACAAGTCAGGACAAGTCGGTACAAGTCAGGACGAGTCAAAACAAGTCAGGACAAGTCGGGACAAGTCGGAACAAGACGTGACAAGTCAGAACAAGTCGGGACAAGTCGGGACAAGTCGGGACAAGTCGGGACAAGTCGGGACAAGTCGGAACAAGTCGGAACAAGTCGGGACGAGTTGGGACAAGTTAGGACAAGTCAGGACAAGTCAGGACAAGTCGGGATAAGTCGGGACAAGTTGGGACAAGTCGGGACAATTCGGGACAGGTCGAGACAAGTCGTGACAAGTCAGGACAAGTCAATACAAGTCGAAACAAGTCGAAACAAGTTGGGACAAGTCGGAACAAGTCAGAACAAGTCGGAACATGTCTGGACAAGACGGGACAAGTCGGGACAAGTCGGTACAAGTCGGGACAAGTTTGGACAATCCGGGACAAGTCGGGACAAGTCGGTACAAGTCAGGACGAGTCAAAACAAGTCAGGACAAGTCGGGACAAGTCTGAACAAGACGTGACAAGTCAGAACAAGTCGGGACAAGTTGGGACAAGTCGGGACAAGTCGGGACAAGTCGGGACAAGTCGGGACAAGTCAAGACAAGTCGGTACAAGTCGGGACAAGTCGGAACAAGTCGGGACGAGTTGGAACAAGTTAGGACAAGTCAGGACAAGTCAGGACATATCAGGACAAGTCGGGATAAGTCGAGACAAGTTGGGACAAGTCGGGACAATTCGGGACAGGTCGGGACAAGACGTGACAAATCAGAACAAGTAGGGACAAGTCGAGACAAGTCGGGACAACTCGGGACAAGTCGGGACAAGTCGGTTAAAGTCGGGACAAGTCGGTACAAGTCGGGAAATGTTTGGACAAACTGGGACAAGTCGGGACAAGTCGGTACAAGTTGGGACAAGTCGGTACAAGTCAGGACAAGTCGGGACAAGTCGGTTCAAGTCGGGAAAAGTTTGGACAATACGGGACACGTTGGGACAAGTCGGTACAAGTTGGGACAAGTCGGTACAAGTCAGGACAAGTCGGGACAAGTCGAGACAAGTCGGGACAAATCGAATCAAGTCATGACAAGTCGAAAAAAGTCGAAAGAAGTCGGGACAAGTCGAGACAAGTCGGGACATGTCGGGACAAGTGGGGACAAGTCGGTATAAGACGTGACGTGTCAGAACAAGTCGGGACAAGTCGGGACAAGTCGGGACAAGTCGGGACAAGTCAGGACAAGTCGAGAAATGTCGGGACAAGTTTGGACAATAAGGGACAAGTCGAGACAAGTTTGGACAATAAGGGACAATTCGGGACAAGTCGGTACTAGTCGGGACAAGTCAGTACAAGTCGGGACAAGTTTGGACAATCCAAGAAAAGTTAGGACAAGTCGGAACAAGTTGGTACAAGTCGGGACATGTTTGGACAACCTGGGACGAGTCGTGACAAGTCAGGACAAGTCGAAACAAGTCGAAACAAAACGGGACAAGTCGGGACAAGTCAGGACAAGTCAGAATAAGTCAGACCAAGTTAGGACAAGTCAGGACAAGTCGGGACAAGTCAGGACATGTCGGGACAAGTTTGTACAATAAGTGACAAGTCGGGACAAGTTTGGACAATACGGGACACGTTGGGACAAGTCGGGACAAGTCTGGACAAGTCGGGACAAGTCGGGACAAGTCGGTACAAGTCGGGACAAGTCGGTTCAAGTCGGGACATGTTTGGACAAACTGGGACAAGTCGGGACAAGTCGGTACAAGTTGGTACAAGTCGGGACAAGCCAGGACAAGTCGGGACAATTCGAGAGAAGTCGGGACATATCGAAACAAGTCAGGACAAGTCGAAAAAAGTCGAAAGAAGTCGGGACAAGTCAGGACAAGTCGGGACAAGTCGGGATAAAATTAGACATGTCGGAACAAGTCGGGACAAGTCGGGACAAGTCAGGACAAGTCGGGACAAGTCAGGACAAGTCAGAACAAGCCGGGACAAGTCGGGACAAGTCGGAACAAGTCAGGACAAATCAAGACATGGCGTGACAAGTTAGAACAAGTCAGAACAAGCCGGGACAAGTCGGGACAAGTCTGGACAAGTCGGTACAAGTCTGGACAAGTCGGTTCAAGTAGGAACAAGTCGGGACATGACGTGACAAGTTAGAACAAGTCGGGACATGTGGGGACAAGTCAAGACAAGTCGGGACAAGTCGGAACACGTCAGGACAAGTCGGGACATGGCGTGACAAGTTAGAACAAGTCAGAACAAGCCGGGACAAGTCTGGACAAGTCGAGGCAAGTCAGTACAAGTCGGGACATGGCGTGACAAGTTAGAACAAGTCAGAACAAGCCGGGACAAGTCGGGACAAGTCGGAACAAGTCAGGACAAGTCGGGACATGGCGTGACAAGTTAGACCAAGTCAAAACAAGCCGGAACAAGTCGGGAAGGGTTAGAACAAGTCAGAACAAGCCGGGACAAGTCGGGACAAGTCGGAACAAGTCAGGACAAGTCGAGACATGGCGTGACAAGTTAGAACAAGTCAGAACAAGCCGGGACAAGTCGGGACAAGTCTGGACAAGTCGGGACAAGTCGGGACAAGTCGGGACAAGTCGGGACAAGTCTGGACAAGACGGGACAAGTCGGGACAAGTCTGGACAAGTCAGGACAAGTTTGGACAATGCGGGACAAGTCGGGACAATCCGTGACAAGTCGGGACAAGACGGAACAAGTCACGACAAGTCGGGAAAAGTCGGGACAAGACATGTCGGAACAAGTCGGGACTTTTGGGTCGGGTCGAGGAAAATATTATTGTAAATATATCTTTTGATAGAATCATTTTGAATTTCAAATAATTCTGGACTTTTCACCAGGGCTCCTTACCCAGACATTTTATCCTGATTTCATTTGTACATTTTACACGGAATTTCCACCTGGACTTCTTCACCCAGACTTTCTTCTTGGAATTTTATTTGGATTTCTTTGAAGTAGTTTGTGAAAAAAAATCAAAATTACACAAAAAAAAATAAAGATTTTAATATTTGTTTCAAATATTTCGGCATAAATTCAATTATCAAAAAATTTCAAAAAATATTTTTTTTTCAGATTTTTTTTAATTTTATCAAAATTGTGAACTGAAACAACTTTCACAATCTCATTTCTATTCAAAAAGAAACAAAAAAGTATCTCATTAAACACAGAATTAAAATAAAAATGTTTTGAAAAAAAAATCTTGGAAAATTACTTTTTTCACAAAGAAAATATTTGAGTCAGTCAATTTCTGAATATTTTGGTATCGAATCATCTCGCCAAAATTTTTTATAACGGCAAGAAATTTAATTTTTTTTTTTCTGATAAAAAAATTTACTTCACAAGGTCAAATCGAGTCAATGTTATGGCACTAATATTCATCTTATCGTCTTGGACTCTATTCGCAATTGGGTCGGGTCGGGTAGGGTCGGGAAATGAGCTTTCAGATTTTTTGTCAATCTAACAAATATTATGAACCATGACAAATGTGACAAGTCGGGACAAGTTGGGACAAATCGGGACAAGTCTGGACAAGTCAGGACAAGTTGGGACAAATCGGGACCAGCCGGGATATTTTGAAAAAAATGAAAGCTACAAAAATTTTATAAACAAAAAATTTGATTTTTTTTTTTTATATTTCAGCCAAAATTTAAACAGTTTTGAGAAAATAAGCTTACAGATTTTTTGTCAATCCAACAAAATTATGAACCAAAACAAGTGTGACAATCAATTTTTGTTCGAACTGAAATTGACAAGTCGGAACAAGTCGGGACAAGTATGGACAAGTCGGGACAAGTCGGGACAAGTTTGGTCAATCCGGGACAAGTCGGGACAAGTCGGGATGATTCGGGACAAGTCGGTACAAGTCGGGACAAGTTTGGACATTACGGGACAAGTCAGAACAAGTCGGGACAAGTCGGGACACAAGTCGGGACAAGTTTGGTCAATCTGGGACAAGTCGGTACAAGTCGGGACAAGTCGGTACAAGTCGGAACAAGTTGGGACAAGTCGGGACAAGAAGGGACAAGTCGGTACAATTCGGAACAAGTTTGTACAAGTCGGGACAAGGAGGGACAAGTTTGGACAATGAGGGACAAGTCGGGACAAGTCGCTACAAGTCAGGACGAGTCGGAACAATTCAGGACAAGTCGGGACATGACGTGACAAGTCAGAACAAGTCGGGACAAGTCGGGACAAGTCGGGACAAGTCGAGACAAGTCGGGACTAGCCGGTACAAGTTGAGACAAGTCTGTACAAGTCGGGACAAAGTTGGACAAACCGGGACAAGTCGGGACAAGTCGGTACAAGTTGGGACAAGTCGGGACAAGTCAGGACAAGTCGGGACAAGTCGAGACAAGTCGGGACAAATCGAAACAAGTCAGGACAAGTCGAAAAAAGTCGAAAGAAGTCGGGACAAGTCAGGACAAATCGGGACAAGTCGGGATAAGACGTGACATGTCAGAACAAGTCGGGACAAGTCGGGACAAGTCGGGACAAGTCGGGACAAGTCGGGACAAGTCGGGACAAGTCGGGACATGTCGGGACTAGTCAGGACAAGTTTGGACAATCCAAGACAAGTTGGGACGAGTCGGAACAAGTCGATACAAGTCGGGACATGTTTGTACAATCCGGGACAAGTTGTGACAAGTCAGGACAAGTCAGGACAAGCCGAAACAAGTCGAAACAAGTCGGGACAAGTCGGGACAAGTTTGGACAATCTGGGACAGGTCGGGACAAGTCGGTGCAAGTCTGGACAAGTCGGGACAAGTCGGTTCAAGTCGGGAAAAGGTTGGACAATACGGGACACGTTGGGACAAGTCGGTACAAGTTGAAACAATCCGGGACAAGTCGGTACAAGTCGGGACAAGTCGGTACAAGTCGGGACAAGTCGGTACAAGTCGGGACAAGTTTGGACAATCCGGGACAAGTCGAGACAAGTCGGGACATTTCGGGACAGGTCGAGACAAGTCGGTACAAGTCTGGACAAGTCGGTTCAAATCGGGAAAAGTTTGGACAATACGGGACACGATGGGACAAGTCGGTACAAGTCGGGACAATCCGGGACAAGTCGGTACAAGTCGGGACAAGTCGGTACAAGTCGGGACATGTTTGGACAATCCGGGACAAGTCGAGACAAGTCGGGACAAGTCGGGACAAGTCGGGACAAGTCGTGACAAGTCAGGACAAGTCAAGACAAGTCGAAACAAGTCGAAACAAGTTGGGACAAGTCGGGACAAGTCAGGACAAGTCAAGACAAGTCGAAACAATTCGGAACAAGTTTGTACAAGTCGGGACAAGGAGGGACAAGTTTGGACAATGAGGGACAAGTCGGGACAAGTCGCTACAAGTCAGGATGAGTCGGAACAAGTCAGGACAAGTCGGGACATGACGTGACAAGTCAGAACTTGTCGGGACAAGTCGGGACAAGTCGGGACAAGTCGAGACAAGTCGGGACTAGCCGGTACAAGTTGAGACAAGTCTGTACAAGTCGGGACAAGTTTGGACATACCGGGACAAGTCGGGACAAGTCGGTACAAGTTGGGACAAGTCGAGACAAGTCAGGACAAGTCGGGACAAGTCGAGACAAGTCGGGACAAATCGAAACATGTCAGGACAAGTCGAAAAAAGTCGAAAGAAGTCGGGACAAGTCAGGACAAATCGAGACAAGTCGGGATAAGACGTGACATGTCAGAACAAGTCGGGACAAGTCGGGACAAGTCGAAACAAGTCGGGACAAGTCGGGACAAGTCGGGACATGTCGGGACTAGTCAAGGCTAGTCGAGAAATGTCGGGACAAGTTTGGACAATCCGGGACAAGTCGGGACTAGTCGGGACAAGTCGGGACAAGTCGGGACAAGTCGGGACAAGTCGGGACAAGTTGGGACAAGTCAGGACAAGTTTAGACAATCCGGGACAAGTCGAGACAAGTCGGGACAAGTCAGGACAGGTCGGGACAAGTCGGTACAAGTCTGGACAAGTCGGGACAAGTCGGGACAAGTCGGTACAAGTCGGTACAAGTCGGGACAAGTCGGTACAAGTCGGGACAAGTTTGGACAAACCGGAACAAGTCGGACAAGTCGGTACAAGTTGGGTCAAGTCGAGACAAGTCGGGACAAGTCGGGACAGGTCGAGACAAGTCGGTACAAGTCTGGACAAGTCGGTTCAAATCGGGAAAACTTTGGACAATACGGGACACGTTGGGACAAGTCGGTACAAGTCGGGACAATCCGGGACAAGTCGGTACAAGTCGGGACAAGTCGGTACAAGTCGGGACATGTTTGGACAATCCGGGACAAGTCTAGACAAGTCGGGACAAGTCGGGACGAGTCGGGACAAGTCGGGACAAGTCGTGACAAGTCAGGACAAGTCAAGACAAGTCGAAACAAGTCGAAACAAGTTGGGACAAGTCGGGACAAGTCAGGACAAGTCAAGACAAGTCGAAACAATCCGGAACAAGTTTGTACAAGTCGGGACAAGGAGGGACAAGTTTGGACAATGAGGGACAAGTCGGGACAAGTCGCTACAAGTCAGGACGAGTCGGAACAAGTCAGGACAAGTCGGGACATGACGTGACAAGTCAGGACGAGTCGGGACAAGTCGGGACAAGTCGGGACAAGTCGAGACAAGTCGGGACTAGCCGGTACAAGTTGAGACAAGTCTGTACAAGTCGGGACATGTTTGGACAATCCGGGACAAGTCTAGACAAGTCGGGACAAGTCGGGACGAGTCGGGACAAGTCGGGACAAGTCGTGACAAGTCAGGACAAGTCAAGACAAGTCGAAACAAGTCGAAACAAGTTGGGACAAGTCGGGACAAGTCAGGACAAGTCAAGACAAGTCGAAACAATCCGGAACAAGTTTGTACAAGTCGGGACAAGGAGGGACAAGTTTGGACAATGAGGGACAAGTCGGGACAAGTCGCTACAAGTCAGGACGAGTCGGAACAAGTCAGGACCAGTCGGGACATGACGTGACAAGTCAGGACGAGTCGGGACAAGTCGGGACAAGTCAGGACAAGTCGGGACAAGTCGAGACAAGTCGGGACAAATCGAAACATGTCAGGACAAGTCGAAAAAAGTCGAAAGAAGTCGGGACAAGTCAGGACAAATCGAAACAAGTCGGGATAAGACGTGACATGTCAGAACAAGTCGGGAAAAGTCGGGACAAGTCGGGACAAGTCGAAACAAGTCGGGACAAGTCGGGACAAGTCGGGACATGTCGGGACTAGTCAGGACTAGTCGAGAAATGTTGGGACAAGTTTGGACAATAAGGGACAAGTCGGGACAAATTTGGACAATAAGGGACAAGTCGGGACAAGTCGGTACAAGTCGGGACAAGTCGGTACAAGTCGGGACAAGTTTGGACAAACCATGACAAGTCGTGACAAGTCAGGACAAGTCAGAACAAGTCGGGACAAGTTAGGACAAGTCGGTACAAGTCGGGATATGGTCGTGACAAGTCAGGACAAGTCAGGACAAGTCGGGACAAGTCAGGACAAGTCGGGACAAGTCGGGATAATTCGTGACAAGTCAGGACAAGTCAGGACAAGTCGGGACAAGTCAGGACAAGTCGGGACAAGTCGGGACAAGTCGGGACAAGTTTGGACAATCTGGGACAGGTCGGGACAAGTCGGTACAAGTCTGGACAAGTCATGACAAGTCAGTTCAAGTGGGGAAAAGTTTGGACAATACGGGACACGTTGGGACAAGTCGGGACAAGTCGGTACAAGTCGGGACAATCCGCGACAAGTCGGTACAAGTCGGTACAAGTCGGGACATGTTTGGACAATCCGGGACAAGTCGAGACAAGTCGGGACAAGTCGTGACAAGTCAGGACAAGTCAAGACAAGTCGAAACAAGTCGAAACAAGTTGGGACAAGTCGGGACAAGTCAGGACAAGTCAGATCAAGTCAGGACATGTCTGGACAAGACGGGACAAGTCGGGACAAGTCGGTACAAGTCAGGACAAGTTTGGACAATCCGGGACAAGTAGGGACAAGTCGGTACAAGTCGGGACAAGTCGGTACAAGTCGGGACAAGTTTGGACAATCCAAGACAAGTCGTGACAAGTCAGGACAAGTCAGAACAAGTCGGGACAAGTTAGGACAAGTCGGTACAAGTCGGGATAAGTCGTGACAAGTCAGGACAAGTCAGGACAAGTCGGGACAAGTCAGGACAAGTCGGGACAAGTCGGGACAAGTCGGGATAAGTCGTGACAATTCAGGACAAGTCAGGACAAGTCGGGACAAGTCAGGACAAGTCGGGACAAGTCGGGACAAGTCGGGACAAGTCGGGACAAGTTTGGACAATCTGGGACAGGTCGGGACAAGTCGGTACAAGTCTGGACAAGTCATGACAAGTCAGTTCAAGTCGGGAAAAGTTTGGACAATACGGGACACGTTGGGACAAGTCGGGACAAGTCGGTACAAGTCGGGACAATCCGCGACAAGTCGGTACAAGTCGGTACAAGTCGGGACATGTTTGGACAATCCGGGACAAGTCGAGACAAGTCGGGACAAGTCGTGACAAGTCAGGACAAGTCAAGACAAGTCGAAACAAGTCGAAACAAGTTGGGACAAGTCGGGACAAGTCAGGACAAGTCAGAACAAGTCAGGACATGTCTGGACAAGACAAGACAAGTCGGTACAAGTCAGGACAAGTTTGGACAATCCGGGACAATTAGGGACAAGTCGGTACAAGTCAGGACGATTCGGAACAAGTCAGGACAAGTCGGGACAAGTCGGAACAAGACGTGACAAGTCAGAACAAGTCGGGACAAGTCGGGACAAGTCGGGACTAGTCGGGACAAGTCGGTACAAGTCGGGACAAGTCGGAACAAGTCGGGACGAGTTAAGACAAGTTAGGACAAGTCAGGACAAGTCAGGACAAGTCGGGATAAGTCGGGACAAGTTGGGACAAGTCGGGACAATTCGGGACAGGTCGGGACAAGTCCGGACAAGTCGGGACAAGACGTGACAAATCAGAACAAGTCGGGACAAGTCGAGACAAGTCGGGACAAGTCGGGACAAGTCGGGACAAGTCGGGACAAGTCGGTACAAGTCGGGAAAAGTTTGGACAAACCGGAACAAGTCGGGACAAGTCGGTTCAAGTTGGGACAAGTCGGGACAAGTCGGGACAAGTCGAGACAAGTCGGGACAAGTCGAGACAAGTTTGGACAAACCGGGACATGTCAGGACAAGTCGGTACAAGTCGGGACAAATCGGTACAAGTCGGGACAAGTCAGGACAAGTCGAGACAAGTTGGGACAAGTCGAGACAAGTCGGGACAAATCGAAACAAGTCAGGACAAGTCGAAAAAAGTCGAAAGAAGTCGGGACAAGTCAGGACAAATCGGGACAAGTCGGGACAAGTCGGGATAAGACGTGACATGTCAGAACAAGTCGGGACAAGTCGGGACAATCCGGACAAGTCGGGACAAGTCGAGACAAGTCTCGACAAATCGAAACAAGTCAGGACAAGTCGAAAAAAGTCGAAAGAAGTCGGGACAAGTCAGGACAAATCGGGACAAGTCGGGACAAGTCGGGATAAGACGTGACATGTCAGAACAAGTCGGGACAAAACGAGACAAGTCGGGACAAGTCGAGACTAGTCAGGACTAGTCGAGAAATGTTGGGACAAGTTTGGACAATAAGGGACAAGTCGGGACAAGTTTGGACAATAAGGGACAAGTCGGTACAAGTCGTAACAAGTTTGGACAATCCGGGACAAGTCGTGACAAGTCAGGACAAGTCAGGACAAGTCGAAACAAGTCGAAACAAGTCGGTACAAGTCGGGACAAGTTTGGACAATCCGGGACAAGTCGGGACTAGTCGGGACAAGTCGGGACAAGTCGGGACAAGTCGGGACAAGTCGGGACAAGTTTAGACAATCCGGGACAAGTCGAGACAAGTCGGGACAAGTCGGGACAGGTCGGGACAAGTCGGTACAAGTCTGGACAAGTCGGGACAAGTCGAGACAAGTCGGGACAAGTCGGTACAAGTCGGGACAAGTCGGTACAAGTCGGGACAAGTTTGGACAAACCGGGACAAGTCGGGACAAGTCGG
Source organism: Chrysolina americana (assembly GCA_958502065.1). NCBI lineage: Eukaryota > Metazoa > Arthropoda > Insecta > Coleoptera > Chrysomelidae > Chrysolina > Chrysolina americana. The sequence goes on from OY293413.1 coordinate 47,612,402, forward strand.
TACAAGTTGGGACAAGTCGAGACAAGTCGGGACAAGTCGGGACAGGTCGAGACAAGTCGGTACACAAGTCTGGACAAGTCGGTTCAAATCGGGAAAAGTTTGGACAATACGGGACACGTTGGGACAAGTCGGTACAAGTCGGGACAATCCGGTACAAGTCGGTACAAGTCGGGACAAGTCGGTACAAGTCGGGACATGTTTGGACAATCCGGGACAAGTCGAGACAAGTCGGGACAAGTCGGGACAAGTCGTGACAAGTCAGGACAAGTCAAGACAAGTCGAAACAAGTCGAAACAAGTTGGGACAAGTCGGGACAAGTCAGGACAAGTCAAGACAAGTCGAAACAATTCGGAACAAGTTTGTACAAGTCGGGACAAGGAGGGACAAGTTTGGACAATGAGGGACAAGTCGGGACAAGTCGAAAAAAGTCGAAAGAAGTCGGGACAAGTCAGGACAAATCGGGACAAGTCGGGACAAGTCGGGATAAGACGTGACATGTCAGAACAAGTCGGGACAAGTCGGGACAATCCGGACAAGTCGGGACAAGTCGAGACAAGTCGGGACAAATCGAAACAAGTCAGGACAAGTCGAAAAAAGTCGAAAGAAGTCGGGACAAGTCAGGACAAATCGGGACAAGTCGGGACAAGTCGGGATAAGACGTGACATGTCAGAACAAGTCGGGACAAGTCGAGACAAGTCGGGACAAGTCGGGACAAGTCGAGACTAGTCAGGACTAGTCGAGAAATGTCGGGACAAGTTTGGACAATATGGGACAAGTCGGGACAAGTTTGGACAATAAGGGACAACTCGGTACAAGTCGGGACAAGTTTGGACAATCCGGGACAAGTCGAGACAAGTCAGGACAAGTCAGGACAAGTCGAAACAAGTCGAAACAAGTCGAAACAAGTCGGTACAAGTCGGGACAAGTTTGGACAATCCGGGACAAGTCGGGACTAGTCGGGACAAGTCGGGACAAGTCGGGACAAGTCGGGACAAGTCGAGACAAGTCGGGACAAGTCGGGACAGGTCGGGACAAGTCGGTACAAGTCTGGACAAGTCGGGACAAGTCGGGACAAGTCGGAACAAGTCAGTACAAGTCGGGACATGGCGTGACAAGTTAGAACAAGTCAGAACAAGCCGAGACAAGTCGGGACAAGTCTGGACAAGTCGAGACAAGTCGGGACAAGTCAGTACAAGTCGGGATATGGCGTGACAAGTTAGAACAAGTCAGAACAAGTCGGGACAAGTTTGGACAATCTGGAACAAGTCGGTACAAGTCGGGACAAGTTTGGACAATCCGGGACAAGTCGAGACAAGTCAAGACAAGTCGGGACAGGTCGGGACAAGTCGGTACAAGTCTGGACAAGTCGGTTCAAGTCGGGAAAAGTTTGGACAATACGGGACACGTTGGGACAAGTCGGTACAAGTCGGGACAATCCGGGACAAGTCGGTACAAGTCGGGACAAGTCGGTACAAGTCGGGACATGTTTAAACAATCCGGGACAAGTCGAGACAAGTCGGGACAAGTCGAGACAAGTCGGGACAAGTCGGGACAAGTCGGGACAAGTCGGGACAAGTCGGTACAAGTCGGTACAAGTCGGGACAAGTCGGTAAAATTCGGGACAAGTCAGGAAAAGTCGGGACAGGTCGGGACATGACGTGACAAGTTCGAACAAGTCAGAACAAGTCGGGACAAGTCGGGACAAGTCTGGATAAGTCGGGACAAGTCGGGACATGTCTGGACAAGACGGGACATTTCGGGACAAGTCGGGACAAGTCAGGACAAGTTTGGACAATCCGGGACAAGTCGGGACAAGACGGAACAAGTCACGACAAGTCGGGAAAAGTCGGGACAAGACATGTCGGAACAAGTCGGGACTTTTGGGTCGGGTCGAGGAAAATATTATTGTAAATATATCTTTTGATAGAATCATTTTGAATTTCAAATAATTCTGGACTTTTCACCAGGGCTCCTTACCCAGACATTTTATCCTGATTTCATTTGGACATTTTACACGGAATATCCACCTGGACTTCTTCACCCAGACTTTCTTCTTGGAATTTTATTTGGATTTCTTTGAAGTAGTTTGTGAAAAAGAATCAAAATTACAAAAAAAACTAAAGATTTTAATATTTGTTTCAAATATTTCAGCAAAAATTCAATTATCAAAAAATTTCAAAAAATATTTTTTTTCAGATTTTTTTTAATTTTATCAAAATTGTGAACTGAAACAACTTTCACAATCCAATTTCTATTCAAGAAGAATCAAAAAAGTATCTCATTAAACACAGAATTGAAATAAAAGAGTTTTGAAAAAAAAAAATCTTGGAAAATTACTTTTTTCACAAAGAAAATATTGAGTCAGTCAATTTCTGAATATTTTGGTATCGAATCATCTCGCCAAAATTTTTCATAACGGCAAGAAATTTAATTTTTTTTTTTCTGAAAAAAAAAATCACTTCCCAAGGTCAAATCGAGTCAATGTTATGGCACTAATAATCATCTTATCGTATTGGACTCTATTCGCAATTAGGTCGGGTCGGGTAGGGTCGGGAAATGAGCTTTCAGATTTTTTGTCAATCCAACAAATATTATGAACCATAACAAATGTGACAAGTCGGGACAAGTTGGGACAAATCGGGACAAGTCTGGACAAGTCAGGACAAGTTGGGACAAATCGGGACCAGCCGGGATATTTCGAAAAAAATTAAAGCTACAAAAATTTTATGAACAAAAAATTTGATTTTTTTTTTTATATTTCAGCCAAAATTTAAACAGTTTTGAGAAAATTAGCTTACAGATTTTTTGTCAATCCAACCTAAATTATGAACCAAAACAAGTGTGACAATCAATTTTTGCTCGAACTGAAATTGACAAGTCGGAACAAGTCGGGACAAGTATGGACAAGTCGGGACAAGTCAGGACAAGTCGGGACAAGTTGGGACAAGTTGGGACAAGTCGGGACAAGTCGGTACAAGTCGTTAATATTCGGGACAAGTTTGGACAATCCGGGACAAGTCGGGAAAAGTCGGTACAAGACGGGACTAGTCGGGACAAGTCGGGACAAGTCGGGACAAGTCGGGACAAGTCGGGACAAGTCGGTACAAGTCGGTACAAGTCGGGACAAGTCGGGACAAGTCGGTACAAGTCGGGACAAGTTGGTAAAAGTCAGGACAAGTCAGGAAAAGTCGGGACAAGTCGGGACATGACGTGACGAGTTCGAACAAGTCGGTACAAGTCGGGACAAGTCGGTACAAGTCGGGACATGTTTAGACAATCCGGGACAAGTCGAGACAAGTCGGGACAAGTCGGGACAAGTCGGGACAAGTCGGGACAAGTCGTGACAAGTCAGGACAAGTCAAGGCAAGTCGAAACAAGTCGAAACAAGTTGGGACAAGTCGGGACAAGTCAGGACAAGTCAGAACAAGTCGGGACATGTCTGGACAAGACGGGACAAGTCGGGACAAGTCGGTACAAGTCAGGACAAGTTTGGACAATCCGGGACAAGTCGGGACAAGTCGGGACAAGTCGAAACAAGTCGGGACAAGTCGGGACAAGTCGGGACAAGTCAGAACAAGTCGGGACAAGTTAGGACAAGTCGAGACAAGTCGGGATAAGACGTGACGTGTCAGAACAAGTCGGGACAAGTCGGGACAAGTAGGGACAAGTCGGGACAAGTCGGGACAATTCGGTACAAGTCAAGACAAGTTTGGACAATACGAGACAAGTCGGGACAAGTCGGTAAGAGTCAGTACAAGTCGGGACAAGTTTGGACAATCCGGGACGAGTCGGGACAAGTCGGTACAAGTCGGGACAAGTCGGTAAAAGTCAGGACAAGTCAAGACAAGTCAAGACAAGTCGAAACAAGTCGAAACAAGTTGGGACAAGTCGGGACAAGTCAGGACAACTCAGAACAAGTCGGGACATGTCTGGACAAGACGGGACAAGTCGGGACAAGTCGGTACAAGTCAGGACAAGTTTGGACAATCCGGGACAAGTCGGGACAAGTCGGGACAAGACGTGACATGTCAGAACAAGTCGGGACAAGTCGGGACAATTCGGGACAAGTCGGGACAAGTCGGGACAAGTCGGTACAAGTCGGGACAAGTCGGAAAAAGTCGGGACAAGTCGGGACAAGACGTGACATGTCAGAACAAGTCGGGACAAGTCGGGACAAGTCAGGACAAGTCGGGACAAGTCGGGACAAGTCAGGACAAGTCGAGAAATGTCGGGACAAGTTTGGACAATAAGGGACAAGTCGGGACAAGTTTGGACAATAAGGGACAAGTCGGGACAAGTCGGTACAAGTCGAGACAAGTCGGTACAAGTCGGGACAAGTTTGGACAATCCGGGACAAGTCGGGACAAGTCGGGACAAGACGTGACATGTCAGAACAAGTCGGGACAAGTCGGGACAAGTCAGGACAAGTCGAGAAATGTCGGGACAAGTTTGGACAATAAGGGACAAGTCGGGACAAGTCAGGACAACTCAGAACAAGTCGGGACATGTCTGGACAAGACGGGACAAGTCGGGACAAGTCGGTACAAGTCAGGACAAGTTTGGACAATCCGGGACAAGTCGGGACAAGTCGGGACAAGACGTGACATGTCAGAACAAGTCGGGACAAGTCGGGACAATTCGGGACAAGTCGGGACAAGTCGGGACAAGTCGGTACAAGTCGGGACAAGTCGGAAAAAGTCGGGACAAGTCGGGACAAGACGTGAAATGTCAGAACAAGTCGGGACAAGTCGGGACAAGTCAGGACAAGTCGGGACAAGTCGGGAAAAGTCAGGACAAGTCGAGAAATGTCGGGACAAGTTTGGACAATAAGGGACAAGTCGGGACAAGTTTGGACAATAAGGGACAAGTCGGAACAAGTCGGTACAAGTCGGGACATGTTTGGACAATCCGGGACAAGTCGTGACAAGTCAGGACAAGTCAGGACAAGTCGAAACAAGTCGAAACAAGTCGGGACATGTCGGGACAAGTCAGGACAAGTCAGAACAAGTCAGGACAAGTTAGGACAAGTCGGTACAAGTCGGGACAAGTCGAGACGAGTCGGGACAAGTTTGGACAATCTGGGACAGGTCGGGACAAGTCGGTACAAGTCTGGACAAGTCGGGACAAGTCGGTTCAAGTCGGGAAAAGTTTGGACAATACGGGACACGTTGGGACAAGTCGGTACAAGTTGGGACAATCCGGGACAAGTCGGTACAAGTCGGGACAAGTCGGTACAAGTCGGGACAAGTTTGGATAATCCGGGACAAGTCGAGACAAGTCGGGACAAGTCGGAACAGGTTGGGACAAGTCGGTACAAGTCTGGACAAGTCGGTTCAAGTCGGGAAAAGTTTGGACAATACGGGACACGTTGGGACAAGTCGGTACAAGTCAGGACGAGTCGGAACAAGTCAGGACAAGTCGGGACAAGACGTGACAAGTCAGAACAAGTCGGGACAAGTCGGGACAAGTCGGGACAAGTCAGGACAAGTCGGTACAAGTCGGGACAAGTCGGGACGAGTCGTGACAAGTTTGGACAATCTGGTACAGGTCGGGACAGGTCGGTACAAGTCTGGACAAGTCGGGACATGTCTGGACAAGACGGGACATTTCGGTACAAGTCGGGACAAGTCAGGACAAGTTTGGACAATCCGGGACAAGTCGAGACAAGACGGAACAAGTCACGACAAGTCGGGAAAAGTCGGGAAAAGTTTGGACAATACGGGACACGTTGGGACAAGTCGGTACAAGTCAGGACGAGTCGGAACAAGTCAGGACAAGTCGGGACAAGTCAGAACAAGTCGGGACAAGTCGGGACAATCCGGACAAGTCGGGACAAGTCGAGACAAGTCGGAACAAATCGAAACAAGTCGAAAAAAGTCGAAAGAAGTCGGGACAAGTCAGGACAAATCGGGACAAGTCGGGACAAGTCGGGATGAGACGTGACATGTCAGAACAAGTCGGGACAAGTCGGGACAAGACGTGACAAATCAGAACAAGTCGGTACAAGTCGGGACAAGTCGGGATAAGTCGTGACAAGTCAGGACAAGTCAGGACAAGTCGGGACAAGTCAGGACAATTCGGGACAAGTCGGGACAAGTCGAGACAAGTTTGGACAATCTGGAACAGGTCGGGACAAGTCGGTACAAGTCTGGACAAGTCATGACAAGTCGGTTCAATTCGGGAAAAGTTTGGACAATACGGGACACGTTGGGACAAGTCGGTACAAGTCAGGACGAGTCGGAACAAGTCGGGACAAGTCAGGACAAGTCAGGACATGTCGGGACAAGTTTGTACAATAAGTGTCAAGTCGGGACAAGTTTGGACAATAAGGGACAAGTCGGTACAAGTCGGGACAAGTCGGTACAAGTCGGGACAAGTTTGGACAATCCGGGACAAGTCGAGACAAGTCGGGACAAGTCGATACAAGTCGTGACAAGTCAGGAAAAGTCAGGACAAGTTCGACACAAGTCGAAACAAGTCGGGACAAGTCAGGACAAGTCGAGACAAGTTGGAACAAGTCGAAACAAGTTGGGACAATCCGGACAAGTCGGGACAAGTCGGTACAAGTCGGGACAAGTCGGGACAAGTTGGGAAAATCCGGGGCAAGTCGGGACAAGTCGTTACAAGTCGGGACAAATCGGTACAAATCGGTACAAGTCGGGACAAGTCAGAACAAGTCGAGACAAGTTGGGACAAGTCGAAACAAGTTGGGACATCTCGGGACAAGTCGGAACAAGTCGGAACAAGTCGAGACAAGTCGGAACAAGTCGGTACAAGTCGGGACAAGTCGGAACAAGTTGGGACAATCCGGGACAAGTCGGTACAAGTTGGGACAATCCGGGACAAGTCGAGACAAGTCGGTACAAGTCGGGACAAATCGGGACAAGTCGGGACAAGTCAGGACAAGTCAGGACATGTCGGGACAAGTTTGTACAATAAGTGACAAGTCGAGACAAGTTTGGACAATAAGGGACAAGTCGGGACAAGTCGGTACAAGTCGGGACAAGTCGGTACAAGTCGGGACAAGTTTGGACAATCCGGAACAAGTCGAGACAAGTCGGGACAAGTCGATACAAGTCGTGACAAGTCAGGACAAGTCAGGACAAGTTGGGACAAGTCGAAACAAGTTGGGACATCTCGGGACAAGTCGGAACAAGTCGAGACAAGTCGGAACAAGTCGGTACAAGTCGGGACAAGTCGGAACAAGTTGGGACAATCCGGGACAAGTCGGGACAAGTCGGTACAAGTTGGGACAATCCGGGACAAGTCGAGACAAGTCAGGACAAGTCGGGACAAGTCGGGACAAGTTGGGACAAGTCAGGACAAGTCAGGACATGTCGGGACAAGTTTGTACAATAAGTGACAAGTCGGGACAAGTTTGGACAATAAGGGACAAGTCGGGACAAGTCGGTACAAGTCGGGACAAGTCGGTACAAGTCGGGACAAGTTTGGACAATCCGGGACAAGTCGAGACAAGTCGGGACAAGTCGATACAAGTCGTGACAAGTCAGGACAAGTCAGTACAAGTCGACACAAGTCGAAACAAGTCGGGACAAGTCAGGACAAGTCGAGACAAGTTGGGACAAGTCGAAACAAGTTGGGACAATCCGGACAAGTCGGGACAAGTCGGTACAAGTCGAGACAAGTCGGGACAAGTTGGGAAAATCCGGGGCAAGTCGGGACAAGTCGTTACAAGTCGGGACAAATCGGTACAAATCGGTACAAGTCGGGACAAGTCTGGACAAGTTGGGACATGTAGGGACAAGTCAAGACAAGTCGGGACAAGTCGGAACAAGTCTTGACAAGTCAGGACATGGCGTGACAAGTTAGAACAAGTCAAAACAAGCCGGGACAAGTCGGGACAAGTCTGGAAAAGTCAGTACAAGTCGGGACATGGCGTGACAAGTTAGAACAAGTCAGAACAAGCCGGGACAAGTCGGGACAAGTCTGGAAATGTCGAGACAAGTCGGGACAAGTCAGTACAAGTCGGGACATGGCGTGACAAGTTAGAACAAGTCAGAACAATCCGGGACAAGTCGGGACAAGTCGGAACAAGTCAGGACAAGTCGGGACATAGCGTGACAAGTTAGAACAAGTCAGAACAAGCCGGAACAAGTCGGGACAAGTTAGAACAAGTCAGAACAAGCCGGGACAAGTCGGAACAAGTCGGAACAAGTCAGGACAAGTCGAGACATGGCGTGACAAGTTAGAACAAGTCAGAACAAGCCGGGACAAGTCGGGACAAGTCTGGACAAGTCGGGATAAGACGTGACATGTCAGACCAAGTCGGGACAAGTCGGGACAAGTCAGGACAAGTCGGGACAAGTCGGGACAAGTCAGGGCGAGTCGAGAAATGTCGGGACAAGTTTGGACAATAAGGGACAAGTCGGAACAAGTTTGGACAATGAGGGACAAGTCAGGACATGTCGGGACAAGTCGGTACAAGTCGGGACAAGTTTGGACAATTCAAGACAAGTTGGGACAAGTCGGAACAAGTCGGTACAAGTCGGGACATATTTGGACAATCCGGGACAAGTTGTGACAAGTCAGGACAAGACAGGACAAGTCGAAACAAGTCGAAACAAGTCGGGACAAGTCGTGACAAGTCAGGACAAGTCAGGACAAGTCAGGACAAGTCGGGACAAGTCGGGACAAGTCGGGACAAGTCGGGACAAGTGGGGACAAGTCGGGATAAGACGTGACGTGTCAGAACAAGTCGGGACTAGTCGGGACAAGTCGGGACAAGTCGGGACAAGTCGGGACAAGTCAGGACAAGTCGAGAAATGTCGGGACAAGTTTGGACAATAAGGGACAAGTCGGGACAAGTTTGGACAATAAGGGACAAGTCGGGACAAGTCGGGACAAGTCGGTACAAGTCGGGACAAGTCAGTACAAGTCGGGACAAGTTTGGACAATCCAAGAAAAGTTGGGACAAGTCGGAACAAGTTGGTACAAGTCGGGACATGTTTGGACAACCTGGGACAAGTCGTGACAAGTCAGGACAAGTCGAAACAAGTCGAAACAAAACGGGACAAGTCCGAACAAGTCAGGACAAGTCAGAACAAGTCAGGACAAGTTAGGACAAGTCAGGACAAGTCGGGACAAGTCGGGACAAGTTTGGACAATCTGGGACAGGTCGGGACAAGTCGGTACAAGTCTGGACAAGTCGGTTCAAGTCGGGAAAAGTTTGGACATTACGGGACACGTTGGGACAAGTCGAGACAAGTCGGGACATTTCGGGACAGGTCGGGACAAGTCGGTACAAGTCTGGACAAGTCGGTTCAAATCGGGAAAAGTTTGGACAATACGGGACACGTTGGGACAAGTCGGTACAAGTCGGGACAATCCGGGACAAGTCGGTACAAGTCGGGACAAGTCGGTACAAGTCGGGACATGTTTGGACAATCCGGGACAAGTCGAGACAAGTCGGGACAAGTCGGGACAAGTCGGGACAAGTCGTGACAAGTCAGGACGAGTCGGAACAAGTCAGGACAAGTCGGGACAAGTCGAAACAAGACGTGACAAGTCAGAACAAGTCGGGACAAGTCGGGACAAGTCGGGACAAGTCGGGACAAGTCGGGACAAGTCGGGACAAGTCAGGACAAGACAGGACAAGTCGAGACAAGTCGGGACAAGTCGGGACAGGTCGGGACAAGTCGGTACAAGTCTGGACAAGTCGGTTCAAGTCGGGAAAAGTTTGGACAATACGGGACACGTTGGGACAAGTCGGTACAAGTCGGGACAATCCGGGACAAGTCGGTACAAGTCGGGACAAGTCGGTACAAGTCGGGACATGTTTGGACAATCCGGGACAAGACGGGACAAGTCGGGACAAGTCGGGACAAGTTTGGACAATCCGGGACAAGTCGGGACAAGACGGAACAAGTCACGACAAGTCAGGAAAAGTCGGGACAAGACATGTCGGAACAAGTCGGGACTTTTGGGTCGGGTCGAGGAAAATATTATTGTAAATATATCTTTTGATAGAATCATTTTGAATTTCAAATAATTCTGGACTTTTCACCAGGGCTCCTTACCCAGACATTTTATCCTGATTTCATTTGGACATTTTACACGGAATTTTCACCTGGACTTCTTCACCCAGACTTTCTTCTTGGAATTTTATTTGGATTTCTTTGAAGTAGTTTGTGAAAAAGAATCAAAATTACAAAAAAAAAAACTAAAGATTTTAATATTTGTTTCAAATATTTCAGCAAAAATTCAATAATCAAAAAATTTCAAAAAATATTTTTTGTCAGATTTTTTTTAATTTTATCAAAATTGTGAACTGAAACAACTTTCACAATCCAATTTCTATTCAAGAAGAATCAAAAAAGTATCTCATTAAACACAGAATTGAAATAAAAAAGTTTTGAAAAAAAAAATCTTGGAAAATTACTTTTTTCACAAAGAAAATATTGAGTCAGTCAATTTCTGAATATTTTGGTATCGAATCATCTCGCCAAAATTTTTCATAACGGCAAGAAATTTATTTTTTTTTTTCTGAAAAAAAAATTCACTTCACAAGGTCAAATCGAGTCAATGTTATGGCACTAATATTCATCTTATCGTATTGGACTCTATTCGCAATTAGGTCGGGTCGGGTAGGGTCGGGAAATAAGCTTTCAGATTTTTTGTCAATCCAAAAAATATTATGAACCATAACAAATGTGACAAGTCGGGACAAGTTGGGACAAATCGGGACAAGTCTGGACAAGTCAGGACAAGTTGGAACAAATCGGGACCAGCCAGGATATTTTGAAAAAAATTAAAGCTACAAAAATTTTATGAACAAAAAATTTGATTTTTTTTTTTTATATTTCAGCCAAAATTTAAACAGTTTTGAGAAAATAAGCTTACAGATTTTTTGTCAATCCAACCAAAATTATGAACCAAAACAAGTATGACAATCAATTTTTGTTCGATCTGAAATTGACAAGTCGAGACAAGTCGGGACAAGTATGGACAAGTCGGGACAAGTCAGGACAAGTCGGGAAAAGTCGAAACAAGTCGGGACAAGTCGGGACAAGTCGGTACAAGTCGGGAAAAGTCGGGACAAGTCGGGACAAGTTTGATCAATCCGGGACAAGTCGGGATAAGTCGGGACAAGTCGGGACAATTCGGTACAAGTCGGGACAAGTTTGGACAATCCGGGACAAGTCGGGACAAGTCGGTACAAGTCGGGACAAGTCGGTACAAGTCGGAACAAGTTTGGAAAAGTCGGGACAAGTCGGGACAAGAAGGGACAAGTTTGGACAATCCGGGACAAGTCGGGACAAGTCAGGACGAGTCGGAACAAGTCAGGACAAGTCGGGACAAGTCGAGACAAGACGTGACAAGTCAGAACAAGTCGGGACAAGTCGGAACAAGTCGTGACAAGTCGGTACAAGTCGGGACAAGTCGGAACAAGTCGGGACGAGTAGGTACAAGTTAGGACAAGTCAGGACAAGTCGGGATAAGTCGGGACAAGTTGGGACAAGTCAGGACAATTCGGGACAGGTCGGGACAAGTCCGGACAAGTTGGGACAAGACGTGACAAATCAGAACAAGTCGGGACAAGTCGAGAAAAGTCGGGACAAGTCGGGACAAGTCGGGACAAGTCGTGACAAGTCGGTACAAGTCGGGACAAGTCGGTACAAGTCGGGACAAGTTTGGACAAACCAGGACAAGTCGGGACAAGTCGGTACAAGTTGGGACAAGTCGGGACAAGTCAGGACAAGTCGGGACAAGTCGAGACAAGTCGGGACAAATCGAAACAAGTCAGGACAAGTCGAAAAAAGTCGAAAGAAGTCGGGACAAGTCAGGACAAGTCGGGACAACTCGGGACAAGACGTGACAAGACGGGACAAGTCGGGACAAGTTTGGACAATCCGGGACAAGTCGGGACAAGTCGATACAAGTCAGGACGAGTCAGAACAAGTCAGGACAAGTCGGGACAAGTCGGGACAAGACGTGACATGTCAGAACAAGTCGGGACAAGTCGGGACATGTCGGGACAAGTCGGGACAAGTCGGGACAAGTCGGGACAAGTCGGGACAAGTCAGGACAAGTCGAGAAATGTCGGGGCAAGTGTGGACAATAAGGGACAAGTCGGGACAAGTTTGGACAATAAGGGAAAAGTCGGGACAAGTCGGTACAAGTCGGGACAAGTCGGTACAAGTCGGGACAAGTCGGTACAAGTCGGGACGAGTTTGGACAATCCAAGACAAGTTGGGACAAGTCGGAACAAGTCGGTACAAGTCGGGACATGTTTGGACAATCCGGGACAAGTCGTGACAAGTCAGGACAAGTCAGGACAAGTCGAAACAAGTCGAAACAAGTCGGGACAAGTCGGGACAAGTCAGGACAAGTCAGGACAAGTCAGAACAAGTCGGTACAAGTCGGGACAAGTCGTGACAAGTCAGGACAAGTCAGGACAAGACGGGACAAGTCGGGACAAGTCGGGACAAGTCGGGACAAGTCGGGACAAGTTTGGACAATCTGGGACAGGTCGGGACAAGTCGGTACAAGTCTGGACAAGTCGGGACAAGTCGGGACAAGTCGGTACAAGTCGGTACAAGTCGGGACAAGTCGGGACAAGTCGGTACAAGTCGGGACAAGTTGGTAAAAGTCAGGACAAGTCAGGAAAAGTCGGGACAAGTCGGGACATGACGTGACGAGTTCGAACAAGTCGGTACAAGTCGGGACAAGTCGGTACAAGTCGGGACATGTTTAGACAATCCGGGACAAGTCGAGACAAGTCGGGACAAGTCGGGACAAGTCGGGACAAGTCGGGACAAGTCGTGACAAGTCAGGACAAGTCAAGGCAAGTCGAAACAAGTCGAAACAAGTTGGGACAAGTCGGGACAAGTCAGGACAAGTCAGAACAAGTCGGGACATGTCTGGACAAGACGGGACAAGTCGGGACAAGTCGGTACAAGTCAGGACAAGTTTGGACAATCCGGGACAAGTCGGGACAAGTCGGGACAAGTCGAAACAAGTCGGGACAAGTCGGGACAAGTCGGGACAAGTCAGAACAAGTCGGGACAAGTTAGGACAAGTCGAGACAAGTCGGGATAAGACGTGACGTGTCAGAACAAGTCGGGACAAGTCGGGACAAGTAGGGACAAGTCGGGACAAGTCGGGACAATTCGGTACAAGTCAAGACAAGTTTGGACAATACGAGACAAGTCGGGACAAGTCGGTAAGAGTCAGTACAAGTCGGGACAAGTTTGGACAATCCGGGACGAGTCGGGACAAGTCGGTTCAAGTCGGGAACAGTTTGGACAATACGGGACACGTTGGGACAAGTCGGTACAAGTTGTGACAATCCGGGACAAGTCGGTACAAGTCGGGACAAGTCGGTACAAGTTGGGACAAGTTTGGACAATCCGGGACAAGTCGAGACAGGTCGGGACAAGTCGGTACAAGTTTGGACAAGTCGGTTCAAGTCGGAACAAGTCGGGACATGGCGTGACAAGTTAGAACAAGTCAGAACAAGCCGGGACAAGTCGAGACAAGTCGGGACAAGTCGAGACAAGTCGGGACAAGTCAGTACAAGTCGGGACATGGCGTGACAAGTTAGAACAAGTCAGAACAATCCGGGACAAGTCGGGACAAGTCGGAACAAGTCAGGACAAGTCGGGACATGGCGTGACAAGTTAGAACAAGTCAGAACAAGCCGAAACAATTTGGGACAAGTTAGAACAAGTCAGAACAAGCCAGGACAAGTCGGGACAAGTCGGAACAAGTCAGGACAAGTCGAGACATGGCGTGACAAGTTAGAACAAGTCAGAACAAGTTAGGACAAGTCGGGACAAGTCTGGACAAGTCGGGACAAGTCGGGACAAGTGAGAACAAGTCAAAACGAGTCGGGACAAGTCGGAACAAGTCAGGACAAGTCGGGACATGGCGTGACAAGTTAGAACAAGTCGGAACAAGTCGGTACAAGTCGGGACAAGTCGGGACAAGTCGGTACAAGTCGGGACAATTCGGTACAAGTCGGGACAAGTTTGGACAAACCGGGACAAGTCGGGACAAGTCGGTACAAGTTGGAACAAGTCGAGACAAGTCGAGACAAGTCGGGACATATCGAAACAAGTCAGGACAAGTCGAAAAAAGTCGAAAGAAGTCGGAACAAGTCAGGACAATTCGGGACAAGTCGGGATAAGATTAGACATGTCGGAACAAGTCGGGACAAGTCAGGACAAGTCGGGACAAGTCGGGACAAGTCAGGACAAGTCAGGACATGTCGGGACAAGTTTGTACAATGAGTGACAAGTCGGGACAAGTTTGGACAATACGGGACACGTTGGGACAAGTCGGGACAAGTCTGGACAAGTTTGGACAATCCGGGACAAGTCAGGACAAGTCGGTACAAGTCAGGACGAGTCAAAACAAGTCAGGACAAGTCGGGACAAGTCGGAACAAGACGTGACAAGTCAGAACAAGTCGGGACAAGTCGGGACAAGTCGGGACAAGTCGGGACAAGTCGGGACAAGTCGGAACAAGTCGGAACAAGTCGGGACGAGTTGGGACAAGTTAGGACAAGTCAGGACAAGTCAGGACAAGTCGGGATAAGTCGGGACAAGTTGGGACAAGTCGGGACAATTCGGGACAGGTCGAGACAAGTCGTGACAAGTCAGGACAAGTCAATACAAGTCGAAACAAGTCGAAACAAGTTGGGACAAGTCGGAACAAGTCAGAACAAGTCGGAACATGTCTGGACAAGACGGGACAAGTCGGGACAAGTCGGTACAAGTCGGGACAAGTTTGGACAATCCGGGACAAGTCGGGACAAGTCGGTACAAGTCAGGACGAGTCAAAACAAGTCAGGACAAGTCGGGACAAGTCTGAACAAGACGTGACAAGTCAGAACAAGTCGGGACAAGTTGGGACAAGTCGGGACAAGTCGGGACAAGTCGGGACAAGTCGGGACAAGTCAAGACAAGTCGGTACAAGTCGGGACAAGTCGGAACAAGTCGGGACGAGTTGGAACAAGTTAGGACAAGTCAGGACAAGTCAGGACATATCAGGACAAGTCGGGATAAGTCGAGACAAGTTGGGACAAGTCGGGACAATTCGGGACAGGTCGGGACAAGACGTGACAAATCAGAACAAGTAGGGACAAGTCGAGACAAGTCGGGACAACTCGGGACAAGTCGGGACAAGTCGGTTAAAGTCGGGACAAGTCGGTACAAGTCGGGAAATGTTTGGACAAACTGGGACAAGTCGGGACAAGTCGGTACAAGTTGGGACAAGTCGGTACAAGTCAGGACAAGTCGGGACAAGTCGGTTCAAGTCGGGAAAAGTTTGGACAATACGGGACACGTTGGGACAAGTCGGTACAAGTTGGGACAAGTCGGTACAAGTCAGGACAAGTCGGGACAAGTCGAGACAAGTCGGGACAAATCGAATCAAGTCATGACAAGTCGAAAAAAGTCGAAAGAAGTCGGGACAAGTCGAGACAAGTCGGGACATGTCGGGACAAGTGGGGACAAGTCGGTATAAGACGTGACGTGTCAGAACAAGTCGGGACAAGTCGGGACAAGTCGGGACAAGTCGGGACAAGTCAGGACAAGTCGAGAAATGTCGGGACAAGTTTGGACAATAAGGGACAAGTCGAGACAAGTTTGGACAATAAGGGACAATTCGGGACAAGTCGGTACTAGTCGGGACAAGTCAGTACAAGTCGGGACAAGTTTGGACAATCCAAGAAAAGTTAGGACAAGTCGGAACAAGTTGGTACAAGTCGGGACATGTTTGGACAACCTGGGACGAGTCGTGACAAGTCAGGACAAGTCGAAACAAGTCGAAACAAAACGGGACAAGTCGGGACAAGTCAGGACAAGTCAGAATAAGTCAGACCAAGTTAGGACAAGTCAGGACAAGTCGGGACAAGTCAGGACATGTCGGGACAAGTTTGTACAATAAGTGACAAGTCGGGACAAGTTTGGACAATACGGGACACGTTGGGACAAGTCGGGACAAGTCTGGACAAGTCGGGACAAGTCGGGACAAGTCGGTACAAGTCGGGACAAGTCGGTTCAAGTCGGGACATGTTTGGACAAACTGGGACAAGTCGGGACAAGTCGGTACAAGTTGGTACAAGTCGGGACAAGCCAGGACAAGTCGGGACAATTCGAGAGAAGTCGGGACATATCGAAACAAGTCAGGACAAGTCGAAAAAAGTCGAAAGAAGTCGGGACAAGTCAGGACAAGTCGGGACAAGTCGGGATAAAATTAGACATGTCGGAACAAGTCGGGACAAGTCGGGACAAGTCAGGACAAGTCGGGACAAGTCAGGACAAGTCAGAACAAGCCGGGACAAGTCGGGACAAGTCGGAACAAGTCAGGACAAATCAAGACATGGCGTGACAAGTTAGAACAAGTCAGAACAAGCCGGGACAAGTCGGGACAAGTCTGGACAAGTCGGTACAAGTCTGGACAAGTCGGTTCAAGTAGGAACAAGTCGGGACATGACGTGACAAGTTAGAACAAGTCGGGACATGTGGGGACAAGTCAAGACAAGTCGGGACAAGTCGGAACACGTCAGGACAAGTCGGGACATGGCGTGACAAGTTAGAACAAGTCAGAACAAGCCGGGACAAGTCTGGACAAGTCGAGGCAAGTCAGTACAAGTCGGGACATGGCGTGACAAGTTAGAACAAGTCAGAACAAGCCGGGACAAGTCGGGACAAGTCGGAACAAGTCAGGACAAGTCGGGACATGGCGTGACAAGTTAGACCAAGTCAAAACAAGCCGGAACAAGTCGGGAAGGGTTAGAACAAGTCAGAACAAGCCGGGACAAGTCGGGACAAGTCGGAACAAGTCAGGACAAGTCGAGACATGGCGTGACAAGTTAGAACAAGTCAGAACAAGCCGGGACAAGTCGGGACAAGTCTGGACAAGTCGGGACAAGTCGGGACAAGTCGGGACAAGTCGGGACAAGTCTGGACAAGACGGGACAAGTCGGGACAAGTCTGGACAAGTCAGGACAAGTTTGGACAATGCGGGACAAGTCGGGACAATCCGTGACAAGTCGGGACAAGACGGAACAAGTCACGACAAGTCGGGAAAAGTCGGGACAAGACATGTCGGAACAAGTCGGGACTTTTGGGTCGGGTCGAGGAAAATATTATTGTAAATATATCTTTTGATAGAATCATTTTGAATTTCAAATAATTCTGGACTTTTCACCAGGGCTCCTTACCCAGACATTTTATCCTGATTTCATTTGTACATTTTACACGGAATTTCCACCTGGACTTCTTCACCCAGACTTTCTTCTTGGAATTTTATTTGGATTTCTTTGAAGTAGTTTGTGAAAAAAAATCAAAATTACACAAAAAAAAATAAAGATTTTAATATTTGTTTCAAATATTTCGGCATAAATTCAATTATCAAAAAATTTCAAAAAATATTTTTTTTTCAGATTTTTTTTAATTTTATCAAAATTGTGAACTGAAACAACTTTCACAATCTCATTTCTATTCAAAAAGAAACAAAAAAGTATCTCATTAAACACAGAATTAAAATAAAAATGTTTTGAAAAAAAAATCTTGGAAAATTACTTTTTTCACAAAGAAAATATTTGAGTCAGTCAATTTCTGAATATTTTGGTATCGAATCATCTCGCCAAAATTTTTTATAACGGCAAGAAATTTAATTTTTTTTTTTCTGATAAAAAAATTTACTTCACAAGGTCAAATCGAGTCAATGTTATGGCACTAATATTCATCTTATCGTCTTGGACTCTATTCGCAATTGGGTCGGGTCGGGTAGGGTCGGGAAATGAGCTTTCAGATTTTTTGTCAATCTAACAAATATTATGAACCATGACAAATGTGACAAGTCGGGACAAGTTGGGACAAATCGGGACAAGTCTGGACAAGTCAGGACAAGTTGGGACAAATCGGGACCAGCCGGGATATTTTGAAAAAAATGAAAGCTACAAAAATTTTATAAACAAAAAATTTGATTTTTTTTTTTTATATTTCAGCCAAAATTTAAACAGTTTTGAGAAAATAAGCTTACAGATTTTTTGTCAATCCAACAAAATTATGAACCAAAACAAGTGTGACAATCAATTTTTGTTCGAACTGAAATTGACAAGTCGGAACAAGTCGGGACAAGTATGGACAAGTCGGGACAAGTCGGGACAAGTTTGGTCAATCCGGGACAAGTCGGGACAAGTCGGGATGATTCGGGACAAGTCGGTACAAGTCGGGACAAGTTTGGACATTACGGGACAAGTCAGAACAAGTCGGGACAAGTCGGGACACAAGTCGGGACAAGTTTGGTCAATCTGGGACAAGTCGGTACAAGTCGGGACAAGTCGGTACAAGTCGGAACAAGTTGGGACAAGTCGGGACAAGAAGGGACAAGTCGGTACAATTCGGAACAAGTTTGTACAAGTCGGGACAAGGAGGGACAAGTTTGGACAATGAGGGACAAGTCGGGACAAGTCGCTACAAGTCAGGACGAGTCGGAACAATTCAGGACAAGTCGGGACATGACGTGACAAGTCAGAACAAGTCGGGACAAGTCGGGACAAGTCGGGACAAGTCGAGACAAGTCGGGACTAGCCGGTACAAGTTGAGACAAGTCTGTACAAGTCGGGACAAAGTTGGACAAACCGGGACAAGTCGGGACAAGTCGGTACAAGTTGGGACAAGTCGGGACAAGTCAGGACAAGTCGGGACAAGTCGAGACAAGTCGGGACAAATCGAAACAAGTCAGGACAAGTCGAAAAAAGTCGAAAGAAGTCGGGACAAGTCAGGACAAATCGGGACAAGTCGGGATAAGACGTGACATGTCAGAACAAGTCGGGACAAGTCGGGACAAGTCGGGACAAGTCGGGACAAGTCGGGACAAGTCGGGACAAGTCGGGACATGTCGGGACTAGTCAGGACAAGTTTGGACAATCCAAGACAAGTTGGGACGAGTCGGAACAAGTCGATACAAGTCGGGACATGTTTGTACAATCCGGGACAAGTTGTGACAAGTCAGGACAAGTCAGGACAAGCCGAAACAAGTCGAAACAAGTCGGGACAAGTCGGGACAAGTTTGGACAATCTGGGACAGGTCGGGACAAGTCGGTGCAAGTCTGGACAAGTCGGGACAAGTCGGTTCAAGTCGGGAAAAGGTTGGACAATACGGGACACGTTGGGACAAGTCGGTACAAGTTGAAACAATCCGGGACAAGTCGGTACAAGTCGGGACAAGTCGGTACAAGTCGGGACAAGTCGGTACAAGTCGGGACAAGTTTGGACAATCCGGGACAAGTCGAGACAAGTCGGGACATTTCGGGACAGGTCGAGACAAGTCGGTACAAGTCTGGACAAGTCGGTTCAAATCGGGAAAAGTTTGGACAATACGGGACACGATGGGACAAGTCGGTACAAGTCGGGACAATCCGGGACAAGTCGGTACAAGTCGGGACAAGTCGGTACAAGTCGGGACATGTTTGGACAATCCGGGACAAGTCGAGACAAGTCGGGACAAGTCGGGACAAGTCGGGACAAGTCGTGACAAGTCAGGACAAGTCAAGACAAGTCGAAACAAGTCGAAACAAGTTGGGACAAGTCGGGACAAGTCAGGACAAGTCAAGACAAGTCGAAACAATTCGGAACAAGTTTGTACAAGTCGGGACAAGGAGGGACAAGTTTGGACAATGAGGGACAAGTCGGGACAAGTCGCTACAAGTCAGGATGAGTCGGAACAAGTCAGGACAAGTCGGGACATGACGTGACAAGTCAGAACTTGTCGGGACAAGTCGGGACAAGTCGGGACAAGTCGAGACAAGTCGGGACTAGCCGGTACAAGTTGAGACAAGTCTGTACAAGTCGGGACAAGTTTGGACATACCGGGACAAGTCGGGACAAGTCGGTACAAGTTGGGACAAGTCGAGACAAGTCAGGACAAGTCGGGACAAGTCGAGACAAGTCGGGACAAATCGAAACATGTCAGGACAAGTCGAAAAAAGTCGAAAGAAGTCGGGACAAGTCAGGACAAATCGAGACAAGTCGGGATAAGACGTGACATGTCAGAACAAGTCGGGACAAGTCGGGACAAGTCGAAACAAGTCGGGACAAGTCGGGACAAGTCGGGACATGTCGGGACTAGTCAAGGCTAGTCGAGAAATGTCGGGACAAGTTTGGACAATCCGGGACAAGTCGGGACTAGTCGGGACAAGTCGGGACAAGTCGGGACAAGTCGGGACAAGTCGGGACAAGTTGGGACAAGTCAGGACAAGTTTAGACAATCCGGGACAAGTCGAGACAAGTCGGGACAAGTCAGGACAGGTCGGGACAAGTCGGTACAAGTCTGGACAAGTCGGGACAAGTCGGGACAAGTCGGTACAAGTCGGTACAAGTCGGGACAAGTCGGTACAAGTCGGGACAAGTTTGGACAAACCGGAACAAGTCGGACAAGTCGGTACAAGTTGGGTCAAGTCGAGACAAGTCGGGACAAGTCGGGACAGGTCGAGACAAGTCGGTACAAGTCTGGACAAGTCGGTTCAAATCGGGAAAACTTTGGACAATACGGGACACGTTGGGACAAGTCGGTACAAGTCGGGACAATCCGGGACAAGTCGGTACAAGTCGGGACAAGTCGGTACAAGTCGGGACATGTTTGGACAATCCGGGACAAGTCTAGACAAGTCGGGACAAGTCGGGACGAGTCGGGACAAGTCGGGACAAGTCGTGACAAGTCAGGACAAGTCAAGACAAGTCGAAACAAGTCGAAACAAGTTGGGACAAGTCGGGACAAGTCAGGACAAGTCAAGACAAGTCGAAACAATCCGGAACAAGTTTGTACAAGTCGGGACAAGGAGGGACAAGTTTGGACAATGAGGGACAAGTCGGGACAAGTCGCTACAAGTCAGGACGAGTCGGAACAAGTCAGGACAAGTCGGGACATGACGTGACAAGTCAGGACGAGTCGGGACAAGTCGGGACAAGTCGGGACAAGTCGAGACAAGTCGGGACTAGCCGGTACAAGTTGAGACAAGTCTGTACAAGTCGGGACATGTTTGGACAATCCGGGACAAGTCTAGACAAGTCGGGACAAGTCGGGACGAGTCGGGACAAGTCGGGACAAGTCGTGACAAGTCAGGACAAGTCAAGACAAGTCGAAACAAGTCGAAACAAGTTGGGACAAGTCGGGACAAGTCAGGACAAGTCAAGACAAGTCGAAACAATCCGGAACAAGTTTGTACAAGTCGGGACAAGGAGGGACAAGTTTGGACAATGAGGGACAAGTCGGGACAAGTCGCTACAAGTCAGGACGAGTCGGAACAAGTCAGGACCAGTCGGGACATGACGTGACAAGTCAGGACGAGTCGGGACAAGTCGGGACAAGTCAGGACAAGTCGGGACAAGTCGAGACAAGTCGGGACAAATCGAAACATGTCAGGACAAGTCGAAAAAAGTCGAAAGAAGTCGGGACAAGTCAGGACAAATCGAAACAAGTCGGGATAAGACGTGACATGTCAGAACAAGTCGGGAAAAGTCGGGACAAGTCGGGACAAGTCGAAACAAGTCGGGACAAGTCGGGACAAGTCGGGACATGTCGGGACTAGTCAGGACTAGTCGAGAAATGTTGGGACAAGTTTGGACAATAAGGGACAAGTCGGGACAAATTTGGACAATAAGGGACAAGTCGGGACAAGTCGGTACAAGTCGGGACAAGTCGGTACAAGTCGGGACAAGTTTGGACAAACCATGACAAGTCGTGACAAGTCAGGACAAGTCAGAACAAGTCGGGACAAGTTAGGACAAGTCGGTACAAGTCGGGATATGGTCGTGACAAGTCAGGACAAGTCAGGACAAGTCGGGACAAGTCAGGACAAGTCGGGACAAGTCGGGATAATTCGTGACAAGTCAGGACAAGTCAGGACAAGTCGGGACAAGTCAGGACAAGTCGGGACAAGTCGGGACAAGTCGGGACAAGTTTGGACAATCTGGGACAGGTCGGGACAAGTCGGTACAAGTCTGGACAAGTCATGACAAGTCAGTTCAAGTGGGGAAAAGTTTGGACAATACGGGACACGTTGGGACAAGTCGGGACAAGTCGGTACAAGTCGGGACAATCCGCGACAAGTCGGTACAAGTCGGTACAAGTCGGGACATGTTTGGACAATCCGGGACAAGTCGAGACAAGTCGGGACAAGTCGTGACAAGTCAGGACAAGTCAAGACAAGTCGAAACAAGTCGAAACAAGTTGGGACAAGTCGGGACAAGTCAGGACAAGTCAGATCAAGTCAGGACATGTCTGGACAAGACGGGACAAGTCGGGACAAGTCGGTACAAGTCAGGACAAGTTTGGACAATCCGGGACAAGTAGGGACAAGTCGGTACAAGTCGGGACAAGTCGGTACAAGTCGGGACAAGTTTGGACAATCCAAGACAAGTCGTGACAAGTCAGGACAAGTCAGAACAAGTCGGGACAAGTTAGGACAAGTCGGTACAAGTCGGGATAAGTCGTGACAAGTCAGGACAAGTCAGGACAAGTCGGGACAAGTCAGGACAAGTCGGGACAAGTCGGGACAAGTCGGGATAAGTCGTGACAATTCAGGACAAGTCAGGACAAGTCGGGACAAGTCAGGACAAGTCGGGACAAGTCGGGACAAGTCGGGACAAGTCGGGACAAGTTTGGACAATCTGGGACAGGTCGGGACAAGTCGGTACAAGTCTGGACAAGTCATGACAAGTCAGTTCAAGTCGGGAAAAGTTTGGACAATACGGGACACGTTGGGACAAGTCGGGACAAGTCGGTACAAGTCGGGACAATCCGCGACAAGTCGGTACAAGTCGGTACAAGTCGGGACATGTTTGGACAATCCGGGACAAGTCGAGACAAGTCGGGACAAGTCGTGACAAGTCAGGACAAGTCAAGACAAGTCGAAACAAGTCGAAACAAGTTGGGACAAGTCGGGACAAGTCAGGACAAGTCAGAACAAGTCAGGACATGTCTGGACAAGACAAGACAAGTCGGTACAAGTCAGGACAAGTTTGGACAATCCGGGACAATTAGGGACAAGTCGGTACAAGTCAGGACGATTCGGAACAAGTCAGGACAAGTCGGGACAAGTCGGAACAAGACGTGACAAGTCAGAACAAGTCGGGACAAGTCGGGACAAGTCGGGACTAGTCGGGACAAGTCGGTACAAGTCGGGACAAGTCGGAACAAGTCGGGACGAGTTAAGACAAGTTAGGACAAGTCAGGACAAGTCAGGACAAGTCGGGATAAGTCGGGACAAGTTGGGACAAGTCGGGACAATTCGGGACAGGTCGGGACAAGTCCGGACAAGTCGGGACAAGACGTGACAAATCAGAACAAGTCGGGACAAGTCGAGACAAGTCGGGACAAGTCGGGACAAGTCGGGACAAGTCGGGACAAGTCGGTACAAGTCGGGAAAAGTTTGGACAAACCGGAACAAGTCGGGACAAGTCGGTTCAAGTTGGGACAAGTCGGGACAAGTCGGGACAAGTCGAGACAAGTCGGGACAAGTCGAGACAAGTTTGGACAAACCGGGACATGTCAGGACAAGTCGGTACAAGTCGGGACAAATCGGTACAAGTCGGGACAAGTCAGGACAAGTCGAGACAAGTTGGGACAAGTCGAGACAAGTCGGGACAAATCGAAACAAGTCAGGACAAGTCGAAAAAAGTCGAAAGAAGTCGGGACAAGTCAGGACAAATCGGGACAAGTCGGGACAAGTCGGGATAAGACGTGACATGTCAGAACAAGTCGGGACAAGTCGGGACAATCCGGACAAGTCGGGACAAGTCGAGACAAGTCTCGACAAATCGAAACAAGTCAGGACAAGTCGAAAAAAGTCGAAAGAAGTCGGGACAAGTCAGGACAAATCGGGACAAGTCGGGACAAGTCGGGATAAGACGTGACATGTCAGAACAAGTCGGGACAAAACGAGACAAGTCGGGACAAGTCGAGACTAGTCAGGACTAGTCGAGAAATGTTGGGACAAGTTTGGACAATAAGGGACAAGTCGGGACAAGTTTGGACAATAAGGGACAAGTCGGTACAAGTCGTAACAAGTTTGGACAATCCGGGACAAGTCGTGACAAGTCAGGACAAGTCAGGACAAGTCGAAACAAGTCGAAACAAGTCGGTACAAGTCGGGACAAGTTTGGACAATCCGGGACAAGTCGGGACTAGTCGGGACAAGTCGGGACAAGTCGGGACAAGTCGGGACAAGTCGGGACAAGTTTAGACAATCCGGGACAAGTCGAGACAAGTCGGGACAAGTCGGGACAGGTCGGGACAAGTCGGTACAAGTCTGGACAAGTCGGGACAAGTCGAGACAAGTCGGGACAAGTCGGTACAAGTCGGGACAAGTCGGTACAAGTCGGGACAAGTTTGGACAAACCGGGACAAGTCGGGACAAGTCGGTACAAGTTGGGACAAGTCGAGACAAGTCGGGACAAGTCGGGACAGGTCGAGACAAGTCGGTACACAAGTCTGGACAAGTCGGTTCAAATCGGGAAAAGTTTGGACAATACGGGACACGTTGGGACAAGTCGGTACAAGTCGGGACAATCCGGTACAAGTCGGTACAAGTCGGGACAAGTCGGTACAAGTCGGGACATGTTTGGACAATCCGGGACAAGTCGAGACAAGTCGGGACAAGTCGGGACAAGTCGTGACAAGTCAGGACAAGTCAAGACAAGTCGAAACAAGTCGAAACAAGTTGGGACAAGTCGGGACAAGTCAGGACAAGTCAAGACAAGTCGAAACAATTCGGAACAAGTTTGTACAAGTCGGGACAAGGAGGGACAAGTTTGGACAATGAGGGACAAGTCGGGACAAGTCGAAAAAAGTCGAAAGAAGTCGGGACAAGTCAGGACAAATCGGGACAAGTCGGGACAAGTCGGGATAAGACGTGACATGTCAGAACAAGTCGGGACAAGTCGGGACAATCCGGACAAGTCGGGACAAGTCGAGACAAGTCGGGACAAATCGAAACAAGTCAGGACAAGTCGAAAAAAGTCGAAAGAAGTCGGGACAAGTCAGGACAAATCGGGACAAGTCGGGACAAGTCGGGATAAGACGTGACATGTCAGAACAAGTCGGGACAAGTCGAGACAAGTCGGGACAAGTCGGGACAAGTCGAGACTAGTCAGGACTAGTCGAGAAATGTCGGGACAAGTTTGGACAATATGGGACAAGTCGGGACAAGTTTGGACAATAAGGGACAACTCGGTACAAGTCGGGACAAGTTTGGACAATCCGGGACAAGTCGAGACAAGTCAGGACAAGTCAGGACAAGTCGAAACAAGTCGAAACAAGTCGAAACAAGTCGGTACAAGTCGGGACAAGTTTGGACAATCCGGGACAAGTCGGGACTAGTCGGGACAAGTCGGGACAAGTCGGGACAAGTCGGGACAAGTCGAGACAAGTCGGGACAAGTCGGGACAGGTCGGGACAAGTCGGTACAAGTCTGGACAAGTCGGGACAAGTCGGGACAAGTCGGAACAAGTCAGTACAAGTCGGGACATGGCGTGACAAGTTAGAACAAGTCAGAACAAGCCGAGACAAGTCGGGACAAGTCTGGACAAGTCGAGACAAGTCGGGACAAGTCAGTACAAGTCGGGATATGGCGTGACAAGTTAGAACAAGTCAGAACAAGTCGGGACAAGTTTGGACAATCTGGAACAAGTCGGTACAAGTCGGGACAAGTTTGGACAATCCGGGACAAGTCGAGACAAGTCAAGACAAGTCGGGACAGGTCGGGACAAGTCGGTACAAGTCTGGACAAGTCGGTTCAAGTCGGGAAAAGTTTGGACAATACGGGACACGTTGGGACAAGTCGGTACAAGTCGGGACAATCCGGGACAAGTCGGTACAAGTCGGGACAAGTCGGTACAAGTCGGGACATGTTTAAACAATCCGGGACAAGTCGAGACAAGTCGGGACAAGTCGAGACAAGTCGGGACAAGTCGGGACAAGTCGGGACAAGTCGGGACAAGTCGGTACAAGTCGGTACAAGTCGGGACAAGTCGGTAAAATTCGGGACAAGTCAGGAAAAGTCGGGACAGGTCGGGACATGACGTGACAAGTTCGAACAAGTCAGAACAAGTCGGGACAAGTCGGGACAAGTCTGGATAAGTCGGGACAAGTCGGGACATGTCTGGACAAGACGGGACATTTCGGGACAAGTCGGGACAAGTCAGGACAAGTTTGGACAATCCGGGACAAGTCGGGACAAGACGGAACAAGTCACGACAAGTCGGGAAAAGTCGGGACAAGACATGTCGGAACAAGTCGGGACTTTTGGGTCGGGTCGAGGAAAATATTATTGTAAATATATCTTTTGATAGAATCATTTTGAATTTCAAATAATTCTGGACTTTTCACCAGGGCTCCTTACCCAGACATTTTATCCTGATTTCATTTGGACATTTTACACGGAATATCCACCTGGACTTCTTCACCCAGACTTTCTTCTTGGAATTTTATTTGGATTTCTTTGAAGTAGTTTGTGAAAAAGAATCAAAATTACAAAAAAAACTAAAGATTTTAATATTTGTTTCAAATATTTCAGCAAAAATTCAATTATCAAAAAATTTCAAAAAATATTTTTTTTCAGATTTTTTTTAATTTTATCAAAATTGTGAACTGAAACAACTTTCACAATCCAATTTCTATTCAAGAAGAATCAAAAAAGTATCTCATTAAACACAGAATTGAAATAAAAGAGTTTTGAAAAAAAAAAATCTTGGAAAATTACTTTTTTCACAAAGAAAATATTGAGTCAGTCAATTTCTGAATATTTTGGTATCGAATCATCTCGCCAAAATTTTTCATAACGGCAAGAAATTTAATTTTTTTTTTTCTGAAAAAAAAAATCACTTCCCAAGGTCAAATCGAGTCAATGTTATGGCACTAATAATCATCTTATCGTATTGGACTCTATTCGCAATTAGGTCGGGTCGGGTAGGGTCGGGAAATGAGCTTTCAGATTTTTTGTCAATCCAACAAATATTATGAACCATAACAAATGTGACAAGTCGGGACAAGTTGGGACAAATCGGGACAAGTCTGGACAAGTCAGGACAAGTTGGGACAAATCGGGACCAGCCGGGATATTTCGAAAAAAATTAAAGCTACAAAAATTTTATGAACAAAAAATTTGATTTTTTTTTTTATATTTCAGCCAAAATTTAAACAGTTTTGAGAAAATTAGCTTACAGATTTTTTGTCAATCCAACCTAAATTATGAACCAAAACAAGTGTGACAATCAATTTTTGCTCGAACTGAAATTGACAAGTCGGAACAAGTCGGGACAAGTATGGACAAGTCGGGACAAGTCAGGACAAGTCGGGACAAGTTGGGACAAGTTGGGACAAGTCGGGACAAGTCGGTACAAGTCGTTAATATTCGGGACAAGTTTGGACAATCCGGGACAAGTCGGGAAAAGTCGGTACAAGACGGGACTAGTCGGGACAAGTCGGGACAAGTCGGGACAAGTCGGGACAAGTCGGGACAAGTCGGTACAAGTCGGTACAAGTCGGGACAAGTCGGGACAAGTCGGTACAAGTCGGGACAAGTTGGTAAAAGTCAGGACAAGTCAGGAAAAGTCGGGACAAGTCGGGACATGACGTGACGAGTTCGAACAAGTCGGTACAAGTCGGGACAAGTCGGTACAAGTCGGGACATGTTTAGACAATCCGGGACAAGTCGAGACAAGTCGGGACAAGTCGGGACAAGTCGGGACAAGTCGGGACAAGTCGTGACAAGTCAGGACAAGTCAAGGCAAGTCGAAACAAGTCGAAACAAGTTGGGACAAGTCGGGACAAGTCAGGACAAGTCAGAACAAGTCGGGACATGTCTGGACAAGACGGGACAAGTCGGGACAAGTCGGTACAAGTCAGGACAAGTTTGGACAATCCGGGACAAGTCGGGACAAGTCGGGACAAGTCGAAACAAGTCGGGACAAGTCGGGACAAGTCGGGACAAGTCAGAACAAGTCGGGACAAGTTAGGACAAGTCGAGACAAGTCGGGATAAGACGTGACGTGTCAGAACAAGTCGGGACAAGTCGGGACAAGTAGGGACAAGTCGGGACAAGTCGGGACAATTCGGTACAAGTCAAGACAAGTTTGGACAATACGAGACAAGTCGGGACAAGTCGGTAAGAGTCAGTACAAGTCGGGACAAGTTTGGACAATCCGGGACGAGTCGGGACAAGTCGGTACAAGTCGGGACAAGTCGGTAAAAGTCAGGACAAGTCAAGACAAGTCAAGACAAGTCGAAACAAGTCGAAACAAGTTGGGACAAGTCGGGACAAGTCAGGACAACTCAGAACAAGTCGGGACATGTCTGGACAAGACGGGACAAGTCGGGACAAGTCGGTACAAGTCAGGACAAGTTTGGACAATCCGGGACAAGTCGGGACAAGTCGGGACAAGACGTGACATGTCAGAACAAGTCGGGACAAGTCGGGACAATTCGGGACAAGTCGGGACAAGTCGGGACAAGTCGGTACAAGTCGGGACAAGTCGGAAAAAGTCGGGACAAGTCGGGACAAGACGTGACATGTCAGAACAAGTCGGGACAAGTCGGGACAAGTCAGGACAAGTCGGGACAAGTCGGGACAAGTCAGGACAAGTCGAGAAATGTCGGGACAAGTTT
The DNA here is from genome assembly GCA_958502065.1 of Chrysolina americana. Lineage (NCBI taxonomy): Eukaryota > Metazoa > Arthropoda > Insecta > Coleoptera > Chrysomelidae > Chrysolina > Chrysolina americana. The sequence continues at coordinate 47,641,044 of OY293413.1, forward strand.
GGACAATAAGGGACAAGTCGGGACAAGTTTGGACAATAAGGGACAAGTCGGGACAAGTCGGTACAAGTCGAGACAAGTCGGTACAAGTCGGGACAAGTTTGGACAATCCGGGACAAGTCGGGACAAGTCGGGACAAGACGTGACATGTCAGAACAAGTCGGGACAAGTCGGGACAAGTCAGGACAAGTCGAGAAATGTCGGGACAAGTTTGGACAATAAGGGACAAGTCGGGACAAGTCAGGACAACTCAGAACAAGTCGGGACATGTCTGGACAAGACGGGACAAGTCGGGACAAGTCGGTACAAGTCAGGACAAGTTTGGACAATCCGGGACAAGTCGGGACAAGTCGGGACAAGACGTGACATGTCAGAACAAGTCGGGACAAGTCGGGACAATTCGGGACAAGTCGGGACAAGTCGGGACAAGTCGGTACAAGTCGGGACAAGTCGGAAAAAGTCGGGACAAGTCGGGACAAGACGTGAAATGTCAGAACAAGTCGGGACAAGTCGGGACAAGTCAGGACAAGTCGGGACAAGTCGGGAAAAGTCAGGACAAGTCGAGAAATGTCGGGACAAGTTTGGACAATAAGGGACAAGTCGGGACAAGTTTGGACAATAAGGGACAAGTCGGAACAAGTCGGTACAAGTCGGGACATGTTTGGACAATCCGGGACAAGTCGTGACAAGTCAGGACAAGTCAGGACAAGTCGAAACAAGTCGAAACAAGTCGGGACATGTCGGGACAAGTCAGGACAAGTCAGAACAAGTCAGGACAAGTTAGGACAAGTCGGTACAAGTCGGGACAAGTCGAGACGAGTCGGGACAAGTTTGGACAATCTGGGACAGGTCGGGACAAGTCGGTACAAGTCTGGACAAGTCGGGACAAGTCGGTTCAAGTCGGGAAAAGTTTGGACAATACGGGACACGTTGGGACAAGTCGGTACAAGTTGGGACAATCCGGGACAAGTCGGTACAAGTCGGGACAAGTCGGTACAAGTCGGGACAAGTTTGGATAATCCGGGACAAGTCGAGACAAGTCGGGACAAGTCGGAACAGGTTGGGACAAGTCGGTACAAGTCTGGACAAGTCGGTTCAAGTCGGGAAAAGTTTGGACAATACGGGACACGTTGGGACAAGTCGGTACAAGTCAGGACGAGTCGGAACAAGTCAGGACAAGTCGGGACAAGACGTGACAAGTCAGAACAAGTCGGGACAAGTCGGGACAAGTCGGGACAAGTCAGGACAAGTCGGTACAAGTCGGGACAAGTCGGGACGAGTCGTGACAAGTTTGGACAATCTGGTACAGGTCGGGACAGGTCGGTACAAGTCTGGACAAGTCGGGACATGTCTGGACAAGACGGGACATTTCGGTACAAGTCGGGACAAGTCAGGACAAGTTTGGACAATCCGGGACAAGTCGAGACAAGACGGAACAAGTCACGACAAGTCGGGAAAAGTCGGGAAAAG